>JALPQD010000150.1:1583534-2783534 GCA_023101885.1 Typhlomys cinereus
TTCTTATTCGTATGTACATATCTTTTCTGAAGCCCAAACTTGGTCCTTTATCAGAGCGTTTGTACGTAGAAGACTTCTAGAGTCTTTCCTGCTCTGAAGCCAACTTAGCCTAACTTAACAGCATGTCTGCCTATGAAAGGCAGCCCTTTCAGAGAATATTACCATTAATCGTTATGTATAAATTATATATAGTAATAGTAATCTGTAACCTTCCTCAAATGCTGTGATGGAAAGCCTGTTTTCATATTTTAGTGGCCAAAAGTATGCATTTCTTCCTTAGATCTTCAGTGTGTTCTATGATTTAAAACATAGTTTCCCTTACTGTTGCCTTACTTCTTAATCCTCCATCCTGTTGGGAAGCCACTTAAGTGTTTCTGTCCAAGATTCTCATGCACATTGGCCTGAGATTGTTGAGGCACCTTCCAAATTACGTTCTTGTCCATTTTTTTAAACTTTATGCATTTATTGTATGCGTGTGTGTGTATCAGAAGGCACTGTGTATAGCTGTGGAGGGCCAAGGGTGACTTCGGGAATCACTGTGGATTGTTTCTACCTCCTTTTTGTTTTGCTCTGGGATTTCCCAGGCTCCACCCACCAGAGCCAGAAGTATAGGCCACCACTATTTCTACTTAGCATTTTTATGTGGGACTTAACGATCCAAACTCTGGACCTTCTGCTTGCGAAGCAGAGTCTTAACCCTTGAGCATCTCTCCAGCCCTTGCTGTCCATTTTTATGTGTTCCATTGGTTATAAGTAATCTTGAGAGTGTCCTGTGCTTCCTCTATCCACAAGTGGCCAATATACTACCTTTACAAGTATTTGTTGAATGTCTTGAGTTCTCAAAAAAACCCAGTCACTAGGTGTGTTACCATTAATTCACAGACAAGGAAACGTTGTGGAGGTAGTATGTGGCTGGTAAGCTGAAGGACTGAGATGTGACTCACAGTCCCTTTACATGTATATAAATTCATCACAACATTTCTTCAAAACTAACACCTCGAGCTTGGAAAAGCCATCAGTTTAGTCGGTCTAAATTGTACTTAAAATGTCTCAGTTCATTGAAGTCTTGAGGCTTCTGCAGGTTTTCACAGGTCCTGACTTGTAACTGTAGCAGTTTCTGAAACCTCAGAATCCTGTAATGTAGTATCAGTATGATTGGTATTTATTTCCGTGTGGTACACCACTGCCCCTTTCCCTATTGTTTCAGTAAGAATTCCAGGTTAAAATGTGTGGTCCCCTAAATAGTTGAGGATGGTATGTATTAGGGTATTTGTAAAAATCCCAGATATCAGAAAGTAGATAGCATGAAATGCCCATTTCAGCATTTCTTGGATCTAGTTGATGTCATTAGTTTGCTTGAATCTAATATCTCAGTTTTCTAATATTTAATGTATGTTTCTATGTATAAGAGATATCTGAAAGGATGCTGATCTAATGTTAACACTGATGATAAGGGGATAATTTTTCCTTTGTACCTCGTAGAGCTGAGGAATAACAGAAATCATTTTAAAGAGACAACAGGACCATGCTAAAAGGAGAAAAAGTTAAATTCCTTCCCATTAGAAGTGAAGAAAAAGTATTAAATAGTTAAAAAAAAATGTAGTTGCCATTCAGTGAAATAAAATGTTGACTTCTTTTTTAGGTACATGGCCCCTGAAGTTCTAGATGATTCCATAAATATGAAACATTTTGAATCTTTCAAACGTGCTGACATCTATGCAATGGGCTTAGTATTCTGGGAAATTGCTCGAAGATGTTCCATTGGTGGTAAATTGCTTTCCTTTTCCCCAGTAGTTTGTCATACATAAGCAAAAATTATCCAAGAATTGCCTTCTTTTCTATTGATTGAAATACTGCAGTATGAAGTCCGATAGGCGATCCTTGAAAGTAGCAGAGGAAACAGAGCCTAGAGTGAGGGAAGTGATCCGGCACCCAATGTGAAATTTTATCTGCTGCCTTCTTGCTGCTTGAGTTTCCAGCAGTACTAGAATTTGCCTCTTTGTTCTTGGATTGTAGTTACTTGGAAGGGACTGCTGCTTAGAAAACTTTCTGACATACATCTAGGTTCCCCGTCTCCCAAAATTGTGCTTAATTTTCTCAAGCTTGATTGAAGGTTAATGATAATTGCATTAACATGGTGTTACCTTTTAGTTAGTTTGTTTTAACTTTAAGGTTTCATTTTAGGCTGAGCACTTGTCAGTGTTTGCTCAGAAAGCTGTCTGTAGGCTTGTAGTTCTAGGACTTACTGAGATGTAAGGCCTCAGTTTTTTGACGAAGTGAGGAATAGAGTATGTCTTGGTATTGTAGCAAGTAGGACATGGTATAAGTAGAGGAAGGCGCTTACCCAATAGGGTTTCTGTCTCATTGGCAGGTGTATGTATATCTGTCAGGTATGCTTGCATCCAATGAGAGACTGCAGTATGTGTTAAAATCCCACTGCTGTTTAATAGCATTAAAGGGGGAAAATGTCAATCCAGTCATCATAGTGTATAGTTAGCCATTGTTAAAAATAGCTTTCACCTGTCTTCAGGACAATATTTGATTTCAAAATGCAGGCCCAATGATATATAATATGGCGAGTGGGTTGTGATACAATTATGGATGGGATAGGGAATGTGTGGACTTTGCCCCACCTCTCTGATTTAAAATGGGACACTCTAATAGACCACTCCAGTGATACTTCTAATGGTGTGGCAGCAGCCGATTAAACTCTAAAATGTTTTTTTTTAAACCAATTTAGGAATTCATGAAGATTACCAGCTGCCTTATTATGATCTTGTACCTTCTGATCCATCAGTTGAAGAAATGAGAAAAGTAGTCTGTGAACAGAAGTTAAGGCCAAATATTCCAAACAGATGGCAGAGCTGTGAAGTGAGTATTTCTCTTTGATAACTAGGCATTTTCTAAACTGCTTCCACTTGGTAAGTGGAATGTTGCTACTTTTTTAAATTTTTATTTTTTATCTTTGACAGTTTAATATGTGAATACAGTGAATTATTTTTTTCACCTTTATTTCCTGATCTGTCCCCCCTCTCTTTCCCAATGTAATCTTCCCAGTCTTTCTTTTTTCTATGTCTGATCTTTTATATCCTCACTTGCTCTTCACTTTATTATTGTGAGGCTGGTCGATAGTTAAACTAGCCATTAGGGCTGGTCTGCCTAGGCGGCCTGCTCTGGGGATTTTCAGGCTCCGCCCTCCAGGCTTAATACGCAATCTGATAATTTGAACTCTGGTCCCTTTGCTTGCAAGCCTTTGAACACTGAGCCATCTCCCCAGCTCAGACACTCTTTTTTTGGTGTGTGTGTGTGTGTGTGTGTGTGTGTGTGTGTGTGTGTGTGTGTGTGTGAGGTTATGTGGCTTACATGTAGAAGAGGGTACTTGAGTGTGTGCATGTGGACATCCAAAGGTGACGCAGAAATCATCCTGAATTTCTCTACTTCCTTATTGCTTTGCTCTGGGGTTTCTGAGGCTCTTCCTTCCAGGGCTGGAAATAAGGCCACCACTGTATCCACCCAACATTTTAATGTGGAGTCTTTGGACCTGAACTCAGGTCCTTTTGCTTGCCATCTCCTAGCTTTCTCTTCGTTCTTAAGAAGGATATGGAAGCTAACAGGAACCCCTGTGACTGTGAATGGAACTTCCTGACTGTTCTTTTCCAGAATGCTTCTTGGGAAGTGCTGATAGTAATCTTTTCGGGCCTTTTCTCTTGGGTTGCCCAAATTTCCAGAGAAGGTTCTCTCAGTCTCCTACACAGAGGCGATACAAGGTGCTGCCCATGGTTGATGGAGAAGTCTTATGGTCTTAGCATTTAATGTGACACTTCTAACCTCATGTTCCTCAACCATGAAGGAACTTCTTTCTGATCTTCTGTCGAGGTAGAGAGGTGGGCAGACACCCCAAAGTGTAAAGTTGAAGGTGGGCAAGTACATGGGTTCCTACTCTTTGAACTCATCTCCCCATTTTTTTACCCCAAATTTTTCTTGGGGTAAAATGCAGTTTTTCTCTCAGTTTGGAATAGAGCAGATTTTCTCTAGCTGGTTTAGGATCAGTCTTCTCAGTTCTACTGAGAAAGTCACCTTTTGTCCACATCCTTTCCAGCAGCTAGCTCCCATATCCATGGAAACTTAAGCTATTTCTATTCTTTGCTGGGATAGAAGTCACATAGATATATATTTTTTTTTAAAGTAATTTTACAGGTAACAATTCTTGTTCAGATTAATGGCAAATAGTATGCATTAATTCTTTGTCTTGTGTTTTCTTCTAGGCCTTGCGAGTGATGGCTAAAATTATGCGAGAATGTTGGTATGCCAATGGAGCAGCTAGGCTGACAGCTTTGCGGATTAAAAAAACATTGTCACAACTCAGTCAGCAGGAAGGCATCAAAATGTAATTCTGCAGCTTTGTTGAAACTCTCCTGTTTCTTCATATCTGCTCCTGGGTTTTCATTTGGGAAGTCAATTGCTCTACCTCACTGAGAGAACAGAAGGATGCCATGTCCTTTTGCAACGATGTAAGATCAATTGACAGCTGCCCAGGAAGTCTACGGTCCCAGGAAGCAGCCATGTGGGTCCTTCTGTGACTAGGAGCATTTCTTTCCCTGAACACTTAAAAAATGTGTAGTCTACCTTTATTTTTTATTAACAAAAGTTGTTTTTTAAAGATGATTGCTGGTCGTAACTGTAGGTGATTCTACCATGCTGATCGTCATCTTTGAGAGTAAAGGAGCTTGTTGAGTTACAAGAAACATTTCTTCTAAAGGAATGCAATTTACTCCTGGTTAGAACATTCTCAGAGGATTCTGAACCACTAGATTTTCTTCGATTATTCACACTTTGAATGTACTGTTCTATAATTTTTCAGGATCTTAAACTATACTTCTAAAACCCTTGTCTAAAAATGACCTCATATAGTAGTGAGGAACATAATTTATGCAATTGTATTTTGTATATTATTATTGTTCTTTCGTATATTCGGAACATTACATGCCTTCGCAATGGGATTGTGCTATACCAGTAAGTGCCATTTCTGTAGCTTCTGATGGAAATGAATAGAATCCCCTGAAGTCTGTGTGTTGGATCCCATAGTGGCTGAGGTCAAGAAGCTTATTTATCTAGATAACCCAGACCTTTTTTTTTTTTTAAGTGTTTTTGTGGTAAATGTCAGTTTTTCATTTAAGAAATGCCTTTCTCCTACCAAAATGTGCTTGAACCACTAAAGATATTTTAACGACATTAGTAAGTGAGGGTTGGTACGATCACATTGGAATGTACTCACTTGGTCCCGTTGAGTGTTTTCAGAAATCAAGTGGCACTCATAACTTGCAGTGCTGTAACAGTTTAGCCTTGTAGCATCATTATTCTAGCAGTAAGATAAAGTTTGTCTAGCCACGGAAAAAGGTGTATGGTAGTCAAGCCTTTTTTTTTCTTTATCTGATAGACAGTGTTACTGTTTTTTAAGAACTGAATTACACTTAAAATTTGAATATGGTTAATATTAAATAATGGGCCTTTTTCTAGGAAGACAAAGGTAGTTCATTTGAATAGATAACAGGTATGTGTGACTCATATTTGTTACATAGGTCTACGTGGTGGATTTTCTGTTACTATAAGGTTAGAGGTAGTGTAATTTCAAGGGCTTTCTACCCTTTGAGGAAGACAACTTTTAATGCAGTTTTTTTTTAAAATCTCATATGCAAATATAATAGCCACTTGATTTACGTGCCATCCTGAATTTAGTGCCCCTTGATATTGGGTAAGCTAGTAGTTGAAAGACATTCTGAGCAGAGATTTTTTTCATTTACATATGTTTTCCATCAAATCAAATGTTCAGAGTAAGTTTGTCATGGTCTTCTCCCCTGCTGTGGAAGTCAACTGATGAACCTCTGGGTTTTATCTCTAGGCTACAGTCTTTGCAGGGTTTTTAGAGTTTCCAAACACCCTGTAATCACTGTGATCTCTTTCTGAGGGGAGAAAGACTGTCATAGCTGTGAGGCACACTCCATGTAGTGATGTCAATTCCTAGATAAATAGGTCAGAATAACCTTTTAGTGCTTTAACCAAGGCAAGCGTGACTGTCCCGGAAGAGTTGTATATGATAATGGCTATCTTATACCTAGAATAAATCTGAAGAATGTTTGGTCTTAAAACCAAAGTTATTCTAGAATGAATAACATTACATAGGAATGTGTTGTCAGTTTTATGAGGTTGAAAATATCATGGGGAAATGCTTAGAACTTAATGTTTTGACTACAAATTTGAGTTTTCCTATATAGCTGTCATGATTTCACTGAAGTAAGTTAGTTTAAAAAGTTTGTTCTTTATAGTTGTATTATATTGCTTATTTAATTTCCACTTCTATGATCGGGTATTGTGATTTTTGCTTTGTTTTGAGTTTTTGTTTTTGCCATTTCTAAGCCTATGAGATCTGCTTTATGAAATCCAGGGACCAATGCATTTTATCACTAAAACTATTTTAATATAATTTTAAGAGCACACCGAAAGTCTGATTTAAGGTCATAATACACAATTTCTCACTCGCTTTCATATAATGAAGTCATGTTTTGCTAAAGATGTTCCTTATTACATCAGAGGTTGAGTTACAATTAAACTGTTCTTACCTAAGTGGATGAAATGTACTTTATCATTCAGGGAGTTTAAAGTTGGAATTTAGTTCTAAATTGAGTCTACATGCTACTACAGCTAGTTCGTTTTTTGCTTAGGGATAGTTTGATAAGCCCCAATTGGCTGAGTATGAAAATAACTTAAAAGCAAAAATAAGTCATGATTAATTTGGCCATTACTGGAAAAATATTCTTTTTGTCATTTGGAAATACAGTCCTTTGTTTATACTGCCTATCCAAGTTATCTTGCCCACTGTTCCAAGATGTAGTGTGGCTAAAATGTCCTCTGGCAAACTACCTGCCCACATCATTTTATCAGTGCCCTGGAGGGAAGTGTGACTTAGTGTAGGTCCCTGGACCTTCACATTTTCCGCTGTTTCTCCCCAACCTGTTCTTCTGCCGACCCCTAGCTCAGAAAGCGCTGGCCCCACGCTGTCTCCAGTCTCTGACTGAGGAGTTGCTTTTGAGACCTGGAATGAAATGGCTGGTGGAGCTACGGCTGTCCATCCAGTTCCTGGAGTCACTGAATGTGGCAGATGAAGAGTGAGTGAGGCAGGGAGGGAGTGCTCCTGCTAGCGCCTCAGCCATGAGCAAGGAGCAGGGTGGAGTAAGGTGGCAGCCGTGGCAGCGGGAGTGGTCCCAGGTGTTCCTGCAGGACACGCAGAGAGAGTTCCTGTTCCCGTGGCAGGGTGCTCAGGAGGGGCCCGTTGTCTGTGTGGTGCCGCCACCAGCACCGGTTCCAGGTCGGTTCCAGGTCTCAGTTCTTCCTGCCAAACCTGTCCATGTATATGTGACCTTTTTTTCCTCTGAGAATTGTTAGATGTAGACTACTTTGTAAAGCCAGTGACAAAGTACACAACAAAATCTACCCACGAGACATAGCATAAATTGTTTCGTGTTTTTTCTTTTTTAAGCTGTGCACTGAAAGAATGATTGTAAGTTGTTTCTTTTGTTTCTTGGTTGTGGCAGTGTTCTGGCTCCAAATCATGGAGATTCTGAATGATGGTTCTGTTACAGCTTAGCAGAAAACATTCACATATTGTGAAATTCTAAAGTATAGCTCTGGACTTGTAGTTGCAGCTTCTAGTTTGTGTTGGAATGCTGAAATACCATGGACTCTCCGGGAGTGCTGCGAGGATTGTTGGCATGTTATTTTCAATCCTGTTATGCGGTCTCATCTGTAAACAATTTGTTAAAAGTATGGTTAGTAACATTCAACTCTTTCTTACAGTGTAAAGTAAATTTGTTTTTATTTTTTAAAACAAATTTGTGGATTGAATATCATGAACTGCTTAGATACTCCACTTTGCACCTTGTGCTGATGTGATGGGGTATTTGATATTTCTTTATATGTCAAGGAGATGCTCAAAATGTCAATTGCTTTAAACTTCAATTACCTCTCAAGAGACCAAGGTACATTTACCTCATTGTGTATATAATAGCTAGTATTTGTCAGCACATTCTCCAGGTAAAGTATGAGTATTATGTTGCTAAATTACTCAAATGGTACTGTATTGTTTATATTTGTAGTCCGAATAACATCATCTATACTTTGTGATTTCTGTATCTTACTGTATTTGTGTGAAGTTCTTTTGATTTACAGTATGGTCTCCTTCCCCTCACATGTGTACAGAAGATGTCATATAAATTTTCACTTAAGTCAAATGATTTTGAGAAGCCTGTAAAGAGAGAAAAACAAACTTCATTTCCCCCAAAACTTTTTACAATTGTACATTGTATCTGTAGTAAATAAACTGTAAATAGAAAATAGAGCGATACTTATGTTCAAGCCTAAAACACTACAGTAGAAAAATGGAAGCAGTGCAAATAAATTCTGTTTTCCCCCCAAGTGTAGTGGCTGCATTTTTTTTCTGGAAGCAAAAGGTGATAAGCCGCCCTGGCTTTCAGGTCGGTGGCAAAGTCCACTCTCACCCTCCTGACCAGTGGCGCTGTCCCATCTGCCAGACGGGTCTCAGCCATTGAGGCTTCATGGATGTTCCTCTCCAATCACCCTTTGTCTCACCTCTGTGCTGCTTCCTCTTGGTTTTAAGGACTCAGAGGATTAGCCTGTGCCTGGGGGAACAATCCGAAATAATCTCTTTGTACTCTCTGATCTACAAAGTCTTTTGAAACACCAACATAATGTTTGGTTACAGAATCAGAGGAGCAAAGGTAGGACATTTTATGTGTCACAGCTAGTATCTGTTTTCATTAAATGTCATTAAATTATGTAAAGCAATTATGATAATTTTGTACTGTTGGGCTTGTCACAGCTGCCCTGCACAGTAGCAGCATTAAAGGCAGGGCTGGAACAATATCCGGACAGACTTAGGTTTTGTTGGAATTACGTGAGCATTGATCTGAAGAAGATTGTGATGGAGATGCAGATGCCTGCAGTTCCTAGAGCAACCTCTAAAAACAGTACTAGAATAACAGCAAAATTAAAATGCTGACTAAAGTTATGTAGTAGAAACAGCAGAGTAGAAACCAGTATGAGACATTAGAGATGTTCACAAAATGAGAGAGACAAGCCTAGTCGTACCAATGTCGTTAATTGTGAATGGCTCCCCCACATGGCAGCCCAGCAGAGTGTAGGAACAGCCTGGGCTGCATACTTCTAGGCTAGCCCGAGACCTAGCAACACGTGGCCTCAAAAAAGCCCCCAGACTACAAATGGTAGAGCTGTCAAGAATGTCAACTATAACGTGTCCACAGAGAAGCATACTTTTTAGATCCACGTAGAGACCTCAGATTGCTAGGTTAGTATGAAAACACTGAGTTCGTTCTAGGAATAGGGGAAGAACATGTTGAGCTGCCATGATATCAAGGTAGTATACACATGCGTATACATGTGTAACATCTTGCAAATGCAAAAAATGACAGCCAAGAGAGATGATTGAATAGTAATTCTTAGGAGATTTAAAAGTCTCACCATCAATAATAGAATTACTCAACAAGATCACTTGTCCTGATCTAGAACGCTGCTTACCAACAAGAGAACATACTTTCCAGTGCGTTTGGGTGTGCGCTAGGGAGGACTGTATGCTGTGTTCTAAGAGTCTCGGTGAATCTAAATGATGGTAGGTATGTACTCTAGCCATGTTGAATGAGGAGTTTCAACAGGTCCCCAAGTACTTGAAAATTAACACCTTCCTGAACTCATATGAAGGGACTCTAAGGGAAACAAAATTTTTACTGAAAGTGAAAGCATAGCATATCAAAGTTCAAAATATGCATGTAAATAGTAATTAAAGGGATATTTATATTATTAAAATACATATATATCAAAGCCAATGACGGTCGATGCCCAAGTTCTTCACACACAGTATTAACAATCCAGAGCAGGAGAGATGGCTCAGGGGTTAAGACTGCCTTGCAGAAAGTTCCCGAGTTTGGATCCCAGATCCCACGTAAAAACGCCAGACAGAAACAACCACTAGCTGCACTTCTCGCCCTGGTGGGCAGAGCCTGGGAAATCCCAGAGAAGCAAAAAGGAGATAAAAGCAATCTAGGATGACTCCTGAAGTCACCTTTGGTCCTTCACAGGCACACACAATGCTTCAGGTGTGTGCGTGACAGTAAAGTGATAAAACCCACATGGGTCAAGTATACACACCAGCAGGCTTCAACATCATGATTAAAACCCTGACAAGCGTGGACACGCAGCGCTATTATGTATGAGAAGTACACAACTCGTGTGCCTAGTGGTAAAAAACAGTGCTTTACATAAGTCTTAAGATGTTACACTCATGGTTTCTATTCAGTCGTGTGGTGGAAAGTGTTTAAGCCAAGAGAATAGAACTGCCTTTGCACTCAGCAGTGACTAAAGGCATTCCGGTTAGAAAATGAAATAGAAAAAATTTACAAATAACATGACCTTACACAAGACTGGAAGGAATAGAACACACACCCTAAAGAGACTAAAACACCTTCAGCAAGGTTGTGGGCTAGGAGGTCAATATTTAAAATCACCAATGACAACTCTGAAATGAAAAAAGTAATTTCACATAGGATAGCACCAAAAAGAACAGGAATAAATGTGCCCATTATAAAGACCTATATTGTTTGGAGGTTAAAAATAATGTAAAGAAATGAGGGACACCATGTTTGCGGGTTAGAAGAACCAGTGCTGTATTTGAGTATAATATTCCCCCAGAAACATTTTATGTACATAACTCCTATAAATACTCCAACAGATTTTGTTTTACTCAAGCCTATTCTGAAAGCTAAATGGTAATACCAGGTATCTAAGTAGCTGAAATGATTTTTAAAAGGGACAATCGAATGAAAATCATGAAATGTCCTGTGAAACTACATTAGTCAAATGTTTATTGGCATAAAGATAGGCATGTGGAGTGATAAAATGGAATTACAAGTTCAGAATGAATCAGTATGAGGATGACCACTTGACATGCCACACCAGGGTAATTCAATGGGAGAAAAAAAGATGACTTTCAATAAATGGTGCTGGGGTGGCCTTATTTTAGAAGGAAGGAAAAGAAGACAGCAAGAAAATTAGGGCCTGGGCCAGAGAGATAGTTCAGCAGATAAGGCACCGGCTGGCAAATGTGGAGCCCTGAGCTTGGTTCCTAGCAGCCCACATGGTGGAAAGACTTTGTTCTCTGACCTGCACATATGCGCTGCAACACATAGAACTGCCCCTTTGCTTTCTCAACAAAGGCGTTCAGATTGGAAAACAAAATAGAAATAAACTAGGGAAGGAGCTCTGATTTGTAAAGAGCTCATCTCCATAGCTGTGCCTTATCAGGGCAGCTCCTGCTTATAATGCTCTCTCTCTCTCTCTCTCTCTTTCTCTCTCTCTCCTCTCTCTCTTCCCCCCTCTCCCTTCTGCCTCTCCCTTTCCCCCTCTCTCTCCCTCCCTCTCTCCTCCCTCCCTATCTCCACTTCTCTCCCTCCTCCCTCCTGCCTCACCTCTTGTCGCTCTGCTAGGTCTTTGCTTGCCAATGCGCTTCTCCCTTTTGCTCTGCTCACATTCATCATCAAGGCTCAGCCAAGGGCATCCCCCACCTTTCCTTGGTAGATTGTGGAGCCTCTGTGGACCCACTGTACTGCACTTCATTCCATTTTAACCCCCTTAAGAGCTTATAGCCTGTCCGTATTCCCCTAGAACGGACGGTCCTCTTATGTGCGCCTTTCCAAACATCTAAGAATTAACAAAATAAGGTGAGCGAGGACTCTGCTAGAGTCTTGGCATATTTGCGATTCTGGCAGTAACAGCTATCAGTTTGAAGTGATCTGAACACTACCCACCCCAACCCCCCGGGAGAAATTGTTCAGCTAAGGGAGGCCTCTGGCCAGTCTGGTAGGGAGTCATTTGACTGCACAGTTAGTTGATGTGGAAAGATCCAGCCCATAGTGGGTGGGACCATCCCTGGGCAGGTGGAAAAGATGGCGCGAGAACTGCTGGCAGACGGCCAGCTAGAAAGCGGCATTGCTCCTCTTGCTGCGGATGTGGCACGGCCAGTTCCTCGGCTTCTGCTGATAACCCTCCTGCCAACACGATCAACTTGTGGCCTATAATCGTGAGCATCAATAGAAGTCCCTTTGTTTCCCTGAAGGGTTTAGGTCAAGTGTTTACTACAGAAGTGGAATACGAAACTCTTCTGTGTTCTTTTAGTTCCAACAGCTGCGAGAGCACCTGGACATGAACCCCAAGAACAGGAATTGCTTGACCTACTCCCGTGGTCCTCTCACCCACCCCAGGCTTGGGCCCAGAGCATGCGTCCAGAAGAGCTTGTTAAATGAAGGGGCATCCAGCTTACGGAACTGTTTATGAGCAGGAGCTGCCCTGATAAGCCTCAGCTATGGAGACAGGCTCTTCACAAATCATTGCTCCTTCCCTCCCTCCCCCAACACCTCCCTCCTGGGTTCTGGGCCCAACTTCCCATCAAGCCCTTTTGTTCTATTCAGGGGGACTCTCTTTTGCTTGTTTTGAGGGGTGGTTTGGTGGCAATGGTGAAATCTCCTTTGGTTCTTTCCCATAACTCCCTAGCTACTGCGTCTTATTTAGTCCATCGATGACTTCCTCTTACCTTTGATTCATTTGTATTTTTTTCGTACCTGATGACTTAAAAAAAAAAAAAAGACACATTGAAAAATAAGGATTAACAAAACAACAAAATAACTCAGTAGGTAAAACTCTTACCATGCAAGCCTGGCGATGAGTTCAACCCTGGAACCTGCAAGATTAAAGGAAGCAATGAGCCTCTACATACATGCCATGATGTGTACACACACACACACACACACACACACACACACACACACACACAAATGATAGGGGTGAGAGATCTTTTTGGTCAGAACTAAATGGAATGGTAGAAGTTTGGAACTTTCGACTTCAGTTATTTAGAGTGAGAGAGTGTTTTGGCCTGTAAAATTGCCTCTCGACATCAATCAATGTAACAAATTCTATTCACCTCTTTGTAGTTTCTTCCTGTGTCCTCCCCAATTAGAAAGCAAAGGCTAACTGAAATAACCAACCAGAATGTGCTTGGTGAACTGATAATACCGGACGTCTTTCCGGCACTAGTAGTTTGGGATTTGAGGTTGTGTGTGTGTGTGAATGTGTGTGTGTGTATATACACACTAGTGTATGTGGTGTGCCTGTGTGTGGAGACCAGAGACCAATCTTGGGTCCTTTCCTCAGGAGCCATTCACATTGCTTTTGAGACAGTGTCTCCCTGGGACCTGTCCTACCAGCTAGGTTAGGCTGGCTAGCCAGGGAGCCTTGTTTCCGCCTCCCCAGCACGAGGGCTGCAGGATGTGTTCTAGCGCCTGTGAGCACCAAAGGCTGAGTCTGTCCTCATGCCATGGATCAGGCTCTACACCACCTGAGTTCTCCCCACAGCCCTGAGTTTCAACTTCCAAATGAACGAGTGAATGACATCTGTCATGACCTTATCGGGACATTTATATTTTTAACTTTCACTTTGGCAGGCAACAGAAGATCACCAGCTGCAGGGCCTGCGCTTTGAATATGTCTAAACATAAAATGCTGATAGAAAACACGCTGCTTGCTCTATATACTGTCTGGGTCTTTCAGTAAACCTCACCAATTAGTATTTTGAATCCTAGATTCTCTGTGGCTGAGTCATTCTGAAGGCTTGTTTGCTGAACTCTGTTACTCCAGTCTTAAGGCGTTTATGCAGAGTTGGCGCATGGTTACAAAAGTACTTGTGGTTTGATGGATACAGCGCTTGCTGTGTAAGTGTGAAGACCAGAGCTTTCACCAGAACCCGCATAAAGCTGGATGTGGTAACGCACATCTGTGATCCCATTGCTCCTATAGTGAGAGGGGAGGTGAGTGGAAACTGCTAGAAGTTTGAGGCCAGCCAGCCTGCCATGTGCAGTTCAGACTTAAGCTGAAAGGCAAGGACCTGAGGTCATCCTCTAACATCCACACGCGCACACATGGATGTGTACACACATGAATACACGTGCACATGACACACACAAGTAAAAACATATAGCTGTTCTTGTGAAATACACGCATGTAGGTAGAGGCCTTTTAATGGCACTTCCCTCCAGTAGGTAAACATGGAATCTGCAGACCTAATTTTTGGTAAGCGATATTTGCTTCAGTAGATCTCCACCAGGGGGCAGTGTTGCTCTTCTGCAGGTTTTGGCCCAAGCGTGCTTCCTGGGAGTTGGAATAGCTGAGGTTTCTATTTGACTTTTGATTGAGGGTTTCATAAGATATAAATTCCTTTTAGTCAGTCTGACTGTTTTGTTCAGGGCCTCTCCCAAAACAGTAAGTACCCGAGGGTGACTGGAAACTCAATCGTTTAACATTCTATGATTTAACATTTTCAGATTAGAAACATTACACAGGCTTCTAAAATTTCAAGGATTATGCAAATATAGAAAGAACAATGAACATTCTCTAGGTGTGCTGCTATGCATATAAACTATCTAGAAATAAAACAAAAGGAGGCGGAGAGATGGCTCAGGGGTTAAAGCTTTTGCCTTAATGAAAAGTCCTCTGAGTTTGGATCCCCAGATCTCATAGAAAAATGTTAGGTGGACATGGCAGTAGCTGACAATTCTGGCCCAGAAGGAGGAGTCTAGGAAACCATGGAGCAAAGCAATGAGGAGGTAGAGCAATCCAGGATGATTTCCCATGTCACCCTTGGGCTCCACAGTCACACACTTATGTCCTCTTGCACACACACAAGAGGATGAATAATGTTATCACACACAAGCGTGCACACCCACAGGGTCATACTGCTCTGTTATCCTCCAGTTCATATTAGCTTCTTGACAGTGTGCAGCCTCCTCATCCTCCTGCTCTTGTGTATTTCGTAGCATTCACATTCTGTTCTAGAATCACAGTCCAGTCTTCTCAGGCTGGAGGCTTTGAATACTTCGACCCAGTAAAAAATAGCATCCACCATATTGTGCTTATGTAAATATTCATCTCTACAGACTGTGATCCGGTCTATAGAGAGAGGACATTTCCAGCTTTTTAGCACCGACCTCTGAATGGCCAATGCTCAAAACTTAGTCTTGGGGTTGGGGATTTAGCTCAGTGGTAGAGCGCTTGCCTAGCAAGCGCGAGGCCCTGGGTTCGGTCCCCAGCACCGAAAAAAAACAAAAAACAACAACAAAAAAAAACTTAGTCTTTACATTCTGGTTTCGTGCTCCTTGCTTTTAGCCAGTCATCTCTCTTTTCATTTGTTTCTTTCATTGTGCTGACCTACTTAGTTAATTATTTATTGGTGCTGGAAATTGAACTTAGGACCTCACACCTGACATTTGTTTATCATTGTGTGTTTGTGTGCAAGAAGCGAGAATGTGGGCACGTGTGTGTGTGTATGATGGATCACGTGTAGCGGGAAGGACAACTTTATGGAGTCAGTTCTCTCCACCTTTACTTGAGTTCAGATGACAGGCTTCCACCTCCCCTCCCCCCCTACTCCCGTCCAGCCATCTCACTGGCCATCATTTGTTTACTTTCATCTAGTATTTTGTTTCTTCGTTTTCACTTTGTGGTACTGGGATGGAACCTGGTGTCTCACCCATGCTAGGCAGGCACTGTACCAAGGACCACACACATCCCAGTGCCTAATCTCATGCGTGTTCACATTTCGAGCTTGATGGTCTTTCTGTTTTCCTGAAGTACTTCCTATAGTCATTTTTTACTTTGACTGTGTGTGTGACTGCATCTCCACCCAGAACTGACGGCTGGGTGGGTTTAGCCTGTAATCTAGACCCAAACTATCTTTCTTTGGACCCTTAAAGACCCCGTTTTAAGTACATTCCTTCAAACTATGAGCCCAAATAAACTCTTCCTCCCTGAAGTCGCTTCTTGTCAAGGTAACTGGCCATCTTTTTCCATAAGCAACTGCCCTTTCGCGGCGGGGAGGGGGAAATCATATTCTGGAGGCTGGTGACAGTCTTGGCTTGAATTCTTCTTCCTGACAAGCAAATTGTGCCTCTAAACATGTGCTGTCTCGGTTCAGCCCCCAAACCTGCAACTGTATGAAGCCACTCCCCTCTGGGGCCTTGGCTTTGCAAGCATGGAGAGTCATGCCCTCGCCCCCCAAGAAACTGAAATACCAGATACACAGTCACTTCCCCAGCAGCTCCAGAAATTTCTCCCCCCAACCCCCCCAAAAAATACCTTCAATCTTTCCCCGATCTTTGTCTGACAAGGACTGGTACTCAAGGTGCACCCACTCATTAGCTTGGCATTGTCCGACGAAAGTGTCTCACTGATCTGAAACTCCTACCACCTCCCACCCCCACTCATACAGCCATGTTCCTGTGCTAATCCAGGACCCTGAGCCGATCCAGAGAAAACCCTAGAGATTGGTCAGCTCGGCCTCTGGACATCTGATACCCTTTCCTTGTAAAAGGAGAGAAGTTGAGTCCACTCGGGTTGGTTTTAAAGGAGTGTTAGTTTCATCTTCCTGTTGATGTTCCCTTAGGGGAACGAGGTTACAGTCGGTTACAGTTGATCAACTGGCAGGAGAGATCCTATCAGGAGCCAAGGAAGCTAGACACACTATATCCACAGGAAAAGCTGAGAGGGGGATGAATGACTAATCTGCTAATCCCTAATCAGCTCCCTCTCCCTCTCTCTCTCTCTCACCTGTCCAGAAAATGTTCTCATCCACTAAGGTTGAGTCTTCCCACATCCATTGGATGATGTCCACAGTCTTGTTCAGGCCTTGACTTAACTAAATAACTCCTCACACAAATGTGCCTAAAGATTGAATTCACTCAGTTCTCAATGATCAGGTTGACACCTGTCTCTAACTGGTACAGAGAGGAATGGGGGCGCCTTGGAGCCAAGAGGCCAACTACAGGGCTGATGCGGGTGGCTCCCTGACCGTCACACCATGGTCCAAGATGCACCCTGCTGATTTTCCTCTATCCTGCATGACTCAGTCCTGCCTAGCTCAGATCCCATGTCTTCTACTCTACACATCCTCAGCTCTTAGCCAGCTGCCTGCCCCACACTGTCAGTGTCTGTCCTGTTTGTCTCTGTCTCTGTCTCTGTCTCTGTCTCTCTCTCTCTCTCTCACACACACACACACATACAGAGTTTCTAATTGCTTTGTTTCCAGATTCCAGTATTTTTAAAATTTTTATTATTTGAAGAAATAACACACTTCAGTAATTCAAAAAATCACGTCTTTCGCTAAGAAGTTCTGCTCACTCCGTTCACTGTGTACCCCCACACCCCCTCACAGCTTTAGTTTATCCTCGGTCAGTGCTTTATGGACATATAGCACACTTCTTCCATCCTTTCTAATACACAGGCGACTGAAAGTTTGCTTTTATTTTCTCTCATCACCTGGATGGCTTTTAATCCATGATTAAAAATACCTTTCTGTCTTCTCTTTCACAGTAAGGCACTGATAGGTACAAACTCAGTTCGAGGCTGTAATTTATGTCTTCAGAAAGAAACGGTATCCCTCTGTGACCTCTTCCCAAGAGAGAGGGTCTGTGGGGCAAGAAAGGGAAGGGGGCTGTTCTGATGATGGTAAGATGCATAGACCCAATGGTGACTGGATTTGGGAGGCGGCAAGACCTCAGATAGACAGAAACACAAAACAGGGATTCCCGGAGCTGGGAGATGCGTCAGCCCGGATTTTGTCTCTGAGATGGCTCAGTGCTGAGTGACTTTGGGGTTGAGCGCCAGGCATCATTTGGGCTGCCAATCAATCTGATGAACAGCCTCGGGCCCTAAACCTTATAGCGGGTGTTTATCCTCTGAGGAGATTCACTGCAAAGAATTGGCTTATGGAACCCGGGGGCTGAGCCAAGGCAGCGCAAAGTTTGAAACCCATCAGAGAGAGGAGGAGCTTGTGACTCTGGAGGAAATGAAGCTGTGCAACCAGTAGAAAGTCTCCTTGGGGCAGTCTGGGCTCCGCCCCCAAGTAAAGCCTTCCAACAGGAAGCCGGCCCACCCAGATCACACGGGACCTGATGCTCCATCACTGGATGCCAGCTGACTTGAATGCCAAGTGCCTGCCACTTGCACAGGCTACATGTGAGGAACAGCCTCGCTAGCCTGCATGGATCATCGCCGTCTCGCCACTCAGACACATCAACTCTGCCCTCCCAGGCTGGGTTTGGAAGAAATTATTGACAGCAGAGGCTTGGGGCCAGGTACTGGGGAAAGGTGGAAACTGCATCTTCCCAGGTGATGCTATCTATCTCAGGGTAGTTACTCCTCCCGTGAGTGGAAGGACTAGGTTTTGGCCAAGATTACCAGGTCGCTAGCAAGCTGGTACAGCAATTCCGTGGGCAACACAACTCACGATCTCTGGCCCAAGAACCTAGTGGGAACCGCTGGGATTTTTCTCCGTTCATTCCAGCGATGGAAGGGTTAAGGCATGCAGCTTCCGCTGGCCCCAGGGATTTCTTCTGGTCCTCCAAGGCCATTAATCATCCCAGCCTAGGGCTGCAGGAACAACACTTACCAGCAATTAACCTACAGCGGGGGCTGCATCGCCCCGCCCCTCAACTGCACGCCCAATTACTCTAAATTAACATTTACCAAGCAAAGTGCCTGTTAATTGGAAGGGCAGTAGAAAGAAAGGCCACACACCTACCCAGTCTAACTTAATAACCTCAAAAGCAGCCATTAATTAACAGGGAAACGCTTCTATTCAGATCTTGTTTAGAGGGTTTCAGGGCTGAGCTCAGAGTACCACCCTCCTCCCTGACCCCCTTGCCCGAAGCTCGGATGGCTAAAAAAAACACACACACACTCTCATGGATAAACCTTTCCTTTGAAGAGTTGAAGAGCATACCATCAGGGAAACAATCTTCTTACTGTTTCTTTGAGGAAACTGAGGCTGAGACATTTGATGGAGCGACCCAGGATCACTGGTCGAATATCTGCTCTGCTCTGTGCATGTGCTTGAGACCCACCCAGGAGTTTCCCCTCTGGTCTCTGTGAATCTCTGTGCTTCTCAGTGTTTATGACTCCCACAGTGGCAGGGGTAAATAGAAGAGTCCTTTAGAGGGGAACAGAAAAGGGTGGACAGGAAGGGACCCCCGGAGAAGTCTGGCTCCTGCCATCTCTCCTACCTGTGCAGCGGGGTTAATTTGCAAATCACCATGGATACAGTGCTGGGAGGACCTGGAAACATCCCTTTGGCCGTCAGCCACAAGTCCTGCCCAATTCACCTCTTATTCTCTTGAATCTGTTGTTTCTGTGCGGTATCACACTAGGAAGAAAGGAGGCGGTTTTGCTTGATGTGTTTGGAAAGTAAAGCTAACACAAGCTTATCTCTTTCAGAAGAGAGAGACTTGCAAACCACAAGAGGCCAGAGGTGGGAGAGAGTTAGGGTGGGCAGGACAGACAGGGTGCATCCGAAGCCTTCAGAGAGCTCTCTCCAAAGCCTCAGATCCACAGAGCTTCCAGAACAAAGGAGCTTTTCAGAGGATGGCGGGAGGCTACATGCCACTCACAGAAGTTTGGCCTTGCCTGGCTGCTAGAAACCAGAAAGGGGCTGGCTGTAGCTTAGCTGTCTTGAATAGTAGGTAGGATGTTGGGTTTGCTTACAGCTCCAAGTGGGGGGTATGGTAACAGCCATGGCTGCAGGGGGTCGTGCCCTGGTTTGGGAGGGGGACAGTTAGGGGGTCTGTCCTCTAACTCGTGTACAGCCTCAGGTCCAGCCAACCTCCACCTGGTTCACTGGCCTGTGGTCAATTCTCTCCAACATTCCCTGGAGTGACTTGAACAACTTCTGAACTTGCCTCCCTCCCCTCAGCCCTGGAGGCGGAGCCCGCCTTCTGCCTCCTCCCTGTAGGGGAGGCTTGTCAGGCAGCCACTGCGGGTAGAGACAGTCCAGGTCCCCTCCCTGGGACTCAGGCTGCTTGGGCCTTGCTCCCTCTCTTCTTCCTCAGCAGCACTGGAACATTCTTGAGGGACTCCCTTCTTACAACAACCCAACTAGCCGGGCACCCGTTACCCCAGTTACTGTGGAGGCTGAGATGGGAGGATCTTCTTGAGCCAGGGTGTTTGAGGCCAGCCTGGGCTGTATAACGACCCCCCCCCCAATCGAAGCAAGACAAAACAACACCCCAAAGATGAAGCAGGCCTGATTTTGGAAGCCGCCCTGCAGCCGCCACCCGCCCGCGCTCCCTGCTCTTTGCTGAACTCATTGCAAATACTCGCCTCCTGCCCACCCACCCTCGTTCAGCATTTCAGACTCCTGGAGATCACCATCGGGGTGACGCACTGCGAGGGACGACCTCCGCCTGTAAGGCCTGTTGAAGATCAATTGCCCTGGGATACTGGTCTCAGATTGTTGCTAAGCAACACCTGATATAATGGAATCAGGATTTGAACTCAAGTCTCACATCAGTTCTTTCCATGACTTTCACAGGTGAACAGAGGGGTGGGGGCTCCCAGTGATTCCGGTTACTCTGAGCAAACCACAGACACAAGAGACTCTCTTGGTGTGCGGAGGTCTTCTGAGCCCCACTGTATGCCTGGCTTCAGCTCCCACCCGAATTCTGGGTCAGAGTGAGCCCTCTTCCACACCTTGCCTCAGATGGGGCTGGGATGACAGACACGCACAGGATCAATGGCCATCTGTCCCGGTTCCCCTTGACAAGCTAATCTTCCAGTAAGCATTGCATCAGCCCCTGTGGGCGGCTGCACCTGCTGACAGGAGGGCCGGTGGGGGTGGGGGAGGGGCACAGTGCTTTCTGGAATGGCTCTGATCTCAGCAGGTTTCTCCAGGTTTCCTGAAAGCCAGTGCAGCTTAGCTAGAAGAATACTGACCCGCTCTAGAGGATCTCAGAGCCTCTCTGCGATTTTGGGAACTTCTGGGGGACATGTTCTTTCTGTTCCCCCTAGCTTTTGCTCCTGGCCCACCCTCTCACTGCCCACCTGTTCTGTAGGGAAGTACTAAGGAGAATCTCCTGAGCCTGGGATCTGCATGCTCTGGACTGTGGGCATGGGCTTACTTAAGTGGGCTGCCCTGTGATAGTTAGGTGCATGCATCAACTTGGCAGTTGCACACTGAACTTTGGGCACAGCTGTGAAGAACTGATTGCTAAAAGCCCTGAGCACGCCTGCAGGAGATTGTCCAGTTAATGTGGAAAGACCCAGTTCATGGTGGGTGGTGTCCAGTAGCAGACCAGACAGAGAAAGTGCAAGAAAGAAGAGCTCGACTCCCTTGCCCTGTGCTGCCAAGCTCTTCCTGTGCTGCTGCCATTCTCCACTGGCACAGGCGCCAGGCTTCTACAACCCTCCAACGTGACTCCCCAGGAATCCTCTGACCTTCAGCACTAGACTGGGATTGCGGAGCTGTTCAGCTCCCGAACTGAGCCGTTAAGATCAGTGAAGATCATGAGGGTGTGCCCACTGCTTTGCTTGTTTAGCTGGTTTGGTGAGCTGGTATTCTTCGGATGTGCTTGGATAGACTTACTGTCTGGCGAGTGAGTGCCCTTAGCTCCTGGCATCCATATAAGCTCTCCCACCAAGCTGGACAAGGAACTGCAACTAAGATTGTAAAAGAATAAATTCCCCTCCTTGTTCCCATAAGCTGTTTTGCCATGGATTTATTAGCAATATTCAGGCATACTGGGGCAGTAAGTATGGGTTGCTACCCTACCCCAATATTAGATGTAAAATGAATGGACGAGGAGGGATTATTATAGTCTGGGTTTATATCACTCCAAAGTACGTCTACCTATAATGCTAGTCATTCATTGCTGTGACAAAATACCTGATAAGATAATCAGAGAAATGAGCCAGAATAGGTTTGTTTCCAAGGTTTTGGTCCATGGCGGCCTGGTCTTTTGCATTGGTGGTTTGGCCTGTTGCACTGGTGGCTTGGCCCGTTTCATTGCACTGTGCCTATTGTGCGGCAAAACATCACACAGTGAGACGGTGGAACATTGCGTCTCACTTCATGGTGGCTGGAAAGAAAGAGAAAGGGAAAGAGGCCAGGGTCCCAATACCCCTTTCAGGAGCTAACTTCCTTCCAGCAGGCTCGCCCCTTCATAAAGCAGTAGTGCCGAGCTGAGGGCCAATCATTTTTTTTTTCTTAAGACAGGTTCTCATTACTTAGCCCAGACTGGTTTCCAAACCCATTGTGTAGCCCAGGCTAGTCTCGAGTGAATGAAAATTTTCCTTCCATAGCCCTTGAGTGTTGGGATTGCGTCTGTGCATAGCACACCTTGCTGAGAACCAACTCTTCAGCATGTGGGCCTTTGGGACCCTTCCACATCTAACAACAGCATCTGCCATTACCATACTCATCAAGTCATGGGATTATTTGAATACCATCTGCTGCCTCCAGCTATATTGAAAGTTCAAAAGGTAGCGTTTCACCTCTAAGCCCCGTGTCACAGCTTGAATCAGGATACTCTTCCTCAGGCCCATATTGTAACACTTGGCCCAAAACCTGTGATATTATTTTGCAGCCATGGACTGTAAATGATACACGCAAAGATTCCTACAGGCTACGTGACTGAAAGGCAAACAGTTAACTCTGATAAGTCAAATGAGCAATTGCAATCGCTCATAATTTTTCTACCTCCAGCTAACTGTATTCAGTGTGACTTGTGGCACTTCAAGGCATCAAAGATTTTTCCTATCCGCATGCAGTCTGTGTACATGAGGATGACAGTCATCCTTGGCACCAAGTCTGTAACCAGCTATTTGCACATGGCGATATTTGGTGGGTACGTGTCCATATCAATGTGCGCTGATGCAATGAAGAACTAGTCCATCAGTGATTAGTTCTTGGTGGTTCTGGGGTATCCTGGCTCACATCTGTGTGTGCTCACTCTAGCTCCTGGCTGATGAACATTACTTCCCATGTTTTTAAACAATGCTGCCTCCTGACTATCTAGCTAATATACATCCTGTGTGCCTGCCTGATGTTCTCCAGGATGGTGCGGCTTCTCTGCAGGAACAGCAGTGTGCAGGGCCAATAACTCTTTATTCTCGAGACTGGCCAGTGCTTGGTAGGATGTTTAGTGGCCTCAGGGGCCTCTATTCACCAGATGCCAGAAGCATCTCTCTCCTGAACATGGTGACAACTAATTTTCCTGGGCGACAGAACTGGCCCTGCAGGAGAACCACTGTCCTGGAGGGGTGGGGGTGTCCTCGAGACAACAGAAATGAAAGGATGTACATTTTAAGTTTGTCACCATTGTCAAATTACTATAGAGATATGGAGGCCAAAAATGAAACAATAAATTCTAACAGTTTAACACTGGCATTTTGGAGCTTGCCCTAGTGCTGAGGAATATCAAACACAAACATCGAAAACGTAAGTCCTGTGGCCCATGACACCTTACCCCAAATGGCCAATTTCAAGAAAAACAGCAGGTGCGGTAACATTTACTACTTAAACAAGACCACGCGATGCCTGCTTATCTATTCAGATATGGACCGCAGTGAACAGCCCAGAGAGATGGATGCCTTTAACTGCCGTGAAAGAACTCCTACTCCCGTATAAGGGGCAGATGTCTTTCTGACAATTTGCCCCTATGTCTCTGCAGCATGACTTTGTTCATTAACTTTTTTGTGTGTCTGTTCTGGTCTGGTAAGTATTTTTATCCCTTGAGCCTTGGTTTGTCAATATCCCTGTGTGATGTTTCCTTCCAAAGATGAACTGACTCCTTCCCTCTTTCCTTCCCTTCCTATTTCTTTTCCTCCTTTCCTTTTTTTCTCCTCTTCCCTCTGCTCCCCTTCCTTCCCCTCCCCTCCCCTCCCCTCCTCTCCCTTTCCTTTCCTTCCTTCCTTTTCCTTTCCCTTCCCTTCCTTCCTTTTCCTTTCCCTTCCTTCCCTTTCCCTTCCCTTCCCTTTCACTTCCTTTCCTTTCCTATCTTTTCCCTCCCCTCCCCTTCTCTCCCCTCCCCTCCCCTTCCATCCTCACCTCTTCTCTCCTCTCCCTTTCTCTCTCTCTTCTTTCCTCTCCCTTTCTTTCTCTCTCTTCTTTCCTTTTGAGACAGGGTTTCACTATATTATGCAAGCTCAACTCAGTGCCTTCTCCTACCTCAGCCTCCCAAGTGCTGGGAGGCAGCATAGCCAAAACAATTGTATATAAACACCCAATTAAAAATGAAACAAGACATTCTACCAGTCTCCTAAGATGAAAACGTCTCCCTCTGTCATTGTTTTTAACTGCTAGAATGAGATTGGTTTTAAAGCTGAGACGATCATATTTCTTGGCTAATGTGTCTTTGACAAATTGTTTTTCCTCTGTTGAGATCAGAGTGTACCCTGCTCTAAGTTACTCCATATTGTGTAAAATGGTGGTTTTGCCGACTGCGTCTTGTCTTGAGAGACTCCATTTCACAAGCGGCTTTTGACTCCATTAACTATGGATAGAAAATGACTGTATGTGGTCACGTGAGCGGCGCCGACTGCCTGCCCCAACAGTGTGACACAGGCTAATAAACGACTTCTTTATGGGGCTAGAGCGAGCACTACCCTATGAACTTATTGGGGTGAATCAGGGATGCAGCAGCAAATAGGTACATTGAAATCGTATCAGGAAGACCAGACTCAAGGACTTATTGGTCCCACCAGCCCGAGGACCAGGTGTAGCTCTCTTACCTGGACCCCATCAAGAATACGCCTATCTCAGTGATGGTGACACCCCCATTGGCCTGCCATCTGACCACCTGGTATGTGTGTCAAGGATTGGCAGGCAAAGAACTGAGTGTCCCAGGGGCCTCGAATAGGCTCGACCCCCACTGTTGATGCTACCTGATCCCTCTGCCTGTCCCCCCTTCTTCCCACCCCTGTCTTTCCCTTCCCCAGCTGGACCTGCTGCTCATCCGTCTGCCTGGTTGCTCCCTTAGACTGGTGCTGTCTTTTGGCCTGTCTTGCTGCGGTGCCTCACTCTGTCTGACCTTGTTGCCAACTCTGCAGCCCCCTGCAACCCGCTGCGGCCGGGTCTGTGAACTTACCCTAGCAGCACAGACTGTCCTACTGGCTTCTCTGCTCCTTGGGATCTCTGAAGTCTCCTGCAGCCTCTTCGCCCTTGATGCCCTCTCTGGAGCCTACCTGTACACATGGGTAGACAGCTTGGTCGTGTGATGTATGACAGTTGATATTAAGACGGGAACCAAGGATCCCGTGCTGCCCTCAGCTGAGGCTATGAAGGACAGTGGGACTGTTTGGTAAATTGCTGCCTTGAGAATTTATTGCTATTTAATAAATTCTGACACTGTGGGGAAACACAGCATGTTCATCTGCTGCTTATATAGTGGGCTCACGGCACCTGATGACTTATTAATTTTTCCTTTGGGGTTTATTTTTCTTATTTTTTATGTCAGTTTTTATATGTTACATAGCAGGTACTGTCTTTCCTAGCTGACACTGTCTTTAAGTGTTCATGCTTGTGGTCTTTAAGAATCCTGACAGTGTCACAGGCAAAGGTGGGGACTGTGTTGTTGTCCTTGCTTTGTGGGCTCTAAATTGGACACCCTCAGGGAACCCCCACCTGCTTTGCTGCTTAAAGGAGCTGGGTGTCTCTTACTCTCTCTTATGCGAGTCCAAGGATGCTTCTAGCTCACCGTTCCTTTCTGGTCTGAGGTGGAAGTTCTAGCCCTGAGAGCAGTTGTCCAGGAGGAGGCCCTGACCCGGGGCCTGCTAATTAGTTCAGGTTAATTAACCGATTGGTAGATGTACAGCCCAGAGGCCTCTTCCTTCAAGCTGGCGCCTCTGGAGGCTCCCTTTATGAGCTCTGGCCCCCCAAGGGAGATCTTAGAGTAATGAATTCTGCTATAATCTGATTTAAGGCCCATTCCCTGAGCCATGCAGTCGATCGGCGAATTGAGCACTGGCTGGTTGATTTGGCCGCAGGGAGGGTGGGCAGCCCAGCGATGAGTGTAGCACGGAGCTGCATGGCTCTGCCTTTTAGGGAAGTGGGTCTGTTGTCAAGGGGACAGAACATGTGGACATCTGGACGTTTCTGTTAGAAGAACAGGGTGGTTATATCTGCAGCACCAGGGAGAACCCGGGTCCCGCTCGGCTTTGAGGACCACCTTGGGACGTTCACCTTCAGATGTGACGGCAACACAGTTTGCACGCATTTGTGGATATGTGACTTGTTCCGCATGTACTTAGTGCACATTCATGTGTTCATTCCTCCATTCACTTGCCCACTCATCATTCAATCAGTCAGCAGGAGTCCTTCAAGCTACAGAACGCATGGCACAGCTGGGACTCAATCATGCCCCACATGCCCAGGAGGAAAACATTCTGTGTGTCTCTGCATTGTGTAAATCAGGGGCTGCAGTGGTCTAACCCTGAGAAGCCAGACTCCCCAGCTAGAGAGCAGGTGGGCAGGGTCAGGGAAGGAGCAACGGGGAGTAATGAGAAGCTGGAGGTAGAAGGGTGGAAGGGTCCCCTTCTCTGGGGACAGTGCCAACCCTTAGTCCCCAACATGGCAGTCACAACTTCTAGTCTTTCAAGAAATGAAGACTGGGTGGATTTCTTTAATGTGTTTGGTAATATATCTGTGATTTAAAATCTTGGCTAATTTGTATCAAGCATCCCATTGGCAAAGCAAAACATTTCAGTGGGGCAACATCTAGATGTCCCAGACACACCTGTAAGGAGGGGGGGGATACTTAATAAATGCACCTGTAGAGAAGATTAGAAGAAACTTTCCCAGAAGTTAGAAAGCAAACAAAGGGAGCTGGAGGGAGGAGAAATATTCCTACCAGAAGCCCAATGTAAAAGACTATTCTCATCTCAAGCATTGGGTGAGTTCAGACTGCCAAGGACGTTAAGGCACAAAGGGAAATGAGCGGATATGAATAATGCTTTGGATTAGGGATGTACCTCAGTGGCAAAGCACTTGCCTAGCATGTACCAAATCTTGGCCACAAGTCTCAACAATACACATATTTTTCCAATAAAAAGTCATGTATTGAACTTTTTCTGATGTGGTCAGTTAAACCAATGTGGTAAGTAAACTGATGTGTTAAGTACTGTGTCCCCAATCTCACTCCCATCCCCAGCCTAGGAGTATATAGCATACATCCTACAGACTGCCACTGTCTGCAAAAGAGGCTAGGAAATATGAATTCGTAAGTCAACACATGACCATGTAAATAACATGGGAATTCTGTCCATTGGGGTAAGGAAAAGATGAATAAGGAGAGGCAACCAGTGGCTCTTAAGATGTCAGGAAAGGGGTTGGGGATTTAGCTCAGTGGTAGAGTGCTTGCCTAGCAAGCGCGAGGCCCTGGGTTCGGTCCCCAGCACCGGAAAAAAAAAAAAAAGATGTCAGGAAAGACAGCAGGTGAAGAAAGATGTGCCCTCCTCATCCTCCCAGGCCAGAGTCATGGATGCTTCTTAATAGATGCTTGAAACCAAGATTCAGCACTGTAGCTAACTTGTTCCCATGGTCCACTGAAAATATAAAAATTCAGACCTAGGAGAGTAGGGAGACAGAGCGGCTCCTTAAGGAGTGTCTAGTGCATAAACAAACAGACCCAAGACTGAGGAGACCAAGAGACAGTAGGGCTGGAGGGGTGTGTATCCCCCCAAAATAGTGTCATCTATTACATTGAAAAAAAAATGGCTCCCAGCTCAAAAGAGTTGGGAAATTGAGTCGAATCAACTTAATGCAGTTTATTTGATTGCAGAAAAATTTTAGATTCACTTCTCTCCTCATAGAGTATAGAGTGCCGTGGAGGTTCATTGATTAAAAAAAAAAAGTTAACACCAAGGCGAGACTCCAGAAATATGAGTTTTAGTAGAGTTGAGGGCCTGGGCAACCATAGTTTGGCCTTAAGATGGGAAGGACAGGAGAGAGAGCTTAAAGTCAGAGAGAATAGGGAGATAACTGCTGTAGGTAGCATGGTGGGGGATCTACAGAGCCCACAGGACAAAGGGGGCTTCTAACTTTTATAGCTTTAGACATTGTTAAGAGGTGGTCGGGGAGTTAGAGCAGGCAGTACAGGGTGGAGAGTGAAAAAATGTCAGGCAGTCCTCTCTTGAGGTACACAGGGTGGGAGTTTCAGAAGTAGCTACTTTATCTCGGGAACGACTACTGTGAATTGATGTGGTCAGTTTCCAGACTTGCCATCTTCCAGTCAAGATGAGGTTGTTTTACAAAATGGCCTGGCTCTGGGTAACAACTTGCCTTGAAAGTTTACTTTTCTCTAGAAGGGACTCGCTCCCAGGCTCGTTCAGCTCTGAACTCTCTTCCAACAGTCTCCTCTAGGGCAAGCATTTTGCAGAGGAAACATCCCTGAAGAAGTGGTATGAACTGGGGTCTTTCCCAACCCGCTTCCCTTGTGTCTTCTCTTCACCCTGACAATTCTGAGTCTCCATCGCAAGCCAAGCCCCAGACACCTACATTTTGCTCAGCTCGTCGAAATGTCCTCGTGTTTGAGACGCACTGAGTGGCAGAGAGCAGTCCACACTTCCCCAGTACCATGGCTCAATCAATTTCCATCCAGGGTCCTCCTCTCGGTTCCCTCAAGACTCATTTCTCTCCCCGCCACTTGCGGCTCGGCCATTGTCTCAGCTCCTGTTCGTGGCAGCAGCGAGCATTTATCTTTATTGTCGCTGGTTTATTGATTTAGGGCCATCTCTGCAATTTGTTAAACTTGGATCACATTCTAATCTCGTCTGCCGACAGGGTGAGGATCCCTTCCAGCTTTGTAGGTTGCAGAAATCTGATTAGCCAGGTCTCCCATCCTTTAAGCCATTAATGAAAATATTAAGTGGTCCTCTTTGGCATTGTGATCTTCAGGATTCTTGGGGTAGGGGAGTGGATGGTCCCCACCCGTCACCATCTCTGTTGGGTGTGGTCACAGATGAGAGACCATGCAGGTCTTAGTTGTGGGATTTTATTTCCTCATGCACAAATCTAGCATGAGGTGCAAATCCATGCAGACAGCTACTCAGCCAGGGCTCGTTTCTCCAGTGTTTCCTTCACCCAGACCAGTGCACTCACCCCATCCCGTGAGGTGGTTTCTAGCCTCACCACCTTTTTCTCCTGGGCAATAAGAATGTGGAGAAGTTACATGATGTGCCTAAGAGGTCAGAGCTAGTGGGCCTTGTGGGCAGTGCTCACACGTGGTCAGCCTGCCTCTGGCTCTGGGTGCCACGATTCCCTCTTCCTGTGGCTGGAGCTGGATGAGCTCTTTCATGGGAAAAGTCTTCCCAGGACCCAGCCCGCAGGTGGCCAGAATGACTCATCTCCGCACCGATGGCTGCTCATCAGCATTCTCCACCTGGACTACAAACTCTCCTGATCAGGGCTCCTTGCTTGTGCTGCATCGCTGAGCCCACAGAGGTGCCCAGACGACTCCAGTAAAGTCAGAGTCCCGCTGATGACCCTCCAGGGAACCCTGCTTGAGAAGAGATGACTGAACCTGAGAAATGAGCGGGACTCGTGCGAGGAGTGGAGGCTCGTCAGACAGGTGGAGAAGCAGGCGCTAGGGTTCATACCAAGATGTCCGGCATGTCCACAACAACCTGCAGCAAGGCCCCAACGGATCCCACATCGACAAAACCATCCTCCTGGAGGAACCTGATTCCCCTTTAGAGCTGGTGCAGGTTCCAGAGGCCCAGTGGGTTGGACTATCGACCATCCTCTTTCGGTTGGTACAACCCTTTCTCCATCCCCTTACTCCTCGCCCCTGTGATTTGGGGGGCTGGCCAGTGCTCAGAGCTGAGTTGGACACTAGCTCTTAGACGTCCAGACGAGTCATGGCAGCAGCACCCCCAGCTTATTCAGACGCGGGGCAGAGGCAGAGCGGAGGGGGCCCACCACCAACGGGGGCAGAAGCAGCAGCCTTTCTGTTCCCAGGAGGGGGCACAGCCAGCTGTCTGGAGGGAGGAGGCATGAGGGTCGTGTGTCTGAAGGAGGACTTCAGGGGCAGCCTAGGGGTGGGGTGGGTGACGAGGGGAACATAGCATTGCACTTTGCCCTCCGAGCACTGAAGCAGCTCTGATGGCGATTTCCCAAGCGCCTGCCAAAGCAAGTGGCATAAATCAAATTCTCATTCCTTTGGCCTCTGTCAGGCAATCGGCAGCTGCTTCTGAGCAGATGTGCATCTCATTAGCCAGAATATGAGAGCCATGTCCAGGACCTCCAGAATTTAAGAAACAAAACGAAACAAAACAAAACAAAACGAAACAAAATGAAACACAAACACAAACACAAACACAAACACAAGCACAAACACCCTTCCTGGGCCAGAGAAGGGAGCGAGGGACACAGGCTGACCAGCCTTTGTTCTTTTAACGCAATTGTAAAGCACTTTGCCCATTGGTCACAAGAGGGCGACAGCTGAACGCACATCACATATTCCCATAGCTGGTGCAAACCTCCGCCAGCCTGGGAAACCTGTGCAGGGAGATGAGGGGACTTCCTCTAGCTTAGGAATTCTCAGAAGTCTTTAGCATGGCATGCTCTTCTGGTACAAAGGATCCAGAAAGCCAAGAGCACTGGGTTCAAACTGCCCCCCTAAATCCCCCCCCCACTGCAGCCTCAGAGGCTTCAGCTGTGAGATGACAGTGTGCTGCCTGGGGAGGGATCTTCCTGAGGTCCAAGAGACAGAGCAAGTGAGGGGGCCTAGGCTGCACAACAAACAACAACAGGGGTCTTCAATCTCACTGCTTCTCTGACTGGGGGGCAGCTGGAAGAGGGTTGGGTCTCTGGCCACAGAGCGAACGATGGCAGGGTCCTGGTTCTAATAGGACTGACTTCCTGGGAGACCTGAGGTGTCTCTCACTGTGTGGACCATGTGTAAGGTGGGCAGACGGATTGAATTTTTTTCTGCGTTTTTCTAGCATCTTCTAGCTTTCAGAATCCTCAGAGCTATTTTGTTAAGGGAGGCAGGCAGTGCGAGAGGGTACACAGACATGGTGAATTGAAAGGAAGCTGGACGGTAGCTCTGGGGACCATAGGGAACCTGGACGCACATTCTTTGGGCCTGGATGGCTCTCATCTGTGGAATGGTTAGGCTGGGCTGGGTCGTTTCTAAGTATTATCTTCTCCCAGCTCCATCGCAACAAACACAGGACGGTAATGGCGCTAAAACCCAGACACATTTGCCTTTGACAGTTCTTGGCCTCTGTGGTCCCACGAACAGTGGTTAGGACCACATAAGTGTATAGGTGGCCCCTTCCCTCCACCAGGCATTGGAGGGAAATGGTAAAGCATGAATTCAAAGGCATTTTTGCATCCTGTGGTGAGTGCCACGTGCCAAGCTGTTCGGCGCTGGCTTCTGCCTGGCAGCACATGTGGCTCCATCACTGGTTCTGCAGCAGCTGTTCCTGGTCCAGCCTCACTTGCTCTAATTCTAGCAGGCCGAGGCGGGCATTGCTGCCACATGGTCCTTTGGTTATTCCCAGGACCCGTGGGAAAAATTGGGACATGTTTGGCACATATTTGTTTTGCATCATCTCCCAGTACCTTTAACGATTTTGGTGCAAATATAAAGAAAATTAAAATGTAGGGAGAGTGGGAGGAGAATTGTGCCAGAATAGTACCAGAGATGCAATGTCAGGTGCACAGGAAGGAGGAAGGGAGGGAGGAGGAAAGAAGGAACTTGATCTTGCCTTACTGCTTGGCTCTGTAGTAACATCTACGTGCTCATAGAAGTCCGGAACTTGACAACTTAATTGTGGCTACTGAAACATATGGAAGTGTTAGCAAGCTTGATCAAAAACAGAAACAAGGAGGAAAAAAGTGGGTACAGGCGTGGTGATGTACACCTGTAATTCCAGCCTGCTGGACTGCAAGTTTTAGAACATCCTAGGCTACGCAGTGACAGCCTGTCTCAAGATGTTGCAGTTGCCTATGTGGTTGCTGATAAAACACTACCAAATGGCTTAAGGGAATAAGGTGTTTATTCTCTTACAATAGTCCAGTTACTGTTCTTAGTCTAGTTTGATGGGAGAGCTCACACCAACACCAGGGCTGAGGAAACTGGCCGCACCATCTCTACATAATGGCTGAGAGAGGGATGATCCTTATTTGCCGGACCAGCATGTCTGGCCAAGTGTACACAAGGACGCCAGCTTCCTCAACTAGCTCTCTGTATTTTATTCACCTGTCGAGGGCCCACCTACAATGGGCTGGGCCTTGCCCCATCAACTAGACAATCTCCTGCAGGTTAACTCTGGGTTTAACTCAACTACCAATTATCTACAAATGTGCCCAGAGCTCGAAACCTCCATCATCAAGTTGACACCTGTACTTAACTATGAGACAAGACAAAAGAAACACGTGACTGAAAGAAATCATGAGGCAAAGATAACACAGAAGGAAATGGCCAGTAACAATGATACTTCAGAAATGGAGATGTAGAGAAATACTCAAAACAGGTGTGACAAGAAATGGTTCTGAGTACTTCATTAAGCTGTGGCTGTGTTAAGTTCTTATCGCTGATGGCCAAGATATTTCTGGTTCCTCCCCTCTTCTGAGGATGTGAGCTAGATGCAGCAAAAGTTGGGAAGATGGGGAGGCAAGGGCTAGGGGAGTCTAAGTAGCTGCTAGAACATGAAATAAATGAATAGTTTAGAAAGCTGTCAGTATAAAACAACAATAAAATTATCCTAGTCTTTGCCATCACTACTAGAGAACAAAGCAAAGTCATTAAAAGCAGTTTCTACTGGGGAGCAGAGCTCGGGCTAGAGGCGAAGGTGGCAGATGTATTTTGCAGCTATTATCTACCTGGAACTATTGTTTAATCTTAAAGTTATTGGTTTAAAAATTAGGCAGAGAAGGTTCCCAAGAGAATACACAAAATCAGTCTACTCCTCACTTCTGTTTATGAACTTAAAGATGGCCACTTTCAGTGTTCCTGCAGGAATAGAACAGGGATGGGGAGGTAGCTTGCTGGTTGAAGTGTTTGCTGTGCAGACAAAGGGACCAGAATTCAGATCCCTGGATGTCAAGTGAATATGGTGATCTTCCCATCATTCCAGCATGGGAAGGCAGAGCATGCTGGCTAGTCAGACTGGCCCTATTATAAGCTCTGATTTCGATTGGAGACCCAAGCGCAAAAGAGTAAGGTGGATCAAGAATAATTCCAGAGACCAACCTCTGGCCTCCATACACAGGTGTACATGTATGTGAGCACACACACACACACACATACACACACACACACACACACAAGCACATACATACACATACACATAATACATACACAGAATTCCCCACATACAACGCGAAAATAGAAAAAGAATACAAAACATATACATGCTTATATATCTTTTTTACTGTGTCTAGGAGAATCCCTAGCCACACATTTAAAGCTTCTTTTATTTAAATGTAGGTGGATGTATTCTTATAAAATCTCTGTCTCTGCCCGTCTCTCTCTTATGCTAGAATGGAATCCTCATACATGCTAGGCAAGTGCTTTGATACTGGGCCACACTCCCAGCCCAATCTTCCGTCTTTAAAACAAAAATGTGCATTTATGATGCACACACACAGATCCGTGCCTATCTATAAATCAACGATTCTGCTCTGCTGTGTCCACGGTTGAGTGGGGAATGTGAGAAGCATTGACCGGACAGAGAATCACAGTGACTCTGGTGTTTGTGGCTCACCCCCATTCTCTCCCTCATGGATTTGATTGCCCCCTGCTCTGTTCGGGACCCCCATTCCTCCCACCCTTCCCCTGCTTCCACACGCACAGTTCTTCCTGGCTCTGCATGAGCCCTCCTTGGCTGCTGTGCTTCCAGAGAAGCACAATCTTGACACCACTTTGATTCTGAACTCTGCCCCAGGCCCTTTTCTAGACCTATGACAGTCCCTCCATTTTCTTCCTTAGAGATATCCATGACTCCGCTGCCTGCAGACCAACTGTGGCATCAAGACCCTGCGCGTGCTGATTTCAGCCAGTGTCAGCCCTCTGCTGAGCACCGCGCACTGTGCTGTGTCACCTCACGGCCATCCTGAGATGTGGAGTCATGTGCACACCCCCTTCAGAGATAGAAGAACCGGACACTGGGAGTCGACCTAGGCTCCAGGCCACCAGCTAAGAGGGGAAGCTGTCCAAGACTGTCCTCAAGCACGCGTCCACCTGCTGACATTCCTCTCGGTGTGATTCATTTGCTGAGGCGTCTCCCAAGGGACAAAGTTTAAGGTTCCTTCTCCCTTGCTTCCAGCTGTGTCACGAGACACTAAGTCAGACATCTGTTGAGTGAATTATTTGCTGTGGTGTGCTGCCTCATGGCGTCTCACAGCAACAGGGGCCTACCAAACACGGACCAGAACCTCTGAACACAAATAACGCTTTTCTCTTTATAACTTTATCATCTCGAGGGTGCTTGTTATAGTGAGGGAATGTTGGCAACTTCTTGGGCTCTGCACACGCCTCGGTGTGTCTCAGCCAAGTCTCCAGGACGGAGAGACAACTTACACCTTCACCCACTGTCCATGTGTGAGGTCCTGCTGTGACCTCCTTCTCCTGGCCAGTGGTGGTCTCAGCCTATTGTCCTGAAGGGTCGTTATGCTTGTGGCCTCTTGTCTTCTTTCTCCGTCTACCACCCTCCTATCCCAGTCCGAGAGCTATCCTCACCACCTGCCCCCAGTGTATAGCCCCATGGGGGTGGGGTGTCTGATCCAGCAGTCCATGAACGAAGCTGAGGGCATAGTTAAAGGGACCCAGTATATTAACAACCAACTCGGATGGCATAGCGAACAGTTGTGAAATATTCCCTCACCTCTCAGTGAAATTATCATTCCGCTCCACGGAATACATTAGGCTTTATGATCTACTTGCTGCTTTGGGGAAACATAAATCTCAAAACATCATCTTCATATGACAGGGCAAAGAGTCCCCCGGGACATAAGATGTTTAAGGATGTTAACTGAGAATCAGAAACAGTTGACGATTGATATCGGGGGCTTTGTTTATGGGCAGGAATAAATCCCAGGTGTAGGGCTGCCCTGTAAAATATTTGCATATGACGAAAACTCTGCTTGTGACTGATGGGATGGAGAAACGACCAGAGTTAAAGAAGTGATCCGGGCGAGGTAGGGTTGCAGCATTTCCAAGCTAATCTTTTCTGATCATAAATTTGTGTGTGGTTCACACGTGGCTAGTCACCAACTGAAATAAACATGACAGAGGCTGGGATTTACATTGCTCGCCCACAACTAAGCTTTGTAGCTGCATCATGCTTCTTTTTGAGGTTTCGTGAAGGGGCCCGCTAGGTCTTCACTTACCACTGAAATGGTGGGGATCCACCAGTGGGGATCCCTGACATGAAAGTCAGAGGAAGACATGCTGTTATCTGGTGCGTTGAAGGACTGAATGTGGGGTGAGGGGTTCTCATGGAAGGAATCGACTCAGGGCAGAACAGGAGGGGGTGGGGTGGGGTGGGGGGGATGAGAACAATTCTCGATAATTCAGTCATAAGGCTCTTGAATGTCCAGAATGGGCCAGGCTGTTTCTGGGTTTGCAGTCCACCACGGACTACCCATGGCTTCTAAAAGGAGTCTCATCTTGAAGACTGTTGCCTGAGCTCGTTGTGTTAGCACATACCTATAATTCCAGGACTTGGGAGGCCGCAGCTAGAGGACTGAGTTTGATAATAGCCTGAGCTACACTGTGAGTTCCAAGCAGCTAGAGCTACAAGGACACCCTGTCTCAAAAAAAAAAAAAAAAAAATCCAAACAAAATAAACATGAGCATTGATAATAAACCCACTGAAACTGGTGAGTTCAGCTCACTCATTTGTGTCTCTTAACTTGCCATCACTACCCTTCTGACACCTTCTCTGCCCAGTGCTGGGCAAGCATTTAGTAATTCACTAAATTAATATTAAAGATAAAATTCTCTCTACCTGATAATAGCTGCACAGAGAAAGAAACACGGAGTTTTAAGTCCCTTGCGAAGAGACACCCACAACTAATTATTTTCTTAAGGAAACATCATCTGTTGTCATCACAATTTAAGTGACTTTTCCTTTCAGACTCTGGGATCTAAAAAGAACCAGCCTGCTGTCTGTCCCAAGATGCTCTGACGCATTCCTCCTCCTCTGGAATGCGTGGCTCCCCTTCACCTCACACACCCTTTCCCAGTGTTGAGTGTCTGCGGCACGCCTGGGAGCGACTGCCAGTCCAGACCCTTAGGAACAGACCACGTGGACAAAGGGAGTTTGAGGGAACTCAGGGCATATGTTCTGTTTATAATGATATTTAAGAGGCAACTGGATCAAACACCTGCCATGCAATTATAAAGACTGAAGTTGGGATTCCCCAGAGCCCATGTAAAATCCAAGCAGGTAAGGTGGCCTGTAAGCCCAGCTCTCAGGTGACAAGCTGGGTAGCTAGACTAGCCAATGGGTGAGCTCTGGGTTCAACAGAGAGACTCTGCCTCAATAAATAAGGTGGTGAGCCATCAAGAAAGACACCTGGTATGAGCTTCAGGCCTCCATGTGTGTGTGCGTGCACACACACACACACACACACACACACAGTAACACATGTATGCATGCCACACAGGCAGAACATTAAAAAATGCTGTTGAAGAGAGCTGCCGATGCAAAGCATGAATTTGCAGTTAACTTATAAAACATGAAGCAATGAAAACGTGGCCCTGGAAGCAGAACCAAGAACTCTAATCATATTTGACACTGCATGTGATATTTTGAAAACCCTGAACACTTGCAGATTCTTGGATGACTTGAACTCGCTGCTATTTCCTTATGTGAGAGGAACGACTGTCCATTAAGAAGCTGGGAAAATAAAGTCACTCTTACTCTTTGGTGACTGTCACATTGCTAAGGTCCTTTCAGTTTCTTTTTCTGGAATGGTTAAAAAAATGATAAGAGCTGTTGTCATTAGTCAGTGCTTGCTATGTAAAAGGCACAGTTTAATTATCAAAAGACTTAAAATGGGAATTCTCATTTTACAGATGAGGAATCTAGGCTTGGAGAGGCTGTGCTACTTGCCTGTGGTTACCCAGCCATTAAGGGTAGAACAGAAGTCGGACCCCACTAGCTATCTATCTCAGAAGCCCAGACTTGTCAGTGCAGTTCAGTCAGTGCAGTTCAACCTCACCTCCACAGAGAGTTCTCTTCAAACACAGCATGCTCTCCCACAATCCCTGTTGTTGGGCGTCATATTGTCTCCAGCTTGTTTGCACAAGCTTAGTGGCTTAGAACAGTACAGGTGCTGTGTGCAAAACTGACCTTCTGAGGTCTAAGTTCCAAGTTCTATCTCCAAAGCTCACATGGTGGAAGGAAAGAGCTAACTTCAAAAGTTGTCCTCCACATCCATCTCTCTCTCTCTCTCTCTCTCTCTCACACACACACACCCCCCCACACCCCCCCACACAACTAAATAATATTTAAAACAGACTCATTCTAGAGTTATAACAGTCAGATGTCTAAAATGAATTGTGCGGTATTACTACTAAAGTGTCAACAGTGCTGGTTCTTTCCCAAGTCTCCAGGAAGTGTCCGCTCTTGCCTCTTCCTGCTTCTCAAGGTTCCTGTACTTCTTGGAGTGTGGTCCATGACCTCCACTTCCACTTCTATGTTCTCCCCTTTGTTTCTCCTGTTTTTCTCTTACAAAGACTCTTAGAATTACTCAGCGCCCATTCTGCAGTCCACGAGAATTTTCCTGTCTCACAATCCTTGGCTTGGTGGCACTTGTAAAATCCCTTTTCCTGTTAAGGTGCGATAACACATTGACAGGTCCAGCAATTGTGATATTTGGGGAAACATCCTTCAGCTTGCTCCAAAGCCTTTCTATCCAAAGATCACTACCATTTCCATCCTTTGTGTTCTGACCAGGGATAGCATGACGATTGCCATGAGACCGTCTATCTTGGAAACTAATCAGCTCCATTGCCCACTGCTTTCCTCTGAACACTTGATCCACGTGGTTCTAATCTGACCCCTTCAGACTTTTTGGGTCACCCCACACCCCTCCTCTCACCTCTGTCTGGGATGGATGGGTTGAAGTTAATGATTTTGACTTTCCACAAGTGATAGAAAGAAAGACTCTCCCCACTATTGCTAGAGGCCTTCAAGATGTAGGACTCCTGGTTTTCTTGGCTACATCAATATATTTTACTTTCCAATTCCAGTCATTTTTCACAGCTACCCTTTTCCCCACACTTCAGACCACATTAGACACCAGGTCCTTCAACTGCCCAAGTGTCAGCAAGACAAGCAGAGCATGAATGATGGCATCGTAGTCCATTTCTGCTGCTATTACAAGACATCTTTGACTGGGTAACTGGCAACTTTGGTACATGGCTCGCAAGTCTGAGAGTGAGGTACTCAAGACTAAGGCACAAAGACAAGAGCCTGTACCTCAGAGAGTATTCAAAGGGTCCTCTATACCCTGGCCAGCCACACCAAAGTGGAGCATCCGGTGTGTGACCTCTCATGGTGCTAAGACAGAAGAAGGTGAACGCCCTTTCCTCCATCTCTTCACTAGAGCATGAGTCCAAGCCCTGAGCCAGAGCCCTTAGGGGGTTTGGTTGCAACATATGAATTTGGGGGCCATCAACATGCAGGCAAAAGTAGGGTGAACAATTACTCGCCACAACCTCGATGCTCTGGAAATCATGACTTCTGATCTCTCACAGATGTTGTGCTTTACCAAAGCTTCTATCCTTCTCCTCCAGTAAAGAAGTCAGCCTAGGACAAGAACATCTGAACTTTTTGGGGGGCATATTTTGTCTTGTTTGGGTTTTTTGCTATTTGTATGTCGCATCAGTGTTCTCTTGTAGCCCAGACTGACCTTGCAGTTGAATCCTCCTGCCTCTTCCTCTATCGCTGGGAATACAGGTGCTTGGCACCATGCCCGACTTCAATTTCTTAATTTACCTTTTTGAGACAGGAAGCCCAAATTAACCTAGAACTCACTTTGTAGTCAAATATGGCCCTGACCTTCTGATCCTTCTAATTCCACTCTGAGTGGTGAAATTACTGCTGTGTGTCATCATGAGTGGGAAACAATGAGTTTATTCTTGTTTATGATTCTTGGTTACACTTGAATAGCAGGGCAGGAGAGTTCATACCCGTGTCAGGAGCCAAGGGAACTGGCTACAACATACCAACAGGAATTGCAGAAAGAGGGAAAATCTTTCTCACCTGCCAGTCTGTGAGTCTGCCGAAGTCTGCCTAAGTATTGAACCAGTTCTTCCCATCTTATTGACCTGCCAGGGAATAGTCCCAGTATCAATTGGATTCCCCTGACAGGCTTGCTTTAACTATTAATTCCTCACAGATGTGCTCAAAGACTCCACCTCCACGTGTTAAATTGACAGCTGTATCTAACTAGTACAGTCTCCTCTGAGTACGCTCCAGTTAACATAAAGTTAACATAAAGTTAGAATCCATAGCTTTGCTTTCTCAAAGATTTTTCCTTCCTTTCCTCCTCATTTCTAATATGGTATCAGCAGAGTAACGGGAAAAATGACCTTTGTGCCTGTGCCCCTTTGGGGGCTCTCAGTGGCTTCTAGTACCACGTCTTTACCCTGTGGGGTCCTGAGCTTCCTGTACCAGGGTCTTCTGAAGGAGGAGGGCCTGGTCCTGTCTGACCCAGAGATGACTTTCTTTCTGTTGGTCCACAAAGATGAGATGGGGGCGCTAAGTCAAACAAATCACTATGACTCCAGCGCAGTAGACTTACTAAGAGATGGCCGCTCCACTTTGGCGTGGCTGGCCAGGGTATAGAGGACCCTTTGAATCCTCTTCATTAGACACTGTATACAATCTGGCATTTTCTTCTTTTTTCCTAGGTCCCACGATTCTCCCCCTGGGCTTTTCTTGTGTTCACAGGAAGTGAAAGAAAGTGCAAAAATGGTCATCGAATATGGTGGCAACCTGTAATTCTGGCTCTAGAAGGCAGAGCCTGGGAAACCCTAGACAAAGCAGTAAGGCGGAAGAGCAATCCAGAATGACTTCCGATGTCAGCCTTGGACTTCCACAGGCACACGTACTCAAGTACCCTCTTACATGTAGATTTCCCCCAACTGACCCCAACACACATGCACATGTGTGTGCACCAAAAACAATGCCTACTGCTCATACGTTGGAGGAAAATCCAACCAGCTTAGTCCTGGGTGTCTCCCACTGTCTCTGTGAAAGCTGGGAGTGGGAGCTGCTCAAGTCGCCATCTTCCCGGCCCCAGCAGAGCTGGGTTCTGGTGGAAACTCATCTGCCTGATAGGAATGGCAGGCAGAGAAGGGACTCTCCCAGCGCCCTATGGATCCTGGCAAGGCTGGCAGCTGTGGCAGCTCCAGCAATCCTCCACGGTGGCAGGTCGACTGGCTGCATCTGAATGTGACATTGGCAGGCAGGGAAGGTCAGCACCCGGGTCTCCTGGGAGCCAGTTCCGCTGCAGAGTCAAAAACATCGTCCCAGCTGCACAGCCTCGGTGGCTGGTTTTCTGTCCTCTCATACAGATCTAAAACCTGCAACAAGTTTCTCTGTGAGTGAGTGGGTTGGGGTAGACTGGCTGCCACTTGCAAACGGGAACCTTGGTTGAAACCTACTCCCCCTCCAGAACATGAGGGCGAAGTCCGTTCTTGAAAACAGTGATTTTACCAACAGCTTCCTGTTAGCAAAAGATAGGGAAAAATCCATTTTTTTCTAAATAAACCAATAATTTTAGAAATAGGTTTTGTTTTTACATAAAAAAGACTTACAGAGCTAGTATGTTGAATCCACTTCCACGTTTCCTATCATTGGCATCATTCCCTATATAGCTCAGTAGTCACAGATAAGGAAGCATGGTCTGTCATTATTAACCCATGCCAGGCATCGTGCAGGCTTCCTTAGCCTTTGTCCATCTTCTCTTCTGTCTTTCCGTTGCTCCAGGATCTGCTCAGCAGCGCTAAATGGCCCATTTAGCCATTGTGTCTCTCCAGTCTCTGGTGTCTGTGCCAGCTTCTCTGGCTGTCCTTGTTTTGATTGCGACTTTTCTGAGGCATGGCTGATCAGGTATTTTGGTGTCTGTCCCGTGGCTACAATATCAATATACCTGACTCTTCTCTAGGGTTTGGATTTGGAGGAGGAAGATCCTAGAAGTAAAGTGCCATTCACATCATATCATCATATCTTGTATAACATGACAAGGGGAAATCCTGTCAGCATGATGCCCCACCATTGACCTTACCTGCGTCACCTGCCAGAGATAGCCTTTCTACTGCCTTCTGCATCCCTTAATTACTCTTTCTTCTACTTCGCTTACTACAGTCCTTACAAGGAAGTAACTATGCCAGTCCCAACTGGAAGGTAGAGAATTACCATCTCCTCCTTTGTCTGGAATTCCTGTGACCCAGAGGTTATTCTATTCTGTGCCATTTGCATGCTTGTTCACGTCACTGCTTATTTAAATCATTGGGGATGCTTCGGGTTACACTCAAGTGCTCTATTATTGTCCTTGTTCCTGGGTCCACTACCCCGGGCCCTGCCCTGCCCATATGTGGGGGCTTGTGGTTTTCAAGCACTTATTTCCTGGCTTTGGGATGCTTCGAGCTTCTCTCTTGTATTTCTGGTGCCACGATAGATCATCCACGTGTCTCTTTTTGGAGGATGATATAGGCCAGATGTGGTGGTGCAGTGCATGTAGTCCAGCATTGGAGAGCTGGGACAGGTGGGTGGGCTGTAAAGTACCGGGCCAGTCAGTCAACACAGGTGCCGCTGTTGTGGGGGTGCTGTTGCTTACAGACCCTCTCACTGACACTAGCAAGGAAATATACACATGTATGGTAGCCTGTGATATTCACTTACCGTTCAATATTTCTATGTGAAACTTCTGAACCTGGATGAGTCTATGGTCATGAGGCTATAGCAATGGCCACAACTTAAACCCACTGCCCTCGATCATTCTAGGGCTCTCCCCTTGCTTATCTGTAAAGTCCTGCCCCAACCATGCAAACCTGGTTCCTGCCATCTGCTTTCCATTTATTTCACTATTCCATTCCCTGCGTTCATGTGTGGGCTTCAGAATCGCTGCTAATGTGTTCCTGCGGAGAGCTCGGCCAGAGACCAGTGGTTCTAGTGGTTCCTAGCATTCTTCTTGCTTCAGTTCTTCAGGTCCCACTAAATTCCAGAGCTACTTAGGTCTCTTCTCTCACTTCCCTCTCCTCTCCTCCTCCTTCTCCTCTCCTCTTCTCCCTCTGCACCCCCCACTCCATTTTTTTGAGACAGGATCTTTCTATGCAGCCCAGGATAATCTGGAATTCACAACTCTTACCTCAGCTTCCCAAATCCTGTAATTACAGGTATAGGCTACCATGGCCAGGTATCAGGGTTCTTTTCTATCACCCATCTCAGTGAGTTTCATGTATTTGCATACCCCTTTTCCTTGCTAGGCAAATCTTCCATCTGTATTGATTCAGTTGCTGGCAATGTCTGAAGGTCCCTTTCTTCTCCTGATCTCTTTCCTACTTTCCGGCCTCCTCCCTGAGTCCCTGTCTTCGTCCTGTTATCCCTTGGGGGATGGTCACCAACATGTTTGGATTCTATGGTGAGAGATTAGAGCGAAGTGCCTTATTATCCACTGTAGACAACACAGCATCTCACCCAAACAGACACATAAGAGGCACACCTCTTAGACCCCCAGGGCAGCAGGGCTAGGATACCAGGATGTGCAGAGATGCTGTGAGACAACAACACCTTTTTCTGATGCATCTGGCTTCTCAAAGTTGCTTAGGGGGCTGGTGAGATGGCTCGGCAGGTAAAGGTGCTTGCCGCCAAGTCTGGTGACAATAGTTCTATGACACAATGAAAGGGGAGAACGAACTCCGCAGTCTGTTCTTTGACCTCCACATGTTCCATGAGTCAGGAAATACAAATAAATGTTAAAAATGACTTAAGCATGTTATTATAAAAATACAACTGTCATCTAACCTGAATATGGAAAAGAAGGAAGAGAGGAGCAACAAGGACAGAGAACACTCTCTAGTCTCATAGAAGGCTGTAAGGAGCGGCTGGGAGAGGGACTTGGTCTTATTACCGTTCTATAGGAAACACTTTCTAAAACCATGGCAGTGAAATTTTAGTTGCCTTGAAACAGTATTTCTCTATTATGTTTATTAGCAAAACCCAGAATACCAGAATACTTGAGAAACCACCACTTCTCTGCAAAGTGATCTAAATAACACCTCTTTAGTTATAATCACCCCAGGTTCTGGGATGAGGAGGGCTGATATCTGATGTGACATCCCTCATCAACTCACTCCTTGGGAATGAAGAAGGGGCCTGCAGGGACTACTGCTTGCCTCTGATGATAAACACCTTTCTTCTTCTAATGACACCTTTCCTAAAGTAACTTTCCCCTGGCTTTCCTCCTCAGCCCACCCTTGTCTCCCAGTTTGAAAGGAGTTCATTCAGACAGCTGGTGAACAATTGTGCTTACGGATGGTTTAATGGGGAAGGGAAACCTGTAGAGAGTCTTATCTGGGGTGAACGTCTCAAGCTTCTAAGATTATGTCCCTGTCACCCGGTGACCCATCTTCTTCTGCCACCTTTTAATTTTGGTAGCAATTACGGTGTATATACATAATGCCCATTAGCATATTCATAGTCATCTCTTCATATTCATTGTCCCTACAACTCATTAATCTTCATCTACTTTGTGCGCTTGACAGCTCAATCTATTTTGCAATCTCTGGGAAACAGCCATAGCCCTCCAAAGCCTTTGTTTTCTGGTAAATAAACCATGTTGGGGACCAGAGGACAATGGTGCATCCTGCGGTGATTGACACCAGCCAGGGCTACTAATCAGGATGGGACTTCATCGCCAGCTGAGTCAAGTGCATTATGGGGCCATTGTTCCAGCGCTGCCAGGGCAAGAACACACGCAGCCAGTCACCTTCGCAAGATGGGTTGATTGTTCTTCAAGATTAGAGCGAGGTGCCTTATTATCTACCGTAGACAACACAGCATCTCACCCAAACAGACGCATTTACCGGAATGGCCGGTGCACCAGCCAGATCTGAATTGCTAATGCATAATCTGCCCCGCACAGATGTGCAATGAATACTTGGATGTTTTTTTGCCTTGTCAGTTGAGGAGGATGAATTGATGAGGTTTCAGTGATGGGTCCTGGACGTTGGCCAACCTCGGAGTTAGAGCATTCACACGGGTGATAATCAGATCACCCCATAATGGCCACTGCCGTGCAAAGCAGCAGTGGGTTCCGTGACGGTCTAGCAGGGCGCATTTCTGGTTGGTAGAAAGTTCTCTTTTTGTTTCTGGTGCAATTAGAAGGCGTGTGATGTTTTCAGACTTGGGACAGTCAAAGAAGTTGTCTGTATTTTCCCTTACCTGACAGTCCTGCAGGTTATAAGCAACAGTGTGGGCATTCAAAGGTTGGGTTCAAGTTTGTATTCATGATTTCCTACCTTATTTTTTAAAGCTCTTTTACCTCTATCTCCTCCTCTGTTAAAAATTCTACCAATCCTACAGCTGATGTATCAAGCAAGTTGCTACATACAAGACAAGCCTTGAATGCCAAGTATATAGTAAGAATTCAACAAATGTTACTATTCACATATTAATGATCATTTATTTACTTTCCTCATTTCTGTTGTTAAATAGCAAGGACACACTGGAAATAAAGTTAAACTGCTCTCAAACCTCAATGTGGCTTAGAGACTCCACTAAGGGACTTTTCTTGGCACAATTTTAGCAGAATGAAACTATCCCTGTCTACATATAACCATGGGATCCTTTTTACAGAGGTATCATTGGCAGTTTTTTTCTAGGACATTTAATAGGAAAACCTGCCCTGGAAGATAATGGTGGCACTTACAAAACTTTGAAAGAAGCCCTTGACTGGAGAATTTTATATGTAATCTGGACACAATGGGGATTGTAAAAAAAATGCAGACTGTATACTCTTTCTGAAAAAAATATTACTCAAAGCTGGGGCCACTCAGATGGAAGCAATGGATCGAAGGTAGGAACTCATCTAAACAATGAATCTAAGGTAGGTAAGGAAGTCAGATAAGAGACCATCTGACTCGCCTGAGAGTGCAGCACCTTGCTGCAGATCTGTGGCAAGGTCTGTGCCCCAGTTTGGCCACCCACTTTGAGTCAAAGAAGTCAAATCAATTTACTCAATCGGATCATATCAGGGAAAGGGATATCCAATGTCCAAGTTCATCTCTGGAGTTTAAATATAATGATAAGGGTTAAGCAGAAGGCAAGAGATATGTATAACCAAGCCATTCTGCTGGATGTGTGGCTCCACCTACTATTGACTGACTCCAGTCTGTCTTTCAAGGCTGTTTGACAAGTTGTCAAGAGTTGTGTGAAATCTCTTTCTGGGAGAAAAATGTCTCCTCTGGCTGGTACTAGATCTGGTGAATCAATACCTTGTGAAGTCCTTTTCTTTGTTCCCAGAGGGAGATTCCTGGAGGAAACCCCAGCCTCTCAAGGTCCACTGTTTTGTTTCGATAATCCTACAGCCAGAGTGAAGGAGCACTCCGACATTCCTTTGGCATCTCTTGTTGTCTGGTTACAACTACGTTGTCAAACTAGAAAATGAAAAATTAAATCATTTGTAATTATTTGTATTCCAATAATGGGATAACTGCATTCATCAGTAGAGAACTGAGGGAATGAAGAGAGGAGAATCAATGAAAGGAAAATAGTGAAGTTATCTATCCATCTATCTACATTTATAACTAGGGAAACATAATAGTCTTTAATAAATGTTAAAGGCCAACACTGTTTGATATCCAAACATAATAAAACACCCAAACAAAATAAATCCTAAATCCATGTTCCTCTATTTATTAGATAAGCCAAAATCACAATTAAACAATGGGTTAAATATGATATTCAAATGTCTGGGGATGAAAATATCAAGTAAAGCAGAATTACAGACATCCACTGAGAGTAGAAAAGCTGTTTATTTCCTATCTTTTTCTCGGTATCTTGTGTGAGACACATGTTAAATCACATCAGTAATATTTACTGTGAAGTGGAAGCAGAGTAAACTGAGGGGGGCTGAGAAGAAGGCTCAGTGGTTAAGGTGCTTGCCATGCCAACACAAGGACTGGAGTTGGGATCCCCAGATTCCAGGTAAAATGCTAGGTGGATGTGACAGTCTGCCTGTAACTCCCAAATCTCCAGGACAAACTGTCTAGAGAGATTACACCTATTGGCAAACTTTGGGTTTGATTAGCGACCCTGTCTCAAAAGAATAAGGTGAAAGAGTGAGTGAAGGTGATCTCTGATAGGAACTCAAACTTCCGCATGTATGCATATACATATGTGTCCACATATATGTGAAAATACATACACTCTCTGCATAAAAAAATTAAAAATCAAACAAAGAGGAAAACACCTAAGTGGAGAGGGCTGATGTGTGTGCCAGAGCCCCACGGTCCTTGCTTTTCTGTATTTTTTTTAAAATGAGTTTTTGTGAGTTCCCTATACCAGAGACAGTGTTCTGTCTCTGCCCAGCTCTCCTGCTGGGGGTTGCCTGCTCTTTCTGGATGCATCCCCTTTGCTTCTTCCCTGCTTCACTAAAGAAGGATGACCCTCAGCCAAAAAGTGCCCAGCATCGTCCTTCGCTGATGTCTTTTTTAAAGTGAAGGGGTTGGTTCCTTTTGGTGAACCAGTAAAATGGAGGTCTTGGTTGCTCTTGGTGGCCATACTTCCAGTCACAAGCAAGAATCTTGTCTATCATGAAAGGCAATGGAATATGATGTCTAGAGTTTCTGGCTTCATTGAAATTCCTGGTTCATGTTGAATGTCACGCCTAGCTACATCATGCAATTTTCCTTTGAATCATATGATCTATGCCAGTTTTGTGACATCCTCCCTCTTATGGCAAAACTAGAAATGACTTTCCCGCCCCTATTATCAGAAAAACTCTGACTAGTAGTTTTACCGCTGGAAGTTTCACAGGGTGCCTCAAAGGTTTTCACCTATGACTCTGCATTCCTCTCTCCAATGGAAACACCCTTAGCTTTCTGGTCCTCCTCCCTCAGCTCCCAAGTGCTGGGCTTAGAGACCTGTGTTATCATGCCTAGCCTAAAAATGTATTAATCACACATATTTATAGCACACAGTATGAGTTCAATACACAAATACATAGTGAAATGAACCAGAACACTTAGAATCTCTCACAATGTTTCATAATTTGTTTTCTAGTAGTGAGAAAATTCAAAATCTCCTTCAATGTTAACCACGTTCAATTCTCCTGTCGCAGAGCACAGAATATGACTCCTGCTTGCCTGATGACCAAGTCCTTCAAATCCTTGCAGCCTCTGGAATTCTCTATTTTTTTTAACTTTATTATTGTGTGTGTGTGTGTGTGTGTTTTAGACAACACTGTGTGTCCCTGTGGAGGACCAAGGGTGACACTTTGGGAATTATCCAGGATTACTTCTATCTTCTTTTTGCTTTACTCTGGGATTTCCCAGGCTCAACCCACCACGGCGGGAAGTACAGGCCACCACTGTTTCTGTCTGGTGGGACCAGGGATCTGAACTCAGGATCTTTTGCTTGAGCGGCAGAATCTTAACCCCTGAGCCATCTCTCTCCTACCTGTACAGGCTGTTTTGAGCTTGACTTATTGTTTAATGCATCAATTAGGTTCATTCATGTTTATTGTAGGAAAAAAAAATCCTCTCGCTTGTGGTATATTGGTTGTATTTAGGAAACGTACAGAATATTAGATAATTTCAGTAGACAAACCCCCAAATGTCTGGCTTGGCCTCCCTCATTTGTATCCTCTTTGCTCCTGACCAGACCTTCTGGATCCTGAGAGCTACTGGCTACCGCAGTCCTGGCGTTAGAAGACGGCTGCAACTGTCCCTCTGGGTGGCTTCAGGCAGGTCCCTTCCTCTCTTTGGCAATCTGAGAAGGGCTTTTAGATAAGCAGAGAAAAGCAGTGGGTTCTGATGCTTCTTTTTAGGAAGACCGGGGAAGCGAAGCAGGTGTGAGGCAGGTTAGAGGTGGCGAAGCATTTGCAGAGGAGACAGCCATAAAGTGGAAAACCTGGCACTGTGTTTGTGCTGAGACCCAACCTGGAGTTACAATCCCACAACTTCCCAGCGGCATCATACGTCCCTCTGTGAACATGCTTACTGTGATTGCCTGAATGGATGCTGGGAAGGGAACACGGGGCAACGTGCAGTGAGCTTTACAAATTCTAAATGTTGTCCACAGCCGTTCAGTTAATCACAACACTGTCAGGTTGGAAGAACTGCAATCCTGCTCCCCCTTCGCTGAGTGGGTGCATCTCTTCCACTGCACTGGGGATCTGGGGTGTTTGCATCAGAGGAGCAGTCTGAGGTCATTGTGAGGTCCTGGCCAGATGAGGTAAGATGGGCAAAATCCTGGCTCAGCCACTCTCCAACTGTATACCTCTAGGCATGTCTTTTACTTGTCTGGGCTTCTGGATGGCAGAGAGGGTGGTACCCACTCTACAGAGACCCCAAGACACTTGAACACCTACTTTACTGGATGGGGAGCACACACGGCACACTGATTCATAAAGCTCTTCAGGCACAGTACCACCTGTTAAAGAAAAGCTCTCTACTATGTTCTTAAGAGGTGAATTCAGCTTTAGGTACAATGAAAATTGCTTTGGTATTTGCACTTAGGTCAGCAGGTAAGTAATAAACTATGAAGACTGGGAGACTGGGCAGTGTCACAGGGAGGAGGCTGAGTGGAGGGTTAAACAAGCTTCACAGTAGCTTAAGTGAGGCCTCGAAGGGGGGGAGGGATTAACAGAGCTGGTGATTCAGATGACATTAAGAAAGAAGCATGAAACATGCCACTGGGTCCTTGCACCTCATTGGAGAGGACCCAGAGGAGAGTTTGGCATGTACATTAAAGGATGCTCCGGGGATGGGAAGAGGAGGCACTGGGGGATGGGGAGGGAGGGGGGAGGGGAGGGGACCACAAGGGGGTGGGGGGGAGTGGAGGGACCGGTGTACCTGTTAAAGTTTGTATGAGTGGAAAAAAAAAAAAAAAAAAAAAGCATGAAACAAAATGCATGACATAGTTTAGATTGAGAATGTTCTCCAAAGGCATGTCTTGAAGGCTTGGTCCCCAACCGGTGTTGCTACTGGGAACTAATGGAGCCTTTGGAGGTGAGGCCTAGTGGGAAGAAATGAGGTCATTGGAATACTGGGACCCTGACTCCCTCTTGTCTGTCTGCTTACTAAGTGCCAGGGGGTGAAGGCCTCCTCCAGCAGGTAGTCCTGCCACAGGCCCAAAGCACCAGGGATAAGACCCTGAAAGAGACGCCCAAACCTTTCAACCTTCTGCTTGGTTACCTCAGGCCTCTTGTCACTGTGACACACTGACCAACACAAGCACAGATGTGGGGCCGTGTTCCCTCATCAGGTCAGCCATTCAGTACCTTAGCTATCCAACTTCAGGCACAACAGATCATGGAGGCCAAGATCTAATATTTTATTGTTTTTTCTTATGCCAAACGTCTTGTTAAATCTCAGTATTCAAAAATACAATAAATTACCTTTGTAAAAACAATACCAAGCATTCCTGCTATGGATCTGAATGAAATTCTAACAAAAACTTCCTGACAGTGAATATTTAACATGGACCAATTGTGGGAACCATAGTTAACTGTTCTCATCACACCCTGAAGCTAACCAGCTTTAAAAATAAGACCCAGATTATGAAAACCAATTAAGGCACAATCCGATTAGGTCCTTGTATGCAGAGGAATAGTAATCCACAAAAACATAATGAAATAGTTTGCTAATGGTAGATCCTTATCATTCATTACAAACAAACAAACACAAACAAACAAACAAACACTGGTAAGCTTTGGAATGGTTCTAGCCTAATGTCCCCCCCAAAAAACATTAACAGGAAGTTGTGGCTCATATTCAAGACTCAAGTCTTTTTTTTTTTTAAGACCTCTTCTGCACCAGAGTCTAGTTTTTGTCTGTCTTTCTCTTGGTTTCACAAGGTGGCTCTATGATCCATGGAAGGATCACAGTGCACACAGCACAGACCTTATCTCGTGAGGACTCCAGCCAATCACACCAGCAGTTTGGTGACATAGTGATAAAGCTGTTCCGTAAATGCCTCCAAGGAGAACTTCTCCAGCACTCTGGCTCTTCCGGCCAAGCCCATTGTGGCTTTTAAGGACGGTTCATGGATGAACTTTTCTACTGCCTCTGCGAAGCGTGCTGGGTTGGGCTCACACAGAAAGCCCGTCACGCCGTGGACGATGGACTCTAAGGGCCCACCTGAGTTAACCGCCACGACGGGGCACCGCATGTACATGGCCTCCACAGGGACGATGCCGAAGTGCTCATTGCTCGGCGTGTATAGCACGCATGTGCAGCCGTGGAGGAGCGAGACCTTCTGCTTGTCTGTGAAGGACCGCAGGAAGGTCACTGATTGGTCGAGACCCCACTGCTGGGCCATGGCCTTCAGCTCCTCATAGTGCTGCACGTTCTCCAGGACTCGCTCATCGTAACCGCCTGCCATGACCAGGTGGACCCTCTCCCAGTCCTGAGATGACAATCTGCCACGCAGCTCAACCAGGGCTTCTAGGGCCAGGCGCAGATTTTTCTTCCTTTCGTATCTGTTGATGGAAAGGAGCAGGAACTGTTTTCCCTTGGGGATTAGGTCATCAAGTGTTTCAGGAATGGCTGAGTCAAAGCTGGTGATGTTCAGAGATGGGTGGAGAACATCGGGGTTTATGTGGGACAGGGACTTGAAGGTTTCCTTAAAAACAGCAGCTGTGAACTGGCTGTTGACCAAGATGCAGTCGGCCATCCCTGTGGTATACTCCTCTATCCAGTCAATCGGGGCTCTGTAGAGCCGTTTTAAGACAGAATCTCTCCTGGTGAGCAGCAGATCTGGGAAGTGACAGTAGAACAGGATCTTCTTTGGCCGTCTGGCCAGCTTGAATACCGGGATGCAGGCAGACACCTAGCCAAAGCAAAACCAGCGGGTAAGTGACTGCTGCCCTCAACTGCAACCCAGACACAAGTCTGATTCTGTCCCGCCTGCCCATCCGCAGGCTCCTCATTCTGCTTTGTGAAGCCCTTCAAGACCCAGTACAGCTGGGAGGTGCCTACTTGAAAGCTTTGAATCCTGTGGTTGCCCTGGGAACACTGCTGTGTAAGAGAAACTGAAAGAGATCTTCAAAATTAAAGCCAGCTGTGGCAACCCATGCGTATATCCCAGCACTGGGGTGACAGACAGGAGAACCCAGGGCTCGCAAGCTAGTTAAACTAAACCAATCACTGAGCTCCAAGTTCAGTGAGAGGTTAAAAAATAAAATAAGAGGTTAAAAAAAAAAAGGTGTAGAGGGGCTGGAGAGGTGGCTCAGGGGTTAAGCCTCTGCCTTGCAGGCGGAAGGTCCTGAGTTCAGATCTCAGATCCCACTTATAGACACCAGGCGGAAGCGGGGGCGACCTGTGTTTCTAGTCCTGGTAGGGCGGAGCCTGTGAATCCTGGGGCAGAGTAAACAAGGAGGTGGTGGTGGTCCATGGTGGTTCCCGAATTCGTCCGTGGTTCTACACGTGCGCACACACACACACACACACACACACACATACACGCACAATTGAATAAAAAAAAAAACAAAAGGTGTAGAACTGAGGAAGCTATCTGATATTCACTTCTGGCCTCCACACACATGCACATAAACACAGTATGTGCACATGACCATGTATAAACATACATGCCAGCAACAGTTTTATGTTTTATGAGGGATACACCTCAGTTTTGACTGGCCATGTTTCATGAGCTCAATAGCTACATGTAGCTAGCAGAGTGGACAGAGCAGCTGTAGGAACTCCTCCTCCTAAGGTGCAGATTCTGAAACCAAATTGCCAGGGTTTGACTCTTAGCTCCACTTAATCATGTGACCATGATCAAGTAATCGCTCTAGAGCACTCTTATATCCCATTACAGAAATAACAATTAAAGTTAAAAAAAACTTCACATGGTTCTATTCATGAAATGGAATGGCATGTGTAAATGTTTAGAATTTATCACGTACTTTATGTTCAACAAAAATCACTATTGAGCAGGAACCACAAGCGGGCATGCCTAGAAACTATCCATCGGGTACTCTCTATAAATCATTTAACCTTTAGTTCATTTGAGTTTCATGGATATGGTGCAACTTATCCAAGAACTTGGTTCTACCTCTACTTCCAAGGCCACAATCTCTCTCTATTCATTATAATTCAGCTGCCTGGCACTTACTTGTACATAATACGTTTGGTAAATGCCTACAGCTTTTATGAAGATGTAGCTTTGTCAAGATGGTCCAAAGTAACTGAGTGCAAACGGGATGCTATTTTGACCCATCAACTTGGTGTAATTGCAGTGGTTAACAGTATCCATGGTGGGCAAGAGCAGAGGTAACAGATTCTCTCACAGGCCACTGGAGAGTAAAGTGACACCTCTTTGGAAGATAAATTTGGAATCTAATACTGATATTTAAAATGAACTACTTCTGGGCCTGCAGGATGGTTTAGCAGGTAAAGAACCTAAATGCAGGGCTGGAGAAATAGCTCTGGGGTTAAGACTCTGCCTTGCAAGCAGAAGGTCCTGAGTTCAGATTGAAAGTCACACGTAAAAACGCCAGACAGAAAAGGCAGCGGCCTGCACTTAGGCTTTCAAGGGTGGAGACTGGAAATCCCAGAGCGAAGCAAAAAGGAAGTAGAAGCAATCCAGGATGGTTCCTAAAGTCGCCCTTGGGCCTCCACAAGGACATATAATGCCCTCTGATACACATACACACACACTAAAGTTTAAAAAAAAAGGTACCTGCATACAAACCTGGGGCTCTGAGTTCAATCCTTGGTCCCCATGTGATAAAAGAACCTACTTCTGAAAGCTGTCCTCTGATCTCTGCACATGTGCCGTGGCACGCACATGCTAGCTCTAATAAAATACTTTTAAAAATGATGTGGATTTCTATTATTGAGATGTAACGATATCCCAAAATTTTGCTGAAAGAGGCAAAAGTGTCCAGCAGCCAGTATGCCAGAATCTCTAGTATGCAGAAATAAGATACATCTAGAAACACAAGCTAGTTGTAGCCACATAATTTCTAAAAGGGCACATGAGAAATTGTTGGCAGTGGTTCTCTCCTAAAGAGAATGAGGGACTTTGACATTACACCTTTTGATACTATTTGAATTTTCACTCCTGAGTAAATATTATTTATTATAAAAATGTAGGCCTGAGGAGATGACTCAGTCGCGTGAATTAGTTTCCCAGCACCCACATAAATGCTGAGTGTCAGTGTGTATCTGTAACTCCAGCACTGAGAAGGTGGGGGGGGGGGGACAAGGAGATTCTTGGGAGTTCACTGGCCAGGCAAATTGGTGAGTTCCAAGTTCCAAATAAGGTGGAGAAGTTGGAGAGACATACTGAGTTTTGGCCTCCACATACAAATGTGTGTACATACACACACACCCACTCCAAAACAAATGCCTGAGGTTGTGAAACCACATAAGAAAAATTTAGTTTGGCTATAGGGCTCAGCTGGGCATTGGAGCCCAACCCTGTAATCCCAGTACATGGGCGGTAGAGGCAATGGGATCTTGAGTTGGAAGCCAGCTTGGGCTACAAATGAGACAGAACAAGCAACTTTGTATTAATGGAGAGTTATGATAAAGTCGGAACGGACAGGCATGCATGAGTTGAGCTTAATTTCAGTCATGGCAATGTTAAGCTCTGCATTATCCTGAGAAGACTTGGTGACACTGGGCTGCTAAGGATCCTGGAAGAGGGATAAGGGAGAAGAAAAGACAAAACAGAACTAGGGGCGTGCCTGCAGGCGACTTAAAATGCTAGTGTTCCTAGAAGGAGTCCTGGGCCCGTCACTTTCAGGCACAGGCTGAACCAAAGTAAAATGCAGATTTCTGACTCCTACTTCAAGAGTGTCGGAGGATCGCCTCCAGAGGTGAGGCCTCGTGATCTGCTACTTGAAAGGGTCCGCGCTGAAGTTGGAGGACGATCTCACCCCTGCAGCCGGGCCGCTCACCTGGTCGCACACCACCACGTCAAACTCCTCGTCGGCGAGGAACAGCACGTACAGCGCCAGGAAGATCATGCGAACGTAGGCGCACACGGCGGCGCCGCGGCCGCCCCAGCCCAGGCTGCGCGGCAGCCAGTCCCCGGCGCAGCGCACCGGCAGCTCGCGGCTCTCCGCGAAGCAGTGGCCCGGGTCGTAGTGCGCCGTCCAGATGCTCACGTTACAGCCGCGCGCCTGCAGCGCCAGCGCCGCGTCCAGCACTAGCCGCTCGGCACCGCCCACACCCAGGTCCGGGTGCAGGAACAGAACAGACGGGCCAGGAACCCGCTGCGGGTCCCATGCCCGTCCCGGACGCCGCTTCTCCGCCATGGCGGGGCAGCCACGTCTGCGCCTGCGCCTCTCGCCACGGGCTTCCGCAAACTCCGACTCTATCCCAGTTGCCCATTGAAAATGGGCCTTGCCCCGCTGCGCGTGCGTCAGATTATGCCACATCAGCGCAACATTGTGGGCGCCTAGTCACTGCCTGATTAAATATCTTGCTGAAGTTGTTTATATCTTCCTTTGGGAGACGAGTGACATTATGAATGTACTTTACAGAGCATATACAGGAAATAAAAGATCAGTATTTCCCGTTCAGAAGCTGATCTGGTCGTTTTTTTAGCCGAATTTACTCAGGCATATTGTAGGACAGCCCGGGCGTCCCTGGAGTCGGCGAAGGCCCAGCCAGCCGGCCGGGGGCGGGGCCTGATCCAGTCTCTTGGCCGCTGGTCCTTGGAGTACTCAGCAACTTTCCGGCTGTCTGTCCGCGTCTGCTGCTCTCGGGCATCCGACATGGTACGTGGCATGTCCTCTTCCCAAGCCTCCGGGGCGGGGATGATCTCGGGGGTCCGGGGACGGCCGCGGCAATCAACGTTGTGTCTCTCCCCTATCTCCCTCTGCAGCCGGGACCCACCCCCAGTGGCACTAACGTGGGCTCTTCTGGACGCTCCCCTAGCAAAGCGGTGGCCGCGCGCGCGGCGGGATCCACGGTCCGCCAGAGGTGAGGAGGGATGGGGGGGGGGACCCAGGTACTCGCTGCTCCGGGCAGGGGAGTCCAGGCTCCGAAGACTCGCGAGGGACGATGAGCCTGAGCTGACGTGGCGGTGGCTGGAATTGCAGGCCCGTGGAGGAGGAGGCTGCACGCGCCACTCCAGGCTCAGGGCATCTTAGGATGCTGGCGACCGTGGAACCGAGCTTTGCTCTGCACGCTCATTCACACACCTGGCTGGACACGATAGCGTCGTATCATCCCAGCCCCAACTCTGTCTAGTTCCCAGTGGCGTTGCTGTACACGCATGTACTAAACGCATCATTTGGCCATCATTTTTTCCCCCATGTGCTCTGTCAGATTCTGGCCAATCTTCTCATTAGTTCGTTCTTCATCTTCTCTGTCGTCCCAGTTTTCCACTTGTCCACTTTTGTATTTTCTGGTTAACTCTACTGTGTAGCCGGTTCCTTGTCCAGCTTGCTTGTTAATCTTCTACTTTGGTTCTCAGTTAGCTTCCTGTGGTTGTATTTTTTTTTTTTAAGAGGGAGGGAGGAAAGGATACCAAAAACTCTTAGTAATCTTTCTATGCCAGCTTTTGTCTTTCCTGTGATCCAACGGTACTGAACTTTTACTACTGTTTTCTAAGTTCTGTAGCCCCTTGTCTGCCTGCCCCCTTCCCAATTTCTGGTTATTTCTGAGATGTTTCATGGAGCCCAGGCTGGTCTCCAGCTGATGATCTCATCCTTCCTTCCCCTCCTGAACTGTACCACTACCATGCTTATTCCTGGTTTCTGTTTTATAAGACTAAACTCAGGGGTATTTCCTCTTGAGGCCTTCCCTCACTCGGTAGGCAGTAATGGATATTAATTAGTCTTTGCTTTCTCTTTTGTATCATTCTGTTATTTTAATTGCAAAACTATTTTTGGTTGCATATTTATCTCTTCTGCTAGAGTTTGTGAGAGAACCTGGCCAAGTCCTCTTGTTCCCAGCCCTTTTTTTTTATTCAACTGTGCGCATGTGCGTGTGTATGTCTGTATGTATGTGTGTGTGTGTGTGTGTGTGTAGAACCACTGACGAATTCGTGAACCACCATGGCCGCCTCCACCTCCTTCTGCCCCGGATTCACAGGCTCCGCCCTACTAGGGCCAGAATCGCAGGCCGCCCCCCGCTTCCGCCTGGCGTCTATGTGTGTGATCTGGGATCCGAACTCAGGACCTTCCGCCTGCAAGGCGGAGGCGTAACCCCTGAGCCACCTCTCCAGCCCTTGTTCCCAGCTCTTAAACCAGGCCTCAGTGTAAAAAAATCAAACAGCCCTGTGTTCCTAGAAGATTTGAAAGACCTAGTAAGATTTTTTTTTTTCCTCTAAAGAAAAGTAGATCTTGAAACCTTGAAGGAATGCTTGAAAACAATCCTTAAGACTGTGAAGAAGAAAGGCTGGGGTTATGATGGATGTAACTCAGTGGTAGAGAGTTTGTCTTGGGGTTGATCCCCAGCACCACAAAACAAACAACACAAAACACCATGGGAAGTGGGATGAGCCTTTTATCGATTCCAATAGGAAATCTAAATCTACAATAGTAATTCAGGAAACAGATTGTAGTGCAGAGGGAGGGGAAGTTGTACAACTTTTCAGACATGGTAAGATTGTCCTGGAGGATTATTCCAAATGTTAGTGAATGTTTTGTCTCCACAGCATTTCAGGAAAGTCTGTTGAGTTATAGTTTAGATTACCTGGATGTGAAATGCTGTTTTGTTGCTCCCTGGGATTTCAAAGATTCTTTGTGCTGGAATGAAAACATCGTCTTTAGAAATGTGTATTCTTTGGGGGAATAGTCCTAGTGAAAGAATTGGTAGGAAAGATTGCCCATTTGAGAATTTTTAAAGGAAATGATGACACCTATTTATTAAAATAAATATGATAAGTGAAAATAAAATCACCAGTGAACAAGCGAAGTGGCAGATGCAGCTTTTTAAAAGGTCGCAAGTGGTGCATGCCATCCTTTGAGATTCAGTATTGGAGGACCAGCGAAACTGGACGGCCTGGGATTATATGGAGAGACATTGTTCTGAAAGTTTGGCATTGCTTAAGTAGCATTTCTTAGTGTGGCATAATAGCTTACTGGCTGTCTGGTAGTATTTCAGATCTTTGAAAATCTTTGAGAAAAAGTTGAAGCTCATGGTTTCTAACAATGCTTTGGATTGTATAGTGAGCAGATTGCATTCCTCATGAATAAAGTATCAGTAATAATACCTCAGAGAAGTCTCAAAGGTTGAATTGGAATCCTTGGCCTACACAACACAATATGAAAAGAAGTCGCTACAAGGATGAGGAGTGTTGGTGTATCGGAAACTATAAGCTGGAGAGACCACAGTGCTCAAGCAGATTGAATAGAAGTCAGAAATAGTAAGAGGCTTGTGTAGTCAAGGACATTATCATATAATTACTAATGGACTTTACATGCTAAGCACGCTAAGCTTGGAAATGAATTTATGAACAAGACAGGCAGGGTTTGTCCCAATTCTTAATCTTACCAGTGTGGGAGAACATAAAAATAAGTAGTGCAGGTAAATAAATATGTAATTTTAGGTACTGGAGGCCATGACGAAAATAAAGCTGCTGGGTAATGGCAGTGTGGCGTGTGGTGTGGGGACAGTTGGTTTCAGTAGGTGTTCAGGGTAGTAGTGTGTGAATGAGGACCTGCGACAAGGAAGGGAGCAGTTTGTGTTGTGGCCTGGGGCAGGTCAAGCCCCTCAGACAAAGGAATGGTCAGTATACTGGCTCTTCCAGCAGCCGAGGATACCGTTGTGGTGAACCAAAGTGTGTCATTGGTTAGGTGTGGAAACCATTTTGTTAAAGTATAGGAAGAAGAAGGCATAGACTCCAAGTAGAAATTTAAGAGATTGAAGTGAGATCATAAACTAGTACTTTTTGATATTTCAAAGGGTCCTGGCTTTTAGATCCCCTGGTCTGCTCCATTATCAACAGAAGTAAACACATACACACAAAAACAAAAAGAAAAAACTCACCACATTGATTCTACTGGAGTTGCTGAAATTCCAGCTTTGAAGACAAACTAAATTTAGAGGTTCAGGGATGGTGGCAAGTGCGTGGGTCCTGGTAGCCGCTCGAATGTTTGACTTGCTTGGGTTTATCTTCCAGCTCAGGTACTATGCACCTGTGTGAAAATTTTTCTAACTGTCTTGAGTTATGCTGCCAATCTTTGCACAATTGTTTGTTATTTACAGTCAGTTTCCCCAAAAAACAGTCATACAGATGGGACTATCAGCCCTTGGAGCTGTGGCCCTGAACTGATGGATCTAGACTGTAGTCATGTAGCCTCTTCACTTCTGGTTCTGTCTGAACTCATCTGGAGCCAGATTGGAACTCATGCCGCAGTATGAGCTCCCAGGTCAGAATCAGGGCTTTTGCATTCAGCGTGTCGTGCCAAGGTTGTGACAAGTGAGGTCGGCGTTGGGACCAGTCAGCAGTCAACGCGCACACACTGGAATGAAATTCAGGAGGCCAGGCTCTCCTCACTTCCCTTCTGAGGATTGAAGATTCCTTCACTTCTTTTCTCCTTACAGCTCGGCGCCACATTGAGCCACTCTAGCTCAGGGCTGAGCCTTCCGTTGGCTGGTCCTGCTGCTGTGTGGGAAGACGATTGCGGGAAGGGTGTACTGTCCAGAGAGGAGGAGAACATTCCTTGGGCCTGGGCCTGTCAACAGCCTCAGTGTCTTGAGTCTGCTCTGTCTGCCTCGGTGGCTTTCTAGGGGCTACTTTAGCCTCATCCCTTTGGAAAGGACAAGTTCTGGTTGGGTATTTTCTGTGCTTTTCATGTCCTTTCCTTTCTGTAGCCTCTGTGGTCACTATACAAAATTACAAGCAGCTTGCAGAGTGTCAATTCATCAAATGTCTTCTCCATTTGGAGACCTGTGTATAATTAAAGTCTAATGCTTCTTATTTCTTTTACAGTAAATATGTTCAAATGTCGTGTTCAAATGTCTTTGAAGTAGTCACTTCAAGATGAGCTTATATAGTTTCAGGGGATTTTTAGATGAGACTTTATTACTTAACTTCATAGAAGTACCCATTAAGAGAAACACACCGTTCAGTGAGGAGGCCGGATGTTGTGAGAGCGGATGGGCTCTGGGCCAGACCTTGGTCCACATCCCATCTGGGCTACCTGCTGGCCATGTGATTTTAAAACCCTTTGCTTAGCCATTGCTGACCTAGTAGTTCATTGCTTGTAAATGGTGAGCAGTAACTGTCTGCAGTTTCTGTGTGCATCGTCATACATACATACAGTCGGTAGTGCTCGGCCCATAGTAGATCATAACCATTGAGAAACGGTTATCCAGGGAACTTCTGTCCCTGTGCCCTGCTCACCTCACTTGCCAGGGTGCCCTGTGCCGTGGCAGACTTAGTGCCGCAGGTTTCTGTGTTTCCTGACAAGTCCAGTGCACGAGGATAGCGCTGGGAAGGGCGCCAGCCCTCGGAAGCGGCAGAGTAGGATGGTGTTCCTGCGGCTCTCCTTCCATGCCGTAGGATTGCCCAGAGGATTTCCAAGAATGGCCAGAAGGATCTTTTTTTTTTCTCTTTCAGGAAAAATGCCAGTTGTGGAACAAGGAGCACAGGCCGCACGACCTCAGCAGGCACTGGCGGTATGTGGCGATTCTACACCGAAGATTCCCCGGGGCTCAAAGTGTAAGTCTGGGCAGACCTCAGTGTCTGGCCTCAGTGTGGCAGTGCTGTCCCTCCCCGTCATTAGTGGTATCTTTGTCTGGCTGAGACTTACACATAGCTGCTTCATTTGTGCCTGGTGGGCCTGGCTTGCCCGTTTATTAACTGATTCAATGGGTCAGGACTTGGAATGACACTTTTTGGAGTGAGCCAAAGGAAGAAAAGACCCTTGTGTGGCTGTGCTGGGGCAAATGATGAGACCAGGCAACTAGATAGGAGCTGCTTAATTGGATAAGATTGCTCTTCATTCGGTGTTTTTGACCCATGCACGGGAGTGGGAAGAACCATTTGACTAGGAATTGGGTGATTTTTCTCAGTTGTCCTGGGGGCTACATTGATACTATTAGAGTCTAATGGACGTTTTTCCATTATGCTGTTACCCAGTGTTCCTTGCTTTCCTTGCCTTTGGAGGGAGGCAGATGGACCCAGGTTGGCGAATTCATCACTTTCCAAGTCCTTAGGCCTGGGAGGGTTCGCTCCCTGATGAGGAATGGGTGGGCGTTCAGGGGTCCTATCCTCGAGCCTTAGCTCATCTGCCTGCCAGGTGTCTCTTTTCAGCTGTCTCCTGACAAACTTGGGGGGCAGCAACAGTAGTAATAGGAACAGCTAGAGCAGCGCAGTGGCGCAGACCTTGACTGCGTCATCCCTGGTGCTTTGCAGAGAGCTGGCAATAACTGATTTGTGCTGGGGTTTGCCTGGCATCCTCTGTGGTGGGAGATAATGCCATTTACAGGTAGGAGCTCAGATTCAGTGGCAAAGCGACACAACAAACATCCTCACAGAGCCTGACCTTGTGACTGTAGAGTCCACACTCTTCCCTGAGTGCTTGCCTTGTTGAAAAGAGACAGAATGAGGTTAACCAATTTGACCAACAGCTTGGCTTGAGTTTAACAAGTCTTTAGATTTGTTAATTTTTGATTTTTTTTTTGTTTGTATCCTCCCTCCCTCTCTCCCTCTCTCCCTCTCTCTCTCTCTCTCTCCCTCTCCTCTCCCTTCCTCCTTTCCTTCCCTCTTTCTTTCTTTTTCTTTCTCAACAGAGTCTCACTGTATAGCTAGGCTGGTCTGGAACTTTCCATTGACTTTGTCTTGGCTACCTGAGCACTGAGATTATAGGTGTGTTTCTGTGCCTGTCTGTTTGTTTGTTTGTTTGTGTTTGTTCTTAGTATATTGAAGACTCCTAAGGATGTGTTCAGAAAGTATTCTTGGGGCTTGGAACTGTGAGTTGGTAGCAATCTGACTTTTGGTGTCTTGGTTGGAGGTGATTTTCCTGAATGTTTCAGGAAGGTCTCTGAATGCCCTTGCCCTTCCGGGTCCCCTTCAGCAAGGCAGTACCCCCTCCTTTTGTGGCTCGCTCCAAGCTCCTGCTGTCCTGTAGCCAGACCCTCTCAGGAACTGCTTGAACCCGCCCCTGAAGTGTCCTGAACCTCTTGCCCTCAAAAGAGAGATAAGTGCTTTCCTGACAGGATACGGGTGGGAATTCCACCTGTAGATCTACATTTAAGCCAGTCAGGCACCATCTTTGAGCTCGTTTTTTGGTATTTTCTGGGGGTAAGTAATGTTTTCAGGTTGATCGTAAAATAGCATTTCCTGAGGGCCTGCTCTAAGTGTGCTTTGCTTGTGTATTAATTTCTACCTATGCAACCCTGTAAGATAGGCTCTGTAATAACCCCATTTTAGAGATGGGGAGGCAGACTCGAAGGACAGTAGTGCACACACTGGTGCGTGGAGAACTGCGCGCTCAGCTCTGTGTTCTGGCTGACAGCACAGTAGCAGTGCCTTGAGGTAACGGAGGAAGATGGAGTGCAGCAAGAGAGTCTTCTCTGCTGTGAGCCAAACAACTCCCTTCATTGTTCAGATTTTGAAAGAACAAAATAGTGTCGCTGAGCCCTTGAACCTTGCAGGCATCATGAACCATCCAGCCCAAAGCTCCTGCTGCCTCGCCCTGCTTCCCAACACACCCCGAAGACCATAGCGTTCCTTTTCCACTCTACTCTCCACTTGCATCTGGGAAGTAAAGTGAGATGTGTTATTTTCCAAATCTGGTGTGGCAGGAAGAGCCAAAGATGATGCAGCACCCAGGGTAAATGCTTAGTGTGTGAGCATTCTCCCTTAAGAAACCCACGGCAGTTCTCAGCTGGAAAAGCATTCGATTCAGGAATGGGCAGCTGAGGGAAAGCTGTTACTATCCTTCATGAAACTCATGAATACAAATCAGCACACACTGCCTAGCATGTGCACTCTTAAAGATGAGAACATCGAGACGGTAAAACTAGAGTGGAGTCGGAGAACCCGAGAACAAGTCTCCCTTTCCTCCAGACTGTGATTTTAGGCAGGTTACAGTTTCTCAGCCTAAGTTTTCCTAAGTATAAGTAAATTTGATACTTCGCTCATGTCACGAATTTGTACACGTCACATGGGACCATACACCAAAAAGTACAATGGGATGTTCAACCTTGTGTCTAATTCAGTGCAGTTGGAGAGTGAGGTTGTCCTCTGATGCATCTTACTCCGAGCTGCTTTGTATTAGGACCATTCGCATGTCAAGGGTTTGGCATAGTAAATATATGAAAGTGGAGTATCCAGGAGTGTCTCCAAGACAACAGATCATCTCTATATTGTTTGGTATGTTTTAGCAGAAGAGGAGTCCTTACATGCAAATGTCCACAATAACTTTTTGATGTTTTCAGTACCACTTAAAGATGAACCCGCAGAGAGGCTCATGCACCCCTCCCCCACTGCCTCCAGAGAGTCTTTAGTATTACATGGGATACCTTATTATTAAAGTAAGCCTGCTTCTCTTCTTCTTTCCAGTGGCCCCGTTCCAGTATTGGTTATGAGTCTTCTGTTCATCGCTTCTGTATTTATGTTGCACATTTGGGGCAAGTACACGCGTTCGTAGATTCGGCTGCATCCATCTGTCATCTGAAGAAGAAGGAAAAAACCCAACATATCTTGGACCAAAAGTACAGTGATTCTTCTGCTCGAGAGTATTCTTTTACAGGGAACTTAACAAGCGTTGACTTGGAGGAATCTTTTTTTTCTATGTCTAATAAACTTTTTAATTGGTGTATATCGAATCTGGCTGCCTGTCCTCACTGTGGTCCTCAGTGGCTCTGCCTTTAGGTTTGCTGGTGATGGGGTAGACAGTGCGTCTGTTGGGGGTCCTCGCTTTGCTGAGCTGACAGCTCCCCTTCCAGCCATATAGTCATCAAATCCAAGATGCGCACTTGGCCTCGGAGTGCTTTTTTCAAGGTATTTCTGTCCTGTTGATTGTCGGTTTCAGCATTCTTTGGTTTCCAGGAAGTGTGCCTGCGACTCCATCAGGCAGATCTGTGTTCGAAGGCAACTGGCAGAAGCGTGGAATCAGAAGCCAGGGATATGGGATGAAACGGTTGCTCGTTCTGTTCTTTTGTTTTGTTTTGTTTCCAGACATGGTCTTGCTGCATAGCTCAGACCTGCCTGGAACTTGCCGTCCTCCTGTCTCCAACTCTTGAGCTGAAGGGCAGGTTTTGCAGGCACTTTCTTTTATTTCTGTGAGGCAGTGTTCATACACAGCCAGCTTGAGAGAGAAGGGAAACTTATTTGGCTTATAGTTCCAGAGGGGATTTAGCCCAGGATGGTGGAAGTTGCACAGCAGAAGGTGTGGTTGGAGGCAAAAACAGGAGGCCAACTCAGGTCACCCCAGCCTGAGGAGGCAGGCAGAGCAGTTGAGAGGAAGCAGTTGCTCAGCAAAGCTCCACTTTCAAAGGTGCCTCAACATTACAAACATCAGCAGCTAAGGATTCAAGCATAGGAGCCAGTGGGGGGGACCTTGCATTCAGACCATGGCTACAGACGTGGCAATTCTGTGTATCTAACATCGTAGGGAAGCATTTGACTTTTCTCAAGTATAGACCAGGGCTTTCCATCTGTTTCTCACATCTCTCTTTTCATCATTTGAGAAATTGAACTTACTGGTGAAGTTTTGATTTTATCTTGAAAATTAAAGGCCACTATAATGGACTGAGAGCATTTCTATGCTGAGTTCATGTAATTCTGTCCAGAACAGTTTTGCAGCTTTATTCCGCCTCTATTGTCCCACTGGGCATAAGCATTTAGCTGTTCCATAGGACCAGAAACCAAGATTCACTCGCCGGTGGCACAATCCTGGGGCTCCAAGCTGGGATTCCTCAGGTGGAAGAGGGAGGAAGCCCCGTGAGCCATGAAACTTTTGTACAAGATGGCAAAGTGGTGCAGAGATCCCATAGGCTTAAACACGTTAGGAAATCCCTCTAACACCCCTCCCTCTGCATCCCGACTGCAGATGCAGTGAGACCCGAGGCTTCATGCTCTTGGTGCCAAGCCTCCCCCTGTAATGGACTGACTGCACCCGCAAACTGAGCACAAATAAGCCCTCCCTGCATTGTAGAGTGCCACCTAGTGAAGAGCGACATGCAAGACACTGCCCTCTAAAGGCTGGAAAAAGTTAAGATTCTGAGTTCTCCATGGAAAATGGACGTACAATATGCCGGTCTGGCCCATTGGGGGTTTTCTGGAATCCCTTAAGGATTAAGGCCACAACCTGAAACCTATGGGAGTTCTGACCATAGTGGACATGTCTCTTGTGCAAACTGTCTCTCTGGTCTTAGCTTTATAATCAAGAATGTTGATTCTCTTGGCATCTCAGGCTGGTTGTCTGAATCTGCAAGGGTAACTAGGAAATCTCATTTCCCTACTTTCCTATCTCCTAACAAATCAGAGGTCTCACACCCAAAATTTGCAAGTGAATTCCCAACCCATTTGTCTTTGCCTGTATAAATAGAATCTGGTGGGACCAGGCAGTGAATTTTTACTATTTAAGAAAGAGTAATCAGATTGGAGTCCTTACTACATTAAAAAATACTTTTTGTCATACAGTAAACCTTTTAAAGAATTTTCTCTCAGGACTGAGAGATGGCTATTGGTAGTGTCTGCTACGTGAACTTGAGGATCTGAGTTCAGATCCCCCGTAATTGAACACGGTAAGACAAATGCTGGGGATTCAAAGTTGGGTCCCAGTTCATTGACCAACTACTCTACCCTAATGGATAAGCTTTAGGTTCACTGAGAGAAAACTTGTCTCAAAAAATTAAAAGTGGGGGCTGGAGAGATGGCTCAGGAGTTGACTCTGCCTAGCAAGCAGAAGGTCCTGAGTTCAGATTCCAGGCCCCACGTAAAAAACACTAGGTAGAAATGGGCTGTGGCCTGCGCTTTCAGCTCTGGTGGGCAGAGTCTGGGAAATCCCAGAGCAAAGCAAAAAGGTAGCAACAATCCAGGATGATTCCTGAAATCATCCTTTGTCCTCCACAGGGATGGATACACACACACACACACACACACACACCAAAGAAGGTGAAAAAAAAAAGTGGCTAACAATTGAGGAAAGACACCCGTGTCAACACCTGGTTTCTACATGCATGTTCACACGCCGAGTATTAGCAAGTACATACACGATTCATACCACATATTGAATGGTTATGCAGTTTCATAAATGCTTTGTTAAAAAAAAAAAAAGCAAACTAGCTCTGGGACTGGAGCCTGCTAGATGGGTTCAGTGGGTAATGACACCGACTGTGTAAAGTGTGATCTGGGTTCCAGTTCCCAGAACCTATGTAAAAAGCTGAGTGTAGCCACATATGCCTGTTACCCCAAGCTGGGTGGGAGAAAAATAGGATCACTGGAGCTTGTTGACCAGCTCGCCTAGCTAAAGCTTTGTTTCCAGGTTCAGCAAGAGACCTTCTCATGGGAGTAAAACAGCGATAGAGCAGTCACTTGATGTCTTCCTCTGGCCTCCCCACACATGAAAATAGGGTGCATGTACCTGGGCACACATGTGCACACATGAATACACCACATACACAAAACTCCTAGCTGCAAAATAACTTTGTCCAAAGGGTCAGATGTTAAGGATAACAGTATCCCTTTTAATTATTTGACATTAAATAGAGTATGTTGGATTCCACACGTGATGTATTGTAATCATATTCCCCTTACCCAGCCTGCTGGGTCTCTCTCCAAAACCTCCCTTCTTTCTTTCGTGTTGTGAGTGATCAAACCTGTATCCTGGCGTGTGCTAGGATGTATCTTCATTCAAGATTTCTTAGGGTGACATCTGAGCGTGTGCTTGGAAATCTTAGCAAGTGACATTTTATTGGGAAAAAAATTGATGGCAGAACTGGTTTTCTTGGATCCTGTGACATGTTTATTGCTTGAAACAGGTGTCTTTATTTTTGAAATGCAGGGAGCGACATAGTTTCATGTGGAAAAAAGTAAGGGAGACGGTATACATAATGGAATCTTTTTTTTTTCCTGATAACCAGTTTAGTAGGACTGACAATAGCTTTTAATATAGAGAGGAGATCTGATTCTCTGTGAGCATGTGTGTGTGTACGTGTGTGCATCTGCCTCATCTTTCTCTTGGAGACGTGTGCAGCCTCGTGGGGGAGCTCTTGATGGTGGGGTGTGTTCTTGCTTCATGTGCCAGCCTAGTGTGGTGGTCCCTTGAAGATGGGTCACTGAAAGCCACTGTGCTCTCTGAGCCAGCGGGTTGAGGAGAGGCTCCATTCTGCAGGAGGAAGGGAAGGAGGCTGGGAGTTGGACATGAAGACGCGGGAGGTCTATTGTGTAGCTGCCTTTGGCTCAGAAGCAGGATGCTAGTACCATCTCCAGGAACCCGAGTGCTCAAGCTGTTCCTTTCTTTTCCATCGAAGGTTTTGGTGATAAAACACACACAACAAAATTTACCATCTTAACCACTTTTAGTTGCAGTTCAGTGGTATTAAGTGCATTTATGCCCAGCAACTGTCACTCCGTCCACCTCCCAACATACTGCTTTGCAAACCAGAAACTAGTAACTCCCCCAAAGCCGCTGGCAGGCATCGCTGCTTTTGTCTTTGGGATTTGACTGCAGGCATCCTACAAAAGAGTCACAGCATTTGTCTTTTTGCAGCATCACTCGCATTTGCATAATGTCCTCAACATTCCTTTATGCTGAAACATATGTCAGTTTTCTTCTTTTGAAGGCTGAAAAATAATTTCATTACATATGTGTACCACATCTTGTGTTTCCTGAGCCCTAGGAGACCACGAGCTACTTATAGTAATGTTTTTTGTTGTTACTGTTTTTGAGACTGGGTCTTCCTCTGTAGCCCAGGCTGGTCTGGAACTCTTGATCCTCTTGCTTCAGTCTGCCAAATGCTGGGTTTATAGGTGTGTTCAACTACACCTGGCATTTATTTGCAGTGATTCTAAAAGCTTAAAGAAGCAGAACTTTGTTTGGGTTTCTGCCTCAAGAACTCCTCCACCCCCTTGCCTGTGGTTGTGGTTTTTTGTACTCTGACCAGTCCTGGAGCAAGTCCTGGAGCAGCTGAGTCGGAGCTCTCAGTAACCAACACTGGAAGGATGAACTGTGCTGTCACTGTTGAGTCTATGGCTTGGGGGAAACCGTATTGGGGCAGTCGGAATGCCCAAATTAGTGGAGGATGGAACACTAGCCTCACGGACCTGCTGCTGAGATAGGTGGTTCTCAAACTTCACTGTGTGAGTGTATGTGTGTGCATGCACGACTCCATGAGTGTGTGCATATGTATGTGCATGCATGCATGTGTGTGCATATGTGCAGCATGTGCATGTGTGTCTGTGTGTGTGCATGCATGTGTGTTTGTGTGTGTGTGTATGTGTGTAGCACCTGGAGAGGACCTGTTGCTGCTGCCCTGCAGGTTTTGAGAACAGTGGAAGGGCACCACTCCCCACGCCAAGCAGGAATCCAAAGCAGGAATCATGTGCGGACCCAGCTGCTGGGCCCGTTTCTATTCCTGCCCCATCCTGGATCTGAGTGCTGATTGCTCCCCTTTGCTTCTTTAAGGCTTCAGCCAGAATGCTGTTTGGGAAACTCACTCTGTTGCTTAACTGAATTTGGTGGTTTGCAGTCATAAAGCTGGGAAGCCAGAGGCCCTGAAGATCCCAAAGCTCTGGGCTTCCTTGCTGGTCTCTCGCCCTGATTCAGTTGGCAGGACCTCTTTGTGTGAAGGGCTTGGCACCTGAACGAACAACATAAACTCTCGTGGAGCTCCCTTTGACTCATCTTCTTCCTCACCCCGTGGTAGGCAAAGTGTAGTAGGCTCATTCACGACTCTCCAGTTGGCTGCAGGAAACAAAGAAATGAAGCTCTGACATGCTTAGCAAGGTGAGATGGCTGAATAGGAGCCTGCGCACAAACTTGACAAACCTGAGTTCGATCCCAGAGCCCACATGGTGGAAGGAGAGAATCTGAAAATTGTCTTCTGACCTCCACACATCCATGTGCACTCTTGTCCTTCTTTTAGGTGGCCTCCTTCTGATTCATATGTTGAAGTCCTAACCCCAGATTGTGATTTTACTTGGAGATAGGGTTTGATAACCAACTGAGCTTATTGGGGTGGCCCTTACGCAGTGAGTCCTTATGGCGGGGGGGGGGGCAAGGGGACACTGAGGAGCAGCTATATGGGGAGAGTGCCAGGTGAACGAAGATTCAGCCACTCACAAGTTAAGTCAAGGGACAGTCTTTCTCACAGCCCTTAGGAGGGGCCAGACCTTCACTTTGGACCGCTTGCCTCCAGACTGTGCGGACTCTACTTCTATGTTTTGAACCTGTGAATGGTACTTTGTCGTAGCAGGTCTACCAAACATGTAGAAGGAGGAAGCAGCCCAAATCCTCTCAGTGCTGTGAAAGGACCCTTTTCTACATCCTTATTTTATGATGATGATGATGATGATGATGATGATGCATCTGCAGCTCTGTACACCTCCTGTTCACTGAACCCCAACCAAAGTGACTTATCTTTCCAGCCTGTCCCCTTGGGAAACAAGAAGGCAGACATTCTTCACCCTTGCTCTCATGCAACCTGCTGCTGGCTTGTCAGCCCAGACATTTTCCTTTGAAGAAGGAGGGCAGTACCCAGATCTGAAGTGCAACTTGGAGTATTTCTTACCTCCGTTTAGACACAAGGCACACCCACACTGCTGTAGGTAGATTGCTTGGTCCCTAGGAGAAAACCCCAGTGCTTTGACTCAAGACCAAGCAGACAACTATGGACATCCAAATGTGGTGGTGATTGGCTTGCCCAGGAGAGGGGCAGCATTCCTGTCACCACTAGCAGAGTTTGACTAATGAGGGCCCGGACAGCTAGCCAGGATCTAAAGGGATATGTAGCATGGCGGTGGGGATGAGGAGTGGGAGAAAAGAGGAGGGAAGAGCCAGACTAAAGCTATCACTGGTGTATGCTGTTTTCATATTTCTACAAAGATCTTTGCTCGGTCATTATGCTGAGTCCAGGCAGCAAAGCCACCCAGACATTGCTGGTTTTAGAAAGGCTACTTTATAAGGTTGATCTGTGGCTGACGCTGGGAAAAGCGACCATGGAACCATTTGCTATCTGATAAGGCTGTGGGATCCTGTGGTTTAGCCTCCATGCCGTGTCCTTCTGAGGATGTAGCATTCTGGGCCTCGCCAGGTAGAGGGGGCCCTGGGTGCTGATGGCAGGAGGCTTCCTGGGCTCGTGTGACTTATGGCATCACATCCTTCATTGTTGGAGGGAGGAGGCCGGTGGGGACCTCACAGGAGAGTCTTAGGTGGCCTGTGCAGCATCTCCACTCCACATGTGCCATTTTCTTCCCATGACTGCCTTGTGTCCTTTCATTGTAATGAACCTTAGCTGTGAGTACCACTGTGCACAGCCCCTTGAGTTGGAAAAATCACCAAACGTGCCGCAGTGGTCTCAAGGACTCCCAAGGCAGTCAGGATCTATTGGGGTTGTTTTCTTTTCTTTTTGTTTGAGACAGGGTCTCATGTAGCGCGGCTTGCCTGGAACCCACTTTATAGCCAAGGCTGATCTTGCACTCCAGATCCTTCTACCCCCACTTGCCAGATACTAGGGTTAGAAGAGTGTTTTTACGTGAGGGCTGGGGGCTTGAACTCCGGTCCTACTATACTTGGAATGATATATTGTTTTCAAGATGTGCCTTAAGGTTATAGTGGCTAAAGTTTTTGGATCTTTTCTTTCTTTCTTTCTTTTTTTTTTTTGTAATCAAGCTTTTACTTCATGTTTGCTGGCTCAGACGCTTTAGCAGAGAGCAGTTTACACAAATGCTTCGTAGTCCCCCAGCACCTCATCTTATGGATGAGAAGACTAAGGGCCTCAGAGGTGGAGGCACTCACCCAAAGTCATATAACTACTGACCAAATGGTAGATCTGGTGTCACAGTTAGGCACAGGTGTCAACTTGACAGTTGAGGGTTTGAGCTCTGGACACATTTGTAGAGAATTAATGATTGAATTAAGCCCAGAGCAAACCTGCAGGAGATTGTCCAGCTGATGGGGAAGGCCCAGCCCATGGTGGGAGAGATTAGGCCCTGGAACAAAATATAGAGAGCTGATTGAGAGAGTTGGCATCCTTGTGTACACTTGGCCAGACATGCTGGTCTGGCAAATAAGGATCGCCCCTCTCTCAGCCATTATGTGGGGATGATATGGGCAGTTCCCTCAGCCCTGGTGTTGGTGCGTGCTCTCCTATCAAACTGGATCGAGAACTGTAATCAGACTATTGTAAGAAAATAAATCCCTTGGTGGTGACTTATCAGCAACCATGCAGGCGAACTGCATCATCTGCGGACCAAGGCTATCTGTTCCCAGCTAGTGTGACCAGCGATCCTGGTTCCCAGCAGTGTTGACAAACAGGAACCACTGATCATTCTGCTTCAAACCGATTGGTTTAAAAAATAAAAGAAGCTTTATCCACTTAGATGTTGCTGTTTTCCTTGCCCTTTTAAGAGCTGGGCATATTTAGTGGCCTGGGAGATGTCTCAGCAAGTAAAGCACTTGGAGTGGAGTGTGAGGACCTGAGTTCGGATCCCCAGCACCCACATAAAAAGGAAGCATGGTAATGTGTGCCTGTAACCCTAGTGCTGGGGAGATGGTGACAGAAAGATTCCTAGGGCTCGTTGGCCAGCTAATATAGCTGAAGTGGCAAGCTCCAGGCTTAGCAAGAGATCCTATCTTAAAATATAAGGTGGACTATGATAGAGGAAGATATCTGATATCAACTTCTGTAACAGCCTGTATGGTTGCTGATAAATCACCATCCAACGGCTTAAGGGAATAAGAGGTTTATTTTCTCTTACGATTGTCCGGTTACAGTCTGTAGTCCAGCTTGACAGGAGAGCTCACATCGACACCAGGGCCAAGGGAACTGGACACACCATCTCTCCATAATGGCTGAGAGAAGGACGATCCTTAATTACCAAACCTGCATGTCTGGCCAAGTGCACACAAGGATGCCAACTTTTCACCAGCGCTCTGTATTTTATTCCAGGGCCTAGTCCCACCCACCGTGGGCTGGGCCTTCCCCATCAACCAGACAATCTTCTGCAGGTGTGTTCTGGGCTTAACCACTAATTTTCTACAAATGTGTGCAGAGCTCAAATCCTCAACTGCCAAGTTGACACCTGTGCCTAACTATGACAACCTCTGATTCACACACACACACACACACACACACACACACACACACACACACACACTCACATAGAGTTGGGCATATTAGACCCAAGTTGGGCATGCCAGCTGCCTGGTCTTGAGGGGCTAGGTCTCTCTCAGCTTAGCTCCTCTTTCTTCTTCTCCTCCAGACCCTCCACTCCCTGGCCCAGTGAGTCACATTTCTCAGTGTTACTAGTTTTAATTTCCTTTACCATCCCCTTCGAGAAAACTTCTTCCTGATTTAATCGCTATTTCTCTTAACTCGATTTCAGCCTCTTGATTGTCATTAAACTCCTAAAGTTGTTTTCCCAAAGAATACCAGGCGGTCCCTGTACTTAGAGATTAATTACGGTCATTTCGCCTTCCAACGAAGGTACTTTCTTACAGATCTCCAATTACCTTTGGGAAGGAGGAAGGTCGACCATTCTTCTTCCCAGGGGCTCTCTGAGAGTGAACAACACGCAGGGGCTGCCCGTTGAGACAGAGGGAACCAAGTCTTGCATATGTTTCTTATGCTTTCTACCCATCTCAGCATTTGGGGGAGCCAGGGAACCCCAGACTCCTTGGAGTGCTCAGACCAGGAACAGCTGTAGGACAGTAGCTGTCTAGAGAGGCTTGGCTTTGTACCAGGAGCATTTGCATGCTGAGGAAGGGAATGTGGCTGGCTTAGTCTCAAGCTTCAGGTCCCCTCAAGATCCTCAGGAGCCCAGATGAGAAGAACAGGGGTACTATGGGCTAGAAGCCCCTTTCCCTGGACTGGTCCTTTTAGAAAACCAAAGCATTATGTGACTTTTTCCAGGGGAGTCTGTTTCTATTTACTTAAGATGGAGAACAAAAAACAGACCAAAGAAGCAAATCCACCTGGTTCAGCTTAGTGAACTGATGAGTTACGTGAGGTTACTTACACCATCCCAAGTGAGGGCTCATCTACAGGAGCATGGGTGACTCTCACAGCTGCATCAAGGGAAAGTCCGCCCTTGCGTGGATGCTGGTCACTGGGAGCCCCATCACTTAATCTCTGCCTCTCAGTGGGGCAGCTGCCACAGGGCTACATGCAGCCAATGGGAGCAGGAGAGGGAGGAGGGACTGGATTCCCAGGGGTGAGGGCCTGGTGACTCCGACAAGGATGTGCCCACAGGCCCAGAGACCTCTTTATAGATGTATAATGCCAACTTAGTTACGGAAATGATATATCCCGTCCTGCGAGGGTCTTGCTGGGGGTCATGGCTTCTGTGCTTGCCAGATGACCACAGCAGCGTCTCACTCCGAGCACAATGCTCCACAGCATGGAGTTCCTGGTCATCCCCACCTCCCCACTTCTCTCTAGTGCTGTCCTGCCACGTACAGACCCCAGTCTGAGTTTTGTGTTTCCCCTGCTCTGCGCCCTCCGAATCTGCTGTCTCCATACAGACCCTGGAAAACTGGCTGCCACACCCATTCCATTATAAAACCCTCTTTTTTTAAATTGATGATTTTTTGCTCTTTGACATTTTCATAACCTACTTATTCTTTCCTCTGTTCGTCTCCATTTTCCTTTCTTCTGTCTTCCCTCTCCCTTCTAGTCTGCTTTCTATATTCAAGTTTTTTTGTTATGCTTTGTGTATACTGGGATTGTGATCTCTTATTTACTTCTCTGTATGCATTTTATTTATTTATGAGAGGGAGAAAGAATAAAAGACAGTACATGAATGCTGTGGTGCACGAATGCAAGTCAGAGGACAACTTTTGAAAAATCAGTTCACTTACCCTGTGGGCTTCCTGAGATTGAATTCACATCATCGGGTTTTCAAGCACAGCTATCTCTGGACCCCAGAGCCCTCTCTGAAAAAAGTATTTTTACTGTATTTTTGTGTGTGCGCCACAGTGAGCGTAGAGATCAGAAGACGACTCTGTGGACTCGCGCTCTCCTTCCACTGTTGCGTGGGTAGCCGAATTGAACTCAGGTTGTCAGACGCACAAGGCAAGTACTTACACCTGCTCAGTCATCTTACTGGCCCTGAACCTGAACCTCTTGGTCCTGCTTGGATCCCTCCTGTGACAGGGAGCACACTGCTGTGGGGAACCCCTATCTTTTGAGGCCTCTTCATAGATGTGGGGTGCCAGCTTAGTTACAGGGATGGTGCCTCAAACTGCAGGTGGCACAGCAATGGGGGATGCTGCCCGACAGCCGAGTGTGACTGTGAAAGGCGAGCTCTCATGGCCTAGTCACCTCTTATGGGCCCCGCCCACACATGCCCACACTCCGAGTTGCATGCTTGTGTTCATTTGTGAGTATGTGTACAAATATACGCATGTGTGAGTGTTTGTGCATGTGTGTGTGTGCATGCTAATGTGCATATGCACATTGTGAGTGCATGTATTGAGTGCTTTTGTGTCTGAGACTGTGCATATGTGAGTATGTGTGCACGTGCATACCTGTGAGTGTGTACATATGTGTGCTTTTGTGTCTGTATATGCATGTGTATGTTCCTGTATGCATGTGTGATTCTATGATTTCGTAAGCTTGGTCATGCCTGCCTGTTTCAATGTGCGCCTTTGAGTAATTGTGTGACCACGAGCTTGTGGGTGTCTGTGAGTGTGCCTGTGTGAATGTGTGCATGTGTGAGCATATGAGTGACAGTGTGATTGAGTATGAGTGTGTGTGCACATGTTTCTCGTCTGCTGACTAAAGGATCCTAGCATGTCTGTCTCCTTGTTCCTTTTGCTTCTGTGACCATCCCAGTGGATTTTAAAGATGGATGTCTTCATTGCATAGCAGAAGCTTAACCCCAACCAAGCTTAATACCATGACAGGGGCTTCCCAAGGTCACCTGTTGTAAATCACAGGGCCGGGCTTCCCCTGGGCCTATGACTCAAAGGCATCCTGTGCTGGGTGCACGCAGAGCAGCAGAGTTTGCAATTGGTGGAGTCTCAGGGCGGGCCTGCCAAGGGCAAAGCCACACTGGGGCTCAGGCCCTGTGAACTGAGCTCCCCAGTCAGTCTGTGGTATGGGGGGGAGCACACGCCCGTGCCAGTTCCTGCTTCATTCTCTCTCAGCATCAGTCTCAGGGGAACCCCCCTCCTTTAGCCCGTGGTCCCAGGAGGCAGGTGACTTGAGTCACTTTCCTGCAGCAGTGAGTGGGGGCCACAGTGGGCTGCAGGTGTCACCTTAACACCTGGCCTGCTTATGCTGCGCCCAGGCAGGCACTGCTGCTTCAGCTCCCCTGTGCTTTTGATGGAGCCGGGTCTGTATCGGCTCCCCCTCCCCCTCCAGAACTCACAGCACACGCCATCCCTTGTTTTCAAAAACAGAGATTTACTTTGAAGTTGAAGATGTACATGATATAAAATGTCAGTCTCGAACCTGCTCTGAGTTGCTCTTTGGGAGACTCTGAGCTCAGGCGCATCACTGCCTGCTGTCTGCAGGCCTCATCTTTCAGGAGGAGAATCCCACACCTGTGCAAAACAACCCCCCCTCTCCCCATCCCACTCCACCCCGCAGCCCTGCCGGGCCCCTGGAAGCCACCATTCTGCTTCATGTCTAGGAAGTGCTCCAACAACAGTGGGCTCCCAATGTTTGTCTTTTTTTGTGGCCGACTACCCCAATTGTTTCAATGTCTCGAAGGTCACTGATCTGGGATCTTGTCTCAGGATTCCCTTCTTTTCCAAGGCTGAATCATACATCCATTGCATGTATGTCTGCTTTTATGTATATATTCATGCTTATGGACGCATGGGATGATTGCCTTTTTGCCTGTGTGACTTCCATGGTGGCCGCGCATGTGGGACATCCCAGACAAAGTTCTGTGTTCAATTCCTGACTTTCCTTCTGTCTGATTGTTCTGTGACAGAGTTGGGCATCAAAGTCTCTAGTTGCTCTTACTGAGCTTCATCTTACTTCTCTTTGGCTTTGGTGATCTTTGCTTTCTGTGTCTGGTGGTCTGTTATTGTTGACATACATGTTATTCTCCGTTCTCATGGCTCTATTCAAATGTACTTGGTCTGCTCACCCTTTCTTTTTCGGCCCTGGGAGTTATTCTCCTATATGTTCTCACCTTAATCAACTAGAGCACACTTTCTATATGAGGAAGTAACTTATTAGTTACCTTCCCTGTTTGTCTGTCTCAGCACACTGACTTCCGTCTTAATACATTACATCTCTAGAACATGGTATTGCTTCTGACCTATAGTAGTATGTGTCTGGGGACGATTTTTTTTTTTTTTAATTGAAAGCAATGACTGTGTTGCCCCTGTTCTTCCTGGGACAAATCAATGCTAGTCAGAAATTCTCAACAGAGCCTTGCTTTTTGTAAAAGCACCTTACGGTCTGCAGGGTGATTGCTGTTTTCCCTTCCCTCGCCATACCCTGTGGGGAGCTAGAGCAGGACTTACAGTTCCATTGCATGGGGAGGAGCTAGCGTAGGGGCTCAATGGGCATCTAGACTCTGCTGAGGATGTGCCTCCACCAGGCCCGAAATATTCCATTGTTGTTTTGGGATATTTCTGCTCACCAAGGAGCTTTTCATTATTTGCTAATGATCTCCCAGGAAAGATCTAGGTTCTTTCCCAGTCGGGTCCCCTCCTCCATCTCTCCAGATGTGATCCATTGACTGGGGTTGTGATAGGGGTGGGGACACTTCACAGGGAGAAAGACTGTAGAGGATTGGAATTGCAGCATGCTGGGAGCAGAGTGGGAGACGAGGGAGGGGATGAGGGAGAGGAAGAAGAAGAGGAATAGAAAGAGGAGAAAGGAAAGAAAGAAGAGAAGAAAAGAGAAAGGAAGAGAATGAGCAGGAGGAAAAGAGAAAGGAGGTGGGGAGAGAGAGAAATGGCTCCGGCAGTGGTGAACACATCTGCAGGGTTGGCCATTGGTTGTCATTCTCTGCAGCCTGTGCTGGGGGGGGGGGCGTGGTTCAGGCCAGAGATGAGTCTCTTGCATGGACAGAGACGGCCGCATCTAGGCCATTGCCCTTTAGTGGCTGGTAAGGGTCTCGGGGCAGAAATTTCTGGAGGGTTCCTATTTGGGTCTTCAGGACCTGGGTTGCCTGCAGTTCTGCTCAGAGCTCTCTTCTCTCCTGTTCTCAGGTTTTCTGGAAGTGGTTGGCTTTATAGTTCACTCCAGTGCTGACGGGCTATGGGAAATCAGAGCAGGATGTGCCCAGTGAGAGTCCAGGAGGGTCTGTGGATTTGCTTCCACTCGTGGTCACTGTGATTACTTTTTCCCTGTAGGGTTGTTGAAAGTGCTAAAAAAGATTTTATGCCTTACCTGGCCCTGCAAAAGGCTAGGACTTTTGTTACCCATCTAAACGAGGTGCCTGCAGTTCCTAATGCCGTTCACATGACCCCGGAAGTGGCTGGTGGGGAGAAGGGGGATCTGTCACTCTGATCTGAAAGGATTTGGGGAGGAGATATGAACTTCACAGCTAGACTTAACTTTTGTCCTGGTTCTTGGTTGCTGTGTGACCTAGGGCGAGCTCGTCTCCCTCTCTGTACCTGGGTTTACCATACTGTATCATGAAGAGTGTGGGCTAGAACTTGGAGGTGCTTTGGCCCACAGAAGCTGAGGGATCTAGGCCAGAGTGGGGGAGGATGGTGGGTGAGGGTCACCTTCTCACACCCTTGACTCTTGCTGTGGGGAGGGAACCTGAATTGAGCCCGTCTACTGGTCTCTAGAAATTCACCAGCTAGGGTTGAGCTGGAGGTGAATCTGAAACTGGGGGTTCAGGGGCCAAGGTCGTCCGTTTCACCTCATCCACTAGCAGCAGCTGAACCCCCCCCTTGTCCAGCGTCCTGAAGGCACCCGGAGTCAAGGGAGCGCTGTGAAGTGCATGTTCCAGATGGATCTCTCCCCACCTGTCCGGGCAGCCTGATCCACGTCCTCAAAACACGGGTAGAGTTCAACATGTCCTCCGGTGACCCCCAGCACGCCCGGCAGTAAAACCCAAGCCTCCTGGAGGGCAGGTGATCCTCACAGGCCAGCCAGGCCTGACTCAGAGCCCCGCCTGCCCGCCAGCGCCCAGCCAGCTGGCCCAGGCCACACCCAGAAATCAGGCAGAGCAGGGTGTCCAGGAGAGGCGGGGAGGAAGGTCCCATTACCTCCCACACGGGGACAGTGTCCCTGGCTCAGGGGCAGGGGAAGAAAGCAGTCCAGGCCTGGCACCCACGGGTCTGCGGGAGCAGCTGACTCTGGGGAACACTGACATGAAGTCCAGCTTATAGCTGGTCGTGAGCCCCGGGCCAGGGTCTGCTGACAGTCTGACCAGCGCCTCGGAGCAGGCTGGCCCTGACCCGGGTGTTCCGGCCCTGAGTCACCCCTTACTTCTGATGCATGAGCTTCCCCGACTTCCTGTGCCCCCTGGGGTCTAGGCTTCCTTATCTGGGCTCAAGGTGAAGGTGTTCTGAGAACACATTCATTACACACGTCTTAATTTGAAGGTCGGGCCTTGGGCCTTCAGTTCTTACAGATTGATGAGGGGCAGCCTGGGTTCCGTGACCACCTGCTGAGTACTGCCCCCCCCTTCCTCTCCAATGGCCTTGGCCGAGCTGACCCCCTTCCCTGCCGTTTTCTAGAGGAAAATTACCTTCATTTTGGGTTTTCAGAATGATGGACTTTTTCTGGGTTTGAGGGAGGAAGCTTGGACTGACCAAAGAGATCTTGTTTCTCTTTCTGCTCTGTCTGTCTGAAGCGATTCTTCGTCCTTCTTCAGGCCTCAGTTTCCCCTAGGAGTGTTTGGACAGGAGATCTCAATGCTTCCTTCCAGCGTTGATTTGGGACCTCCGACTTCCCCAGTGGGAATTCAAGTCTACTTTACCCTTCCTGTGTGCAGGTAGCTCAACGACGTCGCGGGTTGGTTCAGGAAGACCTTCAAGGTAGAGGAGCACGCAGCACCCCCCATCTGTAAGATATAACACATAAGAACAGTCCTTCATTTTGCCTTGCTCCCTCCAAGGGAGTCCTTGAAAGACCTCAGGGAAGAAGCTAGGTACTGGGCAGCTCTTAGTCCTAGGGTTAAAGTCAGGCAGGCCAGTGTCCTGGGCTCAAGGCCCAGCCGGATCACCTTCACGGTGGAGCTGTGATTTATTTCCCACAGAGACCTCGGGATTGTCCGCAGAGATTCCAGAAGCTTCATGTGAGCCGCGAGTGCCCATCAGCTCCGGGGCCGCGGCCAGGAGGCTGGTCTCTTTCGGTGCCTGCCGCCACCACCTGCTGATGGGGAGCTGGTGGGGCACGAAGGGTGCCATGGCATCCCAGTCATGTGAAAGACTTGGCACGCAGCTGGTGGGCACTGGTTCTGGTGTTTGGGTGGCAACCTCCGCCCTGGCGCTGTGGCATGACCATCAGGGCATGACCTGTATGTGCCAGGGGAAGGGCCCCAGGCCAGACCTCCAAGAGGCTGCTTTGCCTGGGTCTGGAGAGGAACAGCAGCCTACTTCTTTCTGGTCCCACCATTTCTCAGGTCTCCTTTGGTCTCTAGACATATATATTCTAAAGTGTGTGTGTGTGTGTGTGTGTGTGTGTGTGTGTGTGTGTGTGTAGGGGGTATTAACACAAACTCCCATGTATGCATGTGTGAAGTCCAGAGGCTATAAATTGGGTGTCCTGTTGTATCACTCGCTGGCTTATTTCCCTGAGACACTGTCTCTCATCGGACTTGAAGCAAGGCTGGCAGTTAGCTGGAACACCCCAGTGAGCCCCGTGTCTCCACCCCTGCTCAGTGCTGGGGTTACAGGCTTGCGTTTGACCACTGCTGACTTTGTGGCTGGGATCCAAATCCAGTCCTTCACGCTTCCCACAGCAAGCACTCTGGCCTGCTGAGCCATGTCCCCAGCTCTAGATCTTTCTGTCATATAAATGGAATCATATGTGTGTGAATTTGTGTGTGTGTGTGTGTGTGTGTGTGTGTGTGCCTATCTGTCTTCTTTTATTGAATATGTTTCTGTGATTCATGTTGTTGCATGTATTTGTGTTTATTTGTCTTTATTATTGTGATTATTATTATTTACTACTGGATGCTAAGTAGCAGCCCGCTGCGCATCTACCTCTCTGTGCATCAGCTGGTAGAGAGCGGTTTCCTCCGGCCTGTGTAAGCAAAGTTGCTACCTGCATCAGAGAGCACAGTTTGTTGTTGTTGTTGTTTTGTTTTTGACTTGAAACCTGGTCTCATGTAGCCCAGGACTGGCCCTCAATCCTCTACGTAGTTGAGGATGACCTTGAACTTCTGGCCATCCTACCTTCATCTCCTCAGTCCTGGGATTACAGACATGTGACACTGTGCCTGGTTTTGCAGTGCTGGGGATTGAATCCATGGTTTTATGCATGCCAAGTGACCTTTTTACCAACAGAGCCATGTCCCAGCCCAAAACATGTTGTTTTTATTAGGAAGTATTCCTTTAGTTTGTATTCTTTGTCAGTTTTATACATGCATATAATGGATTTAAGCCATTTTCATCCTCTGTTATCTGATCCCTTCCTCTTTTCTTCTCCTATTGAATCCCTTCCCAACGAGTCTCCTTCCTACTTTCGTGTTGTGTGTGTGTCTATGTCCCACTGAGTTCCATCAGGGTTCCCTGCATTGGCACATGCCTGAGCACTTGCTGAAGCATTGATATATATTTGTGACTATGCTATTGAAGAAAGGGGCTCTGCTTCCCATAGCCATGAGAAGCATATGAGATCCTGCCCCTCCCATGATGAAATGTTGATAGGACAAATCTTGTTCTACTCTGGTGGAAGCAGACACAGCTGCCAGTGAGTTCTTGGGTGCAGCAGCCCTGTCGGGTTCAGAAGACTCTTTGGCAGCACCCCTCCTCACTGTCTGGTCTGGCTTTTACATTCTGTGATGCTTCCTGAAACTTGGGGTGGGTGGTCATTTAAATGTTTAGGACTGAGAAGTCCACAGCTTATTAGGGGTGTGTTTTAAATTCTCTTGAGGATGCCTTTCGGAGTGGAACTGCAAATTGATCAATTACTTCTCTGCTCCTCTATCCAGCCTACTCATGCTCTAGTCACAAGGGGCACCGTCCACCGCGCATGCAGCCAGCACTTGGAGGACACTATAAGGTTTTTGTTTTCCTCTCGAGGGAAGAGTTGGAAGAATTTCACCATGCTTCTTTCAGATAGTTTGATGCTTTTCAAATGGATGATTGAAGTCTTTTAGCGACTGCTAAGAGCTACTTGGCAAAGCACTTTAAACATGCAAAATAAACTAGCAAAATACAGGAATCTGACAGCAAGTTGGGTCTGAAGTTTTGTTGTGTGAGATGTACCCAGGAATGGTGTTTTGGAGTCCTGTGCGGAAAGACACCTACAGTTCATCTCCCATTTAAGTGCTTGCAAAACTTTACAGGGATGGGGGCTACACAACTGTAAGCTTAGCTGTGGTATCCTTGGCTACATAATTAGTCTAAAAGAGGCCTGAGTCACAAGAGACCCTTTCTCAACAAAGCAAACAAATCAACAAACAAAAACAAACAAATACAAAACAACAACAACAAAGCCCCAGGCAAGGAATAAATCCCAAACAATTCCTTGAATAAATAACAACAATAACATAAAACCCAACAAAGTAAAACACCAGCAAGGACAAAAGAAATCCAGGTCAGCCTGGGTTACACAACGAGACTCTCACAACAACAGACAAACAGCTTAAAAACAAAAGTGGAAATACTAAACAACAGCAACAACAAAACACACCAGGAAGCGGCAGCGTTAATCAGCCCCTTCCCCCAACCCAAACCTCATTTCTCAGTTGCATGAGAACTGTTGCAGTTCACCTGCTAGTTGCTGAAACATGACCATCAACAGCTTAAGGGAACAAGGGGGTTTATTTCCTTACAGTTCTCAGTACAGCTTGAGGGGAGAGCGCGCACCAACACCACGGCCGAGGGAACTGGCCACATCATGCCAGACCAGCATGTCTGGCCAAGTGTACACAAGGATGCTGACTTCTTCAACCAGTTCTCGTTATTTTATTCATCTGTTCAGGGCCTCGTCCCACCCACCATGGGCTGGGCCTTCCCCATCAGCTAGACAATCTCCTGCAGGTTTGCTCTGGGCTTAACTCAACCATTAATTCTCTACAAATGTGCCCAGAGCTCAAACCCTCAACTGTCAGGTTGACACCTGTGCCTAACCATGACAAGAATCTTTCCCTAGCAGCCTATAATATCTGGAAGACTTTGCACTTTGGCCCTTTCCTGCTGTTTCCCCCAGACACTCTTCTCCACATCTGTTTGGACCCACAACTTATGTTTTCTGCAAGGCTTGGCTGGAACATCATTTTCCCCTTCAGGTGACCTGTGTCTTCTGTGTAGGGACATGAGTTTTCTTTGGACTGCAGACTTGGACTTCCAGCCCCTGTTGGCCTTACTGGGCTGGATGCTCCTCCTGGCTTCCAGTGAGTTCTACATTTACCTTTCTACCCCAAGTGTTTAGTGCAAGCAAACTGCACAGATGTGTTTGCGCTGGTAGCATTTGACCTGCTCTTTTATTCAGTCTGAGATGGTACTGTTAGGGATTCCACTAAGACCCCCCCCCCTTGATTCCATGGTAACACTGGAATCTCGTCCTTCACCCTTAAGTTAGTTACCTGGGTCAATCACCTGGGCAAGATTCCCATCTCAAGGGATTTGATTCATCTGGAGCCATCCTGCCAAAGAGAGGAGAGGGGTCTGACTTCTCTACCTGGGAAGCTATCTCCCAGCGTCTCTTCTTACTGTCAACCAGATAGAAGGAGAAACAGAATGAAACCGTAATTTTATAAGCAATGTGCTCTTTGAGCTTAAATTTCTTCTTTAAAAAAACTTTATTTATTCATTATGTGTGTGTGTGTGTGTATTGGAGGGCACTGTGTGTCCCTGTGGAGGCCCAAGGTTGACTTCGGGAATCATCCTGGATTGCTTCTACCTCCTTTTAGCTTCGCTCTGGGACTTCCCAGGCTTCGTCAACCATGGCTGGAAGTGAAGGCAGCTACCGTTTTTCTGCCTTTTGTGTTTTTATATGGGGCTTAGGATCTGAACTCGGTACCTTCTGCTTTCGAGGCAGAGTCTTAACCCTTGAGCCATTTCTCCAGCTCTGTAGGAACTTCTAAATGTAAACACGCTCTTCCTAATAATTCAAGACTTTCTGCAGTTTTCCTGAGGACTCCTGGGTCCCTGCTGCTTGGATGTCTCCAGTCCTATTGTTTTCTGTTTTAAAATCAACATAATTATTTTCAACTCCATTCCTGCTGAATACTTCTTTATTCCACGGAGAAAACCAATCCACCCTGAATCAGGTCCTTCCCATCTGTGATTGAAAACTTGTGTCTGGGCTGCCCTTGGGAGAGAAAGTGGCCGCCGCCTGCTCCGCTGTGCTCTCGCCTGTCTCTGGGCTGACGTGGGCATCTCAGCCTCTTCTTGCGTTTCCAGCTGAAATCTAATGAATTACGCTGAAAAACAAGGTTATGTGTTTTGGATCCTGACTTCTTTGAGCATTGCTCATGACTTTGAAATTTATAAACATAGACAGCTGTCTTCCCAGATGACCTAGCAAATCATATTCGCCTAGAAAGCAGAGCCCAATTAGAGGCTCAGAGCATTGGGCAGTGCAGTGGCCTGCATGGCTTCCTGCCTGGGCAAGGTAGGAGGTGGCCTTGGCAAGGCCACTCCCTGATCACGGGCAAATGCCCTCTTCTGAGGCTTCTGAAAGGCAGGACGTTCGTCTGTACGTTGAACTGAAAGCTTGTTGCTCCTCACCACTGGGTCTAGCTCCGCCCTCTGGATCTGCCCTCTACGGACATATGTGTGTTGTGACACAGTCCTTAAAATATGGGAAACAGGACCACGACTTCTGCACTTGTTTTTAGCTAGGCAGGCTGAGTCTGTGGCCCTATATAAAAAATAGCAAAACATGATGAAAGGCAAATAATCATACCAATCTTCCCATTATCTGTGGGAGATAAGCTCCAAGACCTGCAGGGGTGCTTGAAACCACAGGCAACACAGAACCCCAACACCTTCACTGATGTTCCTTCACTCCCCCTCCCCTGGGTCTTTCTGATAACTGAGAGTTCCATAGAGTGACAAAGAAGCAGGAAACACGCATGGTGTGGACACACTGCACACAGGAACCATTCACATCTCAAGTGGGACAGTTTGCGACTTCATTATGCTACTCTGAATGCCACACAATAAAAAAAAAAATGAGTGATTTCGGGATTTTCCATTTTCTTTGACGTGTGAAAGAGCAAAAGATAATCTTATAGGGAACTGAAACTGAGGAAAGCAAAACTGCATACACACAAGGTATGGCACGTTGCCAATAAATTCATGGCCAAAGATCTTAGGAGAACAAGGGGTGATATTCTTGCTTATGATTCTCATTATCGATTATAGTCCAACTTGGCAGGAGAGTTCATATCAATATCCAGGGCCCAGGGAATTGGCCATAGGATTGCTGAGAGGGGGTGAATCTCACTCGCCTTACTGCAATTCTGTGCAAGTGTGTGGCAGCATGCCAGTGCATTGAACCAGCTCCCTCCATCTTATCCACCTGTCCGGGGAAATGGTCCCGCCCCCCACGGGCTGGGGTTTTCCCACATCAATTAGATAGTCTTCTACAGGCTCTCTTAAGACCTGCACAATGACTGACATGTCAATGACCTCCAAAGTCTAGCATGGATCACAGGCACTAGGATCCTTAGAGGCAAGGATTTAACAGTCACAATAGTGTTCCCATACTAAAGGGGAGCCCAAGAGAGGGCTCTGGGCTCTGGCACTGAGTCCTTACACCTCACTAGAGTGGAGGGCTCAGAGGGCAGTTTGGCATTCACACAAAAGGGTGCTCCAGGGAATGGGAGGAGGGAAGGGAGGGGGGTGAAAGGAAGGGGAAAAGAGGGGAGGGTACAAGGGGGACTGAGGAAGGGTGGAGGGAGGGCAAGGACTGGGGTACCTATTGAGCTTATACGATTGAGGGAAAATAAAAATAAAAAAAAATAAAATAAAATGGAAAGAATATTATCTCAGAAAAAAACCAGTTCAGATTGAAAAAAAAAAAAGTCTTGCCCTAACTAGTAATTTTTCATGAATGTGCCCAGAGCTCAGCGTCTAGTTGTCAAGTTAACACCTGTAGATCTAACACGTGGGCTGGAGAGATGGCTCAGGGGTTAAGACCTTGCCTCTCAAGCAGAAGGTCCTGAGTTCAGATCCCAGATCCCATGAAAACACCAGCCGAAGAAGGCGGTGGCCTGCGCTTCCAGCCGTGGTGGGCGGAGCCGGGAAGTCGGCGGAGCCGGGAAGTCGGCGGAGCCGGGAAGTCCTCGAGCGGAAGTCCTCGAGCGGAAGTCCTCGGAAGCCAGAAGGACAATCTAGGATGATTTCTGTACCCTGTAATACGATGAATAAATAAAAATAATTAAAAAAAAATGTTTTTAAAAAAAGATCTAACACGTAAGGGGACTACTGTAATAATACTACTTATAATCATAGTACTTTTGAGTAAGTATCATGTCAGTAATATTACAATATTTATTCATTTTCCTAGATTGACTTAAAATTCTTTTTTTAAATTTTTATTCAATTGTGTGTGTATGTGTGTGCATGTGTATGTGCGTGTGTGTGTGTGTGTGTGTGTGTGTGTGTGTGTATGTAGAACCATGGACGAATTCGGGAACCACCATGTACTGCCTCCACCTTCTTGTTTACTCTGCCCCGTGATTCACAGGCTCCGCCCTACCAGGACCAGAAACACAGGCCGCCCCGCTTCTGCCTGGTGTCTATACGTGGGGTCTAGGATCCAAACTCAGGACCTTCTGCCTGCAAGGCAGAGGCTTAACCCCTAAGCCACCTCTCCAGCCCCTAAAATTCTTCTTAAAATACTTATTTATTTATTTGAGAGGGAGGAAAGGAAGCATGAGAAAGCATACATGTCCTGGCGTACAGGTGGAAGTCAGAAGACAACTTTGTGAAGTCAGTTCTTTCCTTCCACTATGTGGGATTCCAAGGGTCAAGCTCAGGTCACCGGGTTTGTAAGTTGGCGTCGCACTCCCTGAGCTCTCTCTCTGGCCCATATTCCGGTATTTAAAATGGCAACATTAGGGCTAGTCAAATGGCTCATGGAATAAAGGTATTTGATTCGCAAGCCTGATGACTTGGGTTTGATTTCTAGAACCCATGTGAGGGTGGTAGGAGAGAACAGACTCCACAAAGCTGTCCTCAGACTTCTGACACATACCCTACCCACCTCATCCATAGATACACACAATAAAATTATTTAAATGACAACATTAAAATTGACATCTTTAACATCTAATTATTGGGTCACAAAGCATGTACACAGTACTATGTTGAGGTCTAATATGACACAGGTATTTTTCACTCTTGGGTCAGTGATATGAGGTGAGGATTATCTTTCTTACTTGACAGATAAGGAAACTGAGGTGAGGAGAATAAGCAACTTGGTCAGAGTCCTGTGGAGACTCATGGAAGGTTTGGACTGTGGTCAAGTCTGCTGAGTTCAAGAGTTCAAGATCTAACTGTAGGGGCTGGAGAGGTGGCTTAGGGGTTAAGCCTCTGCCTTGCAGGTGGAAGGTCCTGAGTTTGGATCCTAGACCCCACGTATAGACACCGGGCGGAAGCGGGGCAGACTGGTTTCTGGTCCTGGTAGGGTGGAGCCTGTGAATCCTGGGACAAAATAAACAAGGAGGTGGAGAGCGTCCATGGTGGTTCCCGAATTCGTCTGTGGTTCACACACACACACATACACACACATACACACACATACACACACTCACGTGCACACATGCACAATTGAATAAATAATAATAAAAAAATTTAAAAAAAGATCTAACTGTGCACAGTCCTGTGCCAGGTGAATGAGACCTGGAGGGGCTGTCCATCTTCTGCCAGACTTGTCCATGGTCTTTGCCCACCTCTGAGATGGCCCCTCTTCCGTGGGGCCCTCTAGGGATATTCTATCTATCCTGTGACTGTCTGCTGATGGATCATGAGCATCTCAAGGGCAGATACTCCGTTTCTTCATCAAGTAACGTCAGCAGTTGGCAGGCTGCGGCCTGGTGAGGCCTTGTATTCATGAGGACTCAAGGACTTGCCCTAGTGGTCATGATGCCATTCTACCCCATCTCTACTAGGTGGCGCTGCTGCCCACAGCAGAAGACCGGACCTGGCGTCTTCTTGCAAAACCCTGGATGGTGGTAGGGGCACCTACTTCAGGATCAGCTAGGAAGGATTAGCCAGAAGCCCTAGAAAAGCAGAACTCCCCCTTTCTCCTCATTTTACCTGTTTCAGCGGTTAATTTCAGACCTTTTCTCTTTCCCATTCCTTGAGATCTAGAATGCTGAAGGCTGGGAACTCAGGTCAGTCTTTCCTGTCTTTCAGCCCTTGCAGACTTACTGTCCAATGTGTGTGGTTGGCTAGCTTTGGTCATGTGCCACCTTCACTGTCTTCTTAAAAGCAGGAAAGATACAGTTCAGGATCTCATGACAATATTTCTTAAAATTTTTTTAAAAAAAATTCTTTAACAGGGTCATATATGAATACAATGAATTGTTTTATCTTTACCCCTCATCTATCTGACCCCATCCCTACTCCTTTTCCATCTGCAAACCTTCTTCTTCCCAACCAGTCTCCCTTCTACTTTCATGTCTTTATGCACGTGTGGCCCACAGAGTGTCATCTGCATGGTCTGTACCGTCCTGTAGCTGAGTACTTGCAGGCGCATGGATGGACCACTGAGGAAAGCAGCGCCCCTTCCCCTAGCAGCATGAACCCTCGATACTCCCTCATAGAGGTGTGGAGCTTCTTGAGATCTTGCCCCTTCCATGGTGAAATGCTGATAGGCCAAGGTTGGCGCAGGTCTTGTGGAGTTGCACTGAGTTCATGGATACAGCAACCCCATCATGTCCAGAAGATACTGTCAGCTAGCACCAATCCCCACCCTCAGGCTCTTACATTCTTACCCGCCTTTCCACCATTCTCCCTGAGCCTTAGTGTGTGCGTGTGATTTATACATCCTGTTTAAGGCTGAGCAGTCATGACAGTATTTCTGGCCTAAAGGGACTCCAGTAATTTCTAGTCCTGCCTTTCCTCACCTTGGTTTGTGTCCATTTCTTACAGCTGCTTTCTGTTCTTTTGGGGAGCACGTCATCCTACGCTGGTGCCCTCTGCAGAAGGCAGGCAGATGAGCTAGAGATTAAGGACACTGGATTGCATTGGTTTGAACCTTGTTTTGCTCATAACTGATTGTATGATGTTGCGCACTTGTTTTGACCTTTCAGAGGCTCAATTTCCTCATGTAAAATGGGAATAAAAGTAATATTTACCTAAAAGGGCATTGTGTGGAAAGGGTTCTTAGTATTTTACCCTAAAAAGATTAAATGCTAATTGCCATATAGAATTTACAATTGAAGCTCATCAGAATATATATATAGAGGGAGGGGGGACTCAGGCTGGCCTTGAGCTCATGATCCTTCTGAGCGTTGGGATTGCAGGCATGTGCATCCATGTTTAACAGCACCTCTCCTGTTAGGCCGTGGATATAGAACAGCAGAACTGTCCTGGAAGGAAGTTTGACAGTGAAGAAAGTGCTGGAACTAAGCCTGCTTGTTGAAGTTCACCTGCATGGTTGCTGATAAATGATCATCAAATGGCTTAAGGGAACGAGGGGTTTATTTTCTTATGATTGTCCGTTATATTCTACAGTCCAGCTTGACATGAGAGCTCACACCAACAAAGGGCCAAGGGAACTGGCCACACCATCTCTATGTAATGGCTGAGAGAGGGACGATCCTTACTTGCCAGACCAGCATGCCTGGCCAAGTGTACACAAGGGATGCCAACTTCCTCAACCAGCTCTCTGTATTTTATTCCAGGGTCTAGTCCCACCTACCTGGGCCTTTCCCATCAGCCAGATAATCTTCTGCAGGTTTGCTCTGGGCTTAACCCAACCAATAATTCTCCACAAAAGTGGCCAGAGCTCAAAATCCTCAACTGTCAAGTTGACACCTGTGCCTAACTATGACACCACTCTTCATTTCTTTCTTGAGTGTTCAGATACACAACAAATTTAAGACCAAGAGTATGTGTCACAGTAGTCTTTTCTCGATTAAAATCATTACCAGGATCTGGGGAGGTGGCTCAGTTGATCTTCACTCTCTAGAATCCACGTAAGAAATGTCAGGTGCAGTGGCACGTGCCTTGCTATCCCAGTACTGGGAGACGGGAGGATCGCTGGAGCTAGCTAGCCAACTAACCTAGCCCAGTCACTGATTTCTAGGTGCAGCTTCTCAAAACAAGCTGGAGCATGATGAACCATTACGTCTGTTGGTGACCTCTTGCATCCAACATTCACACACGTGAATCCCCACATACATGTGCACACATGAGCATACACACATGTACATACACAAATCATCGATAGTTGAGTAAAAATGCTGAAAAGGTTGACTAAATGATGATGGAATATCATGCAGCCATTAAGTGAACTTAAGGTGCAGGAAAACAGCCTTTTTAAAATCAGTGAGGTGTGTGTGTGGGGGCAAGTGTTTTCATTTGTTCTACCTTATTTTTTGAGACAGTTTTTTCACTTACAACTTGGGTCTCACCCATTCAGCTAGGCTGACTGGTCAGTTACCCACCTATCTCCACAGTCCCAGTGCTGGGATTATAGATGCAGGACACCTCATTTAGCTCTTTGACATGGATTCTGGGGCTTGAACTCAGGTCCTCATGTTTCTAAGGCAAGCACTTTGCCAGCTGAGCCATCTCCCCAGCCCAGGTGAACATTCTTTTTTTCTTTTTAACTTTATTTTATTTATTTTGCATGTGTGTGTGTGTGTGTGTGTGTGTGTGTGTATAGAACCACCATGGACCGCTTCCACCTCCTCCTTGTTTACTCTGCCTGGGCATTCACAGGCTTGCCCTACCAGGACCAGAAGTGCAGCCCCCCCAGGTCCGCCCCCCCCCCCGCTTCCGTTCGGCGTCTATATGTGGGATCTGGGATCTGAACTCAGGACCTTCCACCTGCAAGGCAGAGGCTTAACCCCTGAGCCACCTCTCCAGCCCCCCAGGAAAACATTCTTGATGCCAGTCTAGGTGATAAAAAATCATCAGCAAAACTCAGAATGAACCTGTGGTTTCCCTCTCTAGCTCTGACTTCCTTATCTGTAACATTAAGATAATAATAGCAAGGCGCATCTCATGGGATTGTTGCAGGATCAAGAAAGTCTCTCTAAAGTTTTAATATTAAATATTCTATTAGCATTTGTTAGCTCTGGGCAGGAGAATAAACATTGAATAACTATGTCAACTTCTGTCACAAAATGTATTATCAGAAGAATAAGAGAGAAATAACTAAGCAGATGTATACCATATTAACCTTAGGTGGCAGGATTATGGGAGTTTTAATTTCTCTTTATGTATCAAAGAATGTGTAAAACTACTACCTATTGCGTAAAACGGGGCTGTAGTAGGTGCTCAATGAAAGGTGGCCATTGTTAATCTACTTTTGGAAAAGACTGCTTATCTGAGAGAGACAGAGAGACAGGGAGCAGCGGGGATGTGTGCCACAGTGCATAGATGAGAAGGACAGAAGACAAACACAGAACCTGGTTCTGTCCTTCTACGTGTGGGTTCTTGGATGGGACTCGATTATCCAGGTTTGCATTCAGGCACCTCTACTAATTGAGCTAATTTGCTGGTCCCCTGTTCTTTTTTTTTTTTTTTTTTTTGAAAATGAACATGAATTTCTTTAAAGGAATTTTCTATGGCTCCTTAGATTTGTTAATTTCTCAAGAAACCCCATGTGCACTGGCAGGTGCCCCCGGGTAGCTGGTGAGTGGACCACCTCCGGGTTTTTTCCTTTCAGTCGAGAGGCTGATTTTGTTTGTATCTTCTCCTACATCTCTGTCCTGCGGCCATTCTGATGTCATTTGTTCGATAGCATGTTCTTTCTGTGACTCAGGAGTTTTCTGTTGCCACTGCTTCCTCAGACTTTCCTTTCTTACTACAAAGTCCTGCCTGCCTTAGTTGCCTTCCCCATCTTATCCCACGCCACGCTCTTTCTCATCCAAAGCAAATAACGCTCCATCCTCCTGCCTGCAAGTCAAGATCTCAGATCACAATCGTTGCTGCCTCTTTGAAGTCCAAATAAAAATTAGCTGTATGAGTAAGTTGGGACAGCAAACCCAAGAGGAAAGGATGACTCATCTGATGAGAGATATTGGGATATTTGGCCAACTATTTTGGAAAAAAGGGAGTGAGATTCCTACGGCATACCACGAAACAAAATCAGCTCCGGATGGATTACAAAATTATAGCCAGGAAACCCAGGGAGATTAATACTAAAGGCCTAATCTCGGGGTGGGGAACACCTTCCAAAAGATTTATGAGATGGAAAAGTCTATGTGTATACACAACATAAACTATCTAAATCAACATAGTCTCTAACAAAAAGAAAAAATTAGCAAGATTATGGCAGGGTAGATATCCTAAACATAGGAAGAGTCTTTAGAAATCAATCAACATAGTCTCTAACAAAAAGAAAAAATTAGCAAGATTATGGCAGGGTAGATATCCTAAACATAGGAAGAGACTTTAGAAATCAATGACAAAATCTGAGGAAATCATGAGAAAAATGAACAAAACTAGGCCAAGTAAAAGGGGGAAAGAAAGGAAGGATATTCTTGTAGTATACAAAACAAATAAAACATCAATTACATAAAGATTTCCTCTGAACCAGTATGAAAAAATGACAAATAACTCAATATTCAAACTAGCAGAGGTTATAGACTCTCAAGTCACAAGAGGAGAAATGAAAATGTGTGCGTGTGCCTGGAACCAGACCAGCCAAATCTCTCCCCATCCTAAAGCTCAGGGAACCTTGCAGAAGAGGTGGTGGCAAGATTTTAAGAGACTAAAGATGGGGAGGACCAATGATGTGCAAGATACTCCACACAAGTTAGGGCTGCAGCAGCCAGAATAGGACTTTACCTGACCTGCACAATGGCTGACATGTCAACGACCCCCCAAAGTCTATCATGGATCATGGGGGAGAAAGCTCCAGGCAGTAGGATCCTTAGAGGCAAGGGATTAACAGTCATAATAGAATTCCCATACTAACGGGGAGCCCAAGAAGGGGTTCTGGGCTAAGCCACTGAGTTCTGAACCTCACTAGGGTGGAGGACTCAGAGGGAGGTTTGGCATTCACACAAAAGGATGCTCCAGGGGATGGGAGGGAGGAAGGCGGAGGCACTGGGAAGAGAGGAAGGGAGAGAGGGAGGGGCGTGAAAGGAAGGAGGGAAGGGGGAAGAGTGCATGGGGGAACCACTAGGGAGGGAAAGGAGGGAGGAAGAGGACGGGGACACCTATTGAGCTTGTATGATTAGGGAAAAAAGTAAAATGTGGGAGAAAAAAAGTGTGTATGTATTATGTATGTGTGATATACGAGCATGTGGTGTGTGCACATATGTGTGCATGCAGTGTATGCACATGCGTATGTGCGCACGTGTATATGAATGTGTGTATATATCCACTTAGGCATGTGCAGTATGCGTATGTATGTGTGGTGTGTGCATGTGTGTACATGCCGTGTATGTATCTGCACATGTGTGTGTGTGTAGAAGTGTGCACTTGGGGAGTCCATCACTGTCAACCTTATTCCTTTGAGACATGCTTCTCATGAGCCTGGGGCCAGGCTGGCAGGCAGCAGCCTCAGTGAGCTCTCTGTTTTGCCCCGCAGTGCTGGGCTGTAGCAGGCGGAAGGAGGGGGTGGGGGGGTGGAGAAGGTGGGGGGTGGGGGGATGGGAGTATATGCACTCTTTCATGTGGATGCCAAGGTCAAGCTCAGCCCTCCCACTTGCGCAGTAACTGCTCCTACCTTGTGAGTCATCTCTCCAGCTCCTTTCCTTTTTTTACTTTCTGTCGGACATGGCGGTGCACTGTAATCTAAGCATTCAGAACCGAAGATTGTCAGTTTGAAGTTAACTTGGACTTACTAGCAAAAAGAAAGAAAGACCCAAAAGGCATAATTCAAAAGGGCTCAGAAGTCAAAAAGAATCTGAGAGGCAGTGAATTTAAGGGAAGAATAAATTCTCTTACATTCTTGTCAGCAGGACTTTAGACCAACAGCTCTGCTTCAAGGAATACATCCCAGAAATGCTCAGAAATGCACGCACAGAGCTACTTGCATAAAATTTTCACTAGAGTGAAAAACTGCTAGAGCATTCACACATATGTGCATAAGAATGCTTATTGAATGGATAAGACACTCCTCTCAAGACAGGGCATCCGCAGCCAGGAACTCACAGCAAGGGGACGTAACCTCATCAGACCTGCACAGCGGTGGACATGTCAACATGTCCTCATGGACTGGCTTGGATCTCAGGAGAAATAACTTTAAGCGATAGGATCTTTAGGGGCGAGGAGTCTGACAGAGGCAGGGGAGTACTCATGTCAGTGGTCTTCCCAAGGAAGAGCCTCTTGGTCTGCCACAGAGACCTGAACCCCCATTAGAGCAGATGATTTGGAGGGAACCCCAGGACCCATAGAGCCAAAGACAGGAGAGTAGGAGAGAGCAGACTGGACCCACGAAGGGAGGGGGGAAAAGGTAGGAAGGGATGAAAAAGGGAGAGAAGGGAGGGAGAAAGAGAGGGAAGAACGAGAAAGGCAAGGAACATGCATAACTAGGAAAAAGAAAAATAACTTTTTAAAAAACGAACGTATACTGAGGCTGGCTAGATGGTTCAGTGGGCAAAGATACCAGTTACAAAGTTTGGCTATAGGATGGAAAGAGAGTATCGTCTCTGAATGCTTTCTCTGACTTCTACATGTATACCATAACATGTCACCATCCTCTCTCTCTCTCTTTCTCTCTCTCTCCCCCCTCTGTCTCCTTTCTTCTCTTTCAAGTAAATAAAAATATTAATATATTAATTTTTTTCTCTGAAATTTTGGAAGAACTTGGAAAAACTTGAGATGTCCAATAAGAGCAGGTTATTCCATAAATTACATGCATCATCTTAAGGGATTACTGCTCAGCTTGTTAAACGAATGAGGGAGATTTATATGCACAGACCGGGAGAGATGTGCATAACAATAAAACATTAATCAAGTCCTAAGTCATTACTTTCAAAAGCAGCTTGGGGGGTGGTGTTGAGTAAGTCTGACTCCACATGGATACATGTATCTTGTGGGGATGAACAGGGCTCTCCCGATGACCCCTGACCCCTGATTACTGGCAGATCAGTGAGCTAGCTCAGAGTCCAAGAGCTTCTCAATTAATGAATCGCTGTGGGATATCAGCCTGTAAGTAGTAAGCCACCTGCTCTGTCATTGGAGGGGGGAAAGCCTTCCTGGGGAAGCTGATAAACCCTTTCCACCCATAGATGGAAGTCTGGATTTGAAAGTTCCACCCTATGATTCCTTGGAACCCCCTTATGATCTGTGGCTTGGTATAAAGGATGGTTGTCTTTCCATCTTTGTCCCTGTGGAACTTAGTAAATGTGGCTGGATGTTCCCCCTGAGAGGTTATTGGAAAACGCATCTGACCTCCCCAGCTGGAAAGAAAGGGATTCCCAGGGCCTCCAACTGGGAAGAGGGTTCCCCCATTTCTGAGTGAGGATCCTCATGGAGACACCTCTTCCCTCTTGGAGCCACAATGGCGATGATTCCCAGTCCTCCTGATGTTTGCTTCATAAGCCATGGAACATAGAAGCACAAAACTGACAGGCTGTGGAGGGGGGAGACTCACTGCAGTCACGCGACTGCCGTGACCACACGGCCAAGCGGGTAATGATTGGACCAGAGCTGCTGGTTCCCTTCTGGCTCAGAGGATCCTCCTGGAAGATACAAGAAGCCAAACTGATAGTCAGTGCAAGTTAGTTATGTCTTCTCTTTTGTCTGGATTCCCTTGGGTCCCTTGGATGATCCTGGAGAATATTCTGGCAAAGTCCACAGAAGCAGTCTCCTAGATTTTCTTCCTCTAAAGAACTTCAGTTCTTTGATATGTACAACATACCTGTAGGTATCCTAACTTGGGTAGCTGTTGATTGTGATAATGACCCAGGTGACCCTTTGGCTTCGCCTGGCCTCTCAAAGCCATCTGTCCAACCCAGAGCTCATTACTGCCTACCTCAACCCTCATACCTGTTCCTACCTCACTGAAAGTCCTTCCCTTGGCTTCTTTAAAGAGAGAAAACTAGGCTTTATCCTTGATGCTGCTGTTCTGTCTCCTTATTACATGACGATCTCTAGAAGTTCTCCCTCCATTGCGTTAAAACTACAGAATAAAAGGAAAGGTTTGAAGAGGAGTGACAGATGTCATACCCTGTTGGTGGCGGTGTCTAAGCAGGGACTGGTGGTCTACTTGGCAAGGATGGCCAGCAGAGATGAGTGCTAAGGTGCCTGTGATATACTCCCTTCTCCTCTGATGTCTACCCTTCGGAGAAGTCAGCGCTCTGTCCTCCTAGGACCTCCCTTGCTCTGGCCTACGTAGCTCCTCGCCAGAGGCCTACAAAGGTCAGAGGCTTTGAGACCAACTGCAGCGCAAGTTGTTTTCAGGAGACCCTGAGCTTCTCCATGGAAATCCTCAGAATGCATCTCTCTTTGGTGGAACAGAGAGATGAGAGAGCAGGCAGACGTGCCCAGGTCAACCAGCAAGTCCACAGCTGAGCGGGCTGGGATCCAGCCTTCTGCCTTCTTACTTCTTCGGTAGCTTCCCTTGTTCTCAACTACCCCTCAGCTGGCCACCCTGCCTCTTTCAGGAGAAACAGAGGCAGATCTTGTGGAGTGATGGTTAGACCACTCCCGCAGGACGCCCCAGTCCTGTTCTTACTGACTGCTAGAAGGCAGAGAGCTATGTACTAGAGAGGCAGGCAAGGACACGGGAGACAGAGTCACCTGCGACAGACACCAGGCAGGGGCTTCGTTTGACCACCTATCACTGAGTTCCCAAAGCACTGGGCTATAACCATGCATTTGGTCTTATTTCAGAAGCAAAAGCCAAACTGAATAAAACTCAAGGCAATAGCAAAAGTTCCAGCATTTGTGGTATCAACATATATAATAGTCAGTTTTCTCAGTGAATGGTTAGAAGTTTAGTGAAGAGAGGCCAGAGATATGATTCCTAATGCCTACCAAGTCCCATGGCAGGGGAAGACCATTGAGGAGAGCCAGTGGATGTGACATAGCTACTTGGTTGGATTAGAAACCCAATAGTATAGAGATCTGGCCTTTGACTCTGTGGTTAAGGGGTTCAAAGAAAACTTTCCTAGGTGGTTTGGAAAGGGGAGAGAATTTTCTAGGTTGCTCTGTATCCTCCTCTGTCAGCCAAGGGATTAGGTTTGAAAAACAATAGATGACTTAGCTGTTGCTAGGTCTAAAATGATCCTGCACCACTTATCGGGGTGCATACTGCTACAGAGTTGGGGCCTGTGAGACCCGAAATCCCATAAGACATGCATTTGGGCTTCCTCACTGCTTGTACGCCTCATGGTCTCACCACTGCCAATTTTAAGGCAGTAGATAAATAGTCCATGTTCTGACGCTCATTCCTGTGATGGGGGCAGAGCAGGTGTTAATTCCATCTGATACATGGTTCTGTGTCCACATCTACAGGATCTCATCATCCAGGAGCTATCTCTCGGAGGGATTTTGCTGCTGGCCACTTCAGGGTCTAGAATGTACACCATTAGCGAGGGCAGCCAGTTAGAATAGTTAAGAAGGCCAGAGCTACTCAACTTCAAGATCGGGCCCCATGTGGCCCCCGTGACATACTTCTTCCAGCAATCTTCCCAAACATGCACATCAGCTAAGGAGTCAAATATCTGAGCTTATGGTGGGACAATTCACATTCAAACCATAACAGTATGACAGTGTGTCTACGTGACTGTGTGTCTCTGTGAGTGTGATTCTCTCTGTGTCTGTGTATGTGTCTTTGTGCTTATGTAAATGTGTATAAATGTGTGTGGGTCTGTGAGGGTATGTGTCTGTGTGTGAATGTGTACATCTATGTGTGTGTGTGTGAATATATATAGCAGCTGTAGTACTGTATGTGTCACACCTGATGTGACCCACCTCATGCCCACCTTCCATAGACTGTTTGCTCTTTGACTAGCTCTGTCCTGGGTTCTGAGACCAGCAGTTTTCCCAGACAGCCAAGCAGCCCATCCCCAGAAGCGGAAGGGTTTCTAACAGTTCTGCATCAGACGATCTGACTTGTGTGGGGACCCTGCATCCAGCCTATCTCCCCTCATCCTTGTGTGACATAACCTCATTTTCCCTCTGATTTGTCCCCCTTCGTATCATCTGGGGTTCAGTCTGAGAAGCAAAGCCACTCGGCGAGATGTGATTAGAGGCTTTGTTAAGGGATCTGACCTCATCTAATTGTGAGAATTGGTCTGTCTGGGTGAGGTTGTTGCTTCCTCATCTGGCGCTGGTGCCGGAAGTCAGCAGGTCAGGCAGCTGGGGCAGGAGCGATGGACAAGAAGTAAGGACAGAGGACGCGCTGGAACATGTAAGGATAGACAGGGACTCTTCAGTTCATGGCTTACCTTTGCCGAGGAAGGAGATAATTTGTGGAACTGGCGCTGCTTTCTCACGGGCTGGAACCCTAGGCTGGACCAGGGTTCCAGGAGGCTGGAGGAGGAGGGTCATCTGGAACTAGGAGTGGGGCCACAGGTACCCATCGGTTTTTTCCACTTACATCAGTTTTAGTTGGAGACTACAGACATGGGCAGGTGGAAGCTGGTGAGGGAAGAGTTATTCTGGTTTTTATGGATGAGGTTATGGAGCAGTAAGAAGGAGGCAGAGCACACAGTTTAACTTTTATAAGCCTCCCTAACTTGTCAGAAGCAGGCTCTCAGAAATGGCATGTAAAGCTCCGCCTCCACTGTTGCCTGCAGACATTCTTATATGGTTGTTATTTACGAAGTCACACAGGAGTTTATAGAGGGTTTGAAGACCAGTTTATGGAAGGAGGGCTTGCGTGTTTGTTTGAATGCTGATTTCCTAAAATGTCTCATTCTGCTTTAAAGGCTTTGGGAATGGAGTCGGCCATGTTCTTAGGGTGTCTAACAGACCCCGGGAAGGAAAGGTTAGGTTAGTTTCACTACCTTTTAAAAAGGATGCTGGGATCTTAAGATAGGTGTTTGTCGCTCAGCTACACAGAAGCCTATGTGGAGCTGAGTCAGAACATTGGTTCTTTAGGTTAATTTAGAATTCATGTGGTTATTCCCAATGCCTTCTCAATAACGACTGCTGTCAAGGTTCTCGCAAGGGGTTAGAGGTGGGTGTCGACACAGTCGTGATTCTAGTTGTAGCCAGAAAGTTGCTTGAGCCTCCCTAACCAAGCTAGCTGTGCACGTTAGATATTGAGCATGCACCAACACCAGGGTGAGGGAACTGACCACACCATCTTTATGTAACACCTGAGAAAGAGACGATCCTTACTTGCCAGACCAGCAATCCTGTAGACATGGTGTGGCCAATTGCCTCGGCTCCAGGTATTGGTATGAGCTCTCTTGTCAAGTGGACTAAGAGCCATGACCGAGAATTGTAAGAAAGAGTAAAACCTTGTTTCTCTCAGTTCTTCAGTCATGAATTTATCTGCAATATGCAGGCAAGCTTCCATACCACCTATGATGAAGTGAGGGTCCCTGGGAACCTTCAGAGAACCTGCTCCCCCAAGCGCCTTCCAGCTTGAGCAGGTGAAGTCTGGGGAAACTGAAGGACACCAGGGAGTGTCATAGTTGGGCTACAGGTAGTCAACTTGACAGTTGAGGGTTTGAACTCTGTACCCATTTGTAGAGAATTAGTGGTTGAGTTAGGCCCAAAGCAGACCTGCAGGAGATTGTCTAGCTGATGGGAAAGGCCCAGCCTATGGTGGGTGGGACTAGGCCCTGGAATGAAATACAGAGAACTGGTTAAGAAAGTTGGGATCCTTGTGTACACTTGGCCATGCATGCTGGTCTGGCAAGTAAGGATTGTCCCTCTCTCAGCCATTACAAAGAGATGGTGTGGCCAATTCCCTCGCCCTGGTGTTGGTGCATGCTTTCCCGTCAAGCTGAACTGAGAACCGTAACCAGAAAATCATAAGAGAATAAACCCCTGTTCCCTCAAGCCATTTGATGGTCATTTATCAGCAACCATGCAGGCAACTGCTACAGGAGAGAAGCGGTTCCTCGGATGCACAGTGTTCTCATATGAAGCCAAGACTCTCCAGGAGCCTGGGCTCTACCCCCACTGAGACCACAGCACCGACAAAGTATTCCCGACCCTCCAAATGCTGCCCTCATTTGACCCGCACCTTTCCAATATCCTTGAGAAGTAGGCGAGGCTTACGATTTCCCATCTACAGATGAAGCTGCGGGGTCTGTGTCTGTGTCACAGCTGAGGTCACACTGCGGGGGAGTGGCTGACCTTGGAAATCAAGTCCCTCCCCAGCTATCATGATTGCCATGGGGCCTGAAGGCTCAACATAGCAGAAGTGTGTGCTCATTCTCCTAACAGCAAAATATCCAGGCCTGAAGGAGACTAGACAGTGACAAATAACTTTTATGAGAAAGATAGCTCAGTATGAAAGAATTGTATAGAAGACAAGGAGGAATGGTGGATACATAGATTGTCTCTGGGAAAGTGATCTTTTTGTCAGTTTATTAAATTCAGATTTAATGCTGATTCCCTGACCAAAGCCTTGCTGTGTGCCATCCATAACATGGATCTGAAATGTGCATTCTCAGGCATTCTGAGGAAAAATAAAGGGAAGGAACTGTAATGACCTGTGTCTGGGGATAAATCTAGGTGTCCACATAAATGGAAATGACAGGAATTTATACGGCTTCCCAAGACTTGAATGACTAATGTGACATGAGTAGGAACCCACAGAAATGATTCTCTGGACAGGTCCGAGTGCAGGCTTTCGAAGCGCTTCATGAGGCTGGACCACGTGACTTCCTGCAGTGATGCTCTGGGCAAGTAGGCACCTTCTCTCCACTTTAGTTGTAGGCACAGGTGGCATGGAGGGTTGCTCTGAGACCTTCAAACTTGGCTGCTTCCAGGGGCCCTGGAAGGTTCTGAGTTGGTAGGAAAACGCTCTTGAGAGACTTAAGGCACTGATTGAGAGACTAGAGCAGAAGCAACTGCAAAGTATCTCAGTATAAGCGTAGGGAACTGAACCATTCTCTTCCGGCCTGTGGGGGAGAAGAGCCCCCTCCTCCTTCTCAGATGAGGTCCACAGATTGTAGACCTCAAGTGCAAGTCACAGGCTAGGAGAGTGACAGATGCAGGACACATCCTCATACTGGAACATGGAGACTGTGTCTCAGATAACCCAGGACAAAATACTGTGACTTACTGCAATGGATAGTGGGTATGTGGGGCAATCCCAGAAGCACATAGGGAAGCCAGCAGGAGGAGGATGTATGAGAACCTGGGGGTTCTGAGACCTCTGAATGCTGGACGTGTGGAAGAGTTGATGGGATTTCAGGGGTCTTCCCCTTGAGTCCATGCAGGTGGCTCTAACTTGGAGCCAGTGACTAACTACAAACCAGGATAGCTATGAATGTTGCTCCACGCAAAATCACGAACTTACTTAAAACACAATGAGATTTTTTTGTTGCTGTAAATCAATTGCACTGTTCTAAAGTGTGAACTGTATAGATGACAAAATTGTGTCACGATGTCAAAAGATTGGACATTCCTGATAGGGTTAATAATAGCGATGACTTTAGACTTTGCTGCCTCATTCACTTTCCCCTACTAAACACATATTCATGGAGTACCCACTGTGTGTTAGGTGCCGGGACTGACTCTGGGGAGCAACTGTGAGCATGAAATGATGTCCTACCTCAGGGAGCCAGGGAGGTGTGCCCTGTTTTCTTATCACTGGCATCCTGAGTGTTTGGGGTAGCTCTATGAGCAACTAAATAGCTGTACTTCCTAGACTCCCTTGCAGCTAAGGATAGCCACATGGTATGGTGTGACCAATGTAAGAGGAAACCCGCTTGGTATTACAGGAAATTTTTACTCTCCTGAAAAAGGTACTACCCCTAGCTGTCATTGTTTCTTACTCCACCCACTTTTCCCTCCTGGAACAGAAATGTGAGACTGAAAGTGACCATCCATCTAGTCACCAACTATAAGGTGGCTATACAAAATTGTTGCGAAGATCAAAACAATAACTCACTATTGTTTGGCAAGCCACATAGTGTTTGTACTTCTCCAGCATATAATCATGCACACTGGATATGAGAATACAAGATCAGCATTCTCTGAAAAGATGACCGGAGGCTGAGAAGGCTGAGCCCAACAGCGGCCAGCTGGCAGGGCTTGAGAATTACCTCTGCAAGGCTAGCTGGGTGAGTTCAGATCCATCTTGTGTGTCTCAAGAGCTCTCAGTGTAGACGGCATAGGGAGCAGGTTGTAAACATTCTTCCTATTCACCAGCTGCCTGCCTCCCTAGAGGGATGGGGGGAGGCATTGCCCACTTTTCAGCACTATTATTTAGGAGCCTGAGATAGGAGAATATAGATGGAAAATTCTAGGAAGAGTCAAGGTGCTGCATAAAAAAGTCCTTTACCTCTTGTCATAGTTAGGCACAGGCGTCAACTTGACATTTGAGGGTTTGAGCTCTGGGCACATTTATAGAGAATTAGTGGTTGAGTTAAGCCCAGAGCAAACTTGCAGGAGATTGTCTAGCTGATGGGGAAGGCCCAGCCCATGGTGGAATAAAATACAGAGAGCTGATGAGAAAGTTGGCATCCTTGTGTATACTTGGCCAGGCATGCTGGTCTAGCAAGTAAGGACCGTCCCTCTCTCAGCTGTTATGTGGTGATGGTGGGGCTAGTTCCCTCCGCCCTGGTGTTGGCGTGCTCTCCTGTCAAGCTGGACTATGAACTGTAACCGGACTATGGTAAAAGAATAAACCCCTTGTTCCCTTAAGCCGTTTGATGGTGATTTATCAGCAGCCATGCAAGCGAACTGCAACACCTCTTTTTTTTTTTTCTCCACACCAGGAATTTTGAAATAAGAAGTAGGAAGGCAAAAACACATAACAAAAGCAGGAGGAGAAGAGGGATTTGTGGTGGGTCTTGGGCCTCAGATCTCAAAATGCTGGCAGGAGAAGGTGATAAGTAAATGCAAGAAGGCTGGAGCACCAGGGGATCTGGCAGAAGGGCCCAGAGTGGCTAAAGGCCAGGGAGGAGAAATGGGCTAAGAACCGGGGTGGAAAAGAACAAGCCAGAACCTAAAGCTTTCATATTTTAAAGAATGAACTGTGGCTGGATGGAGCTCAGGGTAAATGGTCAGTGAGAATGTATAAGGAAGGTGTGTGTGTGTGTGTGTGTGTGTGTGTGTGTGTGTGTGTCACACAGAGGATGATGTAGGGCACAGGGGGCACCCAGTGGAGGCAATTTGGAGCTGTGGTTGGATTTTTCAAAGCAGTCTTCCTGAGGCTTGGGAGACGCAAGGACTCTACAGCATAGATCTGTTAGAAGCCGAGATCAGCCTTCCCTTCCTTCCTTCCTTTCTTCCTTCCTTCCTTCCTTCCCACCCAGTGTTGCACATACACACTGGGGACATCTTTCCACACGCCGTGGCAGGGCCACGGAGAAATCGCTCCTGGGTAATGAGACAATTAGCTCCCCACATTCTTCCTGCAGGAACAAATCAAGGCCCCCAAGACATCTGTCCCCGCCTGTTCCTCCAGCTGGCCTCCTTGTCGCCTGCACCCCCTCCCCGGAACCAGGAAGCCTGGCCACCCGCCCCCCTGCCCGCTTGTGCTGGCTGGGGAAGGAGGGGTGTAGGACTAGAGTCAGGGGTACAGGGCTGTTGGAAGAAGTGCAGGGCTGGAGCGAAAGGGTTTGAAGCCGTGGGTGCAGGGCGGGCTGGAGGGAGGGAGGAAGGGGCTGGAGGGAAGGGGTGCACGGCCGACAGGGTCTTGGGGTTGCAACTAGGGGCGCCGCACTGGAGCGAGGCGTGCAGGCGCCGAGTAGGCAGGAGCCCCAGGCTGGCTGGAGGCCGGCGATGTGGGGGACGCCAGCGTCCCCGTGCCCCAAACTCAGCCGCAGAGTCCTCGTGCGGGGTTGGCAGCGGTGTCTCCAAAGCTGCTCAGCAGCGAGGCGGCATATGGACGGCTGACAGAGCAGCTGCTGGGGAAGAAGACGCCGAAAGGAAGCCTCGAGGGATAAACAGGAGACGCGCATGTCACCACCGCGCAGCGCGCGACGCGCCGCCTCGCGTCCCCTTCCGGAGGCAGGTGAAGAAAGTGGGTTTACGGGGCGCGCTGGCTCTGCTGCTCTTAGGTAGAAATCTTCACCACCACCCCGCAACGCCAGTAACTGGCGTTGCCGGAACACTTGCTAGGCGCCGGCCGCTTCTTTCCATGCTCTACTCCACGGATGGCTTCAGACAGCCACTGGAGGAAAGTCCGGGTGGTTTCTTTTTGTAGAGCAATAGATCAGAGCAGAGAGCTTCGGGATTTCTTGCGGGTCCCATCACCGGGTAAGCCTCCTGGGTCTGATGCCAATGCCTCTTCTTCTCTTCGGAATCGGGCCTTGCGATCACATCAAGCGTCAGACCTCTGGACCAGGTGTGGCCTGGTGTCATTTGCAAAACAAATCAGGGTTCCTTCTCTCATCTGTGCCCTAGGGAGAGTCGGGGCAGCTATGGTCGCTCCTATGCTTCAGCTTCTAAAACAAGTGCAATATTTAGTGACTTATACAGAAATACACAGAAAATTAACCAATCCACAGGAGCTGCTTTCCTACCTTGCTCTGAGTTTTCCCCAAGCCCTCATAATAAACTTGGCAAAGAGGAGCCTTCGCCTCAGAGCTTCTTATCACAGGTCTTGCCCTCTCTGCTCTACCAAGAGAGGATCAGGTTAAGTTAGAAGTATCTGGAGAAGGTGGGAAAAAGGAAATGGGAGGGGGAAGAACAAGAAGACACCAAGGTGGTTTATTCCAAGCAGCTTCTAGTATCTTAATAAGCTCCTGGTTAAGGAGCTTGATTCAAAGAACATTTAGATTGAGCAGAAGCAGCCCAGGAAGCTGTGGGCTGGTCTTGCTCTCTCCATCAAATGCCATTTCTTCCAGGTGGATCTGTCATCCTAGTTGTGGATCTGGAACTTCCAAAATAGGAAGACAGAAAATCAAGAGCCCATTGATTGCACGGAAAGCCGATGCCTGATGAGAGTCAATCTCATTTTGATGCTGAAAACTTGGAGAGAAAAAGTGGGCTCATTTCCTTAGGCGTCTGAGGAAAAGTTTCCAGGTATCAAAGGTCTCCCTACAAACCCTAAACTGAGTTGTCTCTTACAAAGCTCATGTTAGGGTGTGGCAAATCAGAGCTTACTTCCAGAGCGCCATGCTTGATGCATGCTGATAGGGGTTCTGTGAGTGAGGACTTGCTGTGCTGTGTGAGTGGAGAGTTTGCAATTCAGCAAACTCCTTGCTTCCACTTAAGAGGATGGGCCTAGAAGCCCAGAGGGGGGCAAGCTCCCAAGTATGATCTTTGGTGGAGCAGAATAACAGGGGAAGGTGTAAACTGAGCTAGCAAAGAGAAATGCTCTGTGGGTTGAATTCAAGCATTCCTGAGTCCTAAATGGTCTGTGGACTGAGGACCTGAAGAGACACATGCTATGTCTGGATTACCCTTGTAGAGGTCCATCGAGACCTCTATATGCACCTTCCACTCCTGTCTAATCTGTGAGGCTCTGAGGGAACCCTTGTGTGTAGACAGAGGAGCTGAGTTTCTGAGCTTCCGTATGTGCATGCTCATTGCATGTGCTAGTGTATGTGTACATGTGTGTGGAAGCCTGTGGGGGACATGGCAAATTCAGGGGCCATTCCTCAGGCACCATCCACGGCGGCTTTCTTCTTCCTCACATTGGCCTGGAGTTACTATGTAGGCGTGGCTAGCTGACCGTGGGGCCCCAGAGTCCCACCTGTCTCTACTTCCCTATCATTGGAATTACGAGTGTGCCTCACTAGGCCTGACTTCATTTTCAAACTTTTTTTTTAAATGTAGGTTCTGGGGATTGAACGCTGGTCCTTGTGCTTCCGGGGCACGCACTTGTCTGAGCTATCTCTTCAGCCCTCCTCCCAGTTTTGAGACAAGGGTCTTTCTGTGTAACCTGTGTTGTTCCAGAACTTGAGACCTTCCTGCCTCAGCTTCCTCACCCAGCTTCTGGTTCTCCTCTCACTCCTCTCTGCCTTCCTTCCTACACTCGGCCTCATCTTTTGTTCTCTGTAGCCCTTAGCACAGTTCCCCGTGCCCGGAACATCTTCCCTTTGCTGTCCACCAGATTTCTCTTTACACTGAGAAGCCTAGCTCAGCGCCTGCCCCTTGCATCACACCCCCTCCTCTCCTGGACTCCCCCAACAGAACCATTCATCTTCTGCTTGGGGTTCCCTCTTTGGCACTAGGATTACACCCTGCTCAGTTCTTTCAGATGTCAGACCAGAGAAATTTCATGCCAAGCCACTTTGACTTCTCAGTCATGATTGGTTTTGGGTTAGGATCCTTCATTTGTAGATGATGAGGTGGATAACTCCAATGGATTATATAAAATGCTACTTATTTACCCATGCATTGATTCATATTTTTTAATCATGCCATTGATACCATGGGCAGAAATGCTTATATCCAACGTGTAAGCTCTCTGGTTGTTTTAGTGAATGTTTACATATGGTTGCCACCACCACGGCAAGATATAGACTAATAGGCAATTGTAACACAGACCTAAGCTTATAAACTGTAGAGTGCTGCAAAAATGTTGGTTTTGACTGTTACCAGGAGATGGAGCCCCTTTCCCATTAAATTCCTCTCTTAGGACTTCTTTCTGGCTTTCATGAGCAGGGTTGCAGCCACCCTAGCAGATTGTTGTGGGCGTCAGAACCTCAGTACCCTGACTGTGCAGTGGGGTCATGGAGACACAGGTATACCCACCGCTGTTGCCACCCATGACTCCCAGAACCCCTGTCTAGGACCTGCACCTGCTGCTGAGGATGACGAGATGGCCTTGTGGCATGCAGCCATCAAATGTACTGGTCACGTAGCTTCTATTTGGTATAATTTGTTTCGCAAGGTAATTCTTTGTGGGTCAGACTGGTCAGCGAATGGTAGAAGAAACTCTGGGGGGGGGGGGGAAGGCCTTAGACAGGCTGTGAACACCTGGGAAGTGAGATACAAAGTAGATGCGGCCTTCCCTTCCTTGGGATTCTCATGCAGAGGGTTCCCAGCCCTACTTCCGGGCACAGAGGCCTGTGGGTTTAGCCAGCACCACCTCCTAGCGCTGATGACTGTAGGAGGGCTTTAGCCAGCACTTGTATTTGATATGTTTGTTCTCCAACTGGCTGCTCCTTGGCCTCTCAGGGGGAACCCATCTTGCCTCCTCCTAAACCTCCCCTTCCCTTCCTCTGCCTACACGCCGTGTCACTAACACTCAAGTGTCCATGCAAAGTTCCGGGTCTGCTCACTGTACTCTCCTGTCTTCATCCCGTCTCCTACTATCTCCACTGTTACCTCTGAAAGTCCCCAAGGTGCCACAGCTATCTGACTGTCCTTCCATCAAAATTGGAACCTGCTCTTTGCTACTTTACCGTGAGACTTCCCTCCCCCAGAGTTCACTCCCCTAAACACACACCTGATTCCTTGGGTTGACCTCTATTTGTTTCTTTTGCCTATCAGCAACCACTAGCCTTTGCCAGAACCTCTGTGGTGCTTCTAAATACTCCCCCCGCCCCCTGACATCCCAGACTTCAGGTTCCATATGGGGGCTTGCCCTTGCTGAACAAGTGAATGAAGGCTGTCTGCATGACTCTAAGCATTAAGTAAGGGCAAAGTTGCTCGCTATTAATCATAGTTTCAGAGAGTCAAGCTTTTTCTAAAAGGCCGGGGTATGCTAATCCAAAGGGTCTCTGGTCACCTCCCTCCGCTCCTCCATCTTTGAGCCTCATGCCTAGTGGAAGAGGGCAGACCCCTGGCTCCTGGTACGGCTGTGAGCTGGAAAACGCTGACTCCAGGGAAACTTTGTCATAATTAACTACCTACTTGAAAGTACAAACTATGTAATTTGCCTTTAAGTGATCTTAAATTAATATAAATAATGAAGTATGCTCAGAATATTCAAGTACGGGTACAACCAATTGAACACAATTAAAATTAAGACGGATGTATTAGTATTGTGACTATTATTGATTAAAACGGCGATAATAAATAAGGGGAAATGTTAAGTACAACAGGGAATCGGTAATATTTCTTCAAAGTAATCATTTTGCTGTGACTACCCAATTATTAGTGCATTTAATGTGTTATTCAGTGCAATTAATTACCCACTCTGCTTCCTGGAAGGCACTAGGAAAAATTGCTTTCTGCCTGGAGTGGTGGTTGCATTGCTTGGCAGAGGGGCCGGGAAAAGTCACTGTGCACAGGAGCCTCGGCGATGGAGTCCACGCTTCCTGGGGCTGCGGCTCCCGGTAGCCCAGACAGAAGCTGTGCACTTGGGGAAAAGGAACGCAACAAACACCAGGTTCAACACAGCCACCGCCAAACCAGGTGACATTCTTAAGGTCCTGCGGAGTGGGCTGGAGGGTGGAGTCTGAAGAGCTGACTCGTGTCGTGGTCCACCTAATGCGTGACTTACGTTTAGTGGCCATCCCTCCCGGCAGTTCATCATCTTGGTTGACTGGGAATAGAGCAGGCTTGGTGGGGCCGGGGTGCCAGTTCAGTTGGTAGAGTGTTTGCTTAGCATATTCTAAGCCCTGGGTTCAATCCCAGCGCGGCATGAACCAGTCATGGGGACGTGTGTCTATAGTCCCAGTACGGAGGAGGTGCAGGCAGGAGGATCTGAAGTTCAAGGTAACCTTCACCTGCAAAGCACGTTTGAGGCTAGCCTGGGCTGAGACTGTATTATTTCCATGGCTGTAATGAATATCTGATCAAAACATTTAGGGGAACAAAGGGAATCTTATTCCAGTTTATGATTTCAGGCTACAGTGCATTGTGGTGGCAGGAGAATCACCAGCAGGAACGGAGGGGGCCGACCACATCCACAGCAAGAGCAGAGGGCCAAGGACCAGTGGCTACCTTCCAGTTTTTAAACATGCCAGCTTGCCGTAGTCCAACCAGCTCTCTGTCTTTGTCCACCTGCCTGAAGAATAGGCTTACCCACCATGGACTGGATCTTTCCATATCAATTAGCTCATCTCCTACAGGCTTCCCTTAGTTTGATGATTCCTCATAGATGTGCCTAAAGGGACAGTTTTTAAGTGCCAAGTTGGTCTCTGAAACAAAATTGCCCCAGAGACCCTGTTCCTAGCAATAACAATAAGACGAAGTGAAAATATCTTTGTGAAGAGAATCTGCCTTGGAGCATGTGTATAGCGAGCGTCATGGCGATTGCTGGCCAGGAGACATAGATTTTCTTCCTCCCTTTGGTTCAGTTTGACTTAGAATATTGCTTCTAGACTAATAGAGAACACCTGGCCGCTTGTTGTAGTTTCCTGGTGTTTTATTTCAAGGTGAAGTGCGGAAGGTGGCACCCTGCCCTCCATCTCCACTTCTTCTCACACCTCCTGGCTTAGGTTATAAGTTCCCAGGACCCCTTCCTCCTATCTGCTGAGAATGATAGACTGTGGTTGAAGTGGTGAGTGGCAGTCACTGGGCGCCCTTGCACACTCTTGCCTATCGGGTTCTTCATGTGTTCATACAAGCGTTCGACTAGCTAAATAGGTCCCATGGATGGATCTTACGTTACAAACAAGAGCACTGGAGTCTAGAGAGAAGAGTAGTTGACTTGAGGTCATAGGTGTCAGAAGTGTGTGCTTGGGGGCTTCAGTTCCTATCCTGTGACACCAGGAACCACCCCTTTCCCTTCCGCGTGTCACCTGACATCTCATCTCAGAGACTCCAACTCCCCGATTCTTGCACTGCCGGGGGGGGGGTTCACCCTATTATTTCCTTTAGCTAATTACTGGTTATTACATGAAGATTCTGTTTTATGAGCTCCAAATTGCCCAAATTAGATTTTATTAAGCTCACACATATGATTTTCCTTGTTTTTATTAAAATTGAGTTCACTCCTTTGCCACGTGCAGGGAGTTTGAAATTAGGATTGCTCTGTATCCAGGGAAACACACGGAGGATGTTGTATGTGATCACACATTTCCTCACAGAATAGGGGAGAAAAGACAGCTGGTAATTAGGTGCGGAACTCCTAGGTCAGCGCCCCGTGTAGAGAGGTCCTGCTCCTCTGCTTGGGGTAAGCCACTTGGGACGGCTCTTCTGCATCACCATCTGTGGAGAGGGAGGGCAAGGCCACCTGTGGGAGGAACTGGGGCGCCTCCTAATTCTGCTATCTCTCATCCTGTGACTTCACCATAGGTGTACTGCTGCTTGCTCCTGGCCTCAGTTTCTCCATTTGTAAAATGGAGGATTGAGGAAGATAGTCACAGCAGAAAGTTTTTTTTTTTTTTTTTTTGGTGCTGTTTCAATCCTGTGCTTGGCAGCAAATGGCTGCAGCACTGTGGAGGGAAGCTTGTAATGTCATGCTTGCATTCAGCAGAAAAATCTAGCTTGAGTCACAGACACATTTAGCAATCACTAACTGATCAGCTACTATGTACCAGGGACTCTTCTAGGCACTGGGGATAGGGGGACAAGTCAGGGGGAAAGTCAGCCCTTGGAAGACAACAGCAACAGTTACCCCAGCAACCAACAGGTAGTTGAATTAAAATTTAAAACAAGGAGAGGACAGAAGGGAAAGAGATATTTCTAGAGATTGGGGATTCAGCAAGAACTCTGAGGATGTGGCCCTAATGAAGAAAAGCACAAAGACTCAAGAGATCAGTTGGGACTGATGTACACAAGACAGAAGACAACGCAGAACCTGTCATATTTAAGGGGCAGAGACGCAGTTGTGTGGCAGGTGGAGAGGAAAAGAGGTGGTCGATTAGTTCTGCTTGATGTTGGCAGGGGACAGAGGGCTGCAATCCAATGACCTTGGCAATGATTCCAGGACTCACTGCAAAGACCCCTTTCTGGTCTAGGGGTGTGACCCCAGAATTAGGCTGTGTTATTTCACAGAGGTGGAGCCAAAGAGAATTGTCCTGCGGAAAGACAGAATATTCGATTTGAATTGGTCTTTGAAGATTGCTCATTTCCACAGCAAAGGGATTCATGCCTAGGTCCCAATACCATTTTTTTTTTTAACATTTCATTTATTTTATGACATATGCATGGAGGTCAGAGGATAACTTTGGGAAGTCAGTTCTGTCCTTCTGCCATGTTGGCTTCTGGGGATTGAACTCAGGTCTCCAGGTTTGCAAGCAGGACCCTTTCCCGCTGAACTCTGTCTTCACCCTTATGCAACAGCATTTTATCCTGCAATGTCACTGATGCACCTTTTCAGCCACTAGGCCAGTGTCACCTGGAGCGTGTAAACAAGGCTGCTGTTCAGTGACTTACCAGGGTCCCTTCAGTTTCTCAAGTCTCAGTTTTCTCATTTTTAAAATGGGACTGGAAATAAGATTTACCCTTCAATTCTGTGAGCATTTAGTAACACAGTCTCACGTAAGACTTGGTCAAGTGTGATGCCCACATTTTAATGTCATTATCAGACATCTATTGTACTTAAGGTTTATTTATTTATTTTTTCGCCATTAGAACATTCTGAAAGTCATCCCTCAGAAAAACCGGATGATTTATTCTTCAGCAAAAATCATCACAATATTTATGGAAAAAAATAAGCAGTGTAAGTCAATCAATGAACTAAAAATATTTTGTTTCTTTTTTCCCAGGAATCCACTCAGAATTTAACAATAACAGGAATCAGTGGACTTCTGCCTCTGGCTCTGACTGAATAGCTCACAGTAGCCTAATGTCTCTGTTAAGAGCTACAAGTGCTGAATAAATGCAACAGGAACATTGCGTACAGCCATTCAGTGGAAATGAACTCACTTTGCAATAAAAACATGGACGAATCTCACAAGTGTGCTGACGAAGGGAGCCAGATGCAAAATCTGTACGATTTTTATATTTTCATTTGTGTGAAGTTGAAAGATATAGAATTGATATATTTGATACACAGCAAAGACATAAGTGCATATGATATGTATGAAATGTAAATATTTAATTTATGTTTATGCTCATAAGTAAGCAACTACATAGATACATATATTTGAATGAGTATAACATTCAACCAACTGGTGTTAGAGATTAAGATCGTGCTGTGGTTTGGATATGAAATGTTCCCAATGGGTCGCATGTTGAAGGCTTGGCCTCAGTTCATGGTGCTATTGGCAGGAGACCCTTTTGGAGGCGGGGCTTAGTAGAAGACAGTTATTGAAGGTGTGCCCTGGAAGGAACATTAGGGTCCCCGTTTTTCCTCTTTCTGCCTCTTTGCTTTTGGTCTTCAAGAAATGAGTGGGTAACTCTACCATACACTTCCTGACTTCATATGCTGCCTTGCCAAAGACCCAAAGCAGCAGAGGCAAATGATTATGGGTTGAAACCTTTGAAACAAACCTTTCTTTTTTTATGTTGACTATCCCAGGTACTTTGTGAAAGTAATGAAAAGCTGACTCACACAGATAGGATTGCACTATCAGGAGGTATAGGTATAAAATCGTGGTACCAAGGTGTCTGGGATATCGTGCTTCTTAATTTGGGGCTGTGGTTCTGTGAGGCATTCACTTTGTGAACAGTCATCAAATTGTACACTTTTGATTTTTACACTTTTCTCTATGTGTAGTTTACATCGACTTTTTAAAGGAAATAATTGGTATGTGGGTAAAGATGTGTGATAAAGATATTTATTGCAGCATCATATATTACAGTAAAAATAGGAATCATCTAACACTCTGAAATGGGGGATATTTAAATATGGTAATGATGCCATCTTAAAATGGTATTTCCAAAAGATTTTTAACCACGTGAGTGAATTTGACTTTTTTAGCATTGACTGGATGCAGTACTAGAAACATCACAGAAAGAACTTCAGCTTGGGTCTCTGGGTACCTTCTGAGCCATGAGGATGGAGGGGTGGGAGAGATGGAGTGGGTCAACGCCTCTCTTGTGGGCTTCCCCTGCTGCAGGCCACCACCACAGTAGAATGTCTTCAGAAGGTGCTTGAATAGTCACTCAGTATCCACTTCCTCCATCTTCCAGGGACATTAGGCAGATCCCATTTTCTGACAAGGCTCTTTGCTCTCAGCTCTCTGCAAGCGAGCTAGCAACCTTCTACCAGCAACTCTTCCTTCTGCGCCACCTCAGGAGCCCTGATAACCAGCGTCTTTGTCTTGTCCTTAGAGTCCTCTCATTCAATGCTCCTCCTCAGTCCTTAAGCATTCTCCTACCCCACTCCACCCCCACCCATTAGAATCCTTGTACCCAACACTCCTCCCCTAGTCCTTAATATTAGTCCAGATGATGGTCTGGAGGGAGAAGAGAGATAGATGCTCTGCTATTCACCATGGAGTTAGCTCAGCATGTCGTGCCTCCCACCATCTTCTGAGCCATCCTGGCTGTTCCTTCCAGGCCTCTCCCCATGTGACTCACCCCAGCTTTGCAGGACTTCACGTGGTCATTGTCCTAATGGACATCTGTCAGCTCCTTAGTGCAAGAGCCTGTTAATGTTCCAGTTCGAGCCACTTTCTTCTTCCTCCTCCCAGGATAAGACTAGGGTAGGGGACACTTTTCAAATTCCCTGCAATGCATTTTTATTACTTTGATAGTCAGAGAGCTGCAAGTGTTCTCTGTGAGTAATCCAGAGGAAGACCTTCTTAGTTCATATTTCCATTGCTGTAATCAACACATGATCCAAATGATTTAGGGGAACAAGGGGTTAATTTCAGCCTTCAATGATACATTACAGCCCATTATGGCAAGAGAGTTACCAGCAAGGAGCTGAGGGAACTAGTCACAACATATCCAAGCATTCAGTCAAGCTTCCCAGTCAGACAAATACTGAACCAGCTCTCTCCTTATCTGCCCTCTCTGGTAAACGTTCCCACCCACCATTATCTAATTGATGTAGGCTGGGTCTCTTCCCATGTCAGTTAGATAATCTCCTATAGCCTTGCTCCGAGGTTTGTTTTTAACTAAACCCCTCAGAGGTTTGCCTAAAGGTTCAATTCTCAATTGTTAATTTGACACCTAAAAGTAACTACCTCAGAGACTTCTCAGATGTGAATGTGTTGTGTTTTGGGATCCCACCTGGGATCTTGTTACCTGCAGCTTCTGAACTGAGGGTCCAAGGGAGGGCCTGGGAGGCATCATTTCTAATGATGACTTCTAAGAAAGTTTTAAGAAGGTTGGGGTCTACATATGTTAAACAACCTAGAATATTTGAATTCTCAGTTAGCGTTACTCTCAATTCTATTATAAATTCAAAGTGTCCAATATGCCTTGTTGGACAGATGAATGTGAACACATTCAGCGTTCACCTGTGAACTCTATTATTTGGAATTGCTAGATCAAAGAGCACCAGGGTGGAAAGGACTTTTAGAGATCTCCAATTCCACCTGCTTGTAAGAGTTGTTCTGCAGAGCCCTGAAGCTGCGGGAAGACAGGGTCCCAAACTCAAAGGAGACCCCGGCTTTAGAAATCTGCCTGCCTGCCCCTTTCACCCAGTGACCCTAACTTTCACCTAGTGTTTCCAAACTTTGTTAATGACAGCTGTCACCTGGGAAACTTACTTCAAAATCACTGTGGCTCCTACCCAAATAGGACAGATTCCCACGCCCCTCCTGATTGGATGGAGCTCAGCATCTGCCATGGGTTCTCTTAACATGGTTTAGCCCTATCTGGCCCCCTTGGGCACATGGAAGCAGGGAGGAGACATTGCTGATACAAAGGATTCTTCCTTAGATCAAAGCAAGGAAACTCATTACTGAAAGTGGCAGATGCAAGCTCACTTCTTTATTTGATATTTTCTATATGAGTGGCTGGATTATATTTACTTAGATTTAAACCTAAATTTAAAATGGGATAGCAGAAAAGGATAAAGTAAAGCATGGGCTAGAAAAAGAAAAGTCTGAAACATAAGAAATAACCCACAAATATAGCTGCAATTAATGGTTGCTAAAGGAATTTGATTTTTGGTATTGAGCTTAATCAATTGCTTTCAATTTAAATATTTGCTCAAACTATGAAGACCGATGAAAACACCATATCTCTCATCACAATACTTTCTGTTACTGGTTTCCTACAATAAATCTCATTTTCCAGACAATAAGTGAGCTGTATTGACAAAGACCCACAGGATGAAGGCATTACTATGATATCAGTAGAATTGGGAAAAATTCAGCATTGAAGAATAAGGTACTGGGGACAGACGGCTCAGTGGCTAAGCCTCTTCCTTGCAAGCACAAGGACCAGAATTTGGATCCCAGGTCCCACATAAAAACAACAGGCAGAAATGGCAGCAGCCTGCACTTCTGACCCTGGAAGGTAGAACCTGGGAAATTCCACAGTAAAGCAAAAAGGAAGTACAACAATCCAGGATGATTCCCTAAGTCACCTTTGGACTTCCACAGGGACTCATGGTGCCCTCTGATACATGCAGACACACACACACACACACACACACACACACACACACACACACATTTAAAAAGTCAAGAAACAACCAAAGCATGAAATATGCAACTATTAAAGTGGTTAGAACATTCGGATATGACATTTATGACAGTCCATGTAGTTGAATGGAAAAAATTTGATCCACTTACAATCTTTTGGTGCATGATTGACAGAAAAAAACAAGGAAAAGTATATTTTGTCAAACAATTATTTGCTTAATGAGCATCTGATAATTTAGGCAGTGTCCTTGTAGACAACGAAGCCAGCGAGCATTCCATTTAGAATAGCTTCCCATTCACAGGTCTTCCAGGCGTTGAGAAAGGGCTGGTAAGCCAGTTCAGTCTCCTAAGCTGAGGGAAGATGTTCATTCAGTAACCTGGATGTGGGTCCCTGGGGTTATTCTTATCTTTAGTGACTAGGAACCGACCCAGAAAGTTTTCTTCCACATTTGCCTCTACCTTTGGGAGTCATCCAGTGTGGGGGGAGGGCAAGGCAGATGCTCAAAATGCAACTCGGCAAGCCAGACTTCTATCTCAAATTCTGTTTGTTCAGACCAAAATTCTTTTGTTCAAAGCAGATTGGCACCAATTTCTCAAAATTTGCATCGGAGAACAAAGATTTTGTGTTTGAGTAAAAACAATAAGAAGAGCACAGCTTGCTTCTCAAAGGTTCCTCCTGCCCCCACTACCACCCACTCCAAGTCTCTATTTCTAAACTTCCGGGGGTGGAGGGTGAGGGGAGCCGGGGAAGCCCACCCAGTCTGATCAGAGGCGGTTTATTGGAGGAGAGGCCAACCTGTGAGTGAAGGCCCCTGGCTGCAGGACAGGGACTTGGAGAGAGCATCTGGGGGGCTGGTGCCAGGCATTAAGTTCCTTCTCTCTGAGTATCGGTTTATCAAGTTAGAGTCTGGGTAAGACTGGGAGGGGGTCAGTATTAATTGCTTTGTCATGGGCTGAACTTATGTGCAAAGAGGTCATATCTCAAAAGTCAGAAAGCCTGCACTCAGGTCTGGAGAGATCGCTCAGTCAGTGAAGTGCTTGCTGAGCCAACATGAGGATCCTGGTTCAATCCCCAGCACCCAGTCAATAGCCAGGCATGGCAGCCATGCTGTAATCCCAGAGAGCTCATGTTCAGTGAGAGACCCCATCTCAAAAAGTAAGGTGGAGAGTTGATTGAGGAATGACTGTTGATGTTGACCTATGACCTTCGGTATATCTGTGGACACACACATGCACATATATACACACATAGCGCACACATACATGAATGTGTGCACACTCATATGTATACCCCCCATCCACACGTGTACACACATGCACACATTCACACTCAGTCTCATCTCTGCCTCTCCCTACTCAGGCAAACATTGGGGGTATCATATTCCCTTTTGGGACAACAATACCCATCTCAGAGAGTTATTGGAGAGACTGCTTAACCTCCAGAAGACAGTACTTGGAAACTGCAAAATATGCACGATAATTATTTTAATAATTTGTAAGCAAGAGCGCAATTCTGAATTTTACTTGGATATTTTAAGTATAGACTCCAAAGGATGTCCTTCTCTAACAGGTGAGAGGCAGGCTCCCACTAGACTTTTTGGGGGTGGTTACAGGCAAGATATGATCGGCCATGCAAAATATTGAAGGTGCTTGTCTTGCAAAAGTCTGACCAAACTTAGCTTTTGATTATTTACATCCTTGATTTGTTTAAGCGTCTGTACAGGGTACCTTAAGTCTCTTGTAAGAATGATAATGGTGATGGGAGGGGTCAGGATGAGATGGATATCCACGATCAGGTCGCAGTTCCTCTGCTTACTGGGAGAAACAGGAAGATCATTAATATTTTGCTACTCCATGCAAACCATGATGAACATTCTTGAGTCCTTGTACATAAACTTGCATCACGAGTTGTGTGGGACACGCTTGAGAAACTTGAGAATAAGTCCTAGCTGTGAGACAGTCTGTTAATTGAGGTATGTGTTTTAAGTTTGGGTGGGTTTTCAAATGGCCTTCAGTAATTGGCTCTGCCAGTTTTCACACACTGCGGGTTTGACCATGATGACCATTTTTGCTGATACTTGACACCCATCTTTGTGCTTTTTGCCAAAGTCAGACAGGATAGTAGGGCAGAGAGTGAGATCAGGATGGTCTTGTGCGGAGCCTTGGGAAATTAGCATACAAGTGAGTTGAACAAAACAAAAAAGAGTTGGTGGAAGAGGAAGGCTGGAAAACTTCAGGCCAAAGCCAAGTGGATCCAGCCATCGCATGGCGCAGGTATGAATGCCCACAGTGACTTAGGACTCTTTCCAATACTGGAAAGCATATCTTTGGGTGGAGAGTTAAGATGCTGATGAGACATGAAGCTATATGCAGAACTACACATATCTGAGCATGTTGGAAAAGTCCCGTGTTATTCAAATGAGATAAATAGACTATACAGGAGCCAAAACCCCTGTCCTTGGCACAGACTTGCTTCTGAGCTGTCTCTTTACCCTGGCACACTTCCTCTCTTAGCAGTGTATGTAGTCTTTCTTGATGAATTTTTACTTTTCTTGCTGCTATCTATGTGTCTCTGTCCAATTTGTTTTTGCTCTAAGATATAAGCCCTATGGGGTAAACCAATGAACGTCAACCTTGGTTGATATGTAAATAACTCTTGGTTGGTGAGATGGTTCAGTGGGTAAAGGCATGTGCCTTGCAAGACTGATGACCTGGGTTTGATCCTAGGAACCCACAGTAAGATGGAAGGAGGGAACTACAAGGTTGTCCTTGACCTCCATTAGGCACATACGTTTCCCCCCACATCAATAACAAGTAAATAAAAACAATTCTCTGTTCCCTCTCTAATGGTGAGATATAGCTTTGTGTCTATTGACTATTTTTATTTTTGGTGAATTGCTTGTTTCCCTTACAAACTTTCATAAGTTATGCTTTTTTCTTTTGATTTTATTAGAAACTATATGAATATCTTGAATCTTAATCCTTTACCTGTTAGGTATGTTATAAATCAATTTTATTAGGCATTTTAAAAAATCTGAATTACTAAGTGTTTAGATTTGTAATTTTTATGAGGTTAGGGCTGGGAAGCTTTTCTTCCATAGTTGTAGTACTTTTGTTCTCATTTGCTTAGGAAGAGCTTCCAATCTTGCATTAAAATAAATTCACCCTTTCACTTGCAGTATTAAAAATATCATTAATGTGCATTCATAATATAAACTGTTTGGAGTTTCATAATGACATTTCCGTTCAAGTGTATCATGAGTTCTGACTATAGTCACCCATGCCCTCCCCGTCCCATCTTTCCAACAGTCTCCTTTCTCCCATCTCCTCCTATCTAGATATGTAACTTAGATTCCACGTATGAGAGAAAACATGAATCATTTGTCTTTTAGAGTATGTCTTATTTCTCTTAATATAACTGTCTCCGGTTTCATTCACTTTCCTGCCAATGACATAATTCTTTTTATGGCTGATTAAAATGTACCATTTTTAATTTATCCTTTCATCTGTTGGTGGACATCCATACATTGGCTACTGAACAGCATAGCAAAATATGGGTATCTATCTCTGTCATTCTCTGACTTAATTCCTTTGGGCATTACCAGGAGTGGTAAGGCGGGATCATATGGTAGTTCTAGTTTTAGTTTTTGAGGAAGTTCTGTCCTAATTTCTGTAGTAGCTGTGCTGTTCTATATTCCCACAGCAACAACTGGTTCCCCCACCCCCAGCATCCTCACCAGCATTTAGTGTTTGTTTTCTGAATGACACCCTTTCTACCTAGCGTGAGGTGGAATTATAATATAGTTATTTATTTTTTGGAATATGTGTGTTTGAACATGTGTGGTGCATGTGGGTGCCCATACAAGAACAATAGGAACATGTATGAAGGCTTGAGGTTGATGTCAGCTTTTCCCTTCATTCTCTCTCTCTACTTTCATTTGTAAGACAGGATCACTTTGTTGAACCCAGAGCTCACCAATCAGCTAGGCCAGCTAGACAACTCACCCTGGGGACTCCCTGAGTCGTTCCCTTTCTCTTGCTAGTCTCTGAGGGAAGTATGGTGCCTCGCGAGGCCTTTCTCCTTTCATGATGTATAGCAGATAGGCCAGGTCTTAGGTCTCATGGAAATGTACCCAGCTGCTGCAGTGAGTTTATGACTGTAGAGGCCCCACCATGTGTGGAAGATGCCATCTGACTATGTCCTTCACTACTTTCAAGTTCTTATATTCTCACTGCCTAATCTTCCACGTGGTTCCGGCGGGGGAAAGGGGGAGGGTTAGATGTTCTTTTGGGGGTTGAGCAATCTAGTCATTTTCATTTCTGCACAGTTGTGATTTTCTGTAATAAACACTTTCCTTAGCAAAGATTCTAGACTGAGCTGAGCGCTCCTCTAATCTCTGAGTATAATGATAGATGTTTAGAAGGCAGTTTGACATAAAGTCCTTATAGGTAAACCTTAATAATTTGGCCCTCCTACCAGGGTCTATATCCTCTCCTTCCATAAGCTTTTGGCCTAGTTTTTCAGTATCAGGAATGCGATCCCTGCTTGTAGGCAGGCTTTAAATCCAATTGCAGAACAGCTGATTACCCCCTTTATATTCATGCCAGTATTTATTGTACAGTTGATCACCTCTTGTCTGGGTGGTGGTCTTTTAGTGTTTAGTTTAGCTAGTGGGTGATATTGGTGATTGCTTTTCTCACTGGCAACTTGCATAGTGCTTTTTGGTGGTATGAATGTTGATTGGCAGGAGAAAGCTTATACCAGTTCCAGTTTGTTTTTTTCCATGTCCTGTGATCAGTAACAATGTCTTACTGTCAGTTTCTGGAGGGCAACCAAGAGCAATGGCAAAATCCTGTTTTAGATGTCTTTACGATCTCTCTGACCAACAGCTTCTTAGGAGGTATCACATACCTGATACTGGGAATTTTGTTAATTTGCTTATGATTTCTGGTAAGGGCATTTCATCTCCTTTTCTGTTGTACCCCATTTTCTTTGCTGCATATTCTCTTGTACAATATATGTCTGTTGGTGAATATTTCTTCATATATTACCTTTAGAGAAAAATGGTTCATTTTATTTGCTCAGATTTATTGGTTGGATTACTTTCAATTTTTAATTTTTTGGATTCTTTATACAGTCTATATATTACTCCTTGTCAGATATTGTCTTGGTTACTTTTTTGGTTGTGATTGTTGTGACAAGATACCTGACAAAAGTAACTTATGGATGGAAGAATTTTTATTGGCTCCCAGTTGAGTCTATCATGGCATAGAAGCTACAGCAGTGGGACCTGGAGGTAGGTAGTCAGGTTGTATCTGCAGGCAGGTGGAAAAGATGAGTGCTAGTGCTTAGCCATCTTTCTCCTTTTGTGAAGCTCAGAATTTCAGCCCAAGAAATGCTACTGCTCATATTTAGGGCGGTTCTTCCCTAGTACAGGTAATTGCAAAGACATGACCAGAGATTTGTTTTCAGGTTGATTCTAAATCTCACCAAACTGATAACCAAAACTTAACTACCATAGATGAACAACTGGGCAAAGATTTTTCTTCATTTCATAGATTGCCTCTTCACTTTAGTATTTGTTTTCTTTGCTTTGCAGAAGGTTCTTGCTTCTGTACAGTCTCATTAGTCATTTCTTGCTCAGCTATAGGAATTTTTTTTCACAAAGTCCTTCCCTATACCTGTATCTTGAGCTGTTTTTCCCCTTTTATTTTCTTGTAGCAGCTTTAGAGTTTCAGATCTTAAATTAAGGTATTTGGTATATTTTGAACTGATTTTTATAAGGGTGAGAGATAGGGAATCTAGCTTTATTCTTCTACATATGGATATCCCAGTCATGTTAACACATATAACGAGAGGCTGCCTTTCCTCTAATGTACATTTCTGGCATCTTTATCAAAGATCAGGTGACTGTAATGTATGTATTTATTTCATGGTCTTTTATTAGTCTATAAATCTTCTTATGTGCCAATACTGAGCTGTTTTTTGTTACACTGTGTCATAGTTAAGCACAGGTGTCAACTTGACTCTTGAGGGTTTGAGCTCTGGGCACAGGTGTAGAGAGTTGATGGTTGAGTTAAGCCCAGAGCAAACCTGAAAGAGATTGTCTGGCTGTTGGGGAAGACCCAGCCCATGGTGGGTGGGATTAGGCCCTGGATAAATCACAGAGAGCTGGTTGAGAGAGTTGGCATCCTTCTGTATACTTGGCCAGACATGCTGGTCTGGCAAGTAAGGATTGTCCATCTCTCAGCCGTTATGGTGGCCAGTTCCCTCGGCTCTGGTGTTGGTGTGTGTTCTCCTGTCAAGCTGGACTATGAACTGTAACCGGACTGGGCTGGAGAGGTGGCTCAGGGGTTAAGCCTCCGCCTTGCAGGCGGAAGGTCCTGAGTTCGGATCCCAGATCCCACGTATAGACGCCAGGCAGAAGCGGGGGCGGCCTGCGCTTCTGGTCCTGGTAGGGCGGAGTCTGTGAATCCCGGGGCAGAAGGAGGTGGAGGCGTCCATGGTGGTTCGCGAATTCGTCTGTGGTTCTACACATACACAGACACACATAGACACACACACACACACACACACACACACACACACACACACACACACACACGAGCGTGTGCGAACACACGCACATGCGCACAGTTGAATAAATAATAAAAAAAAATTAAAAAAAAAAAAAGAAAGTAAACTCCTTGTTCCCTTAAGCTGTGTTCTGGTCATTTATCAGCAACCATGCAGGTGGACTGCAACACACTGGTTCTGTAATATAATTTGAGATCTGGTACTGTAATACCTTCAGCATTATCTTAGGTCATTTTTGCAGTTGCTTTGATTATTTGGGGGGCGTCTTTTGTGCCTCCATGTGAGTTTTAGTATTGCTTTTTCCATTTCTGTAAAGAATGTAGCTGGAATTTAGTGAGGATTGCTATTTCTAGATTGCTTTTAGCAATACAGCCATTTTCATAATACTGAGTTTGATAATCCATGTGCACGGGAAGTATTTCTATCTTCCAGTATCTTCTTCAATTTTTTTTAGTGTTTTAACCTTTTCACTGTAGAGATGTTTCAGTTTCTTGGTCAAGGTTTATTCTTAGGGCTTTCTTTTTTTATATTTATTTTCTTCACTCATACAAACTTAATAGGTACCTCATTCCCCCCCTCCCTTCACCCCTGCCAGGACCCCCTTGCTCCCTCCCCACCTTTTTCCTTTCCTTTCCTCCCCTCCCTCCCTTTCTCCCAGTGCCCCCTCCCTTCCATCCCTGGAGCATCCTTTAGTGTGCATGCCAAACTTCCCTCTGGGTTCTCCTATCTGATGAGGTGTAAGGACTCAGTAGCATTGCCTAGAGCTCTTTCTTGTGTTCCCCTTTATTATAGGAACACTATTGTGGCTGTTAATCCTTTGCCTCTAAGGATCCTAGTGCCTGTGATCCATGCTAGACTTTGGGGGGGTCAATAATATGTCGGTCATTGCGCAGGTCATGCAAAGTTCTATTATGATTACTTCGGCCCCAACTTGTGTGGAGTATCTTGCATATCGTTGCTTCTCCTCATCTTTAGGCTCTTACAATATTACTGGCCCCTCTTCTGCAAATTCCCCTGAGTTTTAGGTGGGGAGAGATTAGGCTGACCTGGTTCTAGGTGATTAATGTAGAGACTCTGATATTTTGAATTATGTTTTTTTTTTTTTCCAGTTTTGCTCTTACTGCACCGTTAGGGCTATCTTTAAAAAGGCTTTATGAATGGAATTACTTTCCTTATTTTTTCTCAGCATGTTCATTATTGACATATAGAAAAGCTATTGATTTTTTAAATGTTGATTTGGTATCTTGCTGGTTTTTTTTTTTTTTTTTTTTTTTTTTTTGCTTTGTGACAACACTCCTGGCATAATCAGCTTAAGGGAGGAAGGGAGATTTATATGGCTTAAGGTTCCAGAGAGGATGTAGTCTTTTGTGGTGAGAATCGTACAGCAGAAGGCAAGGCTGGAGGCCGTGGCCACAGTCATCAAGAAGTCAGAGTGAGCAAGAGCAAAACTGAGAGGAAGCAGGACTGGGATATCAAACTTTAAGGTCCTTTTCCTGGGGCAAGGCTCTACTTCTAAAGGTGCCACGACATTCCCAAGCATTAGCACCAAATAAGGATTCAGACTCATGAGCCTGCGTGTACGTGGGGAAAGGGGTGTAATCCACATTTATGCCATGACAGCACTTATAAGATGTAGGAGTTTTACAGTGTAGCTATTAGCACCTCTTAAATGATAAGATCACTTGCCAATAGAAATATTTTGGTATCTTCCTTTATTCTTTGTGTTCATTTAATTTCTTTCTCTTGCTTTATTGCTATGGCACAATATTTAATAAGAATGAAGAGAATGGATACTCTTGCTTCATTCCTGATCTTGAGGAAATTCTTTTGAGTTTTCTTCATTTGATACTATATTGACTACAGATTTGTCATATGTTGGTCATGGTGAATGATGCTTTGATGAGCTATTGACTATGGCTTGGATTGCATTGAGTGCTTTCACATTGATTTTCACCAAGGAAGCTGGTTCATCATTTTCAATTTTTTTGTTTCCTCATCTAATTTTGGTATTGGGTATTATTAGATGTCTAACATTTAATGTTAGTAATATGTCTTTTCTTTTTATTCTATGGAATAATTTGAGGAGCACTAGTATTAGCTCTTTAAAGTGTAGAACTCACCAACAAATCCATTCAGTCCTTTTGCTGTCATGGAGACTTTCTTTTCGTATGGCTTTGATATTGTTGCTCATTTTGGATGAGTCTATGATGTTTACACTGTTTTGACTTAATTTGGGTAGGTTCTATGTGTTCAGAAATGTATTAATTTCTAATAGGTTTTCCAATTAAGTGGAATATAGGTTTTTGAAGTGTTCCCTTAATTATCTCTGAACTTCATTGTTTGTGACATACCCCTTCTTATTCTATTAATTTGGGTCTTCTTTCTTTCTTTTGATTAGTTTGACTAACATTTGCTAATTGTTTTGTCTTTTCAAATATAAGCTCTCTGTTTCTTTGATTCTTTGCAGTTTTTTGTTTTTGTCTTGTTACTTTTTGCCCTGATTTTTATTGTTTCTTTCTAGGTCCTCACATTGGTTTTAGCTTTTTTTCTTGTGTTTAGAAAATCTTGAGATGCATTATTAGATTATTTAGTTGAGCTTTCGTTAAGCCTACATAGATAGGTAGGCACTTATATTTGTTAATTTCCCTGCTTGAATTGCCTAGGGTGCCAATCAAGTTCTGACAAGTTCTGTTATTATTTTCATTTGATTCTAGGAATGTTTAAATGTCTTTTTTCAGTGATCCACTGATATTTCAAGAGTATAGTGTTGAAATTCCATGTATTTGTATGGATTCTGTAGTTTCTTTTTTTTTCTTTTTTTTATTATTTATTCAATTGTGTGTATGTGCCCGTGTGTGTGTGTGTGTGTGTGTGTGTGTGTGTGTGTGTGTGTGTAGAACCACGGGCGAATTCGGGAACCACCATGGACTGCCTCCACCTCCTCCTTGTTTACTCTGCTCCAGGATTCACAGGCTCCGCCCTACCAGGAACAGAAACGCAGGCCGCCCCCGCTTCCGCCTGGCGTCTATACATGGGATCTAGGATCCAAACTCAGGACCTTCCTCCTGCAAGGCAGAGGCTTAACCCCTGAGCCACTTCTCCAGCCCTGGATTCTGTAGTTTCTCTTGCCGATACCATTATGGTCTGTAAGATATAAGAAATTATTTGAATTCTTTCATATTTGTTAAGACCTTCCTTGTGGTCTAGAATGTGATCTATTTTGAAAAAGTTGTGTGGGATGATGAGTAGGTGTTTTCACAGCTGTTGGTTGACATATTCTATAGGTGTCTGTTGAGTCTTGTAGATCTCTGAAAAAGTTCACCTTTTGTCTTCACTTATATTTACTTTGACTATTTTCAAATATTTGCTTTTTAATCCACCTGAAAGCTGTTTTCCATGGATACAAAACACGAATTAAGAATTCAATTACGTCTCCAAATGAATAGCTTGCTATTTGGTTCAATCCCACACCAAGTCTATTGTTTTACCACTGATTGAAATCACTATCTTTATTGTAACTTGCTTATATACTTGTATTTACCTTTATGTTTACTATTTTGTTTTCTTAACCTATTTCACAATATCTACTGCAGTACTAGACCATTTTCATTGTCATCACTTAAAATGTGTTTTGACTTCTGGTAGGACAAGACCTGAATAAAAGTGCAGTTGAATTTAGGTACGAAGTGCATGAATGGATAAATATGGGGAAAATGAGCACATTTTAATACTAAGTCTTGAACTTGCAGCCAGAAATATGGTTTATTAAATATTTTATTTAGATGTTCATGTTAGTCACTAAATTTCTTTAGTTATCTTTAAATACATCTTTTACAGTTAAAATTGTTTATATTGTAGGAAATTTTGTTATAAATTGAATTCTTTGAAATGCAATTAAATTAATTAGTACTGATTTATAAATAGTTTTGAATTTTATCATTCTAAGTTTTCATTTGATTGTCTTGGATTGTATTTAGGTGGACAATCAGATTACCCAAAGGGAATAAAAGCCCTTTTTTCTTTTTAATCTCTTTCTCTCTCTTTCTCTCTCTCTCTCTCTCTCTCTCTCTCTCTCTCTCTTTCTCTTGTCTTTTTCTCTAGAACAATGATTACTAGTATCAGCAGTGTCATAGTTAAGCACAGGTGTCAACTTGACTGTTGAGGGTTTGAGCTCTGGGCACAGTTGTAGAGAGTTGATGGTTGAGTTAGGCCCAGAACAAACCTGAAGGAGATTGTCTAGCTGATGGGGAAGACCCAGCCCATGGTGGGTGGGATTAGGCCCTGGATAAATCACAGAGAGCTGGTTGAGAGAGTTGGCATCCTCCTGTTCACTTGGCCAGGCATGCTGGTCTGGCAACTAAGGAATGTCCCTCTTTCAACCGTTATGCAGTGATGGTGTGGCCAGTTCCCTCGGCCCTGGTGTTGGTGCATGCTCTCCCGTCAAGCTGTACTGAGAACTGTAACTAGATTGTTGTAAGAAAGTAAGCTCCATGTTCCCTTAAGCTGTGATGGTCATTTATCAGTAACCGCAGACGGACTGCAACAAGCAGTAATGTTCAATTCTATCTTATATTTATTTTGAATGAGAATGAGTCTTGCTATTCACTATTAAACATTGAGTTGCTAAAGAATTTTGTTAGATTTCCTTTTTTTAAATCATGAGAAATCTTTCAATTACTTATTTACTGAAATTAAAAAAAATTAATTTTGAATATTGTACCTTGATGAATGCTTTTTGTGTTTACTGAGATAATAAATGATCAGTTTTGAGTTGGCAATAGACTACAGATTTGTTTCTTAATTTCCATAGTGAATTACAGAATTAATCGTCTTATATTGAACTGTCTTCTGTCCTTCGACACTCCTTTGACAAAGTGAGCATACAACATACATGCACAGAACCCCCCCAAAACAAAAAGCAAAGAAAATTTGCCTCTATCCACTTTGGGAGGAAATTTCTTCCCCTCCCCTCCCCTCCCCTCCCCTCCCCTCCCCTCCCCTGCCCTCCCCTCCCCTCCCCTCCCCTCCCCTCCTCTCCCCTACCGTCTTTCTCTCCCCTCCCCTTCCTTCTCCCCTCTCCTCTTATTCTCTTCTCCCCTCTCCTCCCCTTCTCTCCCCTCCCCTCTCCTCTTCTGTCCTCTCCTTCTCTCCCCTTTTCTTCTCTTTTCTCTATTTCTGTTGTTTATGTGCACTCACGTTCATGTGTGTATACAACTGTGCTTGGAGGTAAGAGGTCGATATTGGATGTCTTTCTAAATTGATTTTCACCTTATTGTGTGTGTGTGTGTGTGTGTGTGTGTGTGTGTGTGATATAAATATGTGTGTATAGGGGTATGTGCGCCCATGCACCTGCATGCAGAGGCCAAAGAAAGAAGACATCAGGTGTCTTACTCTATCTCTCTCCACCTTATTTTTTGAGACAGGGTCCCACAGAACCTAAAACTCCTGGGATCCACTATCTCTGTACTTCAATTCTGGGGTTGCAGACATAAGTGGCCATGTCTAGCTTTTATATGGGTCCTGGACATTTGAACTCAGATTCTATTGCTTCCACAGCAAGCACTCTTACCTACATAGGCATCTTTCCTCTACTATTTTTAAGTTGGAAAAAAAGCTTTGATTTTTGTATGCTATTCTGAATGCTAGTTTGGTTGGCCTAGGGATTAAGTGCTTAAGAGCATCACTTCATGTATAAGATTGGGATGATAAAGACACTAGTCTTAGGAGATTTGTCAGTGCACTAAAAGAGAAATGTATAAGAAAACTGTGCAAGACGTGATGAGTTGGTGCTCAATAAATGGTTGTCATTGTAGCATCAGCTGGTCTGGGGGTCTCCCTGAGGTTTCTTCTCTTAGTCACATGCAGCTAGGAATCTCTGCTCTGTTCATGTCACCCAGTGGCTTGAGAGTTAAACAGGAACATGACATGTGAAAACAAAGCAGGTCCTGTCCACACTAAGGTTGTTTTCTGCTGCAGTGAAGAAGTTCCTGATGGAAGGCAGGTGTCTAGCAGGCAGAACTAAGACCCAGGGCTGGCCAGCCTGGGCTCAGCCTGCCGCTGCTCTCCGCCAGCTAAGCAACTCTGGCAAACTCTAAGTCTCTTCGATCTCCAGTTTGGTAGTTATGGCCGCTCCTTCTGTAAAATCAGGGGCAACAGTGTGTCTTCTCAGGACTACTTTGGGAATGAGCCAGAAGGGAGAGTGTGACAAACCCAGCTTAACATTTATCATGAGAAGGGGTTTATTATCATGTAATAAATATCTATTAATATTATATTTGCCTATGAAAAGGGTTGGCAAGCCATGATTTAGAACATTCTCCTTCCAATTTTCCGTCATCAGAATAATCACACCTCGCACATCTTCACTGGCAGATTTCACAGCTAGTGGATCCAGAGAAAGTTATTTATTTGAATAACAAATTCTTTGCCCAACTTCCGCACCTGCACATTCACTGGGCTCTATAGATTACTGCTGTTGCGCTTGCTGTGGCAGCACATAAACTGAAAAGATAGATTATGTGTTGCTCAGGGTGCATCATGGAAGGTGTGGACATAGAGATGGGGCCCGAGGATCACAGGAGTAATGTGCTAGGTGTCACTGACCATGGCGAGAGCTTTCAAGGGTCTTCATGTTCATCTTCATCTCATAGGTAAGAAGAACGGTTACCTCGGGGAGGCTGGGTCACTTACCCAAGGCAGGTGGCCAATCAGAGGCGCAGGCCAGATCTGAACCAGCAGTGAGACTTCAGAATCTATTTCATGTTAGAACGAGGCAAAGGCATGTAGGCACGGCAGCCTGCAGCAGCCTGAGAGACAGAAAGCCAGAAGATTCACCCTTGTCAGAGCAAAGGAAAGTTCCAGGTTATCGGTATGTCACTCTTCATAGGTATAGATTACTCCATCATTGTATGTGTTTGACAGATTTTTTTTGCGTGTGTGTGTGTGTGTGTGTGTGTGCGTGTGTGGATGCTCATGTATGTACACTAGAAGGCACTTGAATGTGCATGCCTATGGAGGCCTAAGGGTGACTTTGGGAATCATCCTGGATTGCTGTACCTTCATATTGCTTTTGTCTGGGGTTTCCCAGGCTCCACCCTTCAGGTGCAGGCTGCTGCCATTTCTGCCTGGGATGTGGGATCCAAACTCAGGTCATTCTGCTTGTAAGGCAGTGCCTTAACATCTGAGTCATCTCTTCAGCCCAACTGATATTTTATTTGAAAGCGCTAATAATCAACAGACAAATCAAATATTGTTCCTCTAAAGACCACTGTAAACAAGACTATACTGGAAACATCACAAACGGAACTACTGGATTCCTTTTTCAGCCCCCACCTTAGCAGGTATGACTCTGCCTTGACATCTGTTTTGGCTGATTTTCTTCTATTGGTTAGAGTAACTTGTGTCCTAGATAGATGTTCACCAGACCTATGTTTCTCCTTCATAGAAGGTGTGCAGTGCACTGACTGCTGACAATGGAGTGTCCCCGGGATTCAACGTCACTTTCTGGCTACAGTGCTTAGAAGTTAACAGGTGGCATAGGTTTTCTTTCAATTTCCTTATCTGCTGACCAAATGGAGAGGATCTTAAAGCCTAGAAGACAAAGACTGGGTTTCTGCAAGGTTTCTCATCAACTGTTTACCCCTCTGCTAGATGGAAGCACACATCACCTAGAAGTCAATGATATTCTGATGTCTAATATGCATGCATATTTGTGTGTAGTATGGATTGGTTGGGTATGAACATGGCTGTTGATCAGCTGTTGCCCAGAGGTCCCAGGAACTTGATCTGAAAGAGAAAAATTGGACTTAATCTTCCATTGAGGAATGAGAAGATTTCCTCAAAGAGTTTAAACTTCTTCTAAGGAGGTGTCTAATAAATATACAGCATTGTATAACTGCATGCTATTTTGTTATGCAACTGGTTTGAAAGTTTTACCCAAAGTATCAATATGATGTGAAAAATAATGTAATCAGAATTTGATTAAGATTTCTCTACAGTCACACACTGGCTTAAGAAGATGATGGAAACGGCCCTGCACAGCAGCATTAACAGCAATGTTTCTGGATGGTAAGATCAGGGGTGGATCAGATTTATTTTTAAATTATTTTCTGTTCTTTTTAATTTTTGTGAAATAAGCATTCACAGTTTTGTAATAAAAAATGCTAAGAATGAAACAGAGGTTAGTTTTCTTTGAAGTGATTTGATACTAAGGTTGATTTTGCTTATTTTCAAATTACAGCTTTGTCAGGAGGGAAACGAAAATCAGAAGAGCTACGGAGATTCTGTCACAAATAATAAATTGCTATTAATGTCACAAACTATACAAATTCCAAGCCTCTATAACAAGTTATGCTGAAACTGTCAACTGCACACTCCTTTGTTTATTCTGGGCTGGTGTGACTATGCCTTACGGATTGCTTTGTCTTGTAATTGATGCTTTATTTTGACTTAGTTTTTCTAAATGAATTATACAAACAAACAAACTTAACTAATTAACTAACTAACTAACTACTAATTAACCCAAACCTCAGTTAAAATGTAAAAGTAATCAAGGGAGTACAAATTTGTAAATTTCAAGGAAAGCTATAATTTATATCATCTAAGGAGTATTTTTAAAAGTATTATTCACAAGAAAATAAATCAAACCCTTAATAGATAAATGAACAAAAGCTATACACTCAGATATGTAACTATAACGTAACACATGAGATAAGCGTTAATCTTGACTCAACAATTGACACAACAATTCTCTCTCTCTCTTCCTCCTTCATATTGGGGATTAAACCAATGGCTAGGCCAGGTAGACACTTTGCCACTAAGCTATAGTCTCAACCATCTTCTTTGTCAAATATTAAAAAAATTTGCTTTGTGTATGTTTTAATGTGGTATAAACAGCAATAATTAACCCCCAATGCTGACAAAGTTGCTGGGAACTGGTCATATCCTCTTCAGTCTTCCTAGAATTACTCTGGTGACATCTGTCAAGGGTCGTGGCTGTTGCTCCAAGTCTTCCTTCCACTTCTCTCACTGTGGGATATGCTGTGCAGACAATTCAAAGGAAAAATGCTAAATAAAGACAAGAAGTAGTTCTAACTTCTTCCCCATGTGAAAGGGAGGAAAATAAGAACTTGATGCAACTCCCATGATCCTCAGAGTCAGAATGATTATAACTTTGGAACCCTTATTTGATGGACTTTAAAACTGATTTCAGTAGCCATTGTAAGAACCATAAAGAACACATTTATCATGCAATGTTAAGCATTGAATTTATTTCTGGAAAGTTTGACAGTAAAATATGTGTACCTATGATCAAGGATGGCAAAGAAGAAAAGATGAATGCTGTTACATTTCAATTAGGTTATAGTTTCTCTCTGTCTCTCTCTCTGTCTCTCTGTCTCTCTCTCTGTCTCTCTTTCTCTCTCATATTGGGAATCAAACCAATGGCCAAGCAGCTAAACACTTTGCCACTGAGCTATAGTTCCAATCATCTCCTTTGTCAAATATTTAAAAAGAATGCTAGGAGTATGTTTTAATGAAAAGAAAGATTTCTATTTCCACACACATCTAATTCTTGGTTTAAAAATAAAAAAATATTTAAACCACTACTACAGATTATTTGAGCAAATACTTATTGAGTTCCCTGTTGATTCTTTATATTGTGGCTCTGGCTACACTCCTGAATAGAGTGGCTTCTGTAACACTGATCATTCTGGATGTCCAAAGTCAGACATAGGTCTCAGGCTGAGCTCAAGGTGCCAGTAGGGCTGTTTCTGCTTTCTCTGACGAAAATGGATTTCATGTTCTTTCCTGGTTTCTTGGATCCTGCACTCTTCCTTTCCCTGTCCTGGAAGTCAGCCATCCTTCCCACCCTGTGCCACTTGGCTCCTCTCTCTGTGTTTGACTCCACTGTTAAGGACTTATTACTTTATTGGCCTCGCAGAGACAATCTCCCTATCTCAAGACCAGCTGTCAATAGCCATGTCAATGGAATCTGAACTATCAATCTCCTTTTCCCACATAAGGTTAAAAGGTGTGTACAGACTTGAAGTTCACAGCAGTTGGAATCACGGTTGTAGAATACACTACATAGACAATGAGTCTATGAAGTCACAATAAATTAATGAATGGTGTGCAGAGATTTGGGGAAGGGAGAGACATGACTCCTTCTAGCTGGAGACCCATGGTGGAGTCATGATGGATTAGCATTCGGACTGGGCCTTCAAATCTGGGGAGGATTTGGATGCAAATGATGGCAGAGGAGGCCTGTGGTGCTTTAATAGCAACAGTTAGATCCAAACTGATGAAATTACCACTTTTATAAAAAAAATAATCGAACAGTGACTTTCAGCATTGAGCTTTCTCAGGTATTTTTTCTCAGGTGTTCTCTCTTGCAGGAGATCAGGCATTGTCATCTTCTGAACCGAGATCCCACCAAAGCAGAAGCCATGGAGGCAAATGTCAGGAGCGTCAGGATGACTCCAGAAAGTCTCTTCGTAACTCTTTCTGGGTCAGCAAATTGCTTGTTTATTTTGTTAGCCACTCCTATTCTTGATTTATGCTTTGTATACCCTCCAAGTGCCATTTTTTTTCTGGTCCTCTCTGAGAAAAGTGTTCTTTATGGTGTATGAAACCTTGTGACCAACTGGAGCCAAAGGCTGCCGGGTGGAGAAACTTCTACTGGACACTATGCACTGGTTTTGATAGATTGACCTTAGGGCAGTAGATCAGAAGACATAAAGTGTGTGTGTGTGTGTGTGTGTGTGTGTGTGTGTGTGTGTGAGAGAGAGAGAAAGAGAGAGAGAGAGAGAGAGAGAGAGAGAGAGTCTAAGCAGCACAGGGCCAGAGCTGCTAGCATCCTCCCAGTAAGCTCCCAAGGCAGATGTCCAGGACACGCACATGTGTCTTGAAGTTGATGGAAACATTGTCACTGTGTTTCAAGGAGGAATCGTGAGGTCTCTCTCTCACCAGTCGCTTAGTTCTGCTGTGCCTGTGGGTATTTTAATGATGACAATTCTTGTACCGATTTGCTTTTTCATGAACTGGAAACAGTCCTGGTAGCTGAGTCTTCTCTTTCACACCTTATCACTCATGAAAATCCTGTGAGCGGATTTTTGGATAACCAGCCACAGAATTGTTTTCCTCCTTGGAGAGTCACATGATACATCCTAAACTCCATTAATATGAGTTCAGAAGGCTAGGGTGGCCCCAAATCTCATGTGACTCAGTTTCCCATTGCTATGACAGAATACCTGAGAAAAATCAGTTTAAAGGAGAAAACATTTATTTTGGCTTACAGTTTCCGAGACTTTAGGGATGGCCATTTGCCACTGATGATTCTGGGGTTCTGGTGGGACAGACCATCATGGTAGAGAGTATATGGCAGAGGGGAGCCATTCATCTCATGAAAGTTAGAAGGCAGAGAAGGAGAGAGGAAGGGACCTCTCAAGATATGTTCATCAAAACCTGGTTAAGTTCACAGACGTTCTTTCCTGATCTCACCAGAAGGGGAGGGCATATAGTCTAGCAGATAAAAAGTAATCATTTTGCAAATGGGTGATGGACCCCTCCCTCAGTGAGGTTTCCTACTCTTATTACATCTACCCTTGAATGTGCTATTACAACAAGACTCCAGTTTAACAGCTTTTTGTCTCTGGCCAGGGGGTGACATACAGTGCCCAGCAGAATGGAGTGAAGGGAATTGCAGGAGCAGCAAAACTGCAAAAGAAAATCAACAAACCACAATCCAGAACTTCAGAGACTCTATATCAATCACATAGAACTAGGACAGCCTAATCTCTCCCCATCCTGGAGCTCAGGGACATTTGCGGAAGAGGGGGCGGTAAGATTGTAAGAGCAAAAGGATGGGAGGAGCAACGATTTGCAAGATTCTCAACAATAGTTGGGGCCAAAGCAATCATAATTGGACTTTGCATGCCCTGCGCAATGTCCAGCGCACTGTTGCCCTCATAAAGTCTAGCATCTGTTAAGGGCACCGAGACCCCTGGAGGCAAGGGATTGACAGCCATAGTAGTGATCTTATGCTTAAGGGGAACAAGAGAAAGGGCTTATGGAAATGCCACTGGGTCCTTATATGTCATCTGTCATCAAACACATGTGACTTATGACCTATTTCTCCAAGTAGGCCTCACCTCCTGGAGTTTCCATCATTCTTCAATATCCTATGATGTTATAAAGCCATCAATGGGTTAATCCATTAATGAAACTAGAGGTGTCATGATCCAATCACTTTCCAAAGTCTTACCTTGGGAACACCACTGAGAACACTGACGCCAAGCCTTCAACACATGAATGTTTGGAGGCATTAAAGATTTAAACCATAACAATCCTTTTGTCTAAAACATAGAGCACTTGCCACTTCAACATGGAGATGTCTTGAACTCCACTTCAATCCCCATCTCTGAATGATAGAAGCAGAAAAAAACATGGCTAGAATGAATTATAAGCTTTTGCACTCAAATTTGTGGATTTTTTTTCTTCCAACAAAAATAGAACTCTATTAAAAAAAAACTCAAAGCAGAAGAGAAGTCATGAGTGCTCCCAAGTTACAAGGCAGACAAACCCCTAAAGAATGAAAACAGCAGACTAGTTAATACATTAATTCAGAAAAGGAAAGAAAAAGGCTGACTAAATGAAAGAAGACACCTCAAATGGTATTATTAGTAATTACTATTATAAAATGGAAGCAGACAGGAAGGAGAGAGAAAAAGAACACTTCACAAAGCATGTCTCAGAAATTCAGAAACAGAAAGATTTGGAGTCAACCCCCTTTTTAAAATAATCACAAGCATCAAGGAATTATAAAAAGGACACCAGAAAAAATAACTGCAACCTAGAAACCATTGCCAGCCAGCAGGAAGAAATGGAAGAATTTTGCAAACTAGGGGTAAGGACAGGTGGAGCCTGAAAAATCTCACAAAATGGACTTTCACACAAGAAAGAATCATGAAGGTTGATCAAGAAGGAATGTTCTGGCCCAGAGAGATGGCTCAGGGCTTAAGCCTCTGCCTCACAAGCAGAAGGTCCTGAGCTCGGATCCCGGATCCCATGTAAAATTGCCAGGTGGAAATGATGGTGGCCCGTACTTCCGGTCCTGGAAGGCAGAGCCTGGGAATCTCCGGAGCAAAGCAAATGGGAGGGAGAAGCAATCTAAGGTGATTCCCAAAGCCACTGTTGGGCCTCCACAAGCACACACAGTGCCCTCTGGTACACACAGACACGCAGACACACACACAAAATAAAGTTAAAAAAAAGAAAGAATGTTCTCCAAGCTGTAGGCTAACATGCCGGAAGTGGGAAGGTCCAGAGGAAAAGTCTAGCAACGACTTACCAAAGAACTGTTGTCATAGGAGCAGCTCATGAACATCTGCAGAGAAACCCAAATAAAGGTGCTCCCAAATAATTCGAGGCCAGAACATTCCGGCTATCCACATATAAATAAAAGATCTTAGCAACATATGGAAGTAGAAAAACGCTCTCCTGTATGGCTCAGTCTCATAAAAACAGTATCAGGTTTGGCGACATTCCAAATGAGCCATTCCAGGCGGAAAAAAAAGTTTACCGCTCCTGTGTTCGATGCAATGACCAAACTAAGAACCCAAATTGAGTGTGGCCCATAGTCAAAAAGCTGTGCATACAAAAGGAGACGATCGTTTGCAGGGTGAAAAGGTCACAAAACTAATCTTGACACTGAACTGTTTGTAGGTGAGAAACTGCATTACCCTCATCCCAGTTGGGGACATGTCCAGGGTGGTGCTTGTGGGTTGACCAGTTGGCAGTGCTAAGATGGGACAGTGCCAGACAAACCTGGAAGGTTGGTCACCTTGGTGCTCATCTCCCATCAAACCTGGGTGACAACCCAGTCAAGTTAATTGGGGTCAGCTTTGGTAGAGATAAGATAGAGAATGGTTATTGCATGAGTATCAGGTGTGATAGTTAATCCTGGGTGTCAACTTGACACACCTGGCATTAACTAAGATCAGTTCAGACCACCTTTCAAGATCAACTGAGACCACCTGAAGAGATTATCTAGATAATCTAGATCCGACTGGAACCTCCCAGTAGTGGACAAGATAAAAGGAGCCACAGAACAGAAGACTGGGAGGGAGAAGAGATACTCCCAGAATCTTCCTTCCCACTAGCCTCTCAGATGGTTGTGACATAGCCTGTCTCCAGCTTTGGCTAGCCAGCCATGCCGTTTCTGCTGTGAAAGTCTGTTTCCCCCTCTGGAACTTGTAGAATAAATAAATCTCCCTTTCTCCTTTGAGTTGTTTGACTTTGGGTGCTCTCTCACAGCAATAGTTAAGAATAACCATTACACCAGGCAAGAGAGTTCTTTAACATCCGAGTCACCTTCTCAGACCTGAATTATCATTCCAGAAACTCTTCAATTGTGTCATTTTCATATTTATTATTTCCTTCAAATTCTAGGGGAAATGATCCTAAATGTTCTACAATAGAGCAATCCTTCTTTCAGTCAGTAAAGGGTCACAACGCAAAGGAACATCTTGCTTTCATGAGCCCTAGAGGCCAAGGGGAAAGGAAGGTGTGAAATCTCCAAAATACGCTTGCCATTAGAGATGTGAGAGGTGCTGCTCAGGACAGAAGGATGGAGAGTGACATGGAGTAGTTGGCTAAGGAGGTCCAGTTTGAGAAGCCCCTCTTGACATGGAAGTGGCCTGGGGGTGGGGAGGAGAGAGGGCCGGGGTGGAGTCAGGCTGCACAGGGAAACTATGAAGAGCAGAGGTGGAGGACAGAGTGCACCGGACACAGGAACAGTGTGTACAAAGTCCTAGAGGCAGGAGAGACCTTTCCGAGTTAAAAGAGTTGAGAAAAGGCTAATGTCTCCCTTGAGTCAAGGGAAAGAGGAAAAGGCTTTGCCCTTAGGTTGAAAGAACCAGGAGAACCAGGGGTGACGCTGGCAACAGTGGTCCAGGAATAACTGGAGAGATTGAAAGATGATGATGCTGACGATGATGATGATTGTGATGCGACGAAGAAGAGGAGGAGGAGATGACCATGGTAACAACCTCCTTCTTGCACCAGAAGACCCAGATGCTGTTACCATGGAGCCCATGCAAATCAGGTGAGCCACGCTGCAATAGATAGGATCTTTAAACGCACAGGGGCTCCTCTCCACGGTTCACGTGGACGGGTCAGTGCCCTGGAATGTGAGCCTGCATATTAGAACCGCTTGTCTTGGAGCAAAGCAAGGAGCAGGCTGCAGAGGGTGGAGGATTTAGTTACTTGTTCTCCTAGAGGCCTACAATCCCGGGAACCCTGTAGCCCAATGTCTAAGGCCAAGTGAAGACTCTCTCAGAAAAAAGGAATAGCTATCCAGATAGCTCAGGAATGTGTGTGTGTGTGTGTGTGTGTGTGTGTGTGTGTGTGTGTCTGTGATAGGGAAAACACTGCTCTTTCCCATTTGACGCCCACTCTGTCCTTAAGGGGCAGAACATGCTAATGGGAAAGGCTTGAACACCTATAATCAGGAGATCCTGGAGATGGAAGAAGAGCTGGGAGTGGGGTTGAATCTCCCAGTCTCATTAGATTCCACCGTGGGACATCAGAAATGTGTGGAGGTAGGACTGGTGATTCTGAGAAGTCAAAGGAGCACATACCACAAAGGTCATGCATGATTGACAAGTGTAGAGGTATCTTGTATGACTAAACTTCCTGTAACCATGAAGACTTCCTGTGCACTCAGTAACAACCATGACGGCTCTGCAGTGCTCAGAGCAATGACAGGTCAGCTTCAGGACGAGATATTTCACAAAGTTGGTCAAGGATCTAGGAGTGAGGGGACTAGGTTGATATGGGAATAGTTAAACAAAATCAAGCCTCTCTCTGGTGCTTCCACTATGCTGGGTCTCCGCTGTAGGTGATCAGCAGGCGATCCGCAACATGCTCACACAGGTGACCCGGCATGAGGATTTATTTGTAAGAACTCACATGTGTGGTTACTGGTCCAACTGGGTCTCTCTTTCCTCTCTTTTCTCTCTCTTTTGCATCTTTGTTTAATTGTATGTGCATATACAGGTACACACATGCTATCGTGTATGTGAAGGTCAGAGGGCAGCCACTGGGGGTTGATTCTCTCCCGCTACTTTGTAGGATCTGGGACTTAACTCAGATTGTTACTCTATTTAACCCACCAAGCCATCTCCCTGGTCCTCGGAATGTTCTCTCAACCCTTACCAAACGAATACTTCTCCTTTCCTTATATTTGTGGCCTGGCCAAGGGGAGCTACCAGGTCTCTGTATCTTGGTGTCAGCAGGGAACATTTTTCTTTGAGCTGGACAATTGTCTTGAAAGTACAAAATGAATCCCTAGCACGTTAGTTTCTCAGGGTAAAACTATAGGAACATCTTCATCTCCACCTTTGGACCTATTCAATGTTATCAGGAAAATTAGTGTGCGGTTGTTGAAAATACGTTTTACAGTTTTGTAGGTGCAATCAAAGTGGAAGTTGTGGTTATGGATGTTGGACTCCAGAAATTCTTGATCATGGTAACTAGCTGGGGTGACTGATCTGAATCAATAACAATGAAAGATGTCTAATACTCAGCCATGAGTGGCTGTGGGCTGAGGAGCTGGAAGGGGCTTTCTCTCTCTCTCTCTGTCTCCTGTCTCTGGCTCTGGATAGCAGCAGGCCTCATAGGACACAGGGGGATGTGACTGACCTGTGTGAGGAGAACTAGGCCCATGTGTAGAGTTGTTGTTTTCCTCATCAGTGGGGGACATGTTCCTATGTCTCTGGTGTCCGAAACTTCCCTAGTACCAAACCTCATATGCATGACTTTCTCATGCATGGCCAGAGTTTATCTGCCCCTCTGTGTTTTATGACCTAGACTCCTTTGCATCACCACTCCTGAGCTTTGGTTCCACTAAGTAATACAAGGATTACTTCACCACAAGCACTTCAATATTGGGATAGCTGATGTGGTAACTGGGAGAGTTACTAAGTGACTAGCAGGAGGGTAGTATATACATAGATACTTTGGTCAATGGGATGATTAATTTTCTGAGTCAGAGTAGGAAAATGCAGGATTTTATAACATTCCTCATATTAGCATGTAATTTAAATAATTTTATTTATTTATGTATTAATTAATTAATTAATTAATTTAGTGTGTGTGAGTGTGTGTATGTGTGCATCAGAGGACCCTGTATGTCTCTGTGGAAGATCAAGGATGACTTTGGGAAACATCCTGGATTTCTTCTACCTCCTTTTGCCTATGGTCTGGGATTTCCCAGACTCTGCCCACCGGGGCTAGAAGTGTAGGCGGCTGCCATTTCCACCTGGGGCTTTTTTTTATTTTGTTTTTAACGTGGGGCCTGGGATCTGAATTCAGGATCTTTTGCTTGCAAGGCAGAGTTTTAACCCAGATGCAGTTTTAAACTTGTGAATTGTTTATTTCTGGAACTTTCTTTCCATTATTGTTGGACCTGGATAAACGAAAGCAGATCTGTAGGTAAAAAAGGCAGTTGTCATTCTCTCAGCATGGCTTTCCTAGTGGGAGGTTTCATGTACCTCCTGGTGATAGAAGTCTAGAGACTGGAATACCTGTTGTAGGACTTTGTTTTTTGCCTCTAGAAGATAGAATATCTTAAAACTGTAACAAATGACTATTTTCTCTGTGGCTAAGCAAGTCCCCAGGCATCTTTATGTGAGACAGAATGTGCAAGCATTTAAATGAAATCTCATTATGTATAATAAAAAATATCAGAAATGATCTTTACTACTAGAAAGCATTTTCTAAAGAAGTTCAAGTATGACCTGAAATTCTATATTTTAATTTCAACTATTGATACAGGTTGTTCCTACTTTTGTTTTTATGTGAGAAGGCTTTGTATGGCAAAACAGAACAAGTCACTGAAATCAAAGACCAGAGAGGGTGGGATCAGGCACATCTTCAGCATTTTTATGAAGTATTTAGGTTACATGACTCAAATGTAAACCCTGGCAGAACACAGGCTTAGAATCAGAACAAGTTCAAATTGTGTTCTGCCCCTTTTGTGTCTGTGTTAGTATTGTCGTCATATGCATTTTGGGAGGATGCACTGAGACGACGTGGGCTGAACAGTAGCCCAGGACTTGGCCCAGGGCTGAGTTCGTGATAAATATTCATGTCTTGCCTTGCTATTATTATTATTATCACTCATTTAGGACACATAAAATCATATTGAAAATTCCCACTATCCACTGATTTTAAAAAATCACTTTAATAATAGACCCAGAGGGCACCCCAGGTGTGGTGAATGCCCAGAGAATGGGGCAAAGGAAGCGGCATGCGCCAACTCATCACGGTGAATCCACAGAGGGTTTTACCAACATGTGGATGCCCATAGGATCTCACACAGGGTTTAGAAGTGCTAGATGCCTGCAGTGGTTAACTCTAGAAGAAATAATGCCAGATAGTATCATCTACAAAGGTAAACTGTCTCTGCAAAAAGGCAGATGATGGTGAGATTTTAATGAAAAGAACAAGCAAGATGAGAGGACAGCGAGGAGAGATGAAATGCTAAGAATAGATCAAGGATTATAGCTAAAGTGCATACTATTTTCACAACCAGAAAAATTAAAATAATTTATTAAAATTATCTATGACACCCAGGATCCTCCATGCAGCGGAAGACATGCCTAGAAATATCAGCAAGATTATGCTACTGAGAGATTATTTCCACAATTAAAGGTAATAATAATAGATAGCTTATTAGCAACTCCAAACATATAGAAATAGGCCAAAGGAAACACAAATATTTATAGAAGCTGTAATAAATCAACTGTTGCAGTCAGCCTGCATGGTTGCTGATAAATCACCATCAAACGGCTTAAGAGAACGAGGGGTTTATTTTCTCTTATGATTACTGGTTACAGTTCTCAGTCCAGTTTGTCGGGAGAGCATGCACTAACACCAGGGCTGAAGGGAGCTGGCCACACCATCACCACATAACGGCTGAGAGAGGGACAATCCTTACTTGCCAGACTAGCATGTCTGGCCAAGTGTACAGAAGGATGCCAACTTCTTCAACCAGTCCTCCGTCTTTTATCCAGGGTCTAATCCCACCTACCACGTGCTGGGCCTTCCCCATCAGCTAGACAGTCTCCTGCAGGCCCAACTCACCGACTAATTCTCCACTAATGTGCCCAGAGCTCAAACCCTCAACCATCAAGTTGACCCTTGTGCCTAACTATGACATCAAGTATCTATTTTTTTAAGACATAGGATTTTTTTTCTGGGGGGAGGGGTAGGAATTATGAGCCAAGAAACACAAGAAAAAGGTTAACTCAAGAACTCTTTAGCTATATGGCAATACATTATAGTGACATAAAAGGTTTTTTTTTTGTACAGTCCAAACAAGACTGGAAAAGTACATAGAAATTTAAATGTAAAATTATGATGAGAGATTTATTCCTCTTCCAAATGGGCCAACCCTTAAGTCACATCCACTGCTAGTCTTGAGGATTCACTAGGTCTCCAATGAATGTGGAATAAGGGTTGGGCTCTGGAGTCCACTGATTAGTTTCTGATTAGGTGCACGTCCCCTCAATCTGTGTGAATTGAAATCCAGGCTCTACTGTTTACTGTACTGTCCATGGGACCTGGAACAAACTGTTTTTTAGTGTCCGGAACTAAGGATGGGACTCATGCAGGGTGAGCACAGAAAATCTATCAATCTTATGTGGACTTCTCTCTATATGTCCCATCTTCCTTTCTAAAATACTCTTTCAAAAGAATAGTTATTCCAAATACACCCTATCACGCCCCCACTTTTGTGGTTTTTAATAGGATATTTTTAAAGGAAATGGAGACCACAAATATACTGAGTAGCTGGACCTAGACAGGACCTCTGAGACTTGTAGGACTTCTTTCCTAATGTCCCATCGTAGACTCCTTATTACATTGATGGGGGATTCTTTCAGATCCACCCACTTCCAAAAAAAAAAAAAAAAAACTAGAAGAAAGTAGCTACCAGATGATTGAAGACATTGATGAAGCAGTGAGCAGGTAGACTTGGCATTCAAAATGACAAGATTCTTCAGAGAAGCAAAATGCATCAAGTTGAGCCACCCATTCTGCATTGTTTTTCCTCTCAAAGCATGTGGCATGTTAGAAAAGGAGCTAGCCCTGTGCAAGTGGGAGAAGGTCTAGCTGGGAGGAAGCACGGGCCAGTAGGAGTGGAAGGGGGATTGAGGGAGGATAATGAATATGATCCTCACAATCACTGTACATATGTATGAAGTTGTCAATGATCACAATGCACTGTACATGTGCTTGAAGTTGTCAAAAATAAATAAAAAATGAAGAACCAAGTTACCTCTCGAAGTTATGTGGAGAAATAAAGACTCTAGAATATTTGAGGTAATCTTCAAGAACAGGATTTATTCTCCCAGATAAAGATGGCTGCCTCTGTGTGAGCCAGTAAAAGAAAAAAAATGATATTATTCCAAAGGGAAAAATAGAGGGAGAACTTTGGAAATCCAAGATGGAAGAGAAAAGACCCCAGAAAAGACCAGGGAGGAATCATCCACAAAGCAGAGGCTGAAACTGAACATCTTAACTGTGTAGTTCCTTGGAAGGTGGAGGGACAGAGAAGCTGTTTCCAAAGGGTAAACTAGATGACAGCTCAAAGCTCTACCCTCAGAATGAGGCCATGGTCCTCACAAGCCTCACACACAGTTGTGGGTTCTGGTGAGATAGAGTCGACCAGTGGACAGGTGGAGTGAATCCCATTCTGTCACACTATGACTCAAAGGGCAGTGGCTGGGTGCCATCCTGACAGAGGATCTAGTTTTACAAATTGAGCTGTACCAAGGGGCTAAGATCAGGATTAAGGAGCCTCAATTTGACCTGACAGAGCCCTTTGGTAAGGGAAGACCCAAAGTGGTCAATGTGGCGAACAGGAGGGTTGTTCACTGACAAGTCAAATGGTCCAGGTGGCAGGAAGTTCTGCTCAGACCACAGGACGAGAGCATATCAACATTGGGAACTGGGCCTAGACTTCACGGACAGAGTCTAACCCTGGACTTTGACTGTTACAAACCCAAGGCAGAGTGCTGATCAACCTTCAGAGTCTCCCGCCACGCACTGTTGTAGCACTCTGAAGGTGCAGAGGGGTTCATGATAGCCCAGTTCCATCTCCAGCAGGGTGATTAATACTCAGGAGGCCTTGAGAGTACAAACACAGATCCTCCACTTGTGCAAATCTCACTCTTGTAGCTGTGTCCCACATTCCCAATATCTGTGGGAGAGACCTCCAAGATAAACGTTAGATTTAGGAGTTATGATTTGTGGAATCTGAGGAAGGTGACAGAACCTGGCAGGAACTCAGCCTGAAAAGTTACATGTGTCCCGCTGGGGGCCTTCATGTACAAAGGAGAATAAATGTATGGGGACAGCGCTGGAGGACATCAGCCATTTGTCCAGTGCAGACTCAGCCACAGCATGAGCCAGAAGAAAGACAAGTGTCCACAGTTCAGCTGACCTCCCCCACTCCAGGCTCATAACCGGAACGCTCCAGTTTTCAAGGACCTAGACAGAAGTGGCCTCCTCACGCTGTCTTTTTCTTCTTAACCTTGTGATTCCTTTGATTTCACATTTTCAGCATGTTTAAGAGGGCTGTTGTTTTATTGTATTTGAAAAACAATTTTTTGTATCCATCATGTAGCCATTTAATTTAATTAGTGCATTTTCCCATTTGGGACAGTACTTTTTTCTCTGTTTCCTTTTTTTGTTCTTTGCTCCCTAGGTTTCCTCTTCCCCTACATTTAATCATTTTGACTTTACTTTTTTTTTTTTAGTACTCTTACATTTTTATTTCCTTTCCTACATTTATCTAGTTCTGTTATTTTATTATTGGGAAGCCTTTCTTTTCCTTTTAATTTTTTTCTCTTTCCAAATATCTTGCTCTTTTTTCTTCTTTGTAATATGCTTCTCCATTCTTCTACCTCCTTTCATTTATTTTAGCCCCTTTCCTCTATACTTCTCCTCATTCCCTGTATCCTTCGTCTCATTCATTTACTGTTTTTACATTCATTTACTTTTTTTATACTTAATTTGAGTAATTTTTAACTTTATAACATATACTCCAACAGTGCTTTCATTTTCGGTTTTGTGGCCATTGGGAATAGAAGAAGGTGCTGGCATAGATTTTAAGTGCAGTTCTATGTTTATGCTGTTGTTGCTATAGCAGATTTTTTTGTCCTTGCTGAATGGTTTTGGAGATTTAGATCATTATAAACTGCTCAATAAGAAGGACAATCCTGGGCTGGAGAGGTGGCTCAGGGGTTAAGCCTCTGCCTTGCAGGCAGAAGGTCCTGAGTTTGGATCCTAGACGCCACGTATACGGGGGCGGCCTGCGTTTTTGGTCCTGGTAGGGCGGAGCCTGTGTATCCCGGGGCCGAATAAACAAGGAGGAGGTGGAGGTGTCCATGGTGGTTCCGAAATTCGCCCGTGGTTCTACACACACATACACATACACATACATACACATATACACTCACACATGCATAATTGAATAAATAATAAAAATTTTTTTTAAAAAGGACAATCCTCTGGGGAAAAAAAAAAAAAACAGATGAGCAAGTCACAAGAAGCACAAAAAAGCAACATAATGCAAAATGGCCCCAAAGGATCAGGATCCTCGTCTCCTAAGCTTAAGATATTGAAGCAGATAAAATGCCAGAAGATGACTGCAGAAGAAGTTAGCTGAAGAAGAAAATGACAACTGACTGAAAAGAGGATGCAAACAAGCAAATGAAACTCTATCCAGGACCTGGGAAGGACAGTCATTTACACAGAGGGAAAAAAGTCAGTAAATGGCTAAGAAAATCAGCCATATGAATACAAAAGTTAGCCACATAGAGAAAAAAATTCAGCAAAGGTATTGAGATTTTGAAAAAAAATTAGAAATGTTGGAAATGAAAAAACTCAACGGATGCATAAAAAAAGCAAAAACCAAACAACAGCAATGACAACCATAAAAACCCAACAACGGTGGAAGCAGCACTAGTAGATGGAAACAAGCAGAAGAAAAATCATCAGAAATTGAGGACGAGGTTGGCAAAATAACGCATTCAAACGTCAACAAGGAAAAGAAACATACATGAGTACAACCTCAATGTCTTAAGAATTCTGGGTATGATCAGGAGAGCCAAGAAATAGTTGAGGTAAACTCTAAAGGTGTGAAGAATCTATCCATTGAAATTCGGTAGAAAATTTCCCAAATGTAGAGAAAGAAACACATTTACAAATGAGGCCGTAAGAACATCAAGTAGACATGAGCAAAGAAGAAACTCTCCATGACATATAAGATATCGAAAATAGGGGCTGGGGAGAGAGCTCAGCTGATAAAGTGCTTGCCTTGTGAGCATGGTAGCCTATCTTTTATCCTCAGCACCTGTGTAGAAACTGGGGTGCATTAGCACACATGCAGATACTGAAGCGTGATGGCCACCCAATTTAGCCTAATTAGTGAGTTGCAAGACAACAAGAAATGCCATTGTGAACACACACACATACACGTACGTGCACACACATACATATGCATCACTAATATATCAAAAATACAATATAAAGAAACTACTAAAAGCCTTTATAAGGGTAACATGCCAGTTCATCTATAAAAACAGGAATATAAATGAGGAAAATAGATGATATCAGAGTATAGGAGAAAATAAATTTTTATGAGTGGAATAGATGAATGAAGGAGGACTAAGAAGAAATCTATCATGTCCAACACATGTTAAACCAGCGAAGTCCTGATGGTAATAGGGGATAAATAAAGAACAATAAAGAGATGTAGAGTGGTTGATTGCATTAAAAAATTGAATCCCACTACCTGTCATTTCCAAGAAACACATGTCACTGGTAAAGACATTCATAGACTAAGACATCAAAAGATGGAAAACAATCAATCAAGCTAATTGAAGAAAAGAAGTCAAACTGAATGTAGCAATTCTGATATCTAATAAAGCAGACTTCAAACCAAACCTAATCAGAATAGATTTTTAAAGAAAGGCCACCATAGGACTGGGGAAATTAAAAATGGTTGAGGCCTTTGTCTTGCAAGCAAAAGGATCTGAGTTCGATTCTCAGATCCCTTGAAAATGCAAGGCAGAAAATAACAGCAGTCCTGGGAAACCAGAGCAAAACAATAAGGAGATAGAGCAATCCTGGATGACTACCAGTGGCACTCAAGTGTCTTCTGGTATGCACACACACAGACACACAGACACACACATACGCACAGAGGCCATATGTGTTAATAAGGTTCTAATTTATTAAGAAGGTATACTAATTTAAACATGTATGTGTCAAATGTTAAGACTCTCAACCTCCTAAAATGAATGCAAATGCTTATAGGCGTAAAAAGTCCTAATACAATGAGTTTTTTTATACTCCACTCTCATGTCTAGATAGATCATCTAAATTGAAAATCAACAAGGACACCTCAGAGTTGAGCTACATCACAAATCAAATGGATTTCACAGATATCTACGAAATATCCCAACCAACAGAATCAGAATATATGTTCCTCTCAGCAATCCATGGGATCGTCTCTACAGTAGACCACATTGTAGGCTACAAATCAAATTTCACTAAGCACAAAACAATCCTCTTTTGTTTTTATCAGATCTTAGTGCAATAAAACTTAGAAGTCAATAGCTATAACAGTTATAGAAACTTCACAAATACATGGAACTGGATCATTGAAGAAATCAGGAAGAAAAATTTTAAATATTCCTAGAATGAAACAAAATGAAGGCACATCTTTGGGACATTGTTAAGGTTTTTCTGATAGGAAAGTATATAGAAATGAGTGCTTATATAAAATTAATCAGGAAAATCTGAAGTAAGTAACCCTGGTGATACATCCCAAGTTTTCAGAAAAATCCATATCCCAAAGCCTCAGGTGGTAGGGAATAATAAAGATCATGGGAGAAAATAATGGAAGAACAATACAAAAAAGTGGTTCTGTGACATAATAACAAAACTGACAACTCCCTAGCCAAACTAACCAAAAGGAAGAGAAGGAAACCCATATAACAAAAGGAGGGATATAGAGGGGAAGTTATTACAAATTTCAGTGAAATAGAATCATTGGGAGCCACTTTGAAAACTTAGCAAAAACTGGAAGAATATTCAAGAAAAAGGAAATTCCTAGACATATATGACATTCCAAAGGTAAATAAAGAATATATAAATAACTTAAACAGATCAATAACAATCAGTGGGATTGAAGTAATAATAAAAAGTCTCCCCACAAAGTAAAGCCCACGACCAGACAGATTTGCTGCTGATTTCTACCAAGTCATGAAAGAAAGATTAGCACCAGGGTTTCTTAAACTATTCCATAAAATAGAATGGGAGGCTACACTACCAAACTCATTCTATGAAGCCAGAATTACCCTGATACCAAAACTAAGTGACGCAAGACAGACGGACAGACAGACAGACAGACAGTCAGTCAGACAGGAAAAAAGAAAGAAAAAGAAAGATAGAAACTATAGAGGCTTATTTTCCTGATGAACACAAATGCACCCATCTTCAATAAAATTCTTGCAATCCAAATTCAAGAACACACTGAGAAGGTCATGCACCATGACTAAATTGGTTTCATTACAGGGATGAAAGGTTGATTTAACACACATGAATCAATAAGGAAACTCAACACGTAAGTAGCTTTGAGAACAAAAATCATGTGATCTTCTCAACTCAAAATGGAGTGTGGAAAAAGCCTTTGACGACCTCCAACATTCCTTCATGATAAAAGCCTTGAAGAAACCAGGAATCAAAGGAACAAATTTCAGCATAATCAAGGCTATATACAATGGAATTATAGCTAACATTAGATACAATGGGGAAAAGCAGAGAATTTCCAGTGGCTCGCCTCCCTATTTGTGTACCATCAAGAATGCTTGGGAATCTGCATGTACTGTATATTCATCAATATGTGTTATAACCAGTGTTGTCGATTCCCTGATTTTTTTTTTTAATTTTGACTTTTGTTTCTACTCTACGATGTAAGTTGTCCATGTTCTTGAATCAGTAGGGACTATGGTGTTAGATGAAAATGGAGAGGGTTGCTGATATAATGTAAGAGCCAGCTGCCTTCCCTCCTGCCATGCCTTCCCTACCATGATAGATCTGTCCTCCCTGGAACTATAAAATGAAATAAACAAACCCTTTTCCCCTTAAATTTTTTTGTTTCTGTGCTGATTAATGGTCCTAAGTCTTTTATTATCAGGTTATTGGCCACTTGGATGTACTTTTTAAATTTTTTTTTAAAAATTCATTTTTTTTTAAAAAAACAATGAATTATCCTTTTCTGATGTGATTGTGCATGTTTCTTTTTCTAGCATGGTAATGAATTAATTGTCAAGTATATGTTTTACAAATACCTTCTCCCACTCAGGGGCTCTGTTTTTCACTCAGTGAGCACGGTCTTTCATAATAAAGTTCGTTGTTTTAGTGAAATCAGATTTCCTAATAGCTGCCATTCTGTTTAGTACCATTTGCTTCGTGATGCTCATGACCCCAAAGTTGTGCACAGATTCTTTTCGATCTTCCTCTTTTGCAGTGTCAGAACTTACTGGACAGCAATAAATTCATGAAGCCTGGCAGTTTCAAAGGCAGGAATTTGCCAGATACTCCCACTTTCTGTGACAACTTGGCCAATGCAAATGTGGATCCTTTTATTCCAATCTTTGTCACTAATATTAACTCTTAAATCACAGAGTATGCATCACAGATAAATATATTTACAGTTTGGCATATCTATAGGCTCCAGAGTAGCACCAAAGGTTTAAGAGGTCACAGCAACTCTACTGATAAAATTCGTAAGTCTGTATTGATCAGGTAACAAACCAAGAACCCAGCTGCAGGGAGAAAGTTGGAGAGGCGGTGGCTTCTCCGGGCTGGTGTCACAGGATTGAGAGTGAGGCCATAGAGTTGAGTCCAGCTACAGAAACATAAGTGGGACCCAGTCCAGATGAAGAAATAGGTAGCTAGAAGGATGACACGTAAACAGGAAGATGATTAGAAGGCAAATAAGTAAGCTGCATTTAACAGCAGGGACCGGCAGAGTAATAGCACCAGGTACAGTCAGGAATCCTCGGCCTGTTATTCTTGGTGCATACACTGAGAGGTCGATGGCAGATGGTGGGGGCCATTGCCACAGCAGTATACGGGATCTGTCTCTTTTTGAGGTCCAGTAGTGAAGAGTTACTCCCTTTTCGCAGTCTGGTGTGTCCAGTGAGTCTTTGGATTTGACTTCCTGGACATGACTTCAAAGCACCCATGTGCCCTACTAGTCTTAATTCACCCTGACTAAATCGATGGGATGGCTCCTCTTAGCTCTTAGGACTGTCATTTATGAGGGTGGTGCAGTTCACACATCCATCCAGGTGCAGAGTCAACCTCCGTCCTCAAAATGGAGTCACGAGCTGCTTATAAAATGGAGTAACTTAGCTAAGCACACCTGAGAAATCACCCTTTCACACAAAATGGAGTAACTTAGGAAAGACACAGTCTTATCTTAACAATGGTACTCTTTAAGTTAAAAATTTGAACTTGGGAAATGGCTCAGAAGTTAAAGCCTTGCTTCAAAAGCAAAAGGACCTGAGTTTAGATCTCCAGATCTCATGTAAAAATTCCAAGTAGAAATGGTGGCAGCTGGCCTTACAAGGCAAAGCCTGGGAAACCCCAGAGCAAAGCAATAAAGTGGAAGAACAATCCAAGATGATTTCCAAAGTCGCCCTTGGACCTCCACAGGCACACAAACTCAAGTGCCGTCTTGTACACATGCCTGGATACATATGTACACTCACCTACATGCAAAACACACACGCATGCATGCGCACACATGCACACAAGTAAAACAACTGTGCTTTTCATTTCAAATACAGTTTCAAATCAAGTAAAACAGGGGTTCATTTTATTAAGGCAATTATATATGTGATGCTAAAGAATTTAGCTAGATTACAAAAGCTTGTTTGCTTCTTTAAATAAACTTTACATAATAACTGTTTTCTCCTCAGTGCAGGACAAAAAATTGCATTTCTAAAATTTAACATATAATCAAATTAGATACCAATTGCTGTCCATATTTGTTTCAATCAACTTTGGAAGATAAAATAGCCATGTTGAGTTTCCTGATGAAGCTGCTGAGTGAATTGGGATAAGCAAAACAACAGCTCATTAAAAAGTCTATCTCTGTTTATGAAAATAAAACCTGTGTCTGAATGGAAAACAGGGATTATGTTTCTTTTCTATGGAAACAATAATAATTCCCTTGTTGTAAAAAGAAATGTTATGTGCATTTTTTCGGAGTTAGTGTTTATCTCATCAAATTGATCTGTTAGATGTTGAATTTTTCCAAATAATGCAAGATTCAGAATTCAAAGAACTGGCTGAGAGAGAGAGCAGGTTTGGTGTATAGTCAGCTGCAGAGATAGAAATCTAAAATTCACATACTTTGCAAATCAGCAATAACTCCATTTCTATTTAACCACTTAAACATCTATTCTGTTGTCCAATTTCATGGAGCAAATTTCTGATCAATACTTTACTAATCTCCAAAATGATTGTAATGATACCATGAAAGTCTTAATGTTTCAGAGACTCACAGTCTCTGATGTAAGTTAGGATGTCATTTGAGTGTAAATAAAACCTTGGAAAATTGACAAATTCACCATTAAGTTTAGGTGTTCAGCTCTATCACTTTTAATTATATTCTATCTATCTATCTATCTATCTATCTATCTATCTATCTATCTATCAATCCATCATCCATCCTCTCCAACCCTTTCTGTCCTATCCTGCTCCATATGTACTAGTTACTTCCTTAATTGATGTGATCAAATATGACAAGAATGAAATAAAAGAGGAAGGATTTATCTTGGCTTATGATTTGAGGGTATGCTGTCTGTCATGGCGGAGAAGGTATGACAGCAGGAGAGCGAAGAAGCTACTCACACCGTAGCTACAACCAGGGAGGAGACAAAAAAGCACCAGTGCTCAGCTGGCTTTCTCCATTTTTATTCATCCCAGGTTGAGATTTCTGGCTCAGTTAAACCTTCTTGGAAACATCCTCCTAGACACATCCAGAGGTGTTTCCATGGTGATTCTCAGTTCCATCAAATTGACAATGATGATTAACCATGCCACCATCCATCCCACCCCACGTAGCTCATCTTAGCCCATCCCACCTCCTTCCACTTTGCTGCATTGGGATTTTACTGTGCACCTTCACACTTCATCATGGGGTGCCTCTACTTGGTAGGGAATTATGGATTGGAGCAAGGCCATTGGTGGTATTCAGTACTTCAGAAACTTTCATATTAGATGGTTATTTTGTGCGCAGATCTTTACATGTCTTCTCCCTTAAACTTCAGTTGAGTCGATCTGTTTTTGTCTCAGGTAGAAGCAGAATCTCATTTACGGCAGAAAAAAAAATTGTCTTTTAAAATCTCATTAACTTACTGGCCACACATTTGAAATCTGAATTAGTCTTTACTTAAATCAGCAAGGACCCTAGATGCCTTGCAGTCATGGTCCGCTCATTCATTTACTCACATGACTTTATTGAGTACATTTATTGAGTCTTGGCAAAGCATTGGATGTGAGGGAGAACCATGGCAGATGAGACACAAGGTCCCCAATTACTTAGGCTCCTCGGGAGTGGAGAGAGTTCCTTTACTTTTCCTTCTATTTTTTGCTTTGTGCTCATTTGTAGTTTCCCCTAATTATCAGCTCTTAGGAAATGAGTGGAAGCCCAGATTCCAGTTCCGCGCAAGGCACATACATGGGTGAGACTGGCCATATGCCTCAGTTGGCACGTGTTTCTTTTGTCAAGAAAGGATTTGCTAAGTTTTTAATGGAGTCTTAAAAAATGAAAGCAGTTTTTCTAAATGTCTATTAGGCACACTGGAGATTTCTCAAAGATTTGTGACAGTGGGAATCAGCAATGACAGTTACATTGAGTTTGGGCAGAAGAGTGCTAGATAGTATATAGGATCTGTGATATACTTGGTGAATGTTGCTTATTTAATTTGAAATTCAAATTTAACTAGTCTAACTTTTCCCAAAGTTTTGCAATTTTACTGGATGATACAAATTTTATTAAATGGATCTGACAAACAGGTAATCATTTGGTAGCACCTAGCCCATGTTTCCAAATATTTTCATCCAATATTGCATAAAAACAGGCCGGAGGTTTTTTTTTTTTATATTTAAGAGCACTCTATCTCGACCTTACCGAAAAGTCAATTTAAATGGAGACCAACGTAGGCATCAGCAGGGATGAAGGCCTTTCCAGAGGTCTTCCTAGGAAGTGGAACAAGAGAGCTATTAAGACTGTGAAGTGCTCTATAGAGGGCAGGATAGTGCTGCAGGTAGATGTCTGGGTTCATGGCAGAAGTGCTCCTTTACATAATGTTTATCTCAGAGCCCAGAACAGTTCCAAAGGAACTTCTCTTACTTGCCAAGAAAGAGCTATTTTTAAAAACTCTTATTACAAAAAAACTCTATTTAAATACCATGGCACTAATCCCCTAGGAAAGGTGTAGTATTATAGAGAAAATTGTAAGATAAAAAGCTTTAGGAAGAACTGTTAGGGAAATTTTTCTCTCTCCCCAGCTGAGACTTTTCTGAACTTACATAGCCAAAATGACTTCAAAGAGGTTCAGTTCATGGTTTGAATTTCTTACAGTGATTTTAAAGAACAGATGTTCGCATATATTCTCCTCTTCAAATTTTTTTTGAAAATAATCTTTTAAAAGTGTGTCCAATAGTCCCAAGTGCTTTGGCTTTGCTCTTGGGGTAATTGCAGGTAATTGGTAAATATTGCCTCACCCAGAAGGCAGACTTTCAAGACTATTGGTGTCCAGTTGGGTCTGTTGAGGAGAGTAACAGTTTGTTCCACACCAATGCTCAGTGATGTCACACCCCAAGAAAAAATGTAGACAAAGTAAAGTATACAAGTTAGGGAGGTAGAAAGACACAAGAACGTTCATGCAAGCTTGAAATGTTGTAATGAGCAAGAAGCTCCTATCCCAAGGAAATCTAGCAACATTGAGGGCTGCCAGAGTTCAAAGACCCTCCAGGGACCTGAACTTCTACTTCCTATGACACTTGGAGGGAATATTATACCAGCTCTGATGTATTTGCAGGGGAGTTGCCTAGAGGAAACCTGTCTCTTCGAGTCTGTGATTCTGCGGGTTACAAAAAGTTAGCAACAGGGAAACCAAAATGTCCTGTTTGTAATCACAAACCCAAGGGACTCGCATTTGAATCAGAATCTCACTGTGGTTAGAAGACCATGGATAACTTTCTGAGATTCAGACCCTCTATCAGTTTCAAAGCATTATGGTTGATTGAACAGCATTATGAAAAATACACATAGCCAGTCAATACTTATTTTAAAAGGAATCAAAGTTAAATAAGGAAGACTATTTCATATGGGTTGGGCTTTGGGTTTCTGAGGTCTGGACCATCTCTGATAGAGTCACAAATATACCTGTGGAAGAAAGGCCGGAATGTTCCAAGGTTACCTGGCCCCTGGTGACATGTACAGATTCTACAGTGGGTAGATATCTGAGTCGGGCAAGACCGTTGCATCTCTGTGGCTATGCGCATTGGAGGATGTATGAAGGGATTGCGTGTTGAAGTTATGGCCACTCTATTAGAGTCCATTTGGCCAGTAGGCAAGCAAGAATTAGCTATAACATAACAGTAGAACTAAACAGATGGTGAAGCATAAAATGGATGGCATTAAGAAACGAAGGGTGGGGTACTGAATAGATGTTGAAGGGCATTGGATGGATGAATGGCAGAGGTGCTCTATGGAATAGGGTTAGGTGGATGGTGGGTCAGGAGATGAATGGTGAGAGACCTAGATGGGTAGGTGGACTTCTGGATGAATGGCAGGGCGCTGAGTTGATGGACAGGACCCTGCATGGAAAACAGGGTGAGGACAGGTGGCAAAGGTGATTGATATATGGTGGGGACTAATTCCACATCCCCTGAGAATCATAGGATTCTTCTCTGTCCAACATTATTTTTAAGTGGTTAAACCTTTGGAATGAGTGCACAGGCTAGCCGAAGGAAGCTAACCTTGAAGGCATCTTGCCTTTGCAGATGTGTCTATGACACATTTTAACTTAGCAAAACAAATGAAAGTAGCCTTTCATCCTCACTGCGTGGAGCTCTTTCAAATGCTCCTGCCTTCATGCCTGGCAATTTCCTCATCAGTGTTCTTCCGTCTGGGTCTTCCTCCCCGAGCCTCAGGCTCCAGAGCAACGTCCCCTTCCTTTCCACTCTTCACAGAAGCCAGGCATCTGTTCCAGGTGCTACTTTTCTGTTCTGTTCCCACCAGCCTTGGGGGTTAGCGGAGGTTATGTAAACACCAGGCAGGAATCTTCTTTTGTTATAATATGCTTTGTCTTTGTGTAGCTCTAAAAAGGAGACAGCAAGTCAGTTTGCCCTGCTTAGACTTTACTACTGTCTCTTTAAAATACCCAGAGTAGAATCTCTAAGGTTCTTTGTAGTTTGAAAGTTTAGTGATCATTGGTGTAGCTGAAACAGTACTGCCCAGTTATATTCACAGTCTCAGTGATGTAATATCACTGGAGCACTGTGGTGCTCCAAGAATTTTAATTGGGAAGCTGACTCACTCATGCCAAGCTCCCATATTCCCCCAGGAGAGAAGACATATGGGACTGGGCAAAAGGCAGAATTTTATTCCCACTCTGAAAAGCATCACAGGAGAGAGGGGTCTGTAACCTCACATTGCTTCAAGAAACAAAGCTGAAGGTCGGCCTCACCTCTCAATTTATATTGTCTTGGAGGATTTATGCAAGGTCAACTGTTAAGACATTTTATGCCAGCCATCACAGCAGTGAACCGCCAGTGGGATCCTCCTCACAGGGACTGGAGAGAGGGGTTAGTGGACAAAATGCTTGTTGCATGAGGATTTGAATTCAAATCTCCAGAATCTACTTAAGCCAGGCCCAGTAGTGTGTCTCTGTAATCCCAGCAAGATGGGAGGTGGAGAGAGGAGAATTCCTGGAAGCTCACAGGCCTAGTGACCAGGTCATATAGCAACAAATGACAAAGGGACAACAGATTGAAGGCAAGAGCTAACATCCAAGATTGCCCTCTAACATGTATGCCATGGCACATGTATACCTGCACATACACAAATATGGGCACACACACATACACACACACACACACACACACACACACTCCTTCATCCACAGGTATCTTTTAGAATTTTGAAAATTTTGGTGTGTACTGTGGGGTATTACTTGTAAGGACATTGGGAAGACTGGTATAAGATATGAAACTTTCCTCCTGTGGCGGCAGAGAACAGAACAGGAACTCCTCAGTAGACAGAGCTGATAGCCCGCGCTCTTCCATCCGCTGCTGTGTTCTCACCATTGACAAGCATGGCTTCTTCTTCCCTCCTATCCTTCTGGGTCCTGAAAACTTCTTTCTTTCTTTTCCTTTTTTTAAAAAAAGAATCCAGTTACTTAGCCCTAAACACACCGAGTCCTGGGGTGGTGTCGATCGCTGATCCATTTCCTTGGAACTCTACGTGCATGATTTTCCATATTTAATGACATTCTACCAGCAGGATAAACACACACGTAAGGTTGAATCATCTTTCTTCTTCCCTTGGATCAGGAACCCAAGAAAACAGGTGCAGAAAGCAGGTGGGACTCTGGCGAGCAGGATGTTGCTTACACCGCACTTGCAGCACTCGAGGGTCCCAAGGGGGTGTGGGAGAGAGGAATGAGGGGCTCTTCAGCCAACTGGGGGCTCATCTCTGTAATGTCGGTGGCTCTGCAGAAAAAGGGACACTGCATGGGGCACCTATCTGAAGGCAGTTCTCCCAGGAGTCCTTTCAATCAAGGGCAGAAGAAAGCGCTTTCCATATCAGTGGCTGAGAGCATTTGGGGAGCCACATTGCGATGCTGGGTAGCTTAATGATTTGGGGCACCACTGTAGAACCTGTGTGATTTGGCCGCAACAGGAAAAAAATCTGATTACATATCCCACAAGTGCAGGTTTGCTCTTCTGGCTGAGGCGAAGAGAGGAGACACAAAGATTTCTCTTTAAGCTGATTTAGACAGCATAGAATTTTCCACATTGGAAAGAAAAATAACAGAGTAAAAAAAGAGGCAAGAAGATTTTTTTTTAAAGATGAACAATCAAAGAACACAAAGGGACAAGTGGCAGAAGGTTCCAGTTGGCTGTGCAGAAACCTATAGACGTGTAACCAATACAGAAGGGCCAGAAATGAATGAAAGGATTTGGGTTTAGAGAGGCCTTTGGGATTCTGGTTAAAGATGGCAGTACAAAGGCATCTGTATTTCTTGGCCTTCTTGGAAACCCACTGAAATCAGTGAACAAAAAAGAAGGAAAGAACATTTTTTCCCTTTCATATTCACGTGTATGTTATGTGTGCCTTCATGGGCGTAGGCACATTTGTGTGTGGCAGCGTGCATGCGTGTGGAGGTCTGCAGTTGATGTTGGGAATGATACCTGGTTGATCGCTCTTCTGCTTGTTCCTTGAGATTGAGTCTCTAATGAAACCCAGAGCTTACCCGTCGGGCTAGTCTGGCTAATCAACTTGCATTGGGGATTCTCAGTTTCTACCTCATGAGTCTGGAACTACAGTAGGGCTGCCAGACCTGCCTGGCATTTTAAGGGGGAACTGGGGATTTGAACTCTAGTCCTTTTGGTTTGCATGGCAAGCACTTCAACCACGGAGCTAGTTTCTCCAGTTTGGAGGTCACACTTTTGTTTTCTGTAAGGGCAAAGCCACAGCTCCAAACCCTAAAGCTTGCCTCCCCATCCTGCCAAATCTGGAGGAAAGTGAGAGGAACAAGGCTTGTCTCAGGTCTCCAGGAAGACTGAGATTTTTCTAAGCACGAGGATTTAATTCTAGAAGGAGCATTTGGTCAAAGCCCCTCAGTTTAGGACTGGGCAGTCACCCAGAGAGGAATGCTATCCTTGTAGAGACAGACTGTATGGAACACATGCAAAGTTGATGCTAAAGGGGAAATTACATTAGCCAACCACTTCCATCATCTGAGGTCAGCTTCTGATTGTTAAGGGTACTTGCCAGAGGTGAGACGGGTGAAAGGTGGGGAGGCAGTCTTTGGTGTTTGTCAATATATGATTTAACACGGGCCTGTGAGATGGCTTAACAGGTAAAAGGCACTTGTGCAAACCTAATGACTGGAGTTTAGTCCCCTGAATCTACCTAGAGGCGAAAGGAGAGAGCCAGTCCCATCAAGCTGTCCCTCCCTGACTGATCTCTACGTAAGCTCCCCCTACTCTGCCCATCACATTACACATACTTGCACATGCAATAATAATAAATACATTTTTAAAAATGCTTCTAAAATACATTCCTGAATATCATGGACAAAGCCAAAGGGAAATGAGTGTCCAATACCAAAGGATTAAGTAAGTTTGGTGGAACCAGGTTTGAGACAAAAAACCCTGAGCCCACATTCCAGACTCTTCCAGTCCTCTTCTCCCATCTCTCCTCCATGAATCTACAGTTGTAGCTGATTTCTTGAAAAGTTAGGAATAAGAAAGAACCCACAAGAGTCTTAGGGATATTCTTGCACACGAAGGAGGCCCGTGATTTGCAAGGGGCGTGAACAGGAGACATCTTGATTATGTTTGCAGCATCCAGGATGCTTCCCACGGGTGCGTCTGGTGATGCCAAATGAAAGCATTACTTCTGCTGTGAAAAAAAAAATAGACTCGGTCATGGATTTGAGTTAGCCAAGTAAATATTTTCTTGGCGGTGTACAACATCAGTGCAAAATGCCTATTATGCATAGTCTATAATTATAGCATTCAATTAACATTCTCAAGTGATTATCATTTTGGGCATGGTGGTGGCTGAGACTCAGGAGATGTAAGTTCTGCCTGAGAGTTTTTGCCCAGAAACCACAAGCTGATGTTCGAGGTGGGAGGTCTAGCCTGGATATACCGGGGGAGAGACTACGAGGGAAGTGAGAGTTATGAGTACAGTTCACATCACCCATTGTGATTTGTTACCCTGAACTTAATGAAAAATCCAGTTTCTAGGGTTGCAGAGATGGCTCAGGGACTAAAGCCTTTGTCTTACAATCAAACGAACCTGGGTTCAGATCCCAGATCCCAGATCCTATATAAAAATGCCCAGGTAGAAATGGCAGGGGCCTGTAATTCTGGGCCCTGGAAGGCTGAGCCTGGGAGACCTCAACGCAAAGCAATAAGGCGCAATCCTGGATGATTCCTGAAGTCATCCTTGGGCTTCCACAGGCACATACACTCAGGTAGGTGCCCTGTTCTACTCCACCTCCCATCCCACAAACAAATGCAAAAAAAAAAAAAAAAAAAAAAAAAAGAGTCTAATTTCTGATCTAGTAGGTACTTTCTAATAATACTTTATCTAGTTCATTTCTGGACATGTGAGGTTTTGACAATCTTTATTTTCCCCTGGAGTTTTAGCAGGTAATATAGAAGAAAAATTAATGTATGCAGAGAACAATTAAAGCACAGGAGAGCGGAGATGAATTGAGCAACTATTATGAGCAACTGCTAATTGTTTCTCAAGTTTCCAACACCCTGGGAGAATATATTTTTGTGTCTCTGTGACCAAGTACCTAAGGGAAAGAAAGCTTTACTGTGATTTCCGGTTTCAGAGGTGTAAGTCCATCTTGGTGGGGTGAACATGGCAGAGCAGAGCAGTTCACATCATCATGAACAGGAAGATTGGGGGGCACAGGAAGGGGCTGGGGGGGGGCAGGATGCCACTCAGGACCCACTCTTGTTTTTATCAGTTCTTCTACCTCCTGCAGTTTCTAGAACCTCCTCAAATAGTGTCACCAGCTGGGGTGACAAATGTACCAAATGAACCTGTAGAGGACATTTCATAGTCAAGCTCTATTCAAGGAAGAGAAAACTGACTCAAGAGAAATCTGTCACAGTTGCTCTGCATGTGATTGATAAATTCATGACCAAGTGGCTTATGGGAACAAGGAATTTTATGCTGACTAGAAGTCAGTCTCATCCACCACGGGCTGGACACTCCTTATCAATTCGACAATCTCTGCAGGCTTGATCAGAGCTTAACTAATTCTGCACAACTGTGTCCAGAGCTCAAGTCTGCAATTGCCAGATTGACGCCTGTATCTAACTATGATGTTACCCAGTTGGTTTAAGATTTTAACACCGTAATTGGAGGACTTGGGATTGAAATCCAATAATTAGAGAATGCGGCCTAGCATTCATTGGCAGAGATGGAGAACGGAGTGTTCTTTAGTCAGAATCGTTTCTTAAAAGAATCTATCTGCTTCAATACTTTGATGAGGTCCAAGACAAAAATATGACTATATGCATTTTATGCCACCCTCATGCAAACTCTCATTAAAATAGCCGAAGAGCTATAATAAGAGGGGCAAAAATAATGTGCTAGTGGAGAACAGAGCACAGTGCTCTCGGCTCACTAGTCGTGGTAAGCACCTCCTGGGAGTGCAGTGGAGATATGTCTGGACTGCGGGGAGTGGCGGGGCTGCTGGGATCACCTGGCCACCTACCATGAGTGGTTGCTGGGATGGTTGAGATGGGAGTGGAGCATGGGACCACCAGGTGTTCATTAGATCAGTACGGTCACCTAGACGCTCCCCCCTTTAAACTTTATTTATTCATTTATTTTGTGTGTGGGGTTGGAGGGGTCACTGTGTGTTCTTGTGGAGGCCCATGGATGACTTCAGGAATCATCCTGGATTGTTTCTACCTCCTTTTGGCTTGGCTCTGGGATTTCCCAGGCTACCACCGTTTCCACCTGGTATTTTTATGTGGACCTGGGCTCTGAACTCAGGACCTTCTGCTTGTGAGGCAGAGTCTTGACCTCTGAGACATCTCTCCAGCCTTAGAAGCCCCTTTGTATGGGCTTCTGGCATGCCTGGGTGAAAGGAGGACACCTCTCCCACTCCATGACTGGTTTTTAAGGCAAGCTGTGTCTGGTACCAACAGGTGTCCGGTACCAACAGGTGGCAGGGTCAGGCCTGGAATCTCCTTACCTGGAAGTCTGACCATTCACCCAACTGGTGCTGGGGATCTGAGCTGAATTGGGAAAAGTTCTTGAACTCCATGAATCTGGTCTTAGGAGGGATGGAGAGTGAACTGAGCTCTTGCAAATGATAGGAACACATGGGGAACCCAGAGGAGAGAGTAACCCCGTGCACCAGGGACAAGGGGCTGCTCATGGATGAGAGTACCAGTAGGACTTTAAGTCTAATCAGGTAACCGATCCTCTGGAAAAGGGGGAGGAAGCAGCTGTAAAGGGATGGAGGAGTACATGGAGTTGAGGATGTAGATGCCTGGGGAAATGGAAGACACGTATACTCCCTAGAAGTCATGAGGAAAGTGTGTGGGCAGGTACCTGGGGTGCCTGGGAAGAAGTGAGTGTCATGCTCCAAAGTGAACTCGGTATATCGGATAAGAGTCATTGTGGGGCAGTCCTGGGAAGAGTTTGGGTTGGGAAGGATGAGGATAGTGGGACTTTGTATCTAAGGTGGTGGATCTGATGATGCCACTTAGGTTTCAACAAATAGCACCAAGAAGCAAATAATTGTGTTGGCCCTGGTTAGTATTAACTGAGCATGTTTCCTCGATTGCATGTTCGGGAGATGCCATCATCCTGTTACATGTGGTGGCCAGGCAGCTCAAGAGCCTGGCATTCAGGGTGAGCGCACGAGGAAAGTGGCAGCATTAGGTTTTCATTGAGTTAGTTATTCCTGTTCCAAGGTTGATGATCCTTTCACTGTTCAATAATGACCACTTCTGGAAGAAGCAAATGCAGACACGAATTGGCCTCTCATTTGTCTGACATGTCCAGATGAGCCTGTTGGATTCCTTCTGTATCAAGCTTTCTCAGGCTACCTCATGCCATGATTTAATACATGTTCCCTTAGCAGAATCTGCCTTCCTCGCCATTTCCCCAATTGACTTGTCCTTCAGCACCCAGCTCATCTGTCACCCCTGCCCCTGCGTACACCTGGCATGGAGCACCGTCACCTTGGATTGCAGCCATTGGGACATCTGTCTTCCTTCCTACTCAGGAAGTGCTGAGGATAGAGGCTGAATCTTATTTCGCTTCACCCTGCACCTAACCTGTGGTAAACCTGAACAAACGTTTGTCGGTGATTGTCTTGAAGCAGAGACTATTTGGAGGAAAACACACTGGCTTTGAGAGTCTATATCCGTTCTTGGTGTTGAGCCACTATGCACTTAAAAATAAAACAAAGTCCCTGAAGGTAGGTAAACTCATTTTACCAACACTCCAGACCTCTCTAGGCTGCCATTGTTTTGGGTTCTAAAATGCACAATTGAGTAAGTCAGTTTCTGCACTTAGACTGAATGAATGTGACATCAGATCTCCACATCTGTATTCAGAAGAAGGAGCTAGTGAGGTTTCATCTAAATGAAATAGTGTGGCTCCTTCCCCACCCCAATAGGCATCTTCTGCATTATATCATAAAGAATTATTCTAATGACTAGGTAGGGAAGCAAAGAGCCACTGGATTGAATCTGCAACAATAGGTACAGAAATAGATGTAGCAGAAATGGTTGTTGAGGTTCAGAAAATTCGGTTTTTCTCTCTCTTTCTCTCTGTTCTCTCTTTCTCTCTCTATTGCTAGCCTGATATGTGCACATGTGTTCACATGTGTATGTGTATACATACACATGAAGAAGAATCTGATCTCTATCTTTCTTTTTTTATTTTTAAATAAGGTCTCTCATTTCAGTCTGCAGCTCAGACATTTTGGTCAGTAAGTTTCAGGGATCTGTCTATCTCCCCCCATGAAACACTGGGGTTTACACCACACACTGTCATATTCAGCTTTTCACATGGGTTCTGGGGTTTGCACTTTATTAACTGAGCTATCTGCTTAGTCCTCTTGTGTGGGTTTTTAGTATCAAAGGTCACGTGACTTTGGGCATCATGCTTCTTCCTTTGGCTTTAGCTTTTGCCTACACAGAAAGAAAAGATGGGCAGACAACTTTAGTTTCCTTCCCTGAAGCTTAACTCTTACCATGAAGCTTGGAGCGAGCCCTGGAATCCTTCAGCAGGAGCACTTGGATTGGGAAGATATCCCACAGCCTATGCATTGGGCCTTTCCTTTCCCCAGCTGTGCATGACCGACAACTCATCAATAAGGTCCCAACATCTGGTTTAGAGAACCAGACACTGTCTCTAAATTGACTGTCAGAGTCCCGTTTCCATTTGGTGACAGCCACCTTAAAACCTAAATGAAAGTCCATGAACTCGACCCACACTGTGGCCTCGGAGAGGCAGAATTCTGAGCCTAGGGAGGTGAGTCTGTTTATTTGTTTCCTAATTCTAATTAGAGAGAGGAAGAGTGTCAGGAGTCTTTAGTGATTCACATCTTAATAGCCTGGTTATAATTTATTAATCCCTTTCATCAAATTTTCAGCATCCCTTCCCCCAGGAGTCTAAAGCTGACTCGAGTGTATTTATTGTTTCTAGGTGGGGTGTCATTAAATATTTGGCATCTCCTAAAGCTGGTGAGAAACTGGATTATAGACTGTGTGCAGCACATGATATCTAAAGGGAATAGCTTGAACTGATGAAACTTTGGGAAGAATGAGGGACACAGACAAATATGCATGCATTTGTTCTTTAAAACCCTTCTGATCTCACACTTATCTCTGGTTCCTACAATGTAAGAGCCACCATGTCACTTTCACCTGTAAATTTCCCATTATTAGCAGACTCAGTGGTTTCTCTTAGAGTGAAGTGTCCGCAACCACGGTGAATGTGTCACACTTTCATTCATTCTACTCTCTTTTCCCACAATGCACTGGGAGATGGGGCACCGTTATTAAAGAAAGGTCTGTCATCATGGGTGAGGGTCTTCTCTGGTGAAAAGATTAGGAAATTAAAGCCAGTGTGGTCATAATTTCTTAAGAGTCAAAAGGCCTAACTGATCTGTCTCTTGTTGGAAGCTTTTAGTAGTTACTTTTTTTAAAAAAATTTTTTTATTCAATTGTGTGTGTGCATATGTGCACATATATGTTATGTGTGTGTGTGTAGAACCACGGGTGAACTCGGGAACCATCATGGACCGCCTCCACCTCCTCCTTGTTTACTCTGCCCCGGGGATTCACAGGCTCCGCCCTACCAGGACCAGAAACGCAGGCTGCCCCTGCTTCTGCCCGGTATCTATACGTGGGGTCTAGGATCCGAACTCAGGATCTTCTGCTTGCAAGGCAGAGGCTTAACCCCGAGCCACCTCTCCAGCCCTTATTAGTTACTTTTGTGTTGCTGTGACCACAACATTCAGTAGAAACAATTTAATGGAGGAAAGATTTGCTTTGGCTCATAGGTTTGGAAGATTTTAGTCCATCATGGTGGGGAGGGAATGATAGCAGGAATATGTGGTAGAGTTGGTTCATATCACAACAGACCAGGAAATAGAGAACTAAGGTTGAATTAGGGACCACACTAGAGTCTCCAAAGCTGTGCCTCTAGAGACCTACTTCCACTAGCGATTCTCTGCCTGGTAAAGATCCCACAGCTCCCCAAAATAGTGTCGCTAGCTGGGGAACACATATTCAAAAGGCAGGCTTGTGGGTGGCAATTCAGATTTAAATCATGACAAGGTTGCAAACTCTTCTATGGCATTTCTGTTAAAAGTTGTCCTTCCAAAGCTAGAGAGCACGTGATCTTTGAGATAGTCCTTCCAAGACAGAGAATTTTGCTTTTAGCAAGATCTTCCTCCGGGTGAGTTAAAACACTTCCTCCTTTCATTTCTCTCTGGCATTCTACAGTTTTCCCTAAGGCATTCTTGGCTTCTAGATAGCCAAGGAAGAGCTGGGATCTGGGTGAAGCCAGGGTGGGGACAATCCAGAAGATGTACATCAATGCCAGCAACCCCAGATATGTTTGTCCTGGAGATGGGGGTAGTTGCCTGGGTGTATGGAATGGTATTCAATATTGCTGTGGCTGGCATATGGTTTGTCTCCATCCAAACTCTTCCTGAAGCTCGATTCTCACTCTAACAATGGTGATGAAGTACTGGAGCTTGTGCCATGCTTTAGAATTGTGAACTATATAGCTTTTTCTCTTATAAAAGTAGTTAGCATTAGATGACACATATGATTCTGATAAGGAAAAAGAATTCTCTACATGATTTAGTATAATTTATTAGATTTCTGGAATAGGTTCCAGGACTAGAGTCTCAGCAAAGGATGATCCATTATTTTGATACGTTTATGCATAGCTGTCTGCTTAGACTCCTCATGAGAAAGAAAGCTATTTAGTTAACACAGAATTTAGGGTTTACTTGATTCCTATGGCCAGACACCATCTTCTTATCACTTCTCAAGCTCAGGACTTCTGGCAGCAGTGGATGCTGAGTGTATACTTACCCCACTTGTATACCTGTGGGTCCTTGAATGCACGTGTGGCCTTACACTGAACATTTGGCTTTCTTCATCAACTCCCAGCTGTCTCATGGGCCTCTCTCATGGCATTACTCACATCTTCTGAGGTTTTCTGTCTCCGAGTTCTTCTACTTCTTGTGACTACAGAGACTGTTCATGCCTTTTTTTTCAACACATGTTTATCCAGATGTGATAGTTAAGCCTGGGTGTCAACTTGACACACCCGGTATTAACTAAGGTGGGCTGAGACCACTTCTGTTAAGAATTGACCACTTGATAGGATTGTGCCCATCCTAGATCCTATCAGAATCTCCAAAGCTCTCACAGGATCCTCCCAGTACTGCATCATATAAAAAGGAGCCACCAAAGAGAACAGATGCTTTATTGCAGGTGTGCTAGGAATTGTTCTTCCTTCCGGCCGCCTAGTTTCTTCGACCCTCTAGCCTTCCATCCCTCCAAATCGTCGTCCTCTAGACTACAGACTAGGAATCCTCCAGCCTTCAGCCATCGTTGGACTACCACCTTGGCCATACTGTAAGCTGACTCAATACATTCCCTATATTATATTCATTGTGTTGATTTTGCATCTCTAGGGAACCTGACTAATACACCAGTCATCAGCACCCTCGACTTTTTTACCTAAGTCTTCAACCTCTTTCAACAGGCCCTTCAGCATCCATATGTCTTAGAAGTTCACCTATTGGAAACATACAGACTTTTTTCTCCTCTAATCATGAGCAATATTAACCCTTGTAAGTTACTAAAATCTACAAGTGCTGAATCATTGTTCCTAAGACTGAAAACCAGTTCCTTCACAAGAACCGTCCCACACTGAGCCCTCGCTATGCAGAGGGACCATTTTCATGGTGGAAGTTGCTGCCCAGCTTCTATCCACCCAGAACACGGCTCATTTAAAGCATCCCAAGGGTTTCCTAGAGGCTAACACCTTGCATCTGGACTCTGTGCATATCTCCCTTCCAGCTCACTGAAGAGCAAGTATTAGTTGGGGAGCTCATCCTGGGCCTCCAGAAAGCTGTAACAGAAGTCTGACCGTGCACAAAAACTAGGAAACAAAGTCAACGACATCAAACTTTCCATTATGCACAAGACATTCATTTGAAGTGTGGGATGGAATCTGTTCTGAATTTCTTGCTAATGGGATGCCAAAGGAGATTGTACCGCCTGATGTTGTCCATCTATTTTTTCTCTAAAGAACTACTTTCAGTTCACTACAGAACATGTTACTTTGGACAAAAAAAAAAAAAAAAAAAAAAAAAAAAGAAAAAAAATCAAATAAGATAAGGAGATCTTTGCTCTTCAGACAGTGGCCGTTATCATTATTATAATAGTAAGAGCTATCTGGAAACAGTGACCTGTATCCTGGACACTTTACATATATTTTTCTTCATCTTCATCTCTCCAGGAAATTACATGTACTCTTGGTGGTAGTGCTAAGATGGCATGATGTTTGCTGAGATCATGAGTCCCCACCATAAGCCTCCCACTTTGTCTGACACAATCTAGCTGGCCCCAGACACAGGTTCTATCTGAGGCTTAATCCCTATTGCCAACTTAAGAGAATTTACAGTTGTCATGGAAACGCACCTCTGGACGTGTCTGTGATGGTGTTCCCAGAGAGGTTTAACTGAAGAGGGAGGGCTCATTCTGAATGCAGGTGGCAGCGTCCCATGGGCGTAAAAAAGGAGCAAGCCAGCCAAGCACCAGCGTTCATCTCTCTCTGTTTCCTGTCTGCAAATGCATCGTGATCAGCGGGCTCAAGCTCCAGCTTTCATGTCGTCCCAGTCAGGGTGAAACGTATCCCCTCAGCCTTCCTGAAGGTGCTTCTTCTCAGGTAGTTGGTCCCAACAAAGAGAAAAGTAATATAGTAGACAAGGAAAAGGTGGTGGGGAAGGAAAGTGGTTATTACTACAAAGAAAGCTTTAGCACCAGCTCTTCCAACCCTGATGAGGTAAACTAGACTACGTCAGAGAGGCTTAATTTTGTGTCCTCGACTGAGGCTACACTAGAAGCCAGCCAGCCAAGCTCATTGTAGGAGCTGTTATTCCCATGAGCAAAACAAGGGAAGGACATTCTCAAGGGAAAGAACACAAAGGGTAAAGAATGTTTCCCTGACCCAGTGTAACAGGGTTACCCAACCATGCCAAATTAGTCATTCCAATCAGAGGTTCCCTGACCTAGCTGGGCACCAGACCTTTCTCAGCTAACTGGGCTTAAAGCTACCATAAATTCAGAGCCGAAAAAGGAGCAGGAAGAACTGCCACCTGGAAGTCAGATTTTTTTGTTAAGCTTTTTTGTTGTTGTTGTCGCTTTGGTTGAAAGATCCTCCTGATAGCACAGAAGTGATAAGGACTGAAGTGTATGCAGATGTGCTCCGCTCCTGAACCAGGGCCAGCAGCCCAGATCGATGACGGCTCTCATTCCTGCCAAACCTAGAATCTTTCTCCGCATGATGCCCTGAGCATCTGTATTAGATGATTGGAACTGGCAATGGTTTGAAATACTTTTACCCTCCTCACTCAGCACTCCAGTGGAACAGCACCTGTCATCCAGGTCAGAAGAGTCTTGTGAGTAGAGTGCATGCGAAGGTGGAGCCTAGAGCCTAACAGGACCCCACAGTCTGGTCTCTCAACTTAAGGGGTGTAGTTGGACCAGCCAAACAAACAAACAAACAAAGAAACAAAAAACAAACCTGCCCGATTCGTCCTGAGGCCTTTCCTTATCCTTTCCTAATCCTTACCTCTTCCTCACGTCTAGATCTAGAATCAATGAATGAGCAGTTCATCTCCCCCTTTTTCCCCTCGGCTCACAGGCTTATTAGGCCACACAGTCTCACCTTCTCTAACTGCTACCTGACCACCGTGTACAGTCCCACCAGACAGTTACATAGTGCGCCTGATAGGATAAACCGATCACTTCTCATCTCCCACGACATGCATCTTGGACAGATTTTAAATCAGGAAGTCAGAACAGGCCTTGGACTTTGCTGAGTGACCCTGGAACAATATGTCTAAGAAATCAGTTCCATATCTACAGAACAGGAGTCACAGCAAATCTGGGAATCAGTGTGACTTCATATCTCTCTCCCACCCCCTTTGATTCTCAGATCAGAAGACCAAGCAGTGATCTGGTCTCCTTTCAGCTTCCCAGATAGCAATATCCTGAGATCGGACTGAGAGATGGCTCAGGAGTTAAGACCCTGCCTCATAAGCAGAAAGATCTGAGTTTGGATCCAAATCCCACATAAAAACACTAAACGGAAATAGTGATGGCCTGCACTTCTGACTCTGGAGGGCAGAGTCTGGGAAATCCCAGAACAAAGCAAAAAGGAGGTAGAAGCAATCTAGGATGATTCCTGAAGTCACCTTTGGGTTGCCATAGGTACACATAGTACGTGCACGCGCGCGTACGCACACACGCACGCACCCGCACCCACACACACAAATAAGTAAATAAAAAATCCTGAGATCCTTATAACATGAGACCAATAAAAACACAAACAGGACAGCCAGGAAACAGAAATTCAATGAAACTGACCCGTCATTTGCATCTTGTGGATCTGCAGAGCTCCAGGAGGAATCCTTTAATTTTACTTAACCCAGGTCTTTAGCTCCTGCAAGTTGGTATGTGTGGCAGGCATTCAACTTGGAGATGAACTTTCTATTTAGCATCTCAAGATGTTGTAGGAGGGTCCTGCTAGTCATCTGTCCTGGTAACTCTTTGCATTTTGGACACGCGGCAGAGCTGGTGTTGGAACTTGGGATGGGTCCATCAGGGGAGGCATGATATTGGGCAGGGGAAGGTGCCCTGGTCTGTTTGAAGTTCCTGGCCAAGAGTCCGGAATCCCCACCAGTGCTCACTGCTGGGATCAATCAGAGCAGGAAGAATAAAGAGGCAGAAGATCTCGACCTAATTTTGGCAAAGGAGATGGGGGAGGGGACAGCGGGGCCCGTGGGCGCGAGGCCAATGGGCGAGCCCGTGATGGGGTCACCACCCAGACCCCGGGAGTCAGGCAAGAAACAGCAGACAGACGACGAGTTTGTGGCAGACCCAGACTTTACAGGAAGAATTTGGGTTTATATAGGGTCGGAGTCCAATCAGGTGTGGCCACCCCTCTGCTCAGGGGAGGGTGGGAGCAGCCACTAATCATTTAGCTGTTTACTAGGTGTCCAGGTTAGATGGTCACTTCCCATTGGTTGTTCATCCCTCCTTCCCATTGGTTGTTCATCCTTCCTTCCCATTGGTTGTTCATCCCTCCGCCCATTGGTTGTCCATCCCTCTGCCTGTATGGTTCCTTGTTCAGCTTGTCTGTAGCCAGAGGGCTAGGGCCTCCCTGGATCAGTAGTGCCACACTGATTGAAATTAAGTAAAGGTCACCAAATGATAACTTGGTAGGGCGATGGCAAGTTTGGGGTGCTTTTACTGCAATCTGGTTGTTTTTCTTGGGCATCCTTTATGTAGTCTGTTAGCCACATGGTTAGGAGGAGTGAACATGATTTTTAGTTCAGAATAGAGAGTGGGCTGCAGTATGAAAGAGGACTTCATGAAGAATTTGTGGTGTCCCAGTCTCAGGATTAGGGCCTTGCTTCGGGAAAGGGGACCTTATAGGCTAGTTAACCTGTTACTGGCCAAGGATTCAAGTTAAGGGTATAATGGTATTCCAGGTTTACACACTGACTGGATCAAATTACCAGGTTACTCTATTTAGAATTATGGGTGATGATCTAGAGGGTAGGCATCCTTTAAGGACCCTGTAGGTCCATTACAAGCAGCTACACAAGACCCAACGTTCCAAGTCAGGTCCCTACAGACAAAGCTAACATCAGAATCTTCAGGTCACAGATGGGTTCTGGTGGTTGAGAAGTAGCAGGATTAGGATGGAAATGGCTTCATCTCTGCTTCCCACTGTGCCCCAAATCTTCCACCGGATACACACATGTGTCAGCCTGGCCTATAACACCAGCAAGCTTTGCCCCTCAGTTTATCTAACACATGCCTGGTTTGCACCGGTCTTTCTTCAAAAACCTGACCTCTAAAGATGTCAGTCACTCTACAACCACTCCTAATGTTTTGATTAAAGGACTTGGCATTTTAATCTTCCTTAAAAACAAAAAAACAAAGGCATTGGAATCAGGAATTCAAGCTTGTAGCCAGTGAACTTTCCACTCTCACCCACCCCATTAGGAGAAACAATCCCCAGAATCCCAGGACTTACCCCAGGGGAGGATTCTGCATACTCATAGCTTATTTTGTATTAAAAAAAAAAAAGCAAAGTGCAGACCTTCTGACGTTTCTCCACACCCCCAGTAAAGTCAATGACTTGCAACCTCCTTTTCTTTCCAAAGCCTTTGCAAAATTCTAGGCAAATTGAAGCAGGAGCATTTGATCTTCTCCCCAGATGTTTTGATCACAGAAGGGCCACATATGTGCACACATTCCGGGATATTTTTAGAGTTTTTACAGGATCCAAAGCTCTAACCGCTTTTTCACTCAGTGTTTTGTGGCCGAGGCTGGGAGATGCCCTGCCAAGGCTGCCGAGGCTGATGGCAGAAGGCCTGGCATGGGGGAAGCTTCCAGAGCCGCCTTGTTCAGTCAGTGACGTTGGACAGGAAGTCATCCTGCGCCATTCTTGGAGGCGTAGATGCTGAAGTCCCTAGAGTCTCTCTAGCCAGCAAGAGGAACAAACTGTTGGGTTAAAGAATTACAGGTTCCACTGCATTTTCCTGGAAGACCTCTGGCTGCCAGCTCCCTCCAAGCACACACAAAACTCCCAAGAAGGAAGTGGCCAAGTAGAATGGGCGGGGGTGGGGGGGGAGTGTCAGCAGACTGGTTACACAACCGTGATCTTTCTCGACCCACCCTCCATTTCTCCATCTGCAAAATGGGATGCGTTCTATTTGCAGCACAGGGCTCTCTGACCACTGTGACCTGCAGGTGGGCTGCCTGGTAGGATTGGGAGGTGATCACATCTGTCTCACCTGTTTGTGGATGCATTGCCTGTGACTTGGCTGCAGCCACAGTGCATGCTAGTTGCAGCAGACACCAAGCAGCTGGAAGTCTCCACTAGCTACCGTCTGAGAGAATGTGATGATCTCTTCCTACCCCTTGTGCCTTGTAACACTGGCTATTCCAGATTAACCAGATTTTCTTCTGCCAGCAATGGGGACTCCCCTCCTTTTTTGGGGCAAAGTGGGAACATCCTGAAATGTGTTTTCTGTTGTTTTTCCCGGTAGGATTGTGTTCCTAATATTCCTCCACAGTAAGCTGTTTCTCTCTTCCTCCTTTTCCTTTTCTGTCTTCCTTCCCTCTTCCCATTACTAGGTTTCCTGGACTGTCTCCCCATCAAGTCTCATCCTTGCAAATCCTGCTTATGGTGGGCAGGGGGTAGCCAACCTAAACAGGACTTCAATCCTATATAACTGTCTCCACTCCCTCACTCAACTCCTATCTCTCCCGCACTAAGCTGCTAGGCCCATATACAATTCATCCCGTGCAGGTTGTGAGATGCTTTGAGTTGCTGCTGTGGTGTCAAGCAGAGACGGCTTCACTGAACCTTGACTTTCGTAGGGAAGCTGTCAGAGAGGTGTCCTTGGGCTTTTCTTTCTTGGGCTTTTAGGAATTGTGTTTTCTTTTCTTTTCTTTTCTTTTTTTTTAGTTTTTTTTTTTTTTTATTTCTTCCACTTATACAAAGCTGATAAGTACCCCATTCCCCTCCCTTCCTCCACCCCTCCCTCCACCCTCTTGCTCCCCCCCTTTTTCCCCTTACTTTCCCCCCTCCCTCCCTGTAACGGTTACTCTTAACTATTGCTGTGAGAGAGCACCCAAAGTTGATCAACTTAAGGGAGAAAGGGAGATTTATTCAGCTTACGGTTCCAGAGGGAAAGTACAGTCTCTCGAAGCAGAGATGGCATGGCTGGCTGGCCAAAGCTGGAGGAGGCTAAGTCACCGCAGACATCTTGAAAGCTGAGAGCTGCAGACTGCTTGCAGCAAAGGCAGACTTCTCCTGGAGGTAGGGTGGGACTAATCCACCTCAAGGCCCACCCCTTGTGACTGTCTTCCTCCAGCAAGGCTCCACCTCTCAAGGTGCCATGACCTTGCCAAACACATGAGACTGTGGGGGACACATTTCAAACCATGACATTCCACTCCTGGCCCTCAGGCTCATTGCCATCTCATTATGCAAACCATACTCAGTCCAACTTTAAAAGTCTTCATACACTACAGTGGTAGTCCCAACAGTCCAAAAGTCCGAAATCCAAAGCCTCCTGTAAAATCAAAAAGTACAAGTTACATACTTCCAACATACAATGGCACAGAATAAACATTCCTATTCCAAAAGGAAGAAATGGGGGCATATCCAGGAAAGACTGGTCCATAACAAGACCGAAAACCAGCAGGACAAACTTCAAATCTTGTAGCTCCAAGTCCAACAGGTGAGCATCTCTTTGAAATCATCTCAGTTCCAAAGAGCTTTGGTTCCTCCCCTCCAATGCAGCTACCCATAGAATAAGTTGGTCTCTTGAGCTGACTCCTCCCAGGGTATACAGCTCTCCTTGGCAGGTGTCCCACATTGTCTCTGGAATCTCTAACATCTTTACTTCTCAGTGGCAAACCAGGCTTTAACTCCACAGCACAAACTGCCCTTCTTGGGCCTCTAAACTGCAGGCTTCTTGCCACACGATGCCTGGATTCTGCCAATTTTTGAAATCTTGGAGGAGGACTCTATGATCTCCTCCCTCTTGTATCACTGATGCCTCTAAAACCAGAACCATGTGGATGACTTTGCCAAGACTGGCCCCCTTGAATCACAGCTGATTCTGCTTCTCTATGTTGACCATCTCTTTCACTCCTGGGCAGTTGCTTGGTAAGAGAAACCAACTCTTGCTTTGATACTCCACCCTTTAACTCTAGTATTCTGAAAGGATTTTCATTCTTATGAGTGGGAGCCTTCCCTGAGGATCCTGCCCTCAAGCTAGGCCTCTCCTATTATCCAAATTAAGAGCAGGCTTTGATTTACAAATGGAGCTAATCTCTTCAACAGCTATTTTGTTCTCTGCTTCTTCCTGGTTCAACTCTTTAAGTTTGCCATTGTATTTTTCATCATTGGATCTTACAGTTTTTGCTTCTTCCTGCCTGATTCTTTGCTCTTTTTCATAACTCTGAAGACAACTAAAAAGTAGCCATATCACATTGTCAAGACTACATTGCTTTGAAATTTCCTCCGCCAAGCACTCCAGCTTAATTTCAGGCAAACTTTCAGGATGAGGGCAAAACTTCACTAAACTCTCGGCCAACACATGGTTCCATGTATCACTTGTCCAGTTGCAAACACAGTCTCTGTTCCCCTCTGGACCATCACAAGCTGGGCTTCCACTGCCTGCATCTCTCACAGCATTGCTCTCCTTTGAGCTCTCACGAGAAAGGCCCATTTGGCCCCCTCGCCCAGATGCAAAGACTTTCCCAGCACAAAGTCCAAAAGTTCTCCATATTTCTCCCAACAAATAGTTCCAAAGGCACACTGGCCACATCACAGCATTGGCCATACTTCTGGGTACCAACTTCTCTCAGCTTCACAAACAACTTCACATTGTGGTACCAGCTGTTCTTAATCTCACAGCAATACCACACTACCCAGTACCAATTTCTGTACTGGTTACTCTTAACTATTACTGTGAGAGAGCACCCAAAATCAAGAAACTTAAGGGAGAAAGGGAGGTTTATTCAGCTTACGGTTCCAGAGGGAAGTTACAGTCTCTCGAAGCAGAGGTGGCATGGCTGGTTGGCCAAAGCTGGAGGAGGCTAAGTCACCCAGACATCTTGGAAGCTGAGAGCTGCAGACTGCTTGCTGCAAAGACAGACTTCTCCTGGAGGTAGGGTAGGACTAATCCACCTCAAGGCCCACCCCTTGTGACTGCCTTCCTCCAGCAAGGCTCCACCTCTCAAGATGCCATGACCTTGCCAAACACATGAGACTGTGGGGGACACATTTCAAACCATGACACTCCCTTTCTCCCAGTGCTCCCTCCCCCCTCCCCCCATTCTGGAGCATTCTTTAGTGTGTATGTCAAAATTCCCTCTGGGAGGAATTGTGTTTTCTGTCTGCAAATGTTTCAGGAAATTTCAAGATGCTGAGCAAAGATCTACCAGGTCTTTTTGGTACTTTTTAGGGTAGTGTTATGTGCATGTGAACTTGTGAATCTTTACTTCTCTTGTTTCTTATTTTTGTTCCACTTCAGTAAAGTCCAGCATTGCAATTCTTGTCTCAGCCTTTGCTTTCTAGAAAATCTGGGGTCAATCCTGGGGTTGGCTTACTTATCTCTTAGGACACTTTTGACTCTCTCACGATAGGCTTGTACTAAATTCCATTTCTGAGACATACCAAAAATCTTTTTTGAGTGATAAACTGTTTTTCTCGTGTCCCTTCCTGTCTCTGTGTGTGTCAGTGTATGCTTACATGTATGTGTATGTCTATATGTATTAGAGGGCACTGAGTATATTTGTGGAAGTCCAAGGGTGATTTCAGGAATTATCCTGGATTGTTCTACCTCTTTTTTATTTTATTTTTATTTATTTTTATTCTTTCGTTACAATTCAGATTGTGCCGGTGGAGAACATTCTATTAATAATATTGATATTTATGTGTGAGGCTTTGAGTCAAGAGCTTTACAGACATTATTTGATCTTCTCTTGAAGTTGATCAGATTCCATTGTTCTCATTTCACACAAGAGGAAAGCCAAGTTTTGAGAGAGTAAGCTCACTTCTCCTAAACTACGTGAGCGGTCAAGTCAAGAAATAAAACCAGATCTGATGGTATACAAAGATCATGTTCATAACTATAAGCTTTGCAATGTCTGATATTTAGAAAGCAACCCCATTCCTTTCATCACTGTCTTTGAGCAGACATTTCATTCATGAGAATACATGGTTGGCAAATCAGCACCTGAAAAGACAGTCAGCGTCATCAGCCAGCAGGAAAATGCAAATGAAACCCAGTGTGCTGCCATTATGCACCAAAATGGTTAATCTGTGAAGACCAACCATGCTTAATATTGGTGAAGCTATAGAGGAACCAATATTCTGGTGCACTGCTGGTGGGAATATAAAACGGCGTCATTAATTTTGGAAATCAACGTGACAATCTCTTCAAAAGTTCAATGTATATTCCTTATCTGTCCAGTCAGTTCTCCTAGGTGTTCACTCAAGAAAAACAGAAGACATGTGTCCACACAGATACTTGTGTGTAAGTGGTTATGGTAGCTTTGTTTATCTTTTCAAAGTGGAAATGACCCGAATGTCCATCAACAAGTGACTAGATTGACAGACTGTCATGCCATCATAATGGAGCACTATTAGGCAACAAAAAGGTATGAACCCTGGATACTTGAATCACAAAGTGACTTTGCCAAGTACAAACCATACAAAATTAGCACATACTGAAAATGCACAGTTGTCTATAGCAATAGAAAGTTGGCTAGGGGTTGCCTGTGAAAGTCAAAAGAAGGGCGGGAACAGTGGATGATAAAGGAGGGGACAACTTCCAGGGGTGATGGTTCTGTAATTGCCTCTGTGTTATAGGGAGCACACATAAAGAAAATGGCATGTAATTGTATAATATACTTTCACTATATGGGATTTAACAGAAGTTAATTATATCTCAATAAACTCTGCCCAAAACAAGACAGAACACATGACATTGGAGAATCATTCTTTTTTGTTTTTTCTTAGGATTGAAATAAATCCATTGGTGCAGTTGATCTTGCCTGGTTGACCCAGAAGGGTGAATTCTAAAGAGAAAAAGAGGTGGGGTACAATCCTTAGCAATTTGGGGAGAATTCCTTCACCTAGAGCATTGGTATATGTAATATAGGAAGTCATCTTGTCAATCTACCTTCTCTATGAGATTGACTTGAGGAGAAGCAAGCGCTGTTACCTGCACATGTAAATGACTGAACTTACCCATTCATTGAACAAGCACTGACAAGCCCTTAATGATAATCCCAATGTGGATGGCCATTGTTCAGTCTGAGGTGTCAGGAGCCTACAGATGCTCCGTGGAACTGACTCGATGCCTCCCTTTCAGCACGTCATGCTTTCTGTCTCCTGTGACTTTGATTTTGGGCTGTTTGCCTGGGCTGTCCAGACTCTTTCCTGTCCCTGTCTCCTCCCTTCCTCGATGGACCCGTTGATACCACACTATCCCTCTGTCTTATCTTCTGTCCAGATCTGTCTACTCATCACACAGAGAGAAATCAGGAATCACGGGTGGCTTCCATTGTTTAACGTTCTTCTTGGACATTGGATGGAGATGCTAGGACAGGGATTAACAGTCTGAGGTCATTTGTACGTTCCCAGTCTCCTGTTATCGGAATTGGAGAGGTCTATCTCTGGACCTTCGTGGAGACATTCTGATTTGCCCTCAATGATCAGAAGATGCCTACTTTGGTCTTATTCTTTGGCCTCTCAGTCACCTGATCAGGAGTCTACCTTTCCCAGGAGCTCCTTGAATGGTTACTCTTAACTGTTGCTATGAGAGAGAGCACCCAAAGTCAAATATCTTAAGAGAGAGGGAGATTTATTCAGCTTACAGTTCCAGAGGAGGAAACAGACTTTCACAGCAGAAGCAGCATGGCCACCTGAGTCACACCCATCCGAGAGGCTTAGAGCTACAAGACTGGAGAATCTCTCTTCTTCTGTCTTCTGTTCTGTGGCTCCTTTTACGGGCTCCACTACTGGGAGGTTCCCATGGGATCTATGGAGGTTCTGATGGGATCTAGGACTGGTCTTTGTATTATCCAGATAATCTCTTCTGATGGTCTCAGCTGGTCTTGCCAGGTATGGTCTCAGCTGATCTTAGTTAATGTCAAGTGTGTCAAGTTGACACCCAGGATTAACTATCACACTCCTCTTCTGAATCACATGTAGAACCTGTGCCACATAGCACTGTTAAGTCTGACCATTTTTAAAGTTTCTGTTCAAAAAGCTATTTTTTCCTCCTTTCTATGTCTTTTCCCAAAAGCCTAATCATGCTTCTCCTGATATGCTGGGTTTTCTCACTGTTTCTCTGATGATCCCTATTTTTTACAGCTGCCTGCTGACTTCCACTGGGCCCTTAAGTAGTGTGGCTAACTCCGTTCCTCTCCATCTCTCAGCAGCTGCTGGGATTTCAAGCTTTCCTAACCTACTCTTTTTCTTCCAAATTCAAATAAAATGATCATCGAATTCTGAGCTCATTTTTAATTTTTTTTTTTTTGTTAAACAAAACTAAACCCAAATGGAAGACCCTAATTCCTTGGTAACAAAGAGACTTAGATGTTGAGAGAACTCACAGCTTAGTGGTGGAGACAGATACACAGTCATTCATCCCAGCCCCTGCCCTTGTGTGATGTCCAATGGCAGAGGAGCTATGTGCTATCTCAAAGATGAGGGATCCCTCAAGATAGCTGCAAGGGAATCTTCAGGAAGAGACAGTGTCACAGCTGGACCCAACAGGATGGGTACCTGCCATATAGAGGTGGGAAAAGAACATTCCAGTTAAAGAAACCTCCTTACCAGTAAGGGTCTTGAAGTATGTAGGATATATGCATGGTTTAGTGCAACCAAAACCCAGGAAAGGTGAGGGTAATGAGAAGTCAAGCCTGGGCATGGAAGGAAATCTTTGTGTGGGCTTGAGTTTGATTGAGTTCACTGGGTAGCCTTCAAAGAGCTCCTAGTCCAGGAACAATAGTTGCTGGTCATTGTTGTGGGTTAATTCATGATAGTCATTCAAACATTCTCATGGAAGATTTTCTGTTAGGACTAAGGCTTCAGAACAGTAGTACCATCCACATCGGGGCCAGATAATCCTATGAGGGCATTCCATAACATGGTCCCTGCCCCCTGACCTGCTAGTTGTGCCCTTCCAGTTTTAACAAATCCAAGTATTCTCAGATGGCTGGAGATGGATATTTTTGTGGATTTTAAAATTTAAATATGTGTCTCGATGACACCACTGTATTTGACTTCTTTCCTCTCTCCAAGGCCTGGCTCTTAGCCTTTCCATGAAGCTCGCTGGATGGTACCCTTGGCTGTACACATGATTTCATTCAGCTCTGAGGGCTTAAGCTGCCCACTCACGGGGGCACTAACCGGGGCTGGTGGTGGGACGTTTACTGCCAACAGCTCTGTCCACCTCTGCTTCAGACCAGTACGGCCTCTAATTCCCCGTTGGGCACACTGCATCGTGTCCAGGAGAGTCTTGGATGATTCCCACCTGAGGTCAGCCGGGACAGAGCCGTTCAAACCTGTTGGCACTCTGTCCCTCAGTTCACTGTCTGCCAAGCCATGGCTTGGAGGGACAAGTCGGCTCAGGAAGCCTGCCAGGGAGAGAGTCCCAGCCTGGGGACAGAGGGCAGGTGGTGGCAGCTGGAACCCATGTGACTGCTGGAAGCTGTGTGTGTGTGTGTCACAGGGCTGAGCTGGCCAGTGCCACTTCCCCTGGCTCAACGTGAAAAGCTGTCATACGACTTTTCTGTGGGAGTCTTGTGTTGGGGGCTAGAGGCAGAGAGAGGTGGGAGGGAAGAGGGAAATGCTTTTCAGATTCAGGCTGGAAATGTAAAACACACTTATGAATCACAAGTTGATCCTCATCACAGGACCACATTGACTTTGCCAATGCAGAAATGAGCCTCCAGGCACACAGAAAAACCCACTCCAGCCTCTGCTATGCAGACTGTGATGGTTAAGAGAGAGGGTCCGCTAACAGTAAAGAGGCTAGGGGGCCAGGCTCCCACTTCTCCCAAAGTCGCCAAAATAACACAAAAGTAGCCCAACAATGTCCACATGCTCATTCATATGTTAATCTCTCTAATCTCACAATAGGCCTATTTCTCAGAAAGAAAACCAATCAGAACCATTCTCTCCCTCCCTCGGGGCTTCTAGAGTGTCTTCTTTTTAGTTCTTAGTTCTGAACCATGTATTGTTCTCTTTGCCTTTCCAAACCGCGCACACCTAGTCTAGTCCTTCTAAGTGAAGGGTTGTTACAGAGGCTCCTAAAATTGTCCTACCTCTCTGAGCTAGAACTCCAGCCCCCCCCCTGGGGCTTGGGGATTTTTTAGCATGGCAGCAGGCTGTGAGGAAGGGTTCGGTGGGCCCATTAGCAAGGACAGGAAAGCCCCAAGGACTCCCCCAGCAGCCCCACCTCAGCGTCCACTGGGCTACGAGCTTTATTTAGCGATTCTGAAATCCCACGAGCAGGACCGCACTCCTGGACTGGTGTCCTTGCTTGCTGGAGAGGACAAAAGCTCGTGAGTGGGCTCTGTCCCTCTGGGAACGTTGCCGCCTGCCTCGTGCTTGACCAGTGTTTCATCTTCAGGGCTCTCACTTGAAAACTGTTTAAAAATAACATTCAGGATACTTCATCTCATTATATAAGCAGGATATATTCAGTGTGGAATAATCTGGAAAACCCCGGGAAAGTATAACTCAGCAAATTAAAAAAAAAATCACCATCTCTCCAGTCTGACATAAGCACAGGTTAGGACATTGCTATATGGTTTCTCACCTGTTCTTGCACTTGGATATGTCTCTAGCTCTCAACAGTAAAAGAGGAGTTATATTTTGCATTCATTTAAATAGGATCGCATAGTAAAGGCTCACCTTTTAATATTGAAAACTCGGTACATTTTTACACTTTATCCTTGTGATAGTCACTCGGATCAAGATACAATGCGTTTCTGGTCCTGAAGACACACCCTGTCTTGTTCCATCGCTAAGATGCACTGTTAGTCATAGCCAGCCATTTCGCAAAGCTCCTCTGTCATGGCTAAAACTATACAAGGCCCAGATTCAACCAGACTAGCTAGCTAGTCCCATCTATCTCCCCAGACCCCTGACTTCCTTACCCTAATTCCATTCTTCCACTCCCCACTTTTATGGCTCTTCTATCCTAGCATCTCTTTAGCAACACCTAAAGGCCATGGAAGCTAGAACCCCTTTAGGCTGGGAACTCTATGCAGATTTCTCCTGTGCATGGCAGGTATCTGCCTATGTCTTTGAGTTGTCTCTTCCACCTTAAGGTTAAACTGTGGTTCTTTGACCACCACACACTTGGTTCTAAGAAAACACCTATGTTCTCTCACACATTGTTGTAGAGCTGTGCTCAATTCCATTCCCCCACCCACCTAACAATCACGTTTCCTGACTTCCATTATGATGGACAGCATTTGCCTATTCTTTTTTTTTTTTAATTAAAAATTTTTAAAAAAATTTTTTATTATTATTATTTATTCAACTGTGCGCATGTGCGTGTGTTTACGTGCGCTCATGTGTGTGTGTGTGTGTGTGCGCGCGCGCGTCTGTGTGTGTGTGTGTGTGTGTGTGCAGAACCACGGACGAATTCGCGAACCACCATGGACGCCTCCACCTCCTTCTGCCCCGGGATTCACAGGCTCCGCCCTACCAGGACCAGAAGCGCAGGCCGCCCCCGCTTCCGCCTGGCGTCTATACGTGGGATCTGGGATCCGAACTCGGGACCTTCCGCCTGCAAGGCGGAGGCTTAACCCCTGAGCCACCTCTCCAGCCCAGCATTTGCCTATTCTTGAGTGTCAAAAAAGTGCTTTTGTGTCACTTACTAAATGGGCAACATCACCAACAACCCAGGCTCATTAAAGAAACTTGAAACTGGTATTTCAGTGTATATTGGGTGTGTGCTGAGCATGTGAATGAATGAGTAAATAAGTAGATGGAGGAATAGGGCTTTGCCTGTGGTGGGGCCTGCCGACACACTGTGATTCCCAGTAACCACCTGACTGACTGTCCACGTGGAGAAAGAGCAGGCAGGTGGCTCCTGCAACAGTTGGGATGAGAATAGACAATGACCCAGACCTCAGGGACAGTGGGGAGAGTAAGGCCAGAGCAGGTTGTTCATGCCCCTGCTGTCTGCCTGGCTCGTGGGAAGGCTGAGCCCGGCGCCCCGTGAGGAGCAGCTCAGGGAGTATTTTTAGAAACCCCATCACACAGCGCGTCCATTTGACACCGTGGTTACCTCACTGCAACAGTGTCCCAGGCTCCATGCGCAGCCTCCACCTTGGATCAACCTGCCCGTGACCCCCAACTGCCCTCCCAGGCACTTAGGAAGCGTGCTGAGCAGTTTGGGGGTGATGAGCAGGCATATGGTTCAAGGACCCTGATCCACAGGCAATACAAACATTCAGGTTTGTGAAGCAGTGGGTGCATGCAGGACCGCTCCCCCCCCCCAAGAAAGAGCTTTTTATTCCCAGGGACCAGAACAATGGCACTGATACAGGTCAATGTTATCCCCTCTCCCCCTTTTTTTTTAACCATTGGAAAGTCTTGGGGGTAGGGATGGAGGTGTTGAGGCTTACATGTAAAACATGCCTCACAAGCTCATGTGCGTGAAGACTTGGTCTCCCATTGCTGGCGTTGGCTGTTCAGGAGGCTGTGGAAGCTGGAGGAGACCGAACCTAGCTGAGGAAATTGCCGGACCTCGAGGGTTATAGCCCAAGCTCCACTTCCGGCTCCAAGCTGTCTCTACTCCTGGTCTGCTGAAGATGTAAACAAACCACTGATCCTTCCTGCCTCCATGGAGCTGCCGTGGGTTTCCCATGATGAGGGACCCTATTCCTTCAAGCCGGCAGCCAACAGTGGGTAAAGGCGCTTGGGCAAAAATCTGGAGACCTACATTGGATCCGGAGAGCAGGAGAGGGTCGACTTCTAAAAGCTACCTTCTGATCTCCATATGCATGCCAGAGGTCTGTCTCTCTCTCAATAAATTAAAAAAATTTGAAACCAAAATTTTAAAAATTTTAAAATTAAAAAAATTAAAAATTAAAAAGTTGAAAGTCAACATAAATTCTTGCTGTAAATTGCTTCTTGTCAGGTATTTGGCGCAGCGACAGGCAGGGCAGCTACCATAGGAGTCCGCTCTTGTCCCTCCCCCACCTGGAGCTGGAGCCCCTCTGTCTTTGCAACATATGGTCAGCACTAAGCTTTACCCCAGGCCACCGCCATCCCTTGCCAGCCTGGCCTCTCACTTCTTTCTTCTGTCTGCTCTTGTTCCCTCTTTTCCCTTCCGCTCTCCAGCCAGAGGAGGGGCGGTCTCCACAGCTGTCACCTTGACAACGTGGCTGGTTCCTGGAGAAAAGGGAGTGATATCACTAGACTAGTACAGAATCGTGATGGCAGGAGAGGGTTGCCAGGCCTTGGTGGTAGAAGGCGGAGTCACGGAAAGACAGACAGTGTACTGGGAGCCAGGCTGAGATCCTGCGGCGATAAAAGACACTCGATGGGGGGGGGGATGCAAAACTCTGGGATGTGCTGGTATCACCTGATGATTTATTGCCTTTGATTTTTGTCTGTGGACTCATAATTAATGGTCTGCAAGAGATGCGGAGTGGTCTTTTTTGCTGAATGACCATGAAGCTGAGCGTGGCTTCAGGAGTATCTGTTCCCAATGGCAGTGGGATGGAAGACTGTCTCAGTAGAATCTTTTCCACTACAGACGAGCAAGCTCGAGCAAGCTGTTGGAAGAACCAGGGTGGAGTATGACACACTTTCTTCAGTGTGTGACCCGTGGTTTGCTCCCACCAAGAACAGTGACACTACAGATCCAGATCGGCCGTATTTGGGGGTTCCACTTGGAAGGGTCCCAACCCTCAGTTGACTGTTGTCCTCCTCTGAGCAATGAGTGCTCAGTCATGTCCAGCGGAGGTGATGGGGGGAAGGGGGGTACCTTCCCAACGGGCGCCAGTGCCCATCTGCCACTTTGGAAGAAGGGCCAGATCACAGGGTCAGGAACGCCTCCTGGCCGGAGACACGAGCCACGCAGCTGTCCCTGCCGCGCTGGCCATGCCAGGCTTTCTGACCAACTTAGCCTGAGGGAGCAAGAGGTCCCCTGTGGTCAGCAGGTTATGTGAGTGTCCTAGCTCAGGTCACGGGGAGGCCAGAGAGCCTGCTCTCAGCCCCTCACTCAGACACGAATTCTGGAAAGCTGGAAAAAGAGTCTTTTCAGCCCTTTGGAAATGAAGGCAACTCCCAGCTTCCCCTGCGGCCAAGTGGACCGGTTTTTGAAGTGCTCAGGGTCCAGTCTGAAGGAGACGGGAGCTGAGCACGTTCACAAATGCATAATTCCTAGAGAGCAGACCATCTCTGAGACTCATTATCCTCTTTGGTAGACTCTGTAAATGTGATGAGGGCTACACAGTAGCTTCTTGTGAATCCCAGGCATGGCTGGCCTCTCAAAATTTTATGTTTAATATTTTTTAATCACATTTATTAACATAAAGCATTCAGTCTTTTTGTATGGGTACAGACAGTAAAGTGGGGAGGACTGGCTGAGATAGGGAAGGAGAGACCCAGGTTTCAGGGTCTAACTACCCCCCTCTCCTCTGGTGTCCTTCCCTGTCTGTTCACTCTAGGTGACCCTGGGCACAGAGTTCCATCCCTCATGAGTGACTGCTGTTTCTCTTTAGAGAAAGAGGCCAAGGATGCTGCAAAACTTCCCACAGTGGTCAAGAGTTTCCCACTCTTGGAGCCATTGCATCATGGACCAGAGCATTCCTTGTCGTGGGGTGTCCCTGAGCAGAGTGGGGTATATAGCAGCACCGCCTCCCCCCCAGCTTCTGTCACCTAGATATTAAAAGCAGGGTGCTATGCTTTGGGTCCTCACGGGATAAAAGCTATTCATGAAACTTCAGTCTTTATATTTCCTTGCTTTTTGGGTGGCTCTGGATACCTGATAGAATTCAGGATTCCTTAAAAAGCAAAGCTTCCCCTCACCTTTCCTAGACCTTGATATACACAAATACCTCTCACCAATCCTTTGTGGCTTTGGCTTTATAAAATACTGGTCATCCCTGTAAATTTACCCCATGCTTGTCTCCCTGGAGACCACCATGCTTGTCACTCCCTCTCTCATAGAGTCACTGTGTTGTATGGTATTTTGGGAGCCCTGGCTGCTTGGATCTTATTAATTTTGTTTTTGAGGGTCTTTACCTTTAGACTCTCAGCTCATGACAGCAAGCTCTGGGTTTCTCTAAACTTTACTCCAGAGCCTGTCCCCGTGCAGAATAGGTTCCCAGTAAGCCCCCCATGGGTGATGTGGCTTCATGAAGCATCAGTGGCTGGTCACAAGATGTACATAGTGACATAGTCCACACATTCTCTCATACACGAAGCTCCTGACAGGTTCATTTTCTGGATCTTAATCAGGCAGAGGGTCCAGAGGGTCCTTTATTCTCAGGCCACAAGACCCAATCTTATCCTTTAGCAAAGAAAAACTCACTCATTATCTTATTCTAGAGCGTTCTGGAAAGGTAGGAAGGAGAAAGTCAGGTTCTGTTTTTGCATTTAGGTAGCACTTCCTTTCCGAAAGAGGCTTGTGGAAAGGCACTCACCAGCCAAACTTTCTGGCTAGGTGTGGAGCCAGGGGACCCCATCTTCTCTCTCCAAGGCAAATGTGATCATCTCATCAATAGCCAAGCCCCGCCCTGGCGCTCCCAGAACTCTTGGCGGTGGGCGGTGGGCGGCACTTTCTCCAGCTCTCCCCTCTGCATTGTTGCAATGGGAACAGACTGCGCAGAAGGAAGCGTTTGGTTCTGAGACCAGAGCCAGGGCAGCACGAGGCAGATCCAGGCAATCTGCTTCACTCCTCCCAAGAAGAAAAGAAAAAGCTTTGATTTTTTGCTCGCAACCAAGTCAGCGGTGGGAAATTGTGGTGACACCTAAGCTGAGCTAAACAAGCGATTTGCTCTCCGCAGTGGTCGTACCTCACCTGACTTTGTATGGATGGAATGTGTGTGTGTGTGTGTGTGTGTGTGTGTGTGTGTGTGTGCGTATGTGTATGTTGGCGTAAGGCTGGTGACACGCGCACACTAAAAGACAACTCAGAGATTCTAGAGAATAAAAGTCCACCAGGCCAACTTTCAGTTGTGTTTGGATATCTTTAATTATCCTTCCCAACTGCTTGCAGACCTTTGTTGGTGGGGTCTGCTCTCTGGTTATCAAATGTTCCACCCCTGTGTTCAGAAGGAAGCTTTTGGGCCCGCTGATCTATCCCTTTGTCTTAAATCCAGTTTTCAGAACCATTTGGAATGGGCACAATCCTCCTTCCCCAGGAAACATTTGCAGAGGCAGCTAGCTACTTCATCACCCATTCTTCTGGGAAAAGAGATCCAGTGCTGTCAGCTGTTCTCCTTGCAGTAGGGCTTTGTCTCTGTTCCCTTCCTAGTTGCCTACTTCCAAGTACAGCAGGTAGCACCTGATCCTGGTATTCAGCAGCAGAGAGTATGTATTTGGGGTGGAAAATTCTGAGCACACAGGAGATGTGTCCCTTCTAGACCATGCTGGCCCTGACAATTCTGTCTGCTGCCCGTCACCACCTCTGGTTGCACGTCTCCCTTATGCCTCATATGCGGTTCTGTGAACTGTTGGTGTAGCACTTGCCAGCAAGACTGACCCATTGTGCTGTCACTAGAAAACTAGGACTGATGATATATCAGAGGATACGTAGATGTGGCACACGTGCCTTCGAAGAGCTGAGAAGTTTAACCGCAGGGAAGGTATGTTGTGTGGCTGATGGAGGCTCTTAGGTCTGCTTTTGTTGTTGTTGTTGTTAAGGTGTTTCCCTGGTCTCTTCAACCCTGTGATTTCACAAGTATGGGTAAATATCCCATAATGACACTTACACGAAATGAGGATGCTGGGTATCTTTTGATAGTTGTGGGAGACGGAGCAGTACATTTCTTGGTGAGACAGCTGGAGGGCTGGAGACAGCAGGTTTTGGCCCTGATCTGTGACAATGCCACCCAAGAGGAAGAGAAAGGTACAGTGTGGGGACAAGCGAGGAGGGACAGGCTGGCTCTGTTTCCTGTCGGAAGACTTGAGGCTCACGGGAAGTTTAAGCACCCCACGGGTCAGCCCTCCCACTCGGGGTGCGGGTGAACCATCTAATAGGTTTGAGAGTATACAAAACTGTCAAAAGTGTAGGAGTTGGCCTTGCAATATTGCTCTGGAACCATTTACTAGGTTTCTGGACACCACGGTGGCCCCTGGGCTTCCAAGTGTGGAATGTCAGCGTTTCCAAGGACTGCTGGATCTCAGGCCTGGCACGCCTTCCTAGGCTGTCACTCAGCCTCTGCCAGCACATCTCTGTGTTTGATTAAAGGAGATGATGAATGGAAATTATCTGTCACTGGCAGGAAGATAAATGTCTTCCCTCCCTCTTTCTTTCCCATGAATGACAGGAAGAGCACCACCTTCCGAGGTCGCTCTCTCCATCTTCCGAAGGCCTCTAGCTCAAGTCAGTTATATTAAGTGCCCTGTGGGACCCAGTCTTAATTCCACGTGTCCCATCTAAGAATGCAGGGGCTGTTCCCTTTCTCACAGTAAATATCAGCAACAGCATCTATGTAGTGCGTACCACCTGTGCTTTGCTACTTGGCTTGTGGTGGTGGTGTTTGAGCAGCTGCAGTCTCTCGAGGGCAGTTCCCCGGAGACAGTGGACAACTGTGAGTCATCAGAAGGCAGAGAAGGGACACTGAACATCTGGGAGGGGGGCACCACGACCCTATGGGGTGTAGGGCCATAGCATCTATTACAGGATCCGTGTCTCTCCAGTCCACAAATCCTGCTCTGCCATCAGAAGTGGAAACTCAGTCCCACATCAGCCCAGCGAGCAGCCGTGTGTCTCTCTGTGGCAGTCTGGTGCAGGGTCTCCGCAGCGGGGGAGGGAGGGGCCAGCCTGGAATGACCAATGTTCACAGAGAATGCTGGGACTTAAAATGACAGAGAGGACCAAAGTCGATTAAACACAGGAGCAGAACTTGAAAAGTGGTGGTGGGGGGGGAGTGAGGAGGTGGGGTGGTTGTGGGAAGTGTGTGGTCAAAGCACAAAAGTCCTCTCAAGTCCTCCAAGAAACAGTTATATGAGCCTTTGCTTCCTTTTCCACAAACAGCCCATGTGCTGGGTCCTGCCGGGCTATGTTCTGGATTCCAGGGCAGGTTTTGCCTGCACTGAAAAAAAAAAAAAAAAGCATTTGGTTCATGTGAAAGACTGAGGATTTATTTTCTGACGGAAGCAAATGTTTTGGAAATATGCTTGTGGCCCCACTGACCGGGGGATGCCCGGGCACCTGGGGAACGTCCCAGCTCCTGGCAGGGAGGGCCCGCCACTAAGTCCTGGCTGCCATCCATGGGAAGACAAGCTTCCTTCTCACCTTTCCAGCATATCCTGAAACTAGAAGCCTCATGACACCAGCTCCTCTTTCAGGGCTCTGGGATTTCAGCTCTGGCTGGGGTAGGACACCCACACTGCTGAGAAGCCTGAGAAGCCACTGGGACAAAGGTGCGGGGGGTCAGCTGGGGAGAGCGATGGGATGCCTACCAAATCGATGTCCCAATTTCTAAGCTGAATATGGCCCAGAATTAGTAAGGGAGTCAGGGCCTTTATTTTAACCACTTCCTTGCACGTCATGCCGCTTGGCCCTCCTGAGCCCTCTTTCATATTCGTACTAACAAAAGAGATATTAGCACTAGTAGTAGCTCACTGTCTTGTTCTTCGACATGCAAGGCAGTATACTCAGGCCAGGGAGATAGCTCAGTAAAGTCCTTGCTGTGCAGGAGCTAAGTGCGATGGCTGGACCCCCAGCACTCGTGTGAAAGCAGGACTTGGTGGTGTGTGTCTCTAAACCCAGAGCAGAAGAAGCAAAGATGACACACTCCTGGGGCTCTAAACTGGTCAGCCAGTCCAGCTGAGATGGTAAGCTCCAAGCTCCAAGTTCAATGAGAAAATCTGTCTCAAAAAACAAGGTGGACAGGGCTGGAGAGGTGGCTCAGGGGTTAAGCCTCCACCTTGCAGGTGGAAGGTCCTGAGTTCAGATCCCAGATCCCATGTATAGACGCCAGGCGGAAGCGGGGGCGGCCTGCGCTTCTGGTCCTGGTAGGGCGGAGCCTGTGAATCCCGGGGCAGAAGGAGGTGGAGGCGTCCATGGTGGTTCGCAGGTTCGTCCGTGGTTCTACACACACACACACACACACACACACACACAGACACACGCGCACAAACACACGCACATGCGCACAGTTGAATAAATAATAATAAAAAAAATAATTAAAAAAAAACAAAAAAAAAACCAAGGTGGACAGAGATGAAGGAAGATCCTGATGTTGACCTCTGACTTCCAAATGCATAAGTCAGCAAACGTGCATATACCACACATGTGTGTGCATATACATAGCACACACATGCATACATGTGTGTAGTATATTCGTATATCTTTTTGTTTCAATATTTGTTTCAATATGCAACTCAACAAATTATTCAATTCAATATTCAAAATCAAAATCTAATCAATATTTGTACATCTTTTTGTTTCAAAAAAACAAAATTCAATATTTTGCTTCAATGTGAAGGAGGTATGCAGGCAAGGTGGTGGCAGTATCTCCATTTTGGGGAAGACGAAATTAAATGAAACATGAGCAGTGTGGCTTGTCCTAATGTTACAGCAGCCAGGCGCTGGACTCCAGGACACCAGTAGATAATATCTCTTATCAGCATCTTCAGGAAATGTCTGAGCCTGCATCAGTAATTTTAAAGTCTTGGTTTGGGGTACTCTAGGGGCATTTGGTTTCCACATGTTTTCTGGCACCTTTGGAAGCCCAGCTAAGAAGGGTCAGAAGTCCCCATTGCTAGATTTGCATTCCATCTCCACAACAGCCTGGCGCAGATACAAATCTCCACGCCTTTTGCTCTCAGAAATGCTGTCTGCATATTTCACTGAAAAGACACACACCGGATGGATGTTTGGGGCAGGGGGATCAAGTAAGACTTGATTCAAGTGGCTCTCTGGGACCTGGTGTCTGTCAGACCCTCCGAGATGTGCATTTGGATACCAATAGGACTTCTTTTCACATCAGCCACTGCCCAGTGTCTGAGGACGTTTCCAGGATGCCAAGATAGGAAAGATGCCTTCTCATTGGGGGCAGAAAGACGAGAGGGGCAAGAGGGGAGCAGGACAGAGATAATGCTGAGGGGGGCAGAGGGGAAGGTGTGTGATCTGGGGCTAGCTTGCAGTCTGTACTCATCCCTAGAGGCTTTAGTCCCGCACAGCCACTTGCCAGTCAAGTGCTGAAGAAGAATCAATCCCTGGACCTCATTGTGAGCGCAGCCTAGAGCGCACACAGGGTCACCCCTCGGCACCATTGTCAGGGGTCACATGTCCACAGTGTCTCCCAGTGCTTAACCAGAGCAGACCCTCATGCAGGCGACTCCCTCAGACTCCCTTTCCTCTAAGTGGCTCATGCAATAAGAGGCATTTCTTCATCCAACAAACGAAACTCTATATCTTCATCAGATCAGATGAAATGAACTTTTAGGCTGAGAAGAGACCCTGCACGGATGATAGCCCCACTGGGTTATTTTCTTCTGACCTTGCTAGTCACTTCTTACCTGAGTACACACATATACACACATATGCTCATGCACAATATGCACACACATACACATATGCACACATGCATGCACATACACATGTATATGCATACATCCATATGCACATATGCTCATACAAACAATATATACATACACATACATATGCATAAATACACATATATACACATACACACAGACCATTCACAAATACATACACAATATACACAGACACATGCATATATATACACACATACACACATACATTACTTACATACACATATTCGTATACAGGATTGCAGAGAGCAAGCGAGAGCGAGAGAGAGAGCGAGAGAGAGAAAGAGAGAAGCTGGAGTACTAGGGGGAACAGGCAGTGACAGCTGCAGAGGCCTGTCCAGACAGAGCAGGCCGTGATGAAGTGCCCAGGGTCCTGTCGCCCATCAGGCACTGACTGTACACTATAGGGTGAGCCCCTTGGTGACACTGGTCCCTGACTTCTCTGAAGACAGGGACCTGGGTGTTCCCTGATGGGCTCTGGCAACGCAGCCTGCCAAAGACTTCAGTGTGGTTTCCTTAGGGAAAGAAAGGAAGGAAACTGGAGAACGGAAGAAAAAAGAAAGGAAAGGGAGAGAAGGAGGGGAGCAAAGAGAGGAGAGAGACCCGGTTCAAGCGTGAAATCAGAACAACAGACTGGGGCTGGTGAGAGGCATGGGAACAAAGTGTGACGTGGGCAGCCCCCACAAATAGACCTTCTGGTAAAAATAGCCTTTGTCTAAATGTGGAAAGGTGTAAATATAGTAGCGGTTTCGGCTTACTACGGAGCCGCCCCAGCTCCAAGTAACACAGGCTTATTATAGGACGCGTGCGTCAGCAGCTAGGGGCGGGCAGGGCAGGGAGGGAGCGCCCGGAGCCAAGGGGGGTGAGGGCCAGCCAGGGAACAGTACCCCCAGCAGGCGGGGGTCAGCCGGCCCGCAGCGCTGCTCTGGGGTGTGGACCCCGCCGGGATTAGATCCCTCTGAAGTGCCCCCTCAGACTCTGCAGGACAGAAAACTAGCCAAGCTGTGGAAGGCAGGCAGGGCGGGCAGGCGGGTGGGCGGGGAATAATGGCTGGGCTTGGAGAATCCAGTGGGGATTGTCTTGGAAGAGCTGCACACTTGCATCCTTGCTTGCTGGGTCATTCCGTGTCCACTTCCCTTCCATAGGGCAGGCAGCATGTTTTCCTAGGTTTCTCTGCCCCCAACCGACACAAACCTACAGACAAATCTCTGCCTTGAAGACAAGGAGTTCAAACTGCCTAAAATCCGTGGAGTGCCTGAAAAGAGTGTGAGCCAAGTCTTGGCAAACCCTTAGAAGCTTCAATCAGGGGTGTGCCTCACCCCGGTAATCCCACTTGGGAGATAGAGGCAATTGGATCGGGAGTTAAAGGGCAGCCTCAGTTGCATAGAAGGTTTAAGGTTAGACCCTGTCTCAAACCAAACCAAACCAAAGGTAAAAAGGTGGAGATGCAACGTCTCATCCATGTTCAGCACTGGGGCAGCAGGAGAGGTCATGGTGACTGGTCTCCTGAGCTGGACAGCTGGGATCTGGACATAACCAAGAGACTACACTGCTCAAGGAGACTCTTTGCCCTCCCTTCTCTTGATACATACCACCAAGGAAGACGGGCATGGCTTTGTCTCCTACCTAACCTGCTTCCTAGGGCTCCATTGTCTTCAGGATCAGCACTCTGCTCTCATCTAGCATGGCGCTCATGCATGCATCATACATGCACACACAGCCCAATATGTAATATTCACACCAACATTTCCCATTTTGGCTGTCATTTTCACCCCTGCCTGGCTTTGCTCCCAACTGACCCTTCATTTGCCCTGCCCCTCTCTCTGGCCTCTCCTTAGGCTTGACTTCGCCCCTAAGGCAACCCTGGTCTCCAAGTGGTCTTGAGCTTCTTCCCAGACAGCACTGGAGTTTCACTTGGATACTACCCCCTTGTGACAGCTTGGGGTCCGCAGCAATTTAGCGGGATCTGCGGGCCGATTCCTTTATTTTCTCCCACCTATCCCACTACTAGAGACAGACACAGACTCTCTTGCCTCCCTTAGAGCAACCAACTGCTCTGAAAACTCTCTCTCTAAAATGCAGAGACAGGGCTGGAGAGATGGTTCGGGGGGTTAAGATGGTCTTGCAACCAGAAGGTTCTGGATTTGGCAGACCTGAGGGTCTGCCAGGCAGAAACAGCAGCCCCAGCCCCCTGCATTCCTGACCCTAGTGGGGCGAGCCTGGGAAATCCCAGAGCAAAGCAAGAAGGAGGTAGAAGAAGTACAGGATGAGTTCCAAAGTCACCCTTGGTCCTCCACAGGGACACACAGTGCCCTCTGACACACACACACACGCACACACACACACACACACACAATAAATAAAATATTTAAAATGCAGGCACAACACGGCCATGTCCTATTCAAAAGGTTGGTGGCATGTTCCTTTCTGCCAATGGGACAAGTCCACAACTGCCATCGTGGCCTGGATTTAACTCCTATCTGCCTTGTCCAGCTGCACGTCTTGCTGCCTCCCTCACGCTGGGCAGGGCTGGCTGCCTGCGGGGCTTGTCTGTCATCCCTGCTGTTGTGGAGCCACGCCCTGCTCTGCTTCAGATTCATACATCATTCTTCAAGGTCCCACTTGGACAAGATTGCCCACCTCTTCTACCATTCCTAGGTCTCCTACCCCCAAATCCCAGATCATTTCTAAATACCTGGAAAATGAATCAGAAGACGCAGGTCTGTGTCGGGATGCAGCCCATTGGGATGGTCTTCCAGCAGAAAGCTTGCTGCTCAATGTTGGAGTTGTCTCTTTAGTCCTTTGTCTCCTCCACGGGCTGTGCCCAGGGCAGGGTCTAGACAGTTTTACTCAGGGCAAATTCATGTGCTTTCTAGGGCTCTGCTTTTGAATAGAGATGCCTTGTGCCCACCTCATATATTGAAATCTTAATTCCTAATGTGCTAATTTTGGAGATGGGGCCTTGAGAAGGAAGTAGAGGATGACTGTGCATCCCTTGGGATGGGATCAAGTGTCTTTGTCAGATGAGACAGGAACAAGCTAGCTTCCTGTCTGTTACAGAAGGACACAGCAAAAAGATACCGAATCAGTAATGGGGTCCCTACTAGACTCTTGGCACCCTGATCTTGAACTTCTAGTTGCCAAGAATGTCGAGAAATAGATTCATTGTAGAAGGCTTAAGCCTGGAAGACTTGTTATAGCCGCAACTGCCTGACCTTTCATAGCTTCTATCTGTGTGAAGGCTCTTCTGCAATTTCTTATTGACCTTGAGGCAGGTCTGAGGACCACATAGATACATCCTGGGGTTGGCAGTACAGAGCCAGCAAAACCGGATAGATGGGTGACTTTCAGCTCTGCCTCTTTGAAACCCTGTGCCATAGGCAAGTTGCTTCACCTCTGAATGGATCCCTAGGTGTTCAGGGCTCCTTGTGAATACTGAGCCTTTAGAGATGAAGGCATCTAGCATAGCTCCAGCCTGGTGCTCTGTGAGTATCAGTACCTTAGCCGAAGCCTTTACCCACTCTACCCTACCCAAGCTTGGGAGACCAGCTAGAGGGCAGCTTTAGGCACTGCACTTGCTACATAGGCCCTGAGGGTGTCCTAGAAACCACACCAGCCACCTCTCTCACCCTTAACAGCTCGAGATCTCCAGACACTTCTGGTTACCAGGTCCCAGGGGAGCACACAATGGGGTTTTTTTTTTTTTTCTTCCAAAATTCTTAAAAAGAAAAAAAGAAAGCAAGCTTGAATGGCAGTCGACACTGGCAGAAGTTGAACTCTTATTGTGAGCTGAGGAAGGAGACTGCAAAAGGAAATGGGAAGAAGGCAGATCTGCTGATAGCCATGCTGGTGCCCATCCAGGTAAACCTGCCTGCGCTGGCCCCGAGTGGCCCTGCCCTGGACTTGGCTGGTCCTGCAGGCTCCCGGGATCTAGCAGACCTAACGATGGCCAGGAAGGTAAGCTTTTGGGCAGACTGTATCTTCTGCCTAGCAAATCAGATCATGGTAGGAAAAGTGGGGTTCGGAACCCCAGAAGCCAGCTGCAACCCTTGCACTGTGCCCCTTTGGGCAAGTCTCCTGATTTCCTAGAAACATGGTTCTTCAAGGGCAACACGGGTATCCTTCTGACAAGAGTCTCAAATCACTCATGAGCATTTTAAGCACAGAACCTGCACTTGATAAATGATAATTGCGACAGATTTTATTTTTTTTTTCAGACTAGTATTTCCAACTGCCAGGAAATAAGCAAAGACAAATGATTTGAAATACTAAAATCTTGGGGGATAGACTTAAAAAAAATAAAACCTCCCCGTCAGGACACAACAATCTTTATGAAACAGATTGAAAGATTTAGAATTTAGGGAGAAGACAAGAAGAGGGATTTTTTGTGGAATTATACTAGAACAATCAGTTTCCCCAAAGTTTGTGTTGTAATCCATTATATAAAATTGTTTATAGCTAGAATATAATGTATTTTTTCTAGATGGCACATACCATTTGAGTCATATTTGAGAAGGTAAAAATCTTCTGAAAATAATACCCTTGGCCAGTTATTAATCTGTAATCCATCTGTGTTTCTCCATGTATATATCTTTCCCCATCCTAATCTTTCATGCATATGGACACACATATGGTTCAGTGCAACAACTGATCATATGAGTAAGGTGAGGCTAAGGTAGTGAATGGTCCTGACTCAAACCATGGCTCTGCCTGTGCTTTCTGAATGGCATTCTGGGAAAACTTTTGAGTTGAAAAGAAGATAATACCCTCACAGCCAGTACCCACTCTCTTTACCCATCAACCTCAAAGACAGTTGTAAATATCAGAACATTTTAGGTAGGTATAACAGTAATGAGATCATTGTACAATGTTACAACACATATATCCATAGATAGCAATGTTATCCACATATGAAAATATGCTCACTGTGTCACATAGAAATGCACTCCTACACATGTGAGCATCCAAGCACAGACAGAGACACGCATGTTTACAATCAAAGTGGGATCTAATTTGCTCTGTGATCTAATTAAGGTATGGATAATCATGTTTCTCTAAGAATTGAGTTTGGGATACAGTTGAGTCTGAGTTCTGTTATGTCACGGATGAGGAGAACTAGGACTGAGAGATGCAAGCTTCTAAAGTTCTGTGTGGTTCTGGGGCCAAATCCCTGAGTCGGCTCTTCATGGTGTTTGGCAACGTCCCAGAGGTGTTTGACTGCGAAAAAGATGTCAGAGGAAGCAGGCCGGTTGATCGTAAGATGCTTGCAGATAGGGAACCCATCCCACTGAGAGCCCCAGCTGTTTGTGTTAAGGTCACATTTCTATTGGCTGCTCCCAGTCAATGAGCGACAGAGTGTGGCAGAGATAAAAAGTCAAACTTATCTTTAAGAAGCAGATAATATGTCTGACAGGTGACAATGGTCCAGGGACCCTGTAGAACTTGGCAAGTCTTCTAAACTGTAGTATCATTCAACCTTCCTTCTCTCCCTTCCTCCTGCTTCCGGGTCAGACCAGGGCCATACGGCAATGGCTCTTCTCTCCTCTCCCAAGTCTCTCCCCTCTTTGTGACAGAAGTTTCCTCTGGTGAAATCCTGGAATGTTACTATGTCTATATCTGCTTTGCTGTCATAGGAAAGTATATAGTTTTGAATCCCAGAGGATTCAAAAGATTAAGTTGTTTCAAGAGCCCAAAGGAGAGAATGACAAAGAAGGGAAGTGTCTTGGTGACTTTTCCCATTGTTGTGATAAAATACCCTAACAACATTAATTTAAGTGGCGCTAGGGTTTATTCCAGCTCACAGCTTTGGGGAACAATCCATCACGTCAGGGAAATCAAGGCAGCAGAAGCTAGTAGCCGCTAGTTGATATTGAGGCCACAGTCACGCTCATGCTCAGGTCATTTTTTTCAAGCCCAGGGCAGATATGTTTCCTGCTTTGATTAATCTATCAAGATAATCCCTCATGGACTAACCCAGAGGGTAATCGGACCTAGATAATGTCTCACGGGTGTGTCTGCACACTTGCCTCCTAGGTGATTCTAGCTTCTACTGTCAGGTTGACAATTAACATCGACCGTCACAGGAAGCAGAGGGGAGCTCCATCCCTGATCATGCATGTTTTCCCTTGCTCACCTTCCCAACCACACTGCAAGGTTAGGTACCAGAACTTCCCTGCAGGATGAGGACATAAGCTGATAAGCTCGGTGACTTGTCCAAGGATATGAGATTTGAATATAGAAGAGCCTTGTTAAGAACCCAGCCTCTTTATCTTCTGACAAATGTTGCCCACTGAATTCCTTCCCAACAGCCTACAGAAGCATCTTATAAGCACAGTGTTGCTTAGGGAGAGGTGGTATACGTCCACTAGAACCCTTTATAGATGAGCGATCAGGATTCATGAGGCCTTGCTCATAGTCTGGAAAGAGACAGAGTAATAATTTTTTTAAAATTTTCTACCATGCTACTTGAGGCTCTGCAAGAAAAGTGGGAGTTGCTTGCTTTGCCCACCATAGTCCATAAATTCTCATTTCTCCTCTGTCCCTAGAGCATAGAGGAGGCCTAGCTGTGTCCAGCACCCAGGAGCCAGAGCCCAGCATGGAATCAGAGAGAGAGAGAGAGAGAGAGAGAGAGAGAGAGAGAGAGAGGCTCCAGCTCAGTTCCATTGGAAACCCAACACCAGCTTCCTTCTCTTTTGCTTGAAAGTGCTCTAGAGTTTCTGTGCTCACAATGCATCTCTTTGGAAGGCTGCCCTCCAAGGGTTGCCATGGTGACTATTTTGGTACTGCATGCTAGAAAAAGCTGAGGCACCTGCTGGTCACACCACCAAAACTTGTCTCTCTGAAAAATCAGCAGATGGCATTTGTCAGAAATTCCTACTTCTTGATTAATTTGGGAAAAAGAAAAGTGTGTGGCATTGCCAATATCCTTTAACCTGGACAGTTCCTGTTGGTGTGAGAGAAAGATATGATACCAGCGCAGACCCCAGGAGCTTCCCATCAAGTGCTGGGTCATTGAATTTTCCCACGGCGGCAAATGAATTTGGTGATTTGGCTTTTAGTAAATGAAACACAAGGGGGAAGATCATGATTTGACTTTCATATTAATAGGGGTTGGAATTTTAGAATCTGTTCTGGAAAGGTTTGTGCCTTACCTCTAGTAACTTCCATGAGCTGTTTTTTGGGGGAGAGGGTGTTTACCTTTTTTATTCTTTCACAATTTCATACATATATAATACAGTTTGATCATATTACCTTCCACATCTAATTTTTTAATGTTTTGAGCCAAGTCCAGTCCAGGGTCGATTAGAGCTCACGCTATAGACTGGTTTCAGCCAGTGGCTATCGTCTTGCTTCAGCCTCCCAAGTTTAGGATTACAGATATATATGTTATGAGTTTATGAGCACTTTCTTAATTATGCCTCAAATTGAACTTAGTCTTGAGTTAGAGCGATGTACAGACAAGATCTCTTGGCGCAGCAGACTGAGTTCATTCTTTGTCTTCTCCACAGGTCTTCCTTGACCTCTTCCCAGCTGTCCTTGATTCAAACCTCACTTCTGTCACCTGGCAGTTCCCCAGCTCATCTGATCTTTCTTTCCCTCACCCATGAAACAAGGATCATAATGTCCATCTCAGAAAATTGCAATGAAGATAAAATAAAACCATTCTTTTTTTTTTTGTTTACCATTATTAACTGGGATTAACCAAGTTATAGAGCGATTGGCCAATGCGTGAGCCCACCTAGCTTTTACACATGATATTGCCAGCTGTGCGTAGGAGGGCAAGTCAGTTTCACTTGCTGTCTAAGCAGTGATATCCCAATTGGAGCAACACACACACACACAAATACAACCAGAACTTCTGTGTGCACCTTGTGAAGCTTGCCTCTGTGCTAATCGTCATTTCCTTCTGCTTTTCTAGGAACAGATACTCCCACCTCTCACATCTCGGCTGTCATATACCCTTCTCACAGTTTGCAATTCCATTTGTTCCCAGCCTTACTTAGGAAACTCTGAAGCTAGGTGTGAACTAGCACCAAAAGAATTCATTGACTACCACCTTAGAATTTAGGGGGAGGGCTTCTCAAAGATCTTCTGCAGAGCCACTTACACAGTTTTCCAATGTTCACTAACTGGTTTTTCTCTGGAGAATGAATCTCGGATGCCTCTCCAGCACTTTGGTTCTATTGTGAGCTTGGTACGTTAAGGTTTGTTTTTTCTTCTTGTGACTATGCCAGACATTGCAAAACTTTTCTTACTAGGCCCAAGGGCTTAGGAGACCCAGAGAACCTTCCAGAAGTCAGTGCCTAAGGCAGCCACTAGTAACTGATTAGAGTACAAGAAAGGAAATTGACTGCCACCTTTGGTACACAGGAAAAAAAAAAAGGAATATTAGGCAAAAAAGCTACTTCTACTTCCAGTTCTGCCTCGAGTTAGTTGGGCGAACTTGGGTGGAATCTTGTTTCTATCTGAGGCTCACTTTCTGTTCTTGAAATGAGCTGAATTACTTCCTTCTAGTTCTAAGTCTCCACAGTCTTACCAGCCGGCCCACCGCCCCCACCACATACACACATTCTTTCCCATCAGGTGGGCTTCCAACACCCAATGCAGTCTCTGATCTGTTCCCTTCCTGGGACTTGTCCAAGTGATCAGATTTTATCAAACATCCTGGGATGGCCCAGGGCCAAGTTAAACATTCTCAGATGGTTGGAATTACCAAATCATTGCATTTTTGTGCTGAAAGTCACCCCAGCACACACTCAGCTCCATCCTCCATCGTCAAGATGAAGAAATTAGAGCGGGAGAGGTTCAGGGACTTTTTTGAGGTCACACAGCAATCTGTGAGCTGATCTGGTCCCTTTCTGAAGAGCCACTACTTCCGAGCTTAGAAGCTGTGGTGACTTGAGAAGCACCAGGAGGAGCCTGGCTAAGCGTAAGCAGGGAAGATACTGACTTGCCCGGGCTCTGGGGACCTGAGCACTGCCTGGAAGACAGCAAGGAGGTCGAGGGGGAGTTACTATGCACAGCTAGGAGAGAGTCAAGGAAGGGCTGTGGGGTTAAAGACTCGGTCTGCTGCATGAAGAGATCTTGGGTCCTACTTAGAGTTTGTTTTAATCTGTAAAAATTTTTGACTGTTACTGACTCTCGTCGACCCTCAAGCCTGGTGTCATTAGGATGCAGGGTTGGCTGTCATAACCCTGGAGGTGGACACTTTACTGGTCTCGGTAGGTACCAGCATCTGTATACACAGAAAAAGATTCAAGTCAAGGGATCTGAGCAGTGATTCCTCCGCAAAATTTGCAACATGTCCTCCCACCCGAGTGTGGTACCTTGTTTGGTAAAAGGGCCTTTTCAGATCTTTAGATAAGATCTTGAGAGGGGAAAAATGCCCTTCATTATTTACTAGGCTCTAAATCTGGTGACAACATCCTCAGACAAAGGTTTAACAAAGAGAGGGAGGCAACTCCACCCTTGTCCAAGAATACTGACAGCCACCAGTCGCTGCGAGAGGGATGGACTTCTTCCAGCATCCTCTAGAAAGAGCATAATGTTGCCTGGTGGTTTGGTTCCGGACTTCTGGCCTCTGGGTATGGGAAAGGCCAAATCTGTTGTTTTCAGCTACCCAGTTGCAGGACCTAAGATTCTCACCTATCAGGTGTGTCCATGGATAAGTGTAGTTCAGAAGTGGGTCAGGAAGTGGGATTCAGGGAAGGCCCCACTGAATTTCCAGATACAGTGAAAGCTTTCAGTTTGACGGTGTCAGAACCCGAGGCTCAGTGCTTGGAGCCCAGTGTGGCGGCCTCTTTCTGGCTGGGTTGCTCTGGGATCTTCAATGATGTCATCTTACCCAAGTGGTTGGAGACGGTTCCCTTCCCCACCAGCTGCCTTTAGGGGTTCTGTGACTGTCTTGAAGAGTCAGTAAGCTGCTTACTCTTCTTTACTCAGTTTCTCATGGCAAAAGGGGTCGAAGCCAGTGAGGTCATAGGCACGAGGGCTGAATCTACTGCTTTTGTTTTGCTAAGTAGATACATGGTCAAGCTGCCTCTTAAATATTTGTTTGTACCCAAGAACTAGGATTGTCCTGAACCTTGATCAAAGAAGCTCTTCTTTGCTGTAAACAGTGGTTATATATAGCCTCATGGCTCATGCTGAAAACATGTGAATGACTATTCAGGGCTCAGCCTCAAATGGGACCTCTAGTGTGACTCCCACTTCACCTGCTCCTTGGCTCGGGGAACATCGCAGAAGAGGAGGCAGAAAGAATGTAAAAGCTAGATGCTAGGGTGGATACTGTTGTAACCCTGTCCAATGAGCGTAGCACGGCTGTGGCACCCATGAACTCCTGGCAGCTGGGATTGCCTGCACAGGGCTGGCACAAGACTGAGCCATAAGTATTCAGTTGCAAATGGGGGAGGGGTCCCAGGACCTCTTTCTGCCCAGGTGAGCTATTGGCAGTCTAGGGCTGCTGCGGCAAAGGAAGGCATGGTCTTCAGAGATACAGGAGTTCCTGAGTTACTCATGTTCCCACGCATAGCTCCCCACCATGCCCCTGTGGGTGGCCCTTGTTGAAACCAGTAGGTCGCAAAGCTAAAACCAAAGCAATCCAAAAAGGCATGGAAGTAGGAAATTGGTGGAGGGGGAAGGAGAATAAGAGAAGGTGGAGGAATGAGTGTGAACATAATACATACACGAGTGAAATTGTCAAAGAATTAAGGGTTGGTGTACCAACCTTTGAAAGGAAGGAAATACAAATGCCACCTCGTTGTAATTCCCCTCCTCTCAGGCAGGGCCTGCCAAGTCCATCCTGCTGGCCAATAGGAACTGAGAACAGGGATATCTCGAATCCCATGGCAGGATGCTGCTGATTGTTTAGAATTGCCTAGGTAAGGCCACTCAGTGAGAAAAATCTAAAGGATCTGAGATGGCTACTGTTCTGCTTTGGACTTTAAAGGGTTTTTACTGGTTGGGTTATGAACTCCAGTATGGGGTCCTACTACATTGAGTCCCAGGCTGCCCACTTTGTCCTTTTTTGGAAAGTTTGCACTTGGCAGTAAGCCAATCTTGGCAGTGAAGTACCTGTGGGCTTCCTCGCTCCAAAGACCCTTCATAGCAAAGGTAAAATGACTACGGACAGTCCAAAGTCAGTAAGCCTGAATGGGTGGGAAGCGGCAAGCAAGGAACAGCAGTGGCAAAGGAAGGGAAAAAAAAAAACAAACAACATCTGGAGCAGGATCCCTATCTCAATTCCACCCATGGCAGTGGCCTGAACAGCCAACTTGATGTGACTCCAGGTGTGAGGGTGGTGGTAGTTGGAACAATGACCCAAACAAGCCTAGGGACAGTGCTGGCTTGGGCTATACCAGCACACCTGTCTTTTATTTCTTGGATGTTAGGTGTGTGTCGTCTGCACTGTACTTTCACGAATTCTGGGGTTATGAAGACTTGGGGCATCCTGCTTAGTATCACTGAACCGCAGCTCCCAGGAGAAGCACAGGGCTAGCCTTCAGCCATTGGGCATAATTGTAGGACAGACTTCTGCTTGACGTCATCTGTTTCTGCTTCAAGATATCTTGTTTGACATTATTGCTGGTTCATTACCACTGAACTCGTGCCTAGTCGTCTTATAACTCAGACCTGAACAGAGCTCAACTCACAGGCAGGTCTCTGCAAAGCACAGCACAGCAACCTGAGCCTAGTTCAGCTCTGGGACAATTTTAAACAGCGAACTCACTATCAGCAACAAAAATGTGCACAACTATGTGAAAAATGTGTTACTAAACAGATCACAGAAGGAGCCTTGTACGCTGTATGAGAACAGAAGAGAGAGGACCGCGTGGCCTTGTGTAACCTCGGCTGGCCATGTGTACAGCAAGTGACTCAAAGTTTGCACTGCTCTGCCCCTGCCTGCAAATCCCTGCATGAACACTCTGCATATTGATTTGGGGGTTACCAATAGATCTTACTGAGCCGGCGGGTTTGCAAATGTGGAATCCATGAATTGGAAAGATCAACCCTGCATCAATGTAAATAGAAGTTGCATCTCGATTATCTCGCATGGGTTTGTTGGGACCAAACTCACAGGAGAAGACACCATGAACCAGAAGGCACGCTATAAATAGAAGCAGTGGCGATGGACACCTCCGTTCAGGAATCTCTACTCACCTTAAGGGTTGTTTCCCTCAGGAAGTTGTAACCAAGGGCAAGAGGTGAACTATAGATACAAACCAGAGCTGGTTCTTGCCTTTCTGGGATGGGCTGGAAGGAGAAGGCCAACAGGGGAACTTGTGTCTGGTGTATTCGACTTCTTCCCTTGTCCAGGAGCCTATTCTTGTGGACACATGTTGTGAATGGAAGCCTTAGGCTTTATATTCAGGATCACTCGTAATTGCATGGACTCTAGGACCGCATCATTGAGAAAAATGCATCTCTTCTAAGTTCCCAGAGAGAGTATATCCCCGCTTCCTCTGCCACTCTAGCTAGAGAGGCATCATTTTACAGTAAGTCCCCCTTTCGTTCTCTCCACACAGCTTGTCACTAGACTGGAAGATGATAGTGACATGCTTATCTCCAAAGGAAAAGAGATGGCAGCCTCACGGAGGCAGAGCTTCTTGGGGGATCATGTGCATTGGGGCTCTTCCCGGTTGCCTCACTCTCATTTACTCTGCCTTCACCCTCTGTGAGTTCGTGGTCATCTAGCCAGACTCTATCCAGAGGCAGGAGTTCCTGCAGCTGGGAACAGGTAGAGTGTGTACTTGCATCTTACAGCTACCAAACTCCCATCACACTCCAGGATCCACACGTGTTGATAGGGTCCATTAAATTCCACTGAATTTAGGGTAGTATAGGGTGACATCTCCTTTTCTTCATGGTTGAAAGTGTGCTTTCTGGGGCTTGGTTGGCTGACTTCATGGATTCAAGCCCCTTGTACTGTTTGCTGAACTTTTTTAAATCCCAGTTTCCCAACACATAAAATACTGTATGAAACTTATATGAAATGACACCAAATGGTAGGCATATAAAGATTCTGAACAATGCCTACTATAAGCATGCATCAATTGTCACTAGTGGACCAATCCTATCCATAGGTCACTAGTGGACCTATGAGGGTAAGAAAGGAGTCTAAGAATCATATTAATTTTGTGAGGTTTTGGTTCCCTAGAAAGATGGAACTTGAAAGGATCTGGGTTTGATGATTAGATCTGAAGCAAAGAGAAACAGAAGAGCGAAAGAAAGAGAGAAAACAAAACAGGGCGTTTATGTCTTTCAGGACCCAGAATTCTTAGCCAGAGCTCTGAATGCTGAGGTCAGGAAGCCAGAAGGCCTTTTACAGGATGGGAAGAAAGGTGTGCAACACAGTGGGAAAGAGAGGAGAACGATGGTAGAAAGATCAACGGGAGAGGTATTTTAATCACCCTATAGAAAGGTGGTGGGGCAGGGCCAGGCGCGGCAGGAGAGAATCAGGAAGCATAGTCTTGCCTAGACCATCTTAGTGGATGAGTTGGGCACTGACCACAGAAGTCCAGTAGTGGAGGCGGGTGGGGAAGGACAACGCTTCCATTATAGTTAAGAGCTTTCCCTTCTAGTTGATTCTGCTTTCTCCATAAAGTGGGAGGGGTCATTCCCTGGGGTTAGGCACTGTGAAGGATGTGGGGAAAGAGAAAGGACGACAGGCCCAGATGAAGTATCTGGGTTCATGAATAGAGGGAGAAGACCACAAAGGGAGAAGCTGGTATACTGGCCAGCTTCCCATTGCTATCACAAAATACCAGACCTTTTTCACTTATAAAGAATAAAAGTTCAGGGGCTGGAGACGTGGCTCAGGGGTTAAGCCTTTGTCTTGCAGGCGGAAGGTCCTGAGTTCAGATCCTAGACCCCACATATAGACGCCAGGCAGAAGCGGGGCGGCCTGCGTTTCTGGTCCTGGTAGGGCGGAGCCTGTGAATCCCGGGGCAGAGTAAACAAGGAGGAGGTGGAGGCGGTCCATGGTGGTTCTTGAATTCATCCGTGGTTCTATACACACAGACACACAGACACACAGACACACAGACACACACACATGCACACTTGAATAAATAAAAAAAATTAAGAAAAAGAATAAAGGTTCATAGTTGACAGTTTTGAAGTTCAAATCTAAGACTGGATCTCCATTGGTTTGGTCTCTGATATGAGTGGTATATGGTGATGGTCAGAGCACATATCTATTCACATGTCAAATCAAAAAACATATATATATATATGTATATATATATACACACACACAGAAGTTATCTTCTAAAGGAATTATGAACCCAGTCTTCTCTCTCTCTCCCTCCCTCCCTCTCTTTCTTTCTCTCTCTTTTTCTCTAGAAGACAACTTCTAGACAACCCAAGGATTCCCTTCACTTCTTAAATATTCTCCCAAATGCTACTTTTGGGGACATTCATCCAAGTGCCAGCAACAGACACTAGGACCCTTGGCAGGAGTTGCTATCCTGGTTTGGACCCCTCACTCTCCTGAATTTCCCCTAAGGGGAAACTGCTAAGTACAGATCAGCAACTGGACCCTGGTGGGCAAAGGACCTGGCTCCCCAGGGTCTTCTGAAGGCAGAAGTGGTTGACTGAGTCATTCCTGCCAAGTCTGCTTCAGAACACGGGCAGAAAAGGATGGATGTAGAATGCTCAGCAAAAGGCCATCCTCATGTGAGCGTCCCGATTCAGTTGCCTTCTTCGCTCCTTTTTTTTTTAGGCATGTCCATTTTTAGAATGTTCACACTGCAAAGGATCATGGAGCCAAATGTTCACGTTCTGCCACAAAAGAAAGGCATACACATTCCAGAATGATGGATCCTCCCACAGGATGAGCAGGGTCCTGTGGGAACACTTTCTATTGAACACTTCAAAAACCCCCCCCCCCGCACTGTTCCACCGTCCCCTCCTGCCACCGCTGCTGGGGAGCCAGGGAGGACCTTCCCAGGGAGGATCCTGACTCAGACAGCAGGAGCCCCCTCGTGCCATCTGCTGGTTCCCAGGCCTCTTCTCACAGCCTGGAGCAGACACGGTGGTGAGGTGCTCCGGGTCGGCCTCCACCCTGCCCATGCAGACCGTTTCCCCGGGGTGCATTGCTGCCTCCCCTGCCTCCTTCACCCTGCTCCCTGCTGAACTTCTCCCACTCGCAGGCAGGCACGCGCCCACGCTAACTTCTACAGCTTGGTCTTAACGGGGTGGAAAGCTCTTCGGATCCTTTCCTAGGACTAGAGTTTCATTGTGGAAAATCTCCCCAGGCTCCAACCGCTGACTCATCCCTTGAGCCTTGTCCAGGAAATCAGTTTCCAAGATTGCACAAACTCACATGCAGAAGAGCTATCAATATGTTCGCATTTGTATCCGTGTCAATCTCTCTCCTTACTCCTTGATATAATGAGTTGTCTAATTATGGTGACATCTGTTGAGGAGGAACCTAACTTCCCCCTCCCAACTCAGAACCCACTCCCGGGCTCTTTGGGGGGAGATCACATGCTGTGAAATTTGTGTGGAGAGATGGAACCCAAATAGCAGTTAGCCATGGCTGTCATATGACTTTTGCGATCCCCGCTATCTCCCAGTTACCCCGTCTCAACAGCACCTTCTCAGAAAGAGAGACAGATCTATAGACAGTCAATAGTAGAGCTATAGGCTCATCGCCAAAGTCTGTAGATTCTCAACATGGGCCAACTGAGAAAGAGAGAAGAAGGTAGACCACATGCTGGTGGTCCTACTTTTGTTTAATAAAACATGCAACTGATTTCAACATGGAAGTGAATTTTCAGTGGAGTATCCCAGAACGATAGCTACATTCCCTAAAGGTAAATTTTAAGGCTGGCCCAGGATTCATTCAACCGAGAGTTGAGGGTCTGGAGACAAAGAAGCACAAGCCTTGGGAGGATTTTACATCCCTGAGCGCAAATGATGGCCGCAAAGGCAGATGGCACCCAGAGTTGGAGAGAGTTCTGAGAGAGAGTTAGAAGACAGGGCCATCTGGTCTCGCTCCTCCATTTTGCCACAGCCTCTGGGCATCTTAGGAAGCCACAGAATCTTCACCTTCTAACGGGATCCCAAAACTGATTCGTCATGACACAGCCCAGGATGCCAAACCACAGTTGCGGGGGGAGGGGGGTACAGACCCTCCCGCTGGACTTGGACACAGACTGCTGGCTCTTTTCATTGCTCCTTCTCCCTGGAGGTTTCTGAGTAGTTGTGATTCAGGGTTCCCAGAGTCCTGTGTGTTTGGGGGGTGGTGTAGCTGGTGTGTGTACCTTGGATGTGTTAGTCTCCATCAAAGCGAGGAAGTGGCAGACTCCCCTCTAACTGGAGCCCTCGCTGAGTGTGATAAGATCTTCCCATGTCCTGGTACTGAGAGTCCTTTGGAAGTACTTTTTTCAATTAAAAAAATTCTTCCACTCATTTTTCTAGGAAATTCCTGCTGCTGTAGTCACAGACGAATAAGACTCTTGAGAATCTACGGAGCTCAGAAAGTAGAACTTCAGGACTATATAGAACCTTCCAATTCATTTAACTGAATTTCTTCATTACACAGGTGGGAAAATAAAGATGTAGGGTCAGGTTTTCAATGCTTTGGATATTGTCATTACCCACATCTTTTTTTTCCTTTAAAAATGTCTGCATAAAATATTATTTTTATCTCACTACAGTTTTAATTTCCATCCTGAGGATTGAGTTGTTCCTTGCTAACTACCTGGGAGACTTGTTCCAGAAAACCCCATGGATACCCAAATCTGTAGGTACTCAGGTCCCTTATATAGAATGGAAGGGCATCTGTGAAATAACAATGCATATATTCCTGTAGAATTTGATCTTCTCCAGGTTATTTATCATCATAGTTACTTTTCTTTTCATGTGAAGCAGTACGCAAGCAACTTAAGAGAGTGTTGCAGTTGGTCTGCATAGTTGCTGATAAATCCACAACCAAAGGGCTTAAGGGAACAAGTTTTTTTTTTGTTTTGTTTTGTTTGTTTCTTTGGCTTACAATAGTTTAGTTAAAATTCCTTGTCCAGCCTAGCAATAGAGTCACACCAATACCAGGGGTTGAGGGAACTGGCCATACCATATCCACATAATGATCCTTAGTTATCAGACCAGCATGTCTGACCAAGTATATAAAAAAGATGACAACTATCTCAAACAATTCCTTCTGTCTTATTGGCCTGCTTAGGGACTGGCCCCACCCACCATGGGCTGGATCCTCCCCATAAATTAGACAACTTCTCACAGGCTCATTCGGGGCTTAAATCAACTGTTAATTCTCTATAAATATGCCCAGGGCTCAAACCCTCAACTTCCAAATCAACACCTGTATCTAAAGACAACTGTAATCTAACAGGAAGAAAGGGAGATTTATTTAAACTTATGGGCCCAGAAGATACAGTCGATTGTATCAGGAATTACACTGGAGAAGGAACGAGGGCTGGAGGCAGAAGCAGAGGCTGGTTTCGGCCACTGCAGCCATTGTTAAGGCAGAAAGAGTAAGAGTGAGTGAGAGCAGGACTGGGCCTCCAAACCTCAGGGCCTGTCCCCTGTGACATTCCTTCCTCCAGCAAGACTCTACTTTCAAAGGTGCCATAACCTTTCTGGGCATTAACACCATCTAAGGCCTCAAACACATGAGACTAAGGAGGGCAACACACATTCAGACCAGGACATTTATGATTCCTTATGGGTAATGGTTATCATACTGACTTGCTTAGGGAATTGATGACAAGAAAAATTTCTGTTCATATTCAATACAGATGTAATTGCCACAGGTCTAGTTAACCAGCATATGGCAATAACAATGCAGTGTTGTAGTCATGGGCAGTTTAGTCTGAAGGTACAGAACTCCTGCTATGGAGTGATGACTGTGATTTGGCCCATTATTCACCACATAGATATCCATTGGTCACATATTATGCAGATGCATTTTACTACTGTGGAAGACTCTGAAATGAGTGAGACAAGGTCTGTGTTCTCAAAAACCTTGCATGTCTTTGACCTAGCAAGGAATAATACTATGGTTAAAATACAGGCAGTCTGGTCTAATATATATATACACACACACACATACATATACATATACACACATATGTACAAATACATATATCCATGTATAAATACACATATACATCCACACAATACATAAAACCCATGTACATATAGATATACATGTATAAAATATATATTACACATATATATACATATACACCATATACATAAAACATAGGTATCATCTATACACATACACCATACACAGCATACTGTTACATATATATACATATGACATGTTATATATCTGTACATATATAGTATATGTTACATATTCATATATACATCTGTATATTTATGTTACACATATACACAAATATATGTATATATACACACATATATATTAATATTGAAAAGATGTGAGAGGGGTTGGAGAGGTGGCTCAGTGGTTAAGCCTCTGCCTCGCAGGCGGAAGGTCCTGAGTTCAGATCCTAGACCCCACGTACAGACGCCAGGAGGAAGCGGGGGCAGCCTGCACTTCCTATTCTGGTAGGGCGGAGCCTGTGAATCCCGGGGCCAAATAAACAAGGAGGAGGTGGAGGCGTCCATAGTGGTTCCAGAATTTGTCTGTGGTTCTACACACACACACACACACACACACACACACACACACACACACACACATACATACACATGCACACACATACATATACACACACAATTGAATAAATAATAAATAAAAAATTAAAAAAAGATATCTGTGAAGAGATGTGAGAGCTCTGAGTAGGAAAGGGTTTGTGTGTATATCTGCGTATGTGTGTGTGTATGTGCGTGTGTGTGTTGTGTGTGTGTCTGTGTGTGTGTGTGTAGAAGAGGGCACTGTGTGTGCCCATGGAGGCCCAAGGGTGACTACTTTGGGAATCATTCTGGATTGTTCTATTTCCTTCTTTGCTTTGTTCTGGGATTTTCCAGGCTCTGCCTTCCAGAACGAGTATTATAGGCCATTACCATTTCTGCCTGGCATTTTTTGTGAGGGATCCGGAATCCAAACTCCGAGTCCTTTTTCTTACAAGACAAAGATTTAACCCATGAGCCATCTCTGTCCAAGCCAAAATGAGGCTTTTTTTTTTTTCCAAGTGATAATATCAAAGAAGACTTCGTTGAGAAGGTTGGCCCTCACTTGGGTTGGTTTAGCAAGTATGCATACTGCACCAGCATGGAGACTCTTAAGGGGTCGTAGACACGGGAGTCACTGCATCCAGGTGATATGGCTTCCCATGTGACAGAGAGGTAGTCTTGGGAGCAGCAGTGCAGGGAGCCTCTTCACAGAGAAGACTCTTGTGTTCCTACTGGCTTTTCTGCTTCTTTCATCTGCAAAGATGATATAAACACAGATCTCTTGCTTAAAACTCTCTTGAGACTGCCCAGCACCCTCAGAGTCCAGCATGCCTCTTTCCCCTAAAATCTCCGTCTTATCCTCTCACAATCCACTTGTTCATTCATTTCTTTTTGCAACCTGATTGTGGATGAACTTCCATCCCCATGACAACTGCTTCCTTAGAAACCTTCAGTATGCTCCCCTAGCTGGGAGGATACCAAAGTTCCAGATTGACTTTCAAGTCCATCCACAACCCAGATCTACAAACCTAGCCTACTCCCCCCATCTCCCACCAAAGAAATGCCTTTCTTTGGCTGGGTTCTTCAGACTAAAGAGGACCTCTTGCTCCCTGGCAAAAATGAAATTGCTATGGTTAGATATGGTTTGGTATGCCGGAAGCTTCCTCTCCAGCATGGCAGTGTAAGGGAGGTTGAGTGCAGTGAGAGGTGATCAGGTACCGTGGATACTGCTCTGGGAAAGGACATTGATCCAGTCTCTCATTGCGCATTGGTTCTCCAGAGAGGAGGGAACCGCCCCCCGCATGCCTGGGCCTTTCTGCAAGTAGCTTTTTCTCTATCCATTTTTCCAGGGTGCTGCAACACATTCAAGATGCCCTTGCCCAGGGCATCAGTGCCATCCTCTTCAAATCCCTTGGCCATCAGAATCATGAGCCAAATAAATACCCAGCGTCAGACATTCTAATGTGGTAAATGCAGAGTGAATTGGAACAGAGAGACTTTTTTCCTCTGATCCAAATCATTTGACTCCCCCACCTGTCTTCTCTTTTAGTTTTGCCTGCTCGCTTATCCATACCTTGACTGTCTGCTCTCCTGCGCCTGGCATCAGCGATGAGTTCTGAACCCTGTTCCACGAAGATCCACAGCAGGCCCCTTTATTTCCACGGGAGTGTTATCCTTAGGGTTTATTTCCACGTGTTTTTGCTGGCAACGGTGGGGTGTGTTACCGCTCATCAGACTCAATGTGTGTGTGATCCGCCTCGTGCACGAGCACCCTTCTGTGAGGAGTCGACAGTGAGAGAGGAAAGTGGCTGTCATTCTTCTCAAAATGTCTTCATTTTGAGAACTGCAGACTGCGGAGAAGTGTTGTCAGTCAGCAGTCTTGAACACTGTTAAAACTGGCAAAGACTCTTTGCAAACTTTTCTTGAGAAAGTGCAAACTCTCACCTGGGACCCTAAAATCAAAGACTCCTAAGAGCTCATTAATCTAGTCCTTCATCAATTGTTCAATTCAATAAACTATTGATAAGAGACTGACTACCTTTTACCAGACATGGTTGGCAGGTGTTACAGAGACTGCTGAACAAACACGAAAGTCCTTCTCCTTCTGGAGTTTGGATTAGAGGAAACTGACAAAATGGGTTGACAGACTGTACCGATTGGTCAGATCCACCTTGCTGCTATTGTAAATAAAGTTTTATTGGAACATAGCCATATTGATTTGTTTACACACTCTCTGGGACTGTTTGAGGACCACAAGCACAGTGTTGAGGAGTTGTGACAGAGACTGGATGGCCCGAAAAAGCTAAAATAGTCACCATCTGTTGCTTGGTAGAAAGTTTGCCAACCCATGGCTGAGAGAAATAAGGTGGTGATGCAGGTATGAAAACAAGAAGGGTTGAGAGAGAGATGGAAAGTAAGAAGAGCGGGCCACAGGGTACAAGGACTGAGGAAAGAGACCTGGAGAAAGGAAACAGGAATGTGCACGATCACCCAGCCATCACGAAGAAACACAGGGCTGGTTAGAGTGAATGAGGGGTGGAACAGCAGATGAAGTCTGAGAGATGGAGAGGGGCTGGACTATGGTGGACCCTGATGGCCATTGTATGAACCTTGGCTTTAAACTAAATGATGCGGAGAATCAAGGAATCAAGTCTGGTAGGAAATGCAGCGGGTGTGTGTGTGTGTGTGTGTATGTGTGTGTGTGTGTGTGTGCACATGTGTGTTTGAGTGGGTGTGTGTATGGTGAGGTGGGGTTCTCTTGACTGTGGAGAGAAAGGTATGCAAGGCTAAGAGCAGAAGCAAGTGGCCAGTGAGAGACCACTGCAACGGCCCAGGCAAGAGATGGCTGCGGTCCTGAACCACGTATGTAGCTCCAAAGGAAGAAGTGGTCCCATTCAAGATACACTTTGTAGACAGAGGAGATAGGATTTCCTGATGGGCTAGGTTTGGTGGGAAAGAGCCTGCAAGGTTCTAGGCCTGAGTCACTTGTCTTTTAGGAGACAGAGAGCTGAGTGTGCTGGCACGGGAGTGGACAACAGGTCTTAAAGTGTCCCTCTGTCCTCCCTCCTTCCCGCCCTCCTTTCTTTCCTTCCTCCCTCTATTCCTTTGAGAGATGGTTTTGCCAGGTATAGCCCTGCCCAACCTAGAACTCATGATCCTCCTGTCTCCGCTTCCTGAATGCTGGGTTTACAGGTGTGCACCACCGCGTCCGTCCTTCAAGTGTGTCTTAAGCGGAAACATGGAGCAGGTGACTCCACCGGATACTACGCTGTCCAAGCAGACTTCAAAGGTCTGCCCTTTCCAGTGCCTGTGGTCCCTCCAGTTCACTTCCTGCCTCCCTCTCTCACTTGTGCCCCTGACTTCTGTCCTCTAGGCTCTTGACCTGCTTTCCCTGGTGGCTTTGATGACCGTCCTTCCGGATGTCGTTAAGATGCTGCGACAAGACCTGAGGGCCACTCTGCCTAAGCAGGGACCTCCTGTCATTCTGCGGTCAGCCTCCCTGCGTGGCCTCACACAGCTTCTTTCTTCAGCTACTTTGTTCCATGGTCTTTTTTTCTGTTCTTGGTCCTCCATCCTCACTGACTATACACAAAACTGAAAAACAGAGACCATATGCCAAAGATGGGTCTGTTTTGCTTTCCATCACATCTCTAGGGCCTGGCCTGTTTTCTTTTCAATACTTTGAAATGAACCTTATGCATGCTAGAGAGAGACTCTTGTGGGGGTCCTCAGGCCTAAAGCCTGCTCTCTGGAGAATGACACGTTAGCATCTAAAATGTGCGGTTGTTCGGGAATCTTCCCTTTGGAAGTTGAGTTTTGCCTCTGGGAGTTGAGTTTACCTGCTGTCTGTTCTTAGATAGCTTCTGTTCTTTCAGGACTGGGTAGGTTAAATCCTCCCCCTATAGTTACCTCCCTATGCATTTGAGATATGTTAATGCACGGACCAGGTAACTCTGCTTTGAGGCATTCATTGTCAGTTCCCTTCTAGCAACTAAGTGTCCTGCCTGCTTTCAACTCTACCTGGAGGCATCCTGTCTGGTCCCACAGCAAGTAGATGTCACTCCTGCCTTTTCTTTGTTTACTGGAATGCATTTATTTCACATAATCCTGTAAAGAATTTGGCCCTGCTCCTTGATTGTTTTCCTACAAATACTCACGCACACTTCAATAAAGTTGGCTTAGATGATGGAGGACATCCTAGGCTCCCTCTGACCCGATGCCTGATCATTTCCTACCTCTCCCACTTCTGTTTTCTTGTATGTAACTCTGGGTTAATGCTGGTTTGTGGGCCCGGACAGACTTTACCACCGAACTACATCTTAAACCTTTTTTGAAACCTTTTAAAGAAAGATTTGAGAGAGGGTCTCATTGAGTATCCCAGGCTGGGCAGGCCTTGAACTTGGAAGCCTCTTACCTTAGCCTCCTTGTAGCTGGGATTCCAAGCCTGCACCCTCCAGGCACAGTGCTACGGAACCTTTCACTTTTCCTTCTCAGTTAGAAAACCTGCCAAAGTCCTGTGCAGAAACTTGGTATTCACATTCATTTATTTATTACACAGATAACAGAGGTGTGGCTGTGGCTGTGGTTGGACCCAGGCTGAGGGACCCCTGTTGTGGCCCATCTGTCCCTGATAAGTTATCAGAGCATCAGAATGTCCAAGGTATTCCATGGGGAGAGGGGCAAGTCGCTGTCAGGAGAAGAAACAACACTAAGATAAGATTGCCCACATTTAATTTTGCTAAATAAAACACAAAGGAGAAGAAAAGACAAAACCAAGTTGCTATATTAGTTAGATAAAGCTACAAAAGCAAATACTCTTTCTCTCTGACTCTCTTAGCGTCATACAATCCAGGTTCATTTTCACACCCACCCCATGTCCAGAGAGGATGGCAGGGTGGGGAAATCACTGGGGATCTGGCCGACTGAAGCTCTGCCTTGATCTCGGAGACAGGAAATGGGATCCAAGCTGATCAGCATCTCTGCTCTTGAGACTTCTGCCCACAAGTGATGTGTGCATCTTGCTTATGTTTTCTTGGTGACCTGTAAGTCAGTTGGGCAGACCTAACTTAAATAAAGCCAGGAAGATATGTCTTCCGACAGGTCCAAAAGGCAATAGTGGACAAAGAGGGATAAACAGTATCCACGATGCTCAGCGTTGCCATTGGTGACAATTGCCTTATGAAAGGAAAATCACCTTAATACTCTCAAAATAATGAAAGGCAACTTTGGGTTGAAAGAGCAAGGTTTGCTCCAAACTGCCTTTCTGTCCTTATTTTATTGCTCCGACCATAGGCTCGGAGGAAAGTTACCGCAAGGTGATTCTCCCAGGCTGTACTCCACTGACGCATACTGGTCGTTTGCTCTTCAGGGGCATCCTTCTTGTGTCCCCCCGTCAGGTCCAGCCCAGAGCCATCTTCCAGAGTCGCCCCGAGAGTGGGCCTGTCCCCATTGGCGTTACTGGGCATATGTCTCTTGAAACTTCTGATCGCCTTCTACCTTGTCGTGTGGCAGAAGTGTGACTACATTGAATGGATGTGTGTGTGGGGAAGAGCAAGACACGGGCACCTTCCAGCTTGGAAGGAAACAGACAGTACCACTTAGAATTCTCTTACCATTATGATCTCCACCCCCACCCCAAGTCCTGAGTTTACAGCATGACAGAGGCAACTTCAAGCTCTGGGGCCACGTGGCCACTGACTGAGTTTGGACCACATAGATTGCTCAGAGTTCATGGGCTGTTAGGTCTCAGGGGAGGTTGAAAAGACCCGGTTCCTCCTTTTTGCAAAGCTTTTTCTCATGACATAAATTTTCGACCACCTCTGTTTCCTCTAGGGAATGCATTTGATGTGGCACAAGTGCAAGGCAAAAGGGGTCCCCACACACCATCCTGATATCCCATGGCTTCAGAATAATAAAACTGAGACTAGAGGTTTCAAAAAGTCCATGATACAAAGAATTTGTTGAACACACCCATTGTGAACAATTCACGATTATCAACACTTTTTTTTAAAGCAATTATTATTACTGTGAGAGCCTAAATTTCCTGGTGCTGTTGAGTTAGCTTGAAATATGCTTCCTGGTGTACTTTCCCACTGAGTTCCTACTAGCAGCAATGTCAGGTGCCTTACCAAAGGCACACACTCCCACAGCAGTTCAGATGCCAACACTGGAAAACTGGCTGAAAAATAATATAACAAGGACTGAGGGGTAAAGCAGGCTTGGAGCCACAGATCCTGTCCCACAGTTGTAATCACAGCAGGAAGAAAAGAGAGACTGTCCGTGGCTGAGTCCCTCTGGATGACTAGACAGTTTCATCCCAGAGCATGATCTCCTTTGACTCCAGTGACGCTTTGCAACTCTCTTGGGCTCTGGCCAAGCCACTTCCTGGGATGGGAAATGAGGTTCTCCTTAGACTTTCCTGGCCTGGGACCTGGGAGGGGTCACCCTTACTGAGGACATGGGACTGGATGGGTTGTGCTCACCCTAGTCTGTCATCCCAGAACTGGGATCTGGATTCTGCTCTTGCCGCACTCCACGGATGTGACCTCCACGCTTACTGTGGCTCATCTTTATGGACTCACTGGGGACCTCTCGATTATTAAATAGCAACAGCAATTCTGTTAGGTTTAAAAATGAATACAGGGTTGGGAGATGACTCAATGGATAAGGTGCTTTCCCCACAAGCATGAGGACCAGAGTTCAGATCTCCAGAATATACGCAAAAGCCAAATAGGTGTGGTGGCTGCCTGTCATCCCTGCATTCATGAGGCGAAGACAAGAGCTCCCCAGGGCCAGCTGACTAGTAGACTGGTGAGCTCTGGGTTCCTTTGCAGACCTTGCGTTAATAATGAAAGTGGACAGGGATTGAAGAAGACACGGGATATCAACTTGGGGCCTTCGCATGCACATACATGAGCACACACCCCCCCCATACATGTGTGCCTGTACACATACAAGCACACCCATATGTACCTGCCTTTTCACAACCACATGCAAAAAGAACGCATGTTCAAAATAGCATGTTTCACATGCACATATATGCATATGTATATAGTTTTTCTCTTTTGTGCATGTGAGTGTGGTGTATGAATCAGTGGTGTATGTGCACATGTATACAGATGCATGTGGCCATGCATGTGCACATAGGCTAGAGAAGGACCTTCAGTGTTCTGCTCGATCGCTTTTTACCTTAGTCCATTGAAACGGGGTCTCTTGTTAAACCTGACTATAGGTTGGTGTCTAGTAAGTCTCAGTAATCCTTCTGTCTCTGCACCCCCTTCTCAGTGCAGGGGTTACAGGTACGTATGACCATACCCAGGTTTGTGTGGGACCTGAACTCAGGTCCTTACGCTTGCAAAGCAGTTGCTCCTGCCCACTGAGACATCTGCCTATCCCTAATTTTTATTTCTTGAATAAAAAAGAAATTAACATTATGCCAGGTTATATGTGAATAGATAAAACCTTATTTGATATAATACTAGTAACACATTGGAACAGAGAACACTGGCACATTTTAAAAATTTATTCTGTGCTAATTAGTCTATTTAGATTTCCTACTTCTTGGTTTTATATATATATAATATATATGTATATCTATACATACATATATATGAAAATTATCCATTCTGCCCAAACTTTCAAGTTTAGCGGTAATTTTTAATATTCTATTATAATATAAAAATTAAAACTTTTCCATTTATAAAAATAATTTATTCTCTCCAACTGGATAAACTTGCCCAACCTTCAAAACGAAAGCTGAGATACATAGCACTGATGTAACAGAATCTCTGAGAAATTAGGGATCACGGTCAGCATGGTAGAGGAATAGGGGTCTCCCTGAACATCCTTGTTAGGGACTGATTGCAAAATGTCCCTCGCCAGCTTATGTGTCTGAACTCTTGGGGCCAGCCGGTGGCATGCCTTTAGAAGAGGAGAGGTAGCCAAAGGAACGTGGTGCTGGGGTCAGGATGTGGGGGTTCTGCCTGAGGACTGTGCTTCCTGGCTTACTGCAGTCTGAGGGGTCCTGTCACATACTTCTGCTGTGTGAATGCCTCCGTGCCCTCCCCATGATGAGGGATGGCACCATCTCAACCTGTGAGTCCAAATAAGCCTTTTCCCTTGAAGCTGTTTCTTGACAGGTACTTGATGGCAGCAACCAGAACGTTGACTAATATAACCCACATCCTGTGCTCCTCACTCTTTGTGGCACTCCACCTTGAAAAAGGGGCACTGTAAGTGATTATGCAAAGGACCCTGAGGCAGGAAAATTATCTCAGATGACTTCAGTAGGCTCCATGGGTTCAAGGGATCCTTCCAAGAGGGAGATGGGAGGGTCAGAGTGGAGAGATACGTGGCTACGGAAACAGAAATAGGTGCGGTACAGTAGAGAAAGGGGCTTTGGGCAAGCAATGCAGGGGTCCCTTAAAGCTGTGAGTACTGAAGCCGATTCTCTGCTAGAGCCTCTAGGAAAGTTTATCCTTCCAGAAAAAGCAGCCCAACTTTAACCCTGTACCCACCCACTTTGAATGTCTCTGACCTCTAGAACTGCCACATAAATAAATGTGTGCTGTGTGAAGCCACTTGGTGATAACTTGTTGCCGTAGCAACTAGAAACTAGGCCAGGCCAGTAAGAGGGGAAGGAGGTGCGCGTGCAGACCTGTCTGGGTTTGGCATCCATGCCGACACAGGCCAGGAGGAGGCCCGGGTGCCAGGCCCTGTCACTGCCGTTCTGCAGCCTGGCTTACAGTTCTCTTAGGTAATAGTGTTGTGATTGGACCGTCCAGCTGCAGAACGCACTTACTTGCCATGGGCCAGCAATGCTCCGGTGGAGACCCGGGTCACAGATAGGAGAGCTGGGCAGCAGAGAATGGAAGCCAGGGAACAGGAGACAGCAGAGGCAGGACCCGGTGTTGAGTTGAGGTGACAGGTGAGCACTGAGCCATGACGGGGATGGAAGGGTCATGGTAGGAAGGACCCGTTTGGCTTCCTACCTGCTGAGATGTCCTTTATGTAGACCGGACCCACGAGGGAGGACCATCTGAAGAGGGGGTAGGAGAGGGACTTTATGGGTTTGGTCAAGACCACCCAGGGGAGAGTGGGAGGAGGGAGGAGAGCTGGGGATGACACCCCAGGGGAACCGACATCACAGAGGCTCCAAAGTAAGAGGCTTCAGTGGGGGACAGAACGCTAGGCAGGCGGCAGGCAACCAGCTTACGTTTGCACCATGGAAACTCAGGAAGGGGGACAGCAGTGAGAGATGCCAGCGAGCATTGGCCGGCTCGCAAGGCTGACTGGGTTTCGGCAAGACATCCCATTAGGTTTGGGAATTCAGAGTTGATCCGTGACCTCGGGGAGAGCCGTTTCCATGGAGAGGCAGGGGAATGCCAGATTGTACAGGGTCGGGGAAGGGAAGGGAGGTGAGCATGCTCGGATGCGAGTTACAGGGACATGTGTTTGTTTCACTGGGGGTTTTGTTGCAAACCACACCAAAGACAGCCAGGAACCTTTCCAAGCCACAGCGAGGAAGGAAAAAGAATTCTCTAATAGGAAAATGACAAAACTCCTCAAAAACTTGGCTCTAACACCATGTGCTAATTGAAATGAAAGGTGGACTAGATTTCCTGGGAGGTGGCAGTATGTAGCACAGGGGACACGAGAGTCAGTACTCAAAGCCCCAGGAGGGGTGAAATTCAGACCAGTCCCTCTGCAGCCTCAAGACCCTCAACATGAGCTCCAGACCACCCACTCTAGGACCTTCACTTTCGGCCAGGACAGATGCCACGATGTGTAACCTTTCCATCTGTACCATCCTGACTTGATGGCATTGCACCACGTGACCACTCCACAGTAGCCACAAGGAAGAAGGACCACAAGCTCAAGGCGAGTGGGTGGATACTGTCCACGCTGGCAGCTGGCCGCGGTCCCCCATCTTTTGCTGCTTCAGAAGCGCAGACTGATGGTCAGTCTCCAGCACCTGTGGCTGTCCGCATGGCGTTTCCCTGGTCCCTTGGAACCTGGTGCATTTGCGCGTGAGAAGATGGAGCCTTCATCTCACTGTCCCTTGGATAGACCACAGTGAAGGCTGAAGGAGTTGGTGTGTCCACATCCAGCTCTGTCAACCCTCGGGCAAGTTCTGAGCCTTTACCCACAATCTACCTGCTGTGATGCCCGACTGACTTCACGACCTCCCCTACTGGCTTTCTTTCCTGGCCACCTCACCTTTGCACTTTCTGTTTCCTAGGATCACCTCCCAAGTGACCTTCTTGCACTGGACTCCTTGTTTCCAGGACAACACACAGGACCACAGAAGGCTATATAGCACAGCGCGTAGCAAAGCTCCTGTGCATTTGTGGCCTGGATTCTGACAACCGCGACATCTTCCGGGCAGTCTGGTCAGCCACCTACCTGTTCAGTGTCTTTGTGTCAATGCCAGAGTCAGTACATCCTATGTTCTAGGCAGGGGACGTCATGATTTGCATTTGTGGGGGACTACTTCCTGTTTTCTTTGCAAAAACTCTGGGGCATGGTGCAATGCACCATCTCTATGTCAGAGATGAAGATACTGAGGCACAGAGAAGCTGGGGTACTTACCCCCAGATTACTGGACCCCGTGTTGGCACGATGAAAAGAGGAGGCAAGTCTTCAGACTCTTAATCCAGAACTTCTCCTGGTGTATGTTGAATATTCTGTGGAAATTAGTCATTGATGCCAACTTCACAATTGCAGACCAAGCCTTATGGCACGTGCATGAAGAGTTACTTAGTCGAGGCAAGCCCTGAACAGGTCGGCGGAAGAGGATCTAATTGATGTGCAAAGGCCCAGCCCATCGTGGGTGGCTCTGTTCCCTGGCCTGGTAGATAAGATGGAGAGAGCTGATTCAGTATTTGGCAGGCCAGCAGATTAGCAAGCAAGAAGGCTTGCTCCTCTTGCACTTGTGGCTTTGGCTCCTGATGTTGGTGAGAACCCTCCTACCATGAGGTCGAACCTTACCAATAAATCATAAGCTGGAATGCACCCCATTGTTCCCCTAAATTGTTTCTGTGCTGTATTCATTCAGTAATGGGAAGATGAAATTAACATCCCCTGCTGAAAGAGAGTTCCCTGTTGTTGAAATCCTGGCCACTGATATAACACTCATGTAAGGGAAAGTGACGTAAACATGGGTGGTTAGTAGCATGTGCGTGGCTCGTTTCTTTTAATAGTGCTATGATCGAGTCTCACTTGGTAAGTGCTCTGCTTAGCAAATGTTTATGCCTTGTGGATTTCACCAAGTTAGATTTTTTTCCAGTGGCTGGGAAACACTGGATGATGAAACTCTTCTGATTTTCCTGCCGAAGCCAATGGAAACCTAGGGTCCCTCATCAGGGCTCAGTGTGGTACACTGAACCCAGCTGGGGGAGCCTGCGTCACTGATATCCCTGGGGACAGACAACACATTCCTTCCGGCCTCTGGGCCCCAGCAACTGGTTCTGAGAAATGAGGGTATTGGACTCAATAATTCCTAAGGCTCTTTGTAGCTCAGGGACTGGACAGCCCCAAGCCAAGGGCTCCTAGCAGCAGAGGGCCTCTCTCCGGGTCTGTTATGCTCGGTCTCTGTCCTGAGTCCCAGTGGATAAGGGGAGCATTGGGAGTGGAGCCTGTGTGTTCCCACCCCAGCCTCTCTGCCTCTGTTTTCTCTGCTGTCATGGAGAAGACCCCCCCCCCACTCATGATCTTCCACACCAGAATGTTGCTATGAGTTGCGAGGTCTCTTCTCTTTGACCGTGCTGAGCTCAGAGAGGAACTGATGTTCAAACCTGTTTCCTGGGTGTCTCATTCTGTTTATGCCAAGCTCAATATAGGGTGCTATGGCTTATGGCCTCCCATTGAGGGTAACCAGCATCTCTATCCCTTTACCTAAATCCACTTTGTTTGTTGCTTGTGTGTGTATTTATATATTTATTGAATGTGTATGTGTGTGTGTCTGTGTCTGTGTGTATGTGTGTGTCAGAAGACACTGTTCATGCCTGTAGAGGCTCAAGGGTGACTTCAGAAATCATCCTAGATCGCTTCTACCTCCTTTTTGCTTTGCCCTAGGGTTTCCCAGTCCCTGACTTCCAGGGCAGAAAGTGTAGGTCAAATTCCATTTCCACATAGAATTTGGTCCTTCTGCTTTCGAGGCAGAGTCTTAACCCCTGAGCCATCTCTCCAGCCCAATCCACTTTGAATAATAATACTAATAGTAAATTGACAAATTTGCACAGAACAATGAATTCATTGCCTTATATTTTATCCAGTTTTAAAAACATTGTAAAGATGATCTCTTCTTTAGCTGTAAAGTCAGGTACCTACAACTTAATTTTGTGTTTCCAAAAATATTACTCATGTTCAACATTCTCCAAAATATGGGATCGTTCTGTAATCTTCACAGTGTCTTGTAGCCCAGATATAGTCAAACCCCAGAGGCTTGGGGATCCAAAAGTCAAGGCCTAGTGAAAATAATACACAAGTCTGACTGGCTCTGAAACCTGTTATGATAGTTAGCTATACAGATGTCAACTTGACAGTTGTAGGCTAAGCTTTGGCACATCTGTGAAGAGCTGATAGTTAAGGCAAGTCCTAAGCAAACCTGCGAGAGACTGTCTAATTGATGGCGAAGACTCACCCCATGGTCTGGACACCCATTCTCTGGACAGATGTAAGATGGATGGAGCTGGCATTCTTCAGCATACCTGGACGTACTTGCAGTTTCGCAAGTGAGGTTTTCCTTTTTCTCAATAGTCCTGTGGATGCGGTATGCCCAGTTCTCTTGCTTCTGATATTGGTATAAGCTTTCCTTTCAAGCTGGACTAAGATGCAACTGGACAGTCATAAGGAAATAAAACTTCCTCCATAAGCTGTTTTGTCATGAAGTTATCCACAATATACAGACAAACTGTAGCACCTGTCCAGATAGTCAAAAACTGTCAGGGAATCTCCCCTCCTGCGTGTTTCAGGCCCACAGGGACTCCTCCACAGGGCTCCGTGGCATGTGTGCCTGCCTCCTTTACCCTGGCTCACCTTCAGGGACTTGGCATCCAGAGAGGAGTAGCTGAAGCCACATTTGATCTCTGGCATGGGCATGGGAGGGGACTAGCCTGACCCAGCCCATCTCCTGTGAACATGATCATCAATCCTCCGCCTATACCCTCTCCCAGAACTTTACATCTGCTATCTTATCTCCATTGGCTCTTGTCTCTGAGGACTTCTAAGACCACCCCTGCCTTCAACCAAGAATAAGTGCCCCATGCTGGCAGAAACAGGCAGATGGATGGGAAAGCATTGAGGCTGATCAGCCCCACAGATCCCGGTCTTTCAACATCGTAAAATGCTGGGGAGATGACTCAGGGGCTAAAACCTTTGCCTAGCAAACAAAAGGACATGAGTTTGGATCCCCCAGATCCTATGTAAAAATGCTATGCAGATATGATGGCAGCCTGTGATTCTGGTCCTGGAAGACCTGGTAAACCAGAGCAAAGTAATAAGGACGAAAAACAATACAAGATGATTCTGATGTCAGCTTTGGGCTTCTACAGGCACACACATTCAAGTGCCCCTTGTACATGCAAGCAGAAGGTCCTGAGTTTGGATTCCAGATCTCATGTAAAAACACCTACACTTCTGGCCTGGTGGACAGTGCTTGGGTAATCCCAGAGTGAAGCAAAAAGGAGGTAGAAGCAAACCAGAATGATTCCTGAAGTACCCTCGGTCTTCTATGGGACATGCAGTGCCCTCTGACACACACACACACACACACACACACACACACACACACACACGCACGCACAGAGCACAGCACACAAAATGTTCAAAGTCTTAAGATTTTACATGTTAGCTGACATAAGAAGAGTTCTAAAATGAATTAACTATATAAATCTACACTTATTATCATTAAAACAAATCTTTTGGGCCTTTTGTGTGAATATGCGTGTGTGTGTACATCTGTACACATGCATGTATGTGTGCACGTGTGCATGTATGTATGGAAGGGAGTACATGTGGCGTGTCATCTAGTGTCTTCTTCAGTTGCTCTACACCTTATATATTTGAATCAGGATCTCTCGCTTCAACCCAGAGCTCACTGATTCAGTTAGTCTAGCCAGTCAGCATACTCAGAGGTCTCCTATCTCTGTCTTCTGAGAGATGAGATTACAGGTGGGCCACCATTTCTGCCTGGCATTTACATGGGTGTTGGGATCCAAACTCTAGTCCTCATGCTTATATGATAAGCACTTTACCCACTGAATCTCTCCAAACCTAAAATAAATCTTTTAGTGCATAAATAAAATCTCAACCAAACAACACAATTTGTACAAAAGACCAAAGAACAGAGGTTCTTAACAGAGGTTAAGAAACAGAGATCTGGTATATAGCTCAGTGGTAGAAGGTATGCCTAGCATGTGTAGAACCCTTGGGTTCAATACCCAGAATTAGACTAAAAAGAAAACCAACAGCACAGGCTGAAATTTTAAGCAATCTGGTCATTGCATAAGTTGGTCAGGAGAAGGAAGGACTCCCACAAAATTATTTAGTCGTGGGACCTGTAAGAAGGCAATCTGCTTACAGGGGAATGTGCCCCGTCCCTGGGGCAGTAGACTTTATTCAGTGGATATTTCTGCATCTGTGAGTACTTGCAGGTTGGCAAGCTTACTCGGTTCTAATTCATCTTTGAAGATATTCAAGTAGATTCTATATAGAACATCTCTGACTTCAGGAATATCACAAAGTTCTCAGGACAGTAGCACAGTTCACTTTCATTTGGAAAACGATGGGAAATAGGCCAAGAAATCAATAGAGTACAGAAAGTGTCTGAGTCTACAGGTTGGTCACAGATCTGCTGTTTTCATGTGGAGGAGCCCCAGAGCTGGGATGGAGGGCCTGGTATAGCAGTAGTTTATACTTTAGTAGTTTTTTTTTTTTTAATAGCTTAGCTACAGGAGTAAGAATTGATGGATTTCTAGGTTATCCAAAGATTTCTCCAATATCATAAATAGTGTTGAAGTAATCCTAGACATTACTAAGACATGCCACGGTTGTTCAGTTATTCACTCCAGAAATATTCGTTAAGCACTTGGTATGTGTTTAGCTCTGTGTGACAACGGAAAATGAGACACAGTCTCATCCCCAACGAAGTCATACCTTGGAGTCATGTCAAGACATAAATCTGGGTTTTCTGCATTCATGAGGAGTCCTAGGTACTTTGGGGTTACCAGCAGCTGATCCGCCATGTAAGGTGAGAAAGGCCCTGAATCTGAGCTGAGGTCAGAGGATGAGGAAGGAGAAGCGTTCAGGATGGGCGAGTGGAGTGAGAGTTGGAGTGGGACGGGCAGAACCGCACAGAAGAGGGAATTGCGTGGGAATAGGGTGGGGGTGGATTGGAATTCAGTTCACAGCTCCTTCGAGTGTGATGGCATCCTGGGAAGTGAGCGATGGTCACTGGGGGTTTTCACTGCTGGTGAAGCAGTGTCCGTCTGTCAAGCAGGACTATATAAAGCTCAGCTGCTCCAGGGGATCTGGCCCACTAGGGTGGCCCCCTGAGAGGTCATGCCGAGAAGTTCTGGGAAAAAAAAATCACCCAGCTTCCTCTCCTGGCAAATGAGGGTATCAGCCTTGGCCTGGAAAGAGGGACAGAGAAATGAGGAAGTTCTAGGGTTGATCGGGAGAAGAGGCAGCCTTATGCTCTAAGGGAGAAGGAAGATGAGAACCATCCAGCAGGAGCCGTGTGCAGACCCTCAGGGAGCTCATGAACCAAAGTGGGAGACACCCGGAAGCCTGGGCGAATGCTTTGGCCAGATCAGGAGAGGGGGCTGCGAAGGGTTCCCGGGCTGCTCAGAACACTGGTGACCCTGGATCCAAAGGAGTAGAAAACAGGGTTGTGGAGGAACCTCAAGGAAGGCAGCCTGGGATAATTTCTTCCTGCCTGAGTGTCAGAACGTCATTATAGCCAGTTGGGAAGGCTGGTTGCCGGGTGTCCTAGGGGTATTGCCAGAATCCAAGAAAACAGCACCTTGGAGCTAATAGTGGCAAAAGGAGAGGAATTTACAGACCCAGTGCATGGTGAGAACAAGAGTCTACGCCATCCGCCTGCCCCCGCAGAGGGGGTCCCTCAGCCCTATGGCATTGTCTTCTAATCAATGAATGAGTGATCAGAGGGCCATGAACCTGTAAGAGAACCAGAACCAAGTTTCAAAACACCATGGCTTGGAATTGAGGAGATGGCTCAGTTGGTAAAAGTTCACATCTCCAGAACCCACTTAAACAGGAGGCAAAGTTGCAAACTTGTAACTCTGCTGCTGGGGGTGTAGAGACAGAGGGATCCTTGAAGCAAATTGGTCAGGTGGTATAGCCGAATCAATAAATTTTCAGGTTCAGTGAGAGACCTGTTCTTTAATTAAAAATGAATGAGCGAACGAATGAATGAATGAATAAATAAATAACTCTGTGGAGAAAAGACACTTGATGTTGATCTTTGGTCTCCATGTGTATACACACACACACAAACACACACACACATGCACAGTCAGTACATCTGCATGCATGCATGTACACATCCACACTAGCACGTTCAAGAACCGTACACACACCACTACTACAATCACACACACACAAAAATATTGCAACTCATCTCACACAGTCTTGCCACCTCTTGTGTGGTACTTCCTATACGCTGCCAGACTGCCCATGTCAAGGCCTGAGGGAGTGTAGAAACCATTTGTTTAGACTATGACCCAGAGGGGAAGACACTTGCTAACTGTGTGAAGAAGGAAGACGGCAGAGAAGGGAAGCATGATACACTCCAGAAAAGCGTGTGCCCGTTTGCATTCTATCACGATGGTTGGAAGCTTCTGAAGGGGCGAACACCTCGGCGCTACCCATGGTGCCTCTGAGTGGCGGAGTTTCCAGGAAGCATTAAAAGAACGTCACATTTCTGCCTGTTCGGATTTGCCTCCCACCAATACAAATGACTTCTTAATAGAGAGGATTGTCGAGAGTGAGTAGGAAGAGAGTCATCGCTGAGAGCAGCAGATTCTCAACATACGCATGCTCCATGGAATTTCTAGAGAGAGGCATTTTGTTTTGTAACTGGCCCGTAAGCCCATGCCCAAGTGCGTCAAAGTACCTGCCAAGGTCTCAGAACTTGTCATTTAAAGACTGCGGAGGGAACAAGCAGATGGGGACAGACCTGCTATTCAGAGATGAAGAACAGACCCTCTGTTATCACTGTCAGCATCTTCTAGCTTCTCCCTGGACAAAGTCCCCTTCTCCTCCTTGGTCCATCCCAGTCTGTGCACCAGCCATAGATGAAACAGTCAAATATTTTAACCATTGTTAATCATCTTATGCTTGGAGCTCGCAGAATACTCTCCAAGAGAACATATCACCTATCTGTCCAGTCTCTTCCCAGCCCCCTATGGGGGGCTCTGTACACCAGTGCACCAGCCTTCTGGTGGTCCCTGAACACCATGGGATTTCTCACAGACTGGATCCGTGTCTGTGTATACCAGACTTTCCCAAGCATGCTCCCCACTCACTGCCTGAAACAGTCTTATCCTTCCTTTAGGAATGAGCTTGGGGCAGAGAGAAGGGAAGCTTGAGAGATGACTCAGGGGTTGAGCCTCACAAGCAGAAAGGCTGAGTTCGAATCCCAGATCCCATGTAAAAATGTTAGGCAGAAATGGCCTCAGCCTGCATTTCCAATCCTGGAAGATGGGGCCTGGGAAATTCCAGAGCAAAGCAAAAAGTAGGTAATCTAGGATGATTCCCAAGTCACCCTTGGTCCTTCACAGGCATACACATACAAGTGCTCTTTTTACACACACACACACACACACACACACACACACACACATATACATACACATACTGAATGAGCTATAATGCTACTTCCTTACACAAAACCCTCCCTGGTAGATTGTCTCCCAACTTCAGCCCTAGTAGAAATATATCTATTTCATAGTTCTAAGTAGATCCCAAGTTCTATTTCCATGTCACTTCCATGCTGACTTGCTATCACTTATGAATATACCTACATCTTTTGCAGGATGAGGCATGGCATTGAGCAATTGGAGATATCGTGTAGTACAATGGTTGAGAGACTAGACTTAAAAGCTAGGCTTTTGGGTTTAAATGTTAATTTTGTGGACTTAGAGACGATTCTATGACCTCAGATAAATGACCTCCATACTCTTAATCTGTTTAGCTGTTTATACAAGTGGACTCTGCCAGCATCCATCCAGGACCTGACAGAAGCACATATAGATCCTTGGTATAATAAGTAGCAGGTAGTGTTACTATCCATAATAGTAGGGTTGGAAGTTGACTCAAAGTACTTGGGGGGGGCAAGTAGGTGATCCATGATCTTTTGCTGAGTGGAGAAATGGATCCAAAAGACTCCACAAAAATCTCCCTGTCCCACTCAGACAGGGGACAGAAGTAGGAAATGGTCTTTGGATCTTCCCTTAGCTTGACATGTTGCCCTTGAACCTGGAGACACATTCCCTGATGTTCGTCTTTAAGATTTGCAGTCTACAACATGCACCCACCAGCATTTGGTACCCATCTGTGATTGATCACCAGGGACTAGTGGGTTTTTTAAGGAGGAAGTAAAGAGGAGACCTGCTCCAAGGGGGGTGACCATCAAGAGAAGGCCTTCTCCAGCTGAGAAACTCTTGGTCACAATGATGATATGGTGAAGTTGAAAATCACCAAGGGTAGTTGACATCTTGCTGAGGTCCAAGAATCTAGAAGGGTCAGAGTATTCCAGCTGTCATGATAGAGAACAAAGAGCTCTCAGGCTTGGGAGCCAGGAAGATCTGAATTCAAGTCCTGGTTTTACTTCTTCTCAACTTGGCATGCTGAACAGTTGTTAAGTTCATTTGCTTCAGTTTTCCATTTCTCTGTGTGAATGGCATGGAACACACAAAGCCATTGTGGGCTGACCTGTGATAGCATCTCAGTGGATGTGCCTTTCGGACCCTTGAATCTTAATTCATTCAAGTCCCACAGGACAATAGATAGCTTTCCAAGTCCTAGCACCCCAAAACTACTCTAGATAAGACCATCTCAATTTAGAAAAATGGATAGATGGGAAGGACTTTCTGTACAGAAAGAATATGTCAAATGACTCTGAAGAATCCACGTTTACCTATAGTAGAGGAAAAATGGGCCAATTACATTTGGTCAGGTAGTTTAGACAGACCTTTGTTTTCTTTTTCTTTCTTTTTTTCTTTCCTGTTTGCTTGTTCACTTCTTAACTGTCTGGGAGAGGTTAAAGCAATCTGAATTAAGTTAGTTAAATTGACTTTTATTATTGAATTATAATCATTTGTGCAATTATGAGACCAGGTGTTCCTGATTGAGATCAATTATTCCTTCACCTGATCACTACAGAGCTAATAAGGACTTAGGATTGCCGTTCAAGTACACTTCCAGCCGCGCCGAAGCCTTCTGGAAAGGCATTTATTAAGCCAAAGAGTGGTGGAAAAAAAAAGCCAGGGGAGGAACAAGGACAGAGATGAAAATCCTTTAGGAAAAGGCCTAGAAGGGTTGATTTGATGGTGAAGTAGCCTTGATGGGCGGCAGACTGTTGACAGGAGTCTTGGAGGTGTTCCTGCAAGGAACTTGAAGGATGGGGGTGGGGCGGGGCGGAGGAGTCAGGCTTGTCTGCCCGCGCAGCAGGGTACAGCCTCATTTTCCTCGGTCTTCCTTCCTCTTTGCTCCTTCAGGAGGTTTCAGTCTTGACGATCCAGGCTGATGTGACGCAGTCTTCTCTTCCTCTGGGTGAGGGGGACGTGAAGCACAGTCTTTGGTTTGGACAATAGAGGCTTGGGATTGCTGAAGTTCTTGGCTCTGTCACATGTGGTCGCTGCAAAGGAAAGAAACGTCAGACCCTCACAGACAGGCTTGTGGCCAGAGTGTGGGCTGGATGGAGTCCTTCAGAGGCTATGACCAATGGATGGTTCTTTCTTCATACGCGTGGCCGCATATCCTGTTCTAGAGGCCGTTTGGGGGAGAGGATCATTTCTGAAATGGTTTTCAAGTCTTCGCACCCACACAGGTCATAAAAGGTTAGGCAGGTGGACGAGATTCCATGGAGCTATGGGAGCAGCTCAGTTAGTTCTAGTGTGTGGTCCTTGATTTCATGTATGGATAATTGGTAAAATTTGGGCCTTGTGGGGAGGTATGGAGCTGTGTAAGCCCTTTTGGGTTGCTGATGGTAGACATTTAATTTAGTTAAGTTGGTTTGTTTCTTCGCAGGTCTTTTGTTAGAGTAGGATTTCAAGGGAAGACAGAATTGAGGTAAGTGGGACTTTTCCTCGTTGTCCAGATTAGTTAGAGATTTGTGCTAAAATACATGGAACAGATTGTCATTGTAGCACTGTGCTTCTGGTCAGTAGGATACCCAGGAGCTATACTTGGAAAGTATAGCATTAGGAGAAACAGTTGGAAAGTAGAAAAGCAATGCTGGGTCAGCCATGCAGCCTGGAGACAAAGCCTTGAGAAGAACGATTTTTTATGTGAAATGTGTGCTTTGAGGGAAAAGATCAGAGTGAGCGGTGTAGCTACGGACTGGCAGTCCATGGAACAAATCTGAAAGTGACAGGCATGTTGGAGAGGAATCCCCATTATGGGAGCAAGGAGGGTTCCCGAGACATCACTTAGAGAAGACTTTGAGAGTGGTCTCTGCAGCTGTGGCTGTGGAAGGACATTGCTTCTGTAGGCTTGGCTGTTTTCAGGCCTTCCCTTTCCTTTTGGATCTCCACAATGACAGCCAAGAAGTTGGATGAACCTCCAGACAGATTGCAACCAGACCCAGTTCTGTCTGCTGACACCATAGTCTCTCCCTTTGCTGACACGGAGGGCTGTCTGGCTTTCCTCAGTGTCATATCAGGCTCTAAGTCACCCACTGAAGTCACCACTGGGCAGGGAGAAGCCTACGGTCTGCTTGCCAGCTCTCCTTCCATCCCAGCCATGACTAAGTTTAACAACTTTGGGCCCATGCTGATCTCTGTCATGCAACAATTAATTCCTTTCCCCTGAGATGTGACCACTCACAGACTTGATTCAAAAATGGTTCTGGAATTGGACATGGACAGTGGGATTAGCCTCCAGGTAACCAACCACCTGTTTACTAGCCCCTAACCCTCCCACTCCCTCCATAGCAGGGTACACAGACCCAGATGTGAACCAGTCTAAACAACAGTGGACCACAAACACGGGAAAGTTTCATTAAACTTTCACTGAAACTTATCTTTAGATAAGAAAAGATCTCGGCACACAAACAAGAGGCAGTCTAGTACACTGGAAGAGCAGTGAAAATAGACAACAACAACCAACCAGAATGCAGAGTATCAGCAGCCCTGAAATGTGCAGTCAGAATCAGGCCAACAAAATATCTTTCCATCCTAAGGCTCAGGGAATTTTGCAGAAGAGGGTGCAGTAAGACTGTAAGGGTCTAAAGACGGACAGGCCTACCACTGGCCAAGAAATTCCACTCAAGTCAGAGTTGCTGCATCCAGGAATCCACTGCAATGAGACTTATCCTCACTAGGCCTGCTTAATAGCTGACGTATCAACATTCCCCATAGACTAGGGAGGATCTCAGGAAAAACAATTACATGCAGTGGTAACTTTAGGGGTCAGGGCCAGACAGGTGAAAGGTTGTGTCCTTATCAGTGAATTTACTCAAAGAAGTCTACAGAAGCCTGAGCTCCACCAGAGCAGATAATCCAAAGAGAATCCCGGGGCTCACAGAGGCAGACAGACAGGAGGGCTGGAGGGAGTAGAAAGGACCAGTGAGGGGAGGGGAGGGTGGGAGAGGAAGGGGAAAATGTTTGTAAAACTAGCAAAATAAAATTTAAGAAAATGTTTCTCTTCTATTCCATTTAAAAAAATACTAGAGATCTTGAATAGGCAAATCATTTGCTTTTTTTCCCCCATGTGTAGGTGTGTGTGTGTGTGTGTGTGTGTGTGCGCGCGCGCGCGCGCGTGCCTGTAGAGGCCCAAGGATGACTTTGGGAATCATGTTGTCCTAGATTGCTCTACCTACATTTGTTTTGCTCTGGGGTTCTCCAAGCTCTACGATCTAGGGCTGGAAGTGTAGACTGCTGTCATTTCATCTGTCATTTTCACATGGGATCTGAGATCCAAACTCAGGTCCTTTTGCTTTACTGGCAAAGGCTCAGCCTGTGAGCCATCTCTCCAGCCTTCTCCCACCCCTTGTCTTTTCGTGCAAAACTAATGATCTTTCTCCAGATGTATTAATGGTTTAAGTATAAAATAGAAAGCCACAAAGACACTCTAAGGTGAATGCTTAAGTCATATTTGTATAAGTTTGGTAGGAAAGGTCTTTCTCAGCAGGCTGTTGAAAACAGAAGAGATCAAGTTTCATGAATTTGTTGGCATCAAAAAATGTAATTATCTGTATGACCGAAATCAATAACAAAAAACTTGATTAAATTAGAATGAACTGACAAGTTTAGGAATGGCACATAGAATCTATGAGGGCTGCTACTTTATGACCATGACAGCAATGACGATGGTGATGACGTTAGCTAGTATTTATTCCTGAGGGCCAGACAATGTATCACTATGTAAGGAATACAAACAATTTAATTTACAAAGAAAAATATCAAATGACAAATAAACATCAGAGAAGATAGCTTGTTTTATTTATAATCACAGAAAAGCAAATTAAGATGGCAATAAAGTGCTGTTTATGAAATTAACCAGAATGAGAAAAACAATACTACTCAAACATTGGTTAGAGTTGAGGAAAATACCCACATTCACACATTGCTGTTGGGAGCCAAAATTAGTACAAACTTTCTGGAAGGGAAATTTGTCAAAACCCAAAGTATGAATCCATTTTCATGTCTAGGAATGTGTCCTAGGGACATAATTAAAGATATACAGAATGATCTAGCTACAAGAAGCTATTTAAACAGTGAAGATTGGAATTAATTCAAATGCTTGATAATAGAAGATTTGTTAAATAAGTTGTCATACATCCACGCAAGTGCTTAACCATGCAAACATTAAACTTCATATTGCAGTTGTATGTTTATTAACTTGGTAAGAAGTTCTCTATCTATTGTTAATGAACAAAAGTAAGCTATAAAATTGTATGTTAAACATAAAAAATTCTTTTTCATGTATACACACAAATAAGCTCACAGGCACAGATATAGATACACACACACACACACACACACACACACACACACGCTCTATAGGAATAAAGGCCTGTAGAAATAGACTGAATATTAATAGTTATAAATCTATATCTATGCAGCAAAGTTAGAGGAGACTTGAATTTACTTAATTTTGTGGGTTTTCTTTAGATAGGTCTTTTTTTTTGTTTGTTTTTTTTCTAGCCACTATTACCTTTTATTGAGTACCCACAATGTGCTAGGCACTGTGCTAGATACTTTACATACATAATCTCATTTAATGTAATCCTCACAACAACCCTGTGAGGTAGGTATTTACTCCATTTCACAAATGGAGGAATTGAGGCACAAAAGATTAAACATCTTACCAAAAGTTTGCATAGCCAGTTATATGCCAGAGAAAGAATTTGAACCCAGTTGTGCCTCCACTTCTTACATTAAGCCAATCTTTTCAAAGGGAAAGTTTCCTACAGAAATATCTTCACATTCTTTTGGAGCCACTCCAACACATGTTGCCTTGTCTTACAGAAGCCCTCACTCCGCTTCTGCTGCCCTCAAACAGTAGAACCAGAGCATGGTGAGCTGGGTCAAGGGAGCTGTCTAAAAAATGGTTGAACAATATTAAGTGTCAAAGAGCCCTCAAGCCTTGACAAAAATAAGTTGGGGCAAGTTTCAGCAGCCCTGCTTCCCAGAAGCCCTTCCTCTCCTGGGGGCAAGGGATAGCACAGCAGGCCAGCTGACCTAGAGACCCATCCAGCTCCTCGGCAGCATCGTTCCTACAACTTATTCTTCCACTTCATCTTCTTCCTTGCATCACTCTACATTACAGTTACCCTTACCAACTGGTTCAGGTAGGATGGAAATAGGCCTGAGATAATCTGAAAACCTAGGTGAGAAAAACAATTTAAGGCCATCCTTAAAGGTTCTTCGGAGCCACGCAGGGAGTCTGCCAAGGTTGTGGGGAAGTAGTTTGGTCTACAAGCTAAGGTCCTACAGAATCTCTAACCTGTCTTTGGTTCCACAGCTATGAGGAAGCAGAACTAGAGAAGAGTTTCACAAAAAGCAGCTGGACTACTTTCTGAGTTAAGGTTGTCTCGTGCTGGACCTGTATGGTCCTTTACCTACGGCTGCTGCTGACATCACTCTGCTCCCCAGAATGTCCAGCCCCCTCAGGCATCAATGCCATGCCATCAGTACTGTCAGGTAATAAAAAATCTCCAATTTAGAGTCTTCTACTAAGATATCCTAAAGGTTATAACCCTGGTCTTAGCTACAGGAGCCCAGTTCAGCACCACAAGGACACAATGGGTATTTATCACTCCCTTAGACTGTGTCTAAATTGCAAGTGGTCAAACATATTCTAAAACCCAGTTTCTAACCCACTGACATAACCTTATGTCTTTATCCTAGTTCAAGAGACTAACTCCCAAACCAGTAGCTCAGCAATCACTACTGATCTTGGTAGACAAATGTAGCACCAGCCCTTTCCCGGCTTCTGAGCTAGTGGATGGGGACAGGCAGAGACCATTAGGGATTTAAGATTCTGACCTGCCTATGGTGATAAAGCACTTCAGCCCTGGGCCTGAGAAATATAAGCCCAGAACCACGCAACACAAGGGTTTGGGAAGAAAGGAGCAGAGGCTACAAGTTTTAATCCTGACCTTGAGGTCAAAGAAGTAGGAAGACAAAAAACTACTTCATTCCATGAGGAATGACAGAGAGAACATGAACTATGGAGAGCAGCTAACTAAGGGGAAATCGGTGAGCAGCAGGATATTTTTTCTTTCTTTCTTTTTTTTTTTTGGCCAACTTTCAAGCAAACTGAGGAAGAATGAGGAAGAGAGGCATAAACTTGGGTCTTAAAGTCTTCCCACTTAGGACCTCAACTCCATCCTGGAGACAGTGTTCAAGGTCTAGGGGTACTGGGAGGGGGGGCAACAAAATCACAGAGAAGTCTCTACGGTTCTTGAAATATTTTTCTACCACACATAACTGGACTGCTTTTCTGGTTGTCATTGTAAAATAAAGGCTTCTTCTGTGATGTTTTACTTAAGTCTACATATCCACAATCTGTTAGCCTAAAGAGCTCTCTCCCCTTTTGGTAGGAAAGGGCAATCACTCCTCCATCCCCATTCCCCCCCCCCCATCCCCAGTCAAACCAGGCGCTCAAGGAATTACAAAGCTACTTTTAATACTTTGGGGTGTGCCCCACAGGAATAAAAAACACTGGGAAAGGGTAGCCCCCTCACCCCCAGGAGCGGCCCAGGGGGAGAGATGCTACCTGAGGGATAGGAAGCACAAAAGGAACCCGCTGCAGACTTGGGGCAAAGGGAATGCCATCGGTGCTGGGACCTGTGAGCACTACAGGAGGACAGGCGAGCATGGTGGGACTGGCTCCAGGCACACAGGCGGAGGGCAAGAGGGTTGGACACGAAGCCACAAAGCTACTTGGGTTCCTCCTTCTTCTCGTTTGCCTTTTTCTGCTTCTGCTGCATGATCTCTGAGTCCCTCTGCTTGCGGGCGGCAGCAGAAAGCCCATCATCTCGGCGCTTCCCCTTAACCGAATCGCTCTGCTTTTTCATGTTCTTCTGGCGGGCGAGCTCGCGCTGGTTACCGCGGGTCATGGCGAGCGGCTCCGAGCGTAGATAGGTCTTTTCTGACTTTTCTATAGTGAATGAATGTTACCATAAAATCTAAGTAGCAAAAATTGCTTACTCATGGTTCATAGGAGGTTAAGTGATGCAGTGGAGCACATTTCTGCTGTCTTCCACTAATAATTTCCAGAGAAGAATGCCTCAAAAGAAGGTGATGAGTAGAGAAGTTGGAGAGGCTGAACCTAAGGAAAAGTTGGACTTGAATATGGCCATGCATATGAAACCTGCAAAGAAGGAGGATGAGCAGAGAATATGGCCAGCAACCTCTCTGCAGAGAGCTTGGTAGCGTGCAACAAGGTGAGAGGAAAAGGTCAGAACTGAGAAGGGCATTCAGCAAAGGACCCTGGCGTTTCCTCCTTTCAACTATGAAGGACTATGAAGTTCTGATCCTGTTTGCAAGTGGAAGGATGTGTCCAAACTATAAAATCATGCATGGTGGTCATTTCAGACCATGTTCATCAAACTTCTTCTGGGCTCCTGACTTTGGATTGTGTTCTTGTGCACCTGGAAGTTTTTATCATTGGCACCTACCTCTCTGCACATTGCACATTAACATTATATCTGTTAGTTATCGCAGAGAAATGGATGATCCAGTAGAGGAATGCATGGCTCTCAGGCGCCCATTAAGACAAATCAGTTAAAACTGAGGTACTGACTGACTGAAGAAAACATTGCCTTTGTCCTGGAAGAGACAATGTTGATTAGCCTTTCAGCCCATATCAGACACTGCTTTTCGACTATCCTGACTTGTCTGGCCTTGTTCACATACCTTCAATGACAGGCCACTCATGGCCGCATGGCAGTTATTCACTAGTGGATGAGCCCCAGATTTGGGCTAAACATGTCTAGACTTTCTATTTTTCTTTTTGAATCTACTCTCAATTTCTGTAGTTTTCTACTCACCAGAAGTATTTGTTTCTTATTTTGTTTCTTATTTTTCATGCTTCATTCACCCCTACAAATGATTATGTTACAGCCTGTATCTGATAAATCCCAATCTTTGAAGTTGCTGACCTTCTGTGTCTGTTGTCTGGGCTCCGTTCTGCTGTTTTCTCTTGTGGAGCCCAGTTTCCTTTTGTGCTCTATTACTTTTGATGGTCACTGGAAGTTGTATGAGAAAAATGATACCTCTAGGAATAAACCTGTAGTAGAGGTGCCCTTTTCCCAAGAGGACTTGGGTTTGCTCCCACCCAGGGACCTTGGCAGAGTAGAGTCTGATAGAAGTGGACTAGGGTGAGGCCCAAGGATTCACATCTCTGTCGAGTTCCCAGTGGTGCTTATGTTGATCCATGGGTCGTGCTTGCTGCAAGAGGCAGCAAGTTATCAGAGAAAAGAGATCCAGGTAGTCATGCTGTATGGTGATGTGCTGTGTCGGGTCCATTCTCGTTGTGCAGTGATGCCTACGAGGTTCTGACTTGCCGGGGCAGAGGGCCCCCTAGGATATGTCTCACTAATGGGGGCCAGACTTTGCCTTCACGCTTGTCTTCCTCCCCTTGCCAGGTTGCTGGTAGCAAGTTTCTGATTTTGAGGATTCAGCAGGTGTGTTCATACGCATCGTAGGGTCAGATGGTTTTGCCCCTAGTTTTTCACTTCTCTTTATTTTTTTCTTTTCTGTTAATTTTCAAGTTATAAAGCAATGAGTTTCATCACAATTTCCTGTATATATGTCAATATAGTTTGTTCTAATTTGCCTCTTTATTTTTAATTTGGTCATTCTTTTCTTTTCTTGCCATCTCTTGGATGCTGTTAAACACTTTTTTTTAATCTATGTTTTTCAACTGAAAATATCAATTTCCATGATTCCTAAAGCAGTGTATTCTGAGCATGTCATATTCACTAACTCATATGAGGTCTTCATGGTAATAATAATATCCAAAAAATCCTCCCAACATCATCTCTTTCTTCTGGAGCGGTCTTTGCATGTATTTTGGTCACTTGATTAGAAAAAAGTTGTGACGTTCTTTTTCATCATTTATACTCATTGTTGCTTTAAGCCTTCTCTTCCCAAGTCTCAGCCATTCTTGCTTAAAACATTTTATTTATTTATTTATTTTGAGGGGAGAGGACACACACATGTGTAAGCACAGTTCTCTCCATCTGCCATATGGGGGTTCCGGGATTAGAACTCAGGTCACTAGCCTGAGTCCCAAATAAGTGAAGTGCTGATACGTAAGCAAGCAGGTGTCTTACCTGTGAAACCATCTCTCTGGTCCCAAGTCTCTGCTGTTCTAAGGTCAGACCTCAGTGTTCTTGGCTTGCCTATTGATACCTCTTTGGACATCCGGGGGGGGGGGGTCACCATATCCCAGAATTTCAGAATGGGGCAGCTGAAAGAAAACATAAAAGTTCATTCTCCATTTTATAAACAAGCTCAAAAGGTGAGAAGCAGTTCAGCCAAGCACACGTGAGAAATCACTGCAGCACCTGACTGCAGAACTCCAAACCCTCCTGGCCCTCGTTAGAGTGTCAAATCCTCCTGGCCCTCGTTAGAGTGCTCCTTGGTTATGCCCACCACGCGTGCCTGTCTGCAGCTTCCCTTCAGTAACTCCTGGAGACCGCAAGATGCATGTCTTCGAGCTCCAGGAAAAACACCAAAAGAACTTAGTGCATTTTTACATGATCGACGTCTGCTTCAGTTTATGGATAAAGGTCTCTGTCCCAAATAACTGAAGTGGGGGTACATAGTCCACAGATACCTATGGAGAAACGCACAGCTCATGGGGTTGTATCTAGCTGTTCACTTCTCCCTGAGAGACTTCTGAAATCGAAGGGGCCCCGGAACTGCCGCGGAACGCACCCACTGTCCTCTTGGAAGGCTTCCAGTAAAAACAGCTTCTAATTAAATAAACTCGCTCTGCCATGTTCGCTTCAGAGAGCAGAGCGAGGCTTCCAATGACGGGTCTGTTTGACCGCACTCAGTTTATTACTTGTTAAACAACCATTGATTCTTGCTGTTCCTATCTATCTCACAAGCTTTCATTAGCCGAGCATAGAAGGATTATAACAAACAAGTCAGTGAACTCATCATAATAAGAGAAGAATGAAATGCTTAGGGGAACTTGAATGTCTAATAAAATCCATTAAGAAAGGAAGCAAAATGCCTAATTCAGGAGCTAGGATTATTCATTCCATCTAATTTCTGAAATTTCTATACTTCTTTGACCATATGCCTTTCCCTCTGAACTCTACCCCAACCCAACCAAATACAATCTATTTCTCTATCTCACACACACACACACACACACACACACACACACACACACGTGCATACACACACTCCCTATACCCAACCAATGTGGTCTCTTCTTATGTGGTTCCAAAACTTTATATACTCTGTGCCTGGCAACATACATTTACCTAGAATGCATCTGTCGCAATCTTTTCCAGTGTTCAGAGCCTAACACCCACTTCCTGAAGACCTCTCAGGAATGATGCTTTCATCCCCAGCTGTAGGAATCTCTTACTGAAAGACCACGGAATCCAGCTTCAGTGAGAGGGTTTCCAGCAACTGTACAGTGGTCCAAGAAACACATGGACCACTACTCCTACAGCCTCGTACAACAAAGAATTGAGGCGTGATAATATTGAGAAATTACTCATTGTCTGTCTGATATATTCACATATCACAGGGTGCCCCATGCTTTCTTTGGCCTGTGTCAATAACTCACCTATGAGATATTTCCAGATCCTACTTACCACCCTGAGTATGCTAGGGGCAAGTAAATTTTACTGAACGATGGCTTACCCCTTACCTTAATCTTTGCCATTTAACAAAGCAAGCTTGACTCTTCCTACATGTGATCACAAGACTTTTCAAACTCTTGTAGAAATAGTGGCAGTAGTAGCAGCAGTGGTAGATTTATTAGCCTCTAAGAACTTGGAAATGTTCTCCTTCTATTGTGTATGAGGATGGAACACAGAAATATTTCGTTCAGGGGACAGTAGGTGGCTCATGGTTGGTGAGGGACAGAACTGGGCTCTCCTCTGCTGCCTCTTGAATGAACCTTACTAGTGCATTACTTGCAGCGTCTTGCCATGGATGGGAACCACTAACATGCTATAACCTTACAGCTGTGCAGAAAGCCCTGTAGGAGTCCAACATCACTGTCTGGCCATCACGATTTTTCAGACACTGATACAGATTGCCCCTGCCAGTCTGGGGTCCACTTAAACTCTCCAGCGATGAGAAGCCATGGTGGCGTCTCACACCCGATGAGGGGCTGGAAGCCATTAGTGACTGCTTTAAGCATCATGTCCTCGGCTCTGCCACATGCTCTGCAGACACCTTTCAGTGCTTTGTCCTCAACTTGACCTCTTCCTTCCTCCAGAAGGAAAATTCCAAGTCATCCTTCAAGATCGAATATCGACGTCACTGCCTTGCGAGAGCTCCCCTGTCTGCTCTGCCTGTGTTAGTCCTCCCTCTTCCTCTGCGCTCCCTGGGGATCCTCAGAATTTGGGCCGAGACTCAAACCCTGGTCTCTGGCATTCCTCACTGGCTCTGCCTTGCTGACTCCACCAAGAGTCCTTGCTTCTCTTGGCTCAGAATCAGCTGTGGAACATCACACAAATGCCTGGTCCCCGCTGCCCCAGACCTTTGGACTGACAATGCAGGGCTCAGACGTCGGTATTAACAAAAAGAAACCCAAGGTGGTTCTGAACTTTAGCAAAAAGATGAGTTCTGGGGTAGCAAGGGGCATCTTAGCTCGGCTTGCTCATACTTGGCTGTGGTCTGGTGCTTCTGAGTCCAAACTTCTATTACGACTTTTCTTTGAAGTGAAAATCGGTTTTGTCCCAAGGACATCAGAAGCAGAGAGACATTAGGGTCAAAGAAACTGAGACTCAGAAAAGTGAAGGAAGAGGCCAAGTTTCTGCTTTTCCAACTTAGGTGTACTGCATCTTCACACACGTCTGTCATTTTACCTACTGCCAAGTCCCCAGTGAATGGATATTTGGGAGTAAGGAAGGGTTTGGCCTATGTTCCAAGCTTACATACAAGCAGAAGTCTATACTATGTACTCAGACAAAATTTAATGTATGTGTATGTGTCATAGTTAGGTTGAGGGTTCCAATTCTGGATACATATGTAGAGAATTAGTACTTGTCTTAAGGCCAGCGTGAACCTGCAGGAGCTTGCCTAGTTGATGGGGAAGGCCAGCGATGGTGAATGGGATTCATCCTTGGGCAAGCAAGTGAATAAGTTGGAGGTTGAAAAAGTTAATGTTTGTACCGTTTACTCTTCTGTCTTGTGGGATACCATTGTGGCTCAGGCAACTTAAAGGGAGGGAAAATTTACTCGGGCTTGCAGCAGTTCCAGAGGGGAGATACAGTCCTCTAATGTGGCAAATGTATGGCTGATTGGTAGGCGCTGGAGGTAGCCTAAGTCATGTCTATCAAGGAGGTTGAGAGCTGTATAATTGCCAACTGTAAGAGCGGACCTCTCCGAGAAGCCTCAAGGCCAACCCCACTAGCAAGGTTCCCTCTCCCAAAGGTGCCATGACCCTCTCAAACTAAATATTCAACACATGAGACTGATGAGTCTGGGGCGGGGGGCAACCCCCATTTCAAACCTTGACAGCATCCTTCTGTATACTTGGCCAGACATGCTGTTGGCCTGGCAAGTAAGTAGGTCCGTCTCTCAGGTGCAGTTTGGATGTGGTACGGCCGGTTCCCTCTCAGTCTCTGGTGCTGGTGTGGGCTCTCCTGCCAAGCTGGACAAAGACTGTAATTGGACTATCATAAGCCAGAATAAAAACTGTTGTTCCCTTAAGCGATTTAGTTTCAGTTGATAAGCAACAATGCTGCACCAATGTGTGTGTGTGTGTGTGTGTGTGTGTGTGTGTGTGTGTGTGTGCGCGCGCGCACCTGTATGTGTGCACCTGTGTGTGTTAAAGTGTATTCAGAACCCAGCAGAAGACATTGAGCAGTCCCATAACACTGTCTTATTCCCTTGTATTTTTTCTGCTAGGCTAACTGGTCAGTGAGCTCCTGGGTTTTGTCTCGTCCTCTTGCCCTCATTGCTCAGATTATAGGCGTTAGGGACTAGACTCCACTTTCATCTCTGAAGTAACAGTACTGGAAGGAAATCTGAGTTCTGAGACCTTGCTCAGCCGACTCTGTTAATCTGTTTGACCTCCCCTCTCTGCCCAGGAATTCAGACCAGCTAGAGATATGCTAAATAGAATGGGGGAGTCTATGCCTTGCACCCCAGAAACCGTCTCTCTCAGTCTTTTCTCTCTCAGCAAGCAGAAGCAAGAACTATGGAACTGCCAACACGTGACTTGTAAGCCATTCACTCTTGAGCCTTTAGCTCCCAGAGCTAAACTTTCCCTTTTCTTCTCTTTTAATCAAGCTTTCTTCAATATTCAGGACTTTTTGTGGTTTCTTCAGATTCTAACTTCTTTGCTATGTGGCTGCTTGGCCTGCCTGTCTCTAAGCCTGCCTCTTCCAACAGCTGCCTGGATTCACAGCTTGCGGGTCCAGATCCTCTAGTCTGATTGTTTTCTGTTTTAAAAGAAATGTAAACATTCTCAACTCTTTTCCCATTTAATCAGTCATTATTTTATGGTGAAAGCTAATGCCAAAATACTCCTAGACTCGTACCTTAGGCATATACAGTTGCACACAGCTTTGAGCGAATGCTAGAAATCTGAACCCAGGTCCTCAGGCTTGTGCACCAAGCACTCTTACCCACTGTGCCACCTCTCCATTCCCCTAAATTTAGTTTCAAATAGTAAATGACACCTCCCCACACCAACTTTCACATGAAGGAAAAAAACCTCTCTACCCTAATGCCACCCAGACCTGGCAGAAAGCAGCAGCCAGTAAGGAAACAAAATGAAAATTGAATTTTCAGACATAATCCACGAGATCAAAGTCAAAAAAAAGCTAATGTGCAGTGATTGAGTATGCATCACCACAGCCTCTTAATCTCCGCCATCCTCTGAGGTGTAAACAAATCTGCTGATTGTTGATGGTATTGCTGAAAACATCACTAATCAAACCTTAAATACCAAATACATCTAAGCACAGAACACTCCGGTTATAGTCATCCTGGCTCATCTCGAAGGACGCTCAAATCAGAAACCTGTTTTAAGATGGCTGGAGCCACATTGTAGCTTTGCAATAATTGACCAACATCCCCGAGGCAGTGCTTTGTTTTAAATACAGAAGGAGGCCCAAACTGCAGAAGGAAATAAGACATCCAGGAGGCAAACGCTAATGCAATTTCAAACTGGAATTACATCAGCGGCTTTAAACAGATGGCAGAATGGGGATAAATGTGTTCGCTCCTTTCTCTTACTTGGGTTTCCATTGTTTCTATCATTAAAAATAAGGAGACTTGAAAATAATGTATATTACCAAGTAGGGGTTCACAGACACGCCAGCTAGCTTGTGCAGGCTGATTTTGGTGAGATTCCTGGCTACTTCCTGTTTATTCGATTAGACAGCCGGTTTGTTATTTACAGAAGAGAACTGGGAGGCACACATGCGATCATGACTGAGTTGGGTAGAGATAACTCCGGATCATCCAGAAATTGGTTTCAGAACAGAACACAGGAAGGCTGCGTTCATATACTTTACATGTCCAAGGACTTCACTGATGCCTGACTCCAAGGATGATCAAGAGATGTCGTCGCTTCCTGCTGCCACATCTTGGCGGTGTCACTAAGCTATGCAGCTGGCATCTTTTCTATTTGAGGATGAGGGTCAAAATTTGGAAGACTGTAGCTTTCTCAAGGCAGGGGGTGCCATGCATCGCTGATCTAGGTAACGCGCTTATTTTTCCAAGAAAGCACTAAGGTCCCTTAATGGCTTTACCTTGATCTTCTGCCGTGGGGGAAAGGCAGTGCCATGTTGTCAGACACCCAAGCAGCCCTGGGGAGAAATCCACATGGACAGGAACTGGGATCTGTCAATGTTCAGCACTAACTTGCCATCCATGTGAGCGAGCCACTTGGAAAGCAGCTTACAGTAGAAAGCTTGCTTTCTGTGTTTCTCTTGCTTTAACCCTTTAAGCCCCCTACCGGAACTACTGGGCTTTCTGGTGGGTCTGGGAGAAGTCCAAAACCTTGCAGATGATCATGCATGTGATGTTATAGTCCCTGTTTCATCCTTGGCCTCTATGCCAGTCTTATGGTGAGACAAGACAGTTACTCAACCCAGGCTAACGACAATCCCAGGGTGTGTTTCAAGATGGTCCCCCAGAAACACCCAACTCTCTGGTTGAGATAATAAATGCTTATTAGTACTTTAAACAACTTGGTTCTTGGGGGGTAGTTATTGTAATACAGCATTAAATAACTAATCCAGAAGGAAATAAAGTCATCGGACCAAAGTACTGTGTCTTAATATATCCTAGGGATCATTTCTGCATGAAAACCTGCATTTTAGGTCATAGCTTTCTAAGTAATTTTCTACCAGTGACTCAATTTTCCCCCTTGACTCTGTCTGTCATTCATGAGCAGCAGATCCAACCAGCACTGTGAGTTGCCACCAGCAGGAGATGTGAAATGCCTCAGAGATGAGCTTCCTAAGATTTTACTGGCTTTGCCTCCCATCCTGGGGTTATAGAAATCAGGATTCTGGATGGTGAACTCTGAGCTTACACCCAGGAGACCATGCAGGTCAGTTTCTCATTAACATTTCACTCTAAGCCTGTAGAGGCCCCTTGATTGCTAGTGCATACACTAATTGAAGGATTTATTTGAGCAAAGAAAATGATAGACATGCTTACTTGTTTATTTAACCTGTTTCCAGTATCACAAAAAAGCATTATGGATCAAATTTCATCAATATTTTATGCAATTAATTCTACTGAAAGAAATGGTGTATTCCACATTTCTTGTTAGTTTCTTTTTAAAATCTTTGAAATACATATTTAAAGTAGAGGAGGACGTTTTACATTAGTTGCTTTAACAACTATTTGGGAAATATTTTAAATTATTTATAAGAGTCGAAAGTTTTTCAGATCTCCTCATCTTTGGATCAGAATAAAATTTAAAGCAAATCACATTTGAGACCCTATTGCTACTTATTTAAGTAATAATATTTCACATATTTGTATACATATTTTTAATCTAAGTATTTGAATGCATAATTCAAATAGATTCATTGGTCCTTTCGCTGACCAGAATTATTTCATGGCATGAATATGTATCAATTAATACATCTTGTAGAATTGTCCTAATACTAATAAAACTAGAATGATTACCTTTTAGACATATTTTGTATGCTCATCATACATAAAACAGCAAGTAATGATAGTTCTTACTTTTTTCCATAATTCAGTGTATTTCTCACATGCACTTTCACGTTGGGATTGGTCCACCCCCTCCAAACTTTACCGTTACTCAGGCCCATACAGCCCTAGAGAAGAGTATTGGAAAGCTTTTGGAAGGACAAGGACATTAAGCTTCACTCTGTCTTGTTGCTGGTCATTATTGGAGTTATCATGCTGTTTTCATCTTGGTCTATAAAATACAAAGTTATTCTGTATCTAACATCCTAGTCTTCCTCTCCTCTTTCTCCTCCTCCTCCTTTCTTCCCCTTCTTTTGAGACAGCATCCTAAGCTGCCCTCAGACTTGATATGCATTGACATTTTGACCTGAATGTCTGATCCTTCTGCCTGTACCTCCCAAGTTCTGAGACTGGCACCGTTCTAGTCCTCTAAATGAAGTGTGCTAAGGCTGCCTTGTGGTAAACTAAAGTATTCTGCTTTCTGCTAGGAACATCATATCTTGCCCTTTAAAGATCCCAAACAAGCGTATTGTAGAATTGTCCTTGTTTTGCTGCTGAATGTTAGTATATTTGTATATTTAGTATATTTGTATGTAAGTAACATCATGTGATGTTGTCTGTAAGTGGGACCTTCCAAGGTTCCTGGGTCATGAGGTGGGACTTTCATGGATGGGACTTGTACCCTAATAAAAGAAGGCACAGAGAGCCACCTGACCCTTCCTGCCATATAAGGACACAGCAAGAAGATGGCATCTACGAACCCGGGAAAGGCCTTGATCTGGGATGTTCCAGTCTCCAAGACCGTGAAAAATTCATTTCTTGGCTTACAAGTCATTTATATCATTTTGCTACAGTAGCTCACTGTAGTAACACTGAGACTAAAAACAAGATATGCAAAGTCTCTACCTTGAGGAACTTGAGGCCTATCTGGATAACTTTTTCTGGATTGGTCAATATTTAAAAATGAATTTCAGATTCTCATCAACTAGAACTACTAAAAAAAAGTGAAAATGACCATGTTTACTTATATGCAACTGCTCCTCCAAAAGTCTGTGGATATTAATCCATTCAATGCTTAAAAACAAGCCATGAAGTAAGTATGCTCGTGTGTCTTTTTACAAATGAGCAGCCCTTGGCACGGGAAACAAGTAACTAGCTTGAAGTCACATTGGTCACCTGTGACACCACTGGGCTACAAAACTGAATAACTTGTGCGGAACGTTTTACAGATCACGCACATTAAAAAAAAATCTTACAAGTAATCAATAAAATGGAAACAAGCTATGTCCTAACTGTTTTAATGTATAGAAGCAGCAACACACTGAAGAATTTAAACACTAGGCGATACAGGGGAAAGTATATTTTTCATGTACTGCTGGCCAGAATGCATCATTATTGTGATATAAATTTGTTCCTGGTGTCTTCCTTAAATGCCATCTATGTTGAAGGTTGCATAATGTGATAATGCAGTAACAGAGAAAAAGTGAAGTTACCTTGAGTAGGGGAAGGGGAAAATTATTCGCCTGAGATGGACCAGAGCTTGGGGCTCCTCACTCAACTCCAGTGAAAGATATTGGACTAAGTAAGCCAGAGTTTCTACATAGATGGCGTGGTATACTGTCTTCTTTGTTTACTTTTCTTCTGGGGTAGAGCTATGTGTAACTAACACAGAGAGTCACTTGTAGCAAGAAACCAATGGGAAGTTGCAGAACTGAACAAGCAAAACAATATGGTGTGCTTCTGTGAGGAAATATACAGATATATAAATATGTAAAAAAGGCACTCTAGAGAGTGGGGTGCCAAGATGTGGGTGATATGTGGTTACCTCTGGGGAAGTGGGGTGGTAAGGGCAGAAACTAGAATTGGGAATGATGGTCAAAGGGTTTTAGCCTTATCAGTACTATTTTCAACATCTTACAAGTACAAAATAAAAATTTAAAAAAATTTATACATATCAAATATGTATAAATATTACATAGATAGTATAATATTACATAAGGGCAATATGAAACAAATAAAAAATGAAGTGTCATATAGAAAAAAATTCCTAAAAACTTCTTTCCTAGCTTTTGTCTAAATTTAATTCCCTTTTCTCCTTATTACACTAAATAGGGGTTTCTGTATGGTAGTTTATCCCTTTAGAGTTGGCTTGGGTTTTGCCCGTGATGTTTCTGGAATGTATGTTTCTCTAATTTTCTAGGTACCGCTCCTTCTTTCCTTCCCTGAGCCTCTGTGAAGAGTGAGGGGTGGATGGAGTGAGGGGGGGACACTTTAGCAACCCATGGACAGTCCCTTATGGGGTTTGCAGGATCCTCCCTTCTTTTACACAGAACACAGTATTCTTGCCAAGAGATTTAAAATGTTTGAAAACTGAAAGGTGAAAATGGGTCTTTTGTGCTTTTAAAAAAATTTTTTTTATTTATTATTTATTCAATTGTGAGTGTGTGTGTGTGTGTGTGTGTGTGTGTGTGCATGCGCGTATGTATGTATGTATGTGTGTGTGTGTAGAACCGCGGACGAATTCGGGAATCACCGTGGACGCCTTGCCCCGGGATTCACAGGCTCCGCCCTTCCAGGAACAGAAACGCACGCCGCCCCCGCTTCTGCCTGGCGTCTATACATGGGGTCTAGGATCCGAACTCAGGATCTTCCGCCTGCAAGGCAGAGGCTTAACACCTGAGCCACCTCTCCAGCCCCCTTTTGAGCTTTTTTTAATAGTGTATTTTTTAGTAGTGTATTTTTTTTTCCATTCACACAAACTTGATAGGTACCCCATTCCCCTCCCTCCCTCCACCCCTCCCCGGATTCCCCTGCTCCCTCCCCCATCCTCTCCCTCCCTTCCCCTTCCCTCCCTTTCTCCCTGTTGCCCCCCCCCATCCCTGGAGCATCCTTTATTGTGCATGTCAAACTTCCCTCTGGGTCTTCCTCTCTAATGAGGTGCAAGGACTCAGTGGCATTGCCTAGAGCTCTTTCTTGTGTTCCCCTTGGTATAGGAACACTATTGTGGCTGTTAATCCCTTGCTTCTAAGGATCCTAGTGCCTGTGATCCATCCTAGACTTTGGGGGGGTCAATGATATGTTGGTCATTGTGCAGGACATGCAAAGTCCTATTATGATTACTTTGGCCCTAACTTGTGTGGAGTATCTTGCATATCGTTGCTCCTCCCCATCTTTAGGCTCTTACAATCTTACCGCCCCCTCTTCCACAAATTTCCCTGAGCTTTAGGATGGGGAGAGATTAGGCTGGCCTGGTTCCTGGTGATTAATGTAGGGTCTCTGATGTTCTGAATTACGGTTTGTTGTTGTTTTTACTTTTTTCTTCTTCCAGTTTTGCGGTTCCTGCACCGCCCTTGGCTCCATCCTGACGGGTATTGGATATCACCTCCTATCCAAAGATAAAAGGCTGTTAAAATAGAGTCTTATTATAAGAGTAGATTCAAAGGTAGTTGGAATAAGAATAGGAGACCACGGTAAGGAGGGGTCAGTCTCCCATTTGCAGGATGATTACCTTCTATCTGCCAGACTGTATGTCCTCCCTTTCTGGTGAGATCAAACCCCATCAGTTGCAAGTGACCAAGAAGGAAAGTCTGTGAGCTTAACCAGATGTCTCCAAGGCTTATTTGCAGTGAGCTTTTTATTTACTATTTAACACATTTTTCAATTCATACCCCCCAAATGGGACCAAACTATAGAAAATGATGTTCTGAGTCACACGTTTAAAAGGAAACCTAACACCTCTAACTCTCCAGATGTCTACCTGAATCCGTGTCCACGGGAGGAAAGGGAGAAGTGTTCCTAGCTGGCTCACCTTAAACTTCCCTTGAAGTCACAGTCGTGGCTGGAATGGATCTCTGTGTTCGTCATGGCAGTTACCAGGAGAAGCATGGCTGGGTTCTACTCCCTTTCCAGGGCTAAGCACATTGAATTCTCCCGTCTGTTCCGCCTCAGGAAGCAGTGTGAGCCAGAATCTTTCCGAGCTGTATTTTGTCATGTGCTCAAGCTGTATTTTATATGTGCTCTCTTTTGAGAATCAAACAGTTAATGGATGGGAAGGCAGGCTCGCCATTTCAAACAGCTACAGGATCACAAGCTGTTATAAAGGTTTCCGCCAGAGCCGTGGGTTTATCTAATATTTGTATTCCGTCCTTGGAGATCCTTGTTTTTATTTGAAATGCAGTCTTCATTCCCTCCTTTTTTATGAGACTAATCTTTTTATCCAATGTCTTGCAAAAGTGCTCTGTAGGTGACAGAGTTAATAATCAAAAGCCAATCTGAAAACATTCTTCCTCTACCAAGCGTCTTCACCTCTCAAACACAGACCTTTTTAAATAAAAGACTTTACTCATTGTTTTCCAAGTCTGGTGATAACATTGTTGGTTTCAATTGTGTGCCTTCTGTGATATTTTTGGCATTCTTTATTGGCCTGGATGTGGTCCTTGATTTATGCCTTTAAAATAGCTTGGTAATCCCTGGGGGAACATCAGGATCTATAAGTATCACGATTTACCATAAGATGGATTTTCCTACCTTGCTAATTAGAGTATTAATTTTCATTTACAAGTGGATAATTTCTAACATCAATCCTCATCCTGTCACTAGGGTGGGGCCATTATTTCCAGAGAAAGCCCGAGGAACATCCTTTCTGTTCTAATGTCCAGTCCTGTTTCACATAGCAGAAAGTGCGAGCAATAACATATAATTCCTTGATGGCAGACTACACAGGCAAAACTCTCTGGGGTTTCTCTCATCCACTCCTGTGCTCTGAGTGTCACTAGGGCTTTGGAATCTTTCTGATAGTGTTCCTTGTCACATCCTTCTATAACCAAGGCGGATCTCACCCCTACACCAGGCACGAGAGCATTACCAGTATAATTGTAATATGTATATTTCCATTCTAGGCTTTCTTGCATATTTCATTCCATCACCAGGTATGAGAAGAAAATCACGCAGTGAAAACATTTCCCCACCCTCTCTGCTTCTGTGCTTTTGACTGTCAGCTGGGCTGCTAGCAGGAGGGTCTGAAGAGCTTTCAGGAATTCAATGGGGTCCCAGGGAAGAGGATACTAGTGCATTAACGTCAACACTGCTTTCCTCTGCGACTTCTTGACTTCGGAAGGTCTGGTAATTTACTTTTGAAATTGAAAGGGATAAAGAGGTAGAAAAAGGTGTAAGGGTGCTTTTGGAGATGAGTTCTGGAGTTTAGGAGCCTCATGAAAAACTGATCCTTTCTGTTGCGGTTCACCTGTATGGGTGCTGATAAATGACCATCAAACGGCTTAAGGGAACAAGGGGTTTGTTTTCTTTTATGACTACTGGTTACAGTTCTCAGTCCAGCTTGATGGGAGAGCATGCACCAACACCAGAGCTGAAGGACTGGCCACATCATCTCTATACAACAACTGAGAGAGGGACGATCCTTACTTGCCAGACCAGCATGTCTGGCCAAGTGTACACAAGGATGCCAACTCTCTCAACCAGCTCTCTGTGATTTATTCCAGAGCCTAGTCCCACCCACCATGGGCTGGACCTTCTCTAGCAGCTAGACAATCTCCTGCAGGTTTGCTCTGGGCTTAACTCAACTAATTCTCTACAAATGTGCCCAGAGCTCAAACCCTCAATAGTCAAGTTGACACCTGTGCCCAACTATGACACTTTCCCTTCTTCTGTTATCCTTGGTGCCAGGATGATAGAGGTGAGAGGATGATCGAGGCCTCCCAGAGGGCTGGTGAAATGACTTGATGGGTGAGATACCTGCTCACAAACTTGGCAACCTTAGTTCAAACCTCCCAAAACCCATATAATGGGAGGAGAGAACTGACTTTTAAAAGTTGTCCTCCATGTGCCACGACATTCATGTGTTCTCTCTCTCTCTCTCTCTCTCTCTCTCTCTCTCTCTCTCTCTCTCTGATAGATAAATGAATCCTTCTAGAAAGCAAGGGAGTCCAGCATCTTAGGCCCATCATCCAATACTGACTTGAGTCAGGAAGATCACAAGTTCGAAGCCAACCAGGGTGATTTAGTGAGACTCTGTCTCAAAACAAAGAGTAAAGCAGGGTTGGGAACATAGCTCAGTGATAGAATACTTGCCTAGCATAAGTGAGGGAGAGAGAGAGAGAGAGAGAGAGAGAGAGAGAGAGAGAGAGAGAGAGAGAAAGAGAGAGAGTGAGAAATATGTGGCCAGCATGCATGTGGAGTTAAAGGACAGCCTTGGAGTCCTTGCTTTCTGCCTTTGCTTGAGACAGCGCCGCCTTTGTCCTTTGTGTATGCTGGTCTGAGAGCCTCTAGTGATCTTCCAGTCTCCACCTCCTGTATCCCTATGAAAGCACCACATTTATAGACGCTCAAGATGAACTTCTGGCTTTTAACAGACATGGATTCTGGGCTTCAAACTCTGCCCTTCATGCTTGCTTAGCAAACACTTTCACCTCCTGAGCCATTGTCTCCCCAACTCTTTACCTTATAGGTAGGAAAATTCTGCTTCCCCAAAACTAAATGACAGACTTAAGTTCAAGTTTATTCAGTTAGTTAATAACCACTAAGGATAGACAATATCCTAAAACTAGAGTGTGTGCCCAAGAACCCGGATTATAGAAGGTGCCCAGTCTTTTCCGTTACAGAGAACTAGAGAACTACCTGCTCGGCTAAGGTCCACAGTTGTTTTTGAGGCTGTCTCTAAAGCTCTATACCCAAAGATGTGTCTTACGTGGGAGTCTGCCTGCTAATCCCCCAGGCATTGGACCTGGGAGCATTTGCAAGGGCCTGGGTCGGGGTGTTCAGGTCTTGTTTGAACGATGGCCCAAGAAGAGGAAGTGCTGCTCTGATTTATGAATCATGCATTTTAACTCTGTAAAGACTGATCACAAAGAGGCTTGTCTGCCTTCATCGCTATCTCTTCCACTCCTGGGGCCAAAAGTCAAATTCAGTTTCAGCTTACTTGCTTGATTTGTGTGTGTGTGTGTGTGTGTGTGTGTGTGTGTGTGTGTGTGTGTGTGTGTGTGTCTTCCAGAACCTTTAGCAAGCAGCTTCCTTTGAAAGTCCAAGGTGGAAATCTCTGAGCTGGACTTGTGCAATCAATGGGTAATGTCTCCATGGACCCTTTCAATCTCTTGTCTCAGGCCTTGCTAAAAGGCACTTGCAGAGATGGGAAAGGTTCTTAGAGACTTCAGAGTGGACCAAGCCAGTCTAAATGTGTCATCTTTACCCTCCCAGGTGGCCATGCTCTGTCCTTGCCTCTCTGGCAGTCAGAGAAGAGCATGAGGGGACAAGCAAAGAAAATCTAACCCTACTACATACATCCAGGTCCAAATCTTCGGAGCAGGCCGAAAAGCAGAGGCCCGGGGAGGGCGCGAGGGCCTGGGTGGGCTGCTCCTTTGGGCTTCGATTCAGCAATTCCAAGCATTCTTCATCTTCGGCATTTGTGACAACCGTCACTTTGGCTCTTTCTGGAGAGCCCAAACTCTACGTCTCTTGGACTTACTGGAAGAGGCTGAAAACATTCCATGGAGTTTCACTGACACTGAAGAGGTGAGTGTAGAAAGTGTAGAGGACTGGGGAATTGGCTCAGTCAGCAATGTATTTGCTTTGTCAGCATGACAACCTGACGCTGAGCCCCAGACCGGCTCAATGACACATGGTTCTAATCAGTGCTGGGAGGAGGGGACGAGGGATCCCTGGGGTTCGCGGGTCATTCAGCCTAAATGACTTGTTGAGATCCAAGCCAGCAAGAGGTCGAAGAAGAAGATAAAGACGAAGAAGAAGACGATGAAGAAGAAGAAGACGAAGAAGACGAAGAAGAAGAAGAAGAAGAGGAGGAGGAGGAGGAGGAAGAGGAGGAGGAGGAGGAAGGATGGTACCTGAGGAACAACACTCTACCCATCCTCTTGCTTCTATTTGCACATGTGTGCACATATATACCTGTATACACTGGAACATGCATCAATACCCACATGCAATACACATATACACACCCATAACCCACATGCACATACACATATGCACACCCATACCCACATGCACATACACATATGCACACATACAAAAGAGAGAAAATATTAAGTGTTTAAAATAAGTGAGTTTATTCAGAACCACCACATCTTGGCCTGAAGGACCCCAGAAGCTTGACACCTCCACCACATTTCCCTGGATGCCTCCCCAGTTTTTCCCTCCCTTGTCTCCCTTCTTCCCTACCTATTCTGCTGCTGTTCCTGCAACCTTAGGTCTCTGGAGACTATTTTGCTTTCTGGCATCTGGAAGATAAAATGGAGAATCGTCTTGGAATCAAGTCAGAGCAGGGAACACCAGATGAGAGGCCACGGAAAGCTAAACCAAGGCAGTGGAAGTGGAGGTGGAAGTAGAGATGAAAGAAATATTTAGGGGCTGCAAAAGGTAGAATCTGGTTAACTGTAGATATGGAAAAGAACAGTTGAATCTTCATTTTTCTTATTTTGTAAAATATCTATGTATCTCACACTGGAATTCCCATTTGAGTATTGAAAGTGGTATTGCTAGGAAACAAATTAACACCAGAGAGAAGTGAAGTATAGAGCGATACAAGGGATAGGACAACAATTTTATTATTAGTGAACACACATGATAGATGTCACTAAAAGCCAATGTGTTAAGTTCCAAACAATAAAACACCTACTTTTATTTTCTTTTTACTGTATTCTTTGACTGTTTTGTACATGCATACAATGAATTTCAGTAATTTTGCCACATATTATTTTACCTTATCTTCCCAGTTTTTCTTCCACTGAAAATTCTTCTTTCCAACAAGCTTCCCTCTTGTCCCCAAGTCTGTGCGTGTGTGCAACTGAGTTCAATAGAGGCTGCCTACATTAGCAGGTGCCTGGGCACTTGCTTTAGTGTGGGTGATATGTCGGTAGCTACACCTGCTGCCTCAAGTGGGCTTCCTTCTCCCAATCAGCACTAACCATTGACAGTCCCTGAGGGAGACAAACACCTACTTTGAGATACATAACTTGTGAATTTTGACAAACATATATACATAGGACATATGCATGCCACTCCAACTTGAAAACATTCCATTGTGTGCGTGCCCAGCCAACGTTCTCAGCCCGGGTAAACATTGATCTGGTTTCTGCCACTGTAGACTAGTGCTGCATATTCTAAAATTTCCTATCGATGGATCCATACAGTTTACTATCGCATGTGCCTGACCTTTTCCCCCTCAGAATTCTGTTTCTGAGGTTCATCCCCATGTATTAGCAGATAGTTCGCCGTGTTTGGTTGTTGAGTTCTACTCTGTGTTTCAGATATATGAACATGTGTTTGTTTATTCACCTGATGGATACTTAAGTTTTTTCCCAGTTTTTAAGCATTGCCAGTGTAGCTGCTCTGGGCATCTGTGTGCAAGTCTTTGGGCGGACATGTATTTCTTACCTAAGAGTAAAATTGCTAAGTCATATAGTACGTATACCTTTACTTTATGAGAAATGGCAGCTCGTATTGTTTTTCACTCAGTAGAGCACTTCTTATTATTCATCACAATTCAAGGATGAAGTAAAAATAAATTTAGCTCAATCTACTCAAATTAACTGAGTAAGATCTGAATTAGCAAGATTAGGCCATTGTAAAATGTTCATCCAAATTTGGGTTTTTTAAATTCAAAGTTAGATTTTTTTTTAATTCATATTTAAAAAGTACTTCCAGGGGCTGGCAAGACAGCTCAGCAGATAAGGCCCCTGCTTGCAAACCTGGTGACTTAAGTTCAATTCCTGGAAACCCATATGGTAGAACGGGAGAACTGACTTCTCTCCTCTACCTCTACCTTCTTGCCATGTCACACACGTGTGCTCTCTCTCTCTCTCTTTCAAGTAAATAAATAAATTCAAGAAGTACTTCTAAAAGAATATGGTGTGTAAGGAGGGAGACATCTTATGAATTGTGTTTATCTTTCTCAGAAAAGAGCACTGCATGGCCAGTGATGACTCAAGTGCTGCCACCAAGCCTGATAGCCTGAGTTTGGTCCCCCGGGGCTCGATGTGGAAAGAGAGAACCAACTCTTGCCAGTGGTCCTCTGATCACCACTTGGATGCCACGCATGTGCCACCATCTCACAGTCATACACACGCTTGATAAATGAATAAATATAATAAAAACAAATTTAAGAAGGAAAGAATCCCATGAGGTTCTGCTAATGACAAGGCTTAACTATAATACCCAATGCGAAAGTGTAGAGCACTTCCCAAATGCGCATTGGGTATTATTGTACTCTAATGGACTCTTTGAGGGACCTTGAAGCAATGTTATGCTTATCAAAACATGTGGACCCAGAGTATGCTAGGATAACCTCTTTCCAAAATGATTTAGATAGCCAGCCAGGGTGTGAGTGTTACTAGGTTAAGCCAGCAACTTGGAAAATTACAACTCCACCATTCCTAGGGCTTCCCTTGTGGCTGGGAGCCTTCAGCTGCCCCAAGGGGCCCCCACATCTCCCGGAGCAGCCTAGTCACTGTCTCAGAAGCCTCTTCAGAAATTGATTGACACCAGCTGCCAATCTAGATTATCACCAGAGCGCCCCAATTAAAGCTCTGCCCATCGATCCCACCGCCAAGGGCTTGGGACTTTAATACAAATCCACAAGTGGAAAAAGAATTACCCCCTGAGAAACAAAAAGCAGTATTTTTAATTGTATGCATTATATTATACAGCCACATTATCCATTATTTATAATTCAGAGGTACATTTTTTTTAACCCATCCTCCTAAATGTTGCATTGTTAGTCTAATAAGGTTGGTATTCAGAATCTTTCTTTGTCAATTCCTCACATTGGAAAGGGGCATTAGTCTGGAAGAAAATATAAATGAAAGAATATTTTTAGCACTGACAAAAATAGGAAGTCTTTTAAAGTAATTTGTACTATTGTCATAGCTGGGCCTTCATTAGCCACCTAAAGGGGATGCACCCAGTGATTCCTCTATTCCTCCAGCTGAGGCCAAGTTGAAGACACATGCTCTCTATGGGGATTATGTGAAGATGTTAAAACTTGGCCGGAAAGGTGACAAGGTATCTTTGTAATTGAGACAATCTTGGAAGTTGGCTGGTCTGTCCAACTGCTATGAACTAATAGTAGGTAATCAAACCCAGCGGGTCTGCACAGATACTGGCAAATGCCACCCAGCTTCCTGGATGCACGGAATTCAGCCTTAATTAGTCACAGAGGAGGATTGAGCACATTTAAACTAATCCAAGGAATCATTATCGTTCGAGTTGCTTACACACAAACAGGGCAACCATGCCCTGAAAACAAACACATCCTACCTGCAAAGTTGGACCTATGAGACAGTCAAATGACCTTTAAGAAAAGGAGGTGTCTGAAGACAATCCTATCATTTCTTTTCTTCTTTCTTGGCAGCTGTATCTCACTTAGTAGATAAATAAATGTATAGTGCATGTTAACTCAAGAATGGCCACTTATAGGGAATATAAATGGAATGCCAACCATTTGGATATTTCATGCATGAGGACTGAAGGTGGTGTTGCTAGTGGCTGAAACAGACCTGATGTGCAGGCAGGGTCTGTCGAGGGAAGTGAGGGGGACAGAGGAATGTAAGGGGTATAGAGGGTTTTCATTGAAATCATAATACAATTGGTAACTGAGCATTTGCCTGTTGCCCCAGTACTTCAACCCAGACCCAGTGGAGAACAACAAGTGTAGTACCCTATCTGTCGGTCCTAATATCTCCAAGCTCCTTGGGTGGTTTGGCTGAGTCATAACAGTGCTTACTGAGTACGCATGTTTCAGAATCTCCCACACAAAGCCCAAATCTGCAGGACGGGAGAACCTGTAGGTTGAGAGGCAGTCTTTGTAATGGAGGTGGGGGACAGACTGTTTCCTGCTGTGAGTGGGGCTAAGGCTCTTCAGACCCTAAGGCTATGTGCTTCTTTCCCCGAGCATCATGGTGACAGGTGATCCCTACAGGAACTGGCCTTTCAGCTCAAACTGAAGAAGAGAGAGAGACAATGGCCTTACATGAGCCAGTGCCTTTGCCACAGGGAGATGTCCGTGCCGAGAGGACAAGCCGCATCTGCACCACAGCAGCATGGAAGAAGGCTTACCAGTTGGGATTTGGTTGGACTTTCCTGTTGAATCTTTCAAGGAAATGTGAGTGCCTGGTGTGTTTCTTGAACACAAGTCCCTTGTCAACTAACATGTTGGAGTCTATTGCTCACATAAAAATCATAAAGAGATGTGGCAGAGTTGCAGACAGGCAGTCCAGAAGGTCACAAGCTTAGCTAAGCAAAGAGATATCTGCCAGTTCTTTTCTCTCATCCTTGCCCCACACCAAAACCCCAGCACTCAGAGAATAAATAGGAAGGTGGTGTACGAAACCATGGCCTGTCTCCTTCAACCCCTTCCCCAGTATAGGGAAAACTCTAGAAAGGCCTGGTTACCTTCCAGAAACATCAATAACAAAATATCTTGCTGTTCCCGAAACACAGTGACATTCTCTTCTCAGGAAATAAAGTGACCAAGATGACTTTGGATGACTCCCTGCCATGAGACTGGATCGGGTCCCTGGGAAACCCCACCCACCTGGCGTCTTTCTGTTGATGGAAGTGTAGGTGGTCCCCAATACAGCTTCCTTTAAAAAAAAAAAACAGACTCTTGTAACAGGTCTTACTACACATTTGGTTTCTGAGACTTGGGTCTAGCATAGCTTCAGGCATTACAGTTCTAAATAGTTCTCTTCAGGTCCCCTGCCTGTGTGGGTGGGTGGGAAAGCCCAACGTCTCTTCTTGCGGGGTGTGGGGATATATGTCCCACACGCAGCCCTTTCCCTCTGAGGAGCTCTCCTAGCTTTGCCTCTTGGGCCTCCAGCGTGGGCAACAGGCTGAGATTTAAAAAGCTGGTTTTGCATCATCTTTTCGCAAGTCTATTCAACACTGGGATGTGGAGATATTTGAGACTGTGGCTTTGTCCTTGGCCAGCTATTGTGACCTCAAACAAAACAAACACAGAAGAGTTCTGTTCAGATGTCCCATTAGACACTGCTGGGTCATGAACACGTCTCTCGCTCACCCTACTTTTAGTAAAGTCTACACCGGGGAGTTAGTAAAAGGAAGAGGTGGAGGGGAGAGGTGTGAGAATAGCACCTCAATAGAGGAACAGAATAGAGTGGGGATGTGCGCCACCCAGAACTCACAGGCATCTTGGCAAAGGAGAAAACATTGAACATCTCATGGACGGTGGGCAACTGAAATAACGTTTTAAATCTGAAAGGACTGTTCACTACTGTTATCTGTGGCCATGCTGAGGAAACGTGCCAGGTAAATTTGGTGGCAAACCTATTGTAGTTTGAATGTGAAATGTCTTCCACAGGCTCATACATCTGAACAAATGGGTTATAACCAGTGGTACTGTTTGTAGAGATTAAGGAACTTATTTTTACTTCTTTTAAATTTTTTTTCTAGTTTTACAAGCATATTAAGTGCTTATCCCTGCTTCCCTCCATCCCCCCATCCCTCCATCTCCCTCCTTTCTTTTCATTAATTCATCCCACTCCTTCCTACCCTCCTGTTTGTCTGCTTCTTTCTGGATTCCCTCTGGCTGATTTACTCTTGTCGGGGTTCAGGCCTCTGTCAAATTGCCTCTCTTTGGGCCACCCCACTGATAGGGGCATTTCCTTTCACTCATCCAGCTCTAATCCCTAAGGTTTCTAAGTATGTTCTTATCTCTCTTGAGTTTCAACACGAGGGCATGTTGATATGTCAGTCATTGTGCAGGTCTGGTTCGGACAAGTCCTGTTGCAGTGAGTTCCTAGATGCAGCAGTCCTGCCTGAACGGAATGTCTTGTCCATTGGTGGACTTTCTCATCTTTAGGTTCTTACAATCTCACCGCCTCCTCTTCGGTGAGGGTCTCTCACCCTTGGGATGGGAAGAGATTAAGTTGGTCTGATTCTGGGTGAGCCTTGCCGGGTCACTGGTACTCTGCACTATGGTTGGCTGCTGGTGTCCACTTCACTGCTCTTTTACTCTCCTAGGCTGTTGAGATCCTCTACCTCTGTTGTAGAAGAAGATTTCTAGGCTGAGTGTTAGGTGGTCTTAAAATCTATGGGTATAAGAGCAGCAATGTACAGAGCAGTTTGGTATACTGTCTTCCTCCTATAGGTTCATTGGCTATTTTCTCTATTGATCTATATTTAAAGGTTGAGAAACTTTTAGGAGGTGGAATCTTGCTAGTAGAGGAAGTATGTCACTGGCAGGAATGGGGCTTGAGGTTTAATAACCTTCCCAAATTCCTGCTTTCTCTTTCTCTGTTTCCTGAGTCTGGCTGAAATGTATCAGTCGGCTTCCTGCCTTCTGCCAACCTGCCTTCCCTGCCCACCATTATGCATCCCCTCCCATGATGGCTTGTATCCTTTCTGGGACCCATAAGCTAAAATAATGAATCCTTTTTCACTTAAATTTCTAGGGTCAGACTATTTTCTCTCATAGCCACAGAAGAGAATACGGAATAGGCCCCCATGTAGCTTTAGGAAGGTCTCAGTACAAAATGGTAACCTACTAAGTTGCTACTCTGCCACCCAGAATGCTGGGAGTAACTCGTAGGCCACCTGAATGTCTCATTTGATTCACTACTCTTTGTCCTAGTTTATTAGCTTCAAGTCACTGGGAAGCCCACTACAATTATAACAACTATTTTTAGGTCATCATTATCATAAATGTATCTTAATCTGAAGTAGTTCCAAAAAGACTTTAATATGCACATGACCTTTTAGGGGAATAAAACAAAAGTAAGTTAAGATTATTAGAGAAATGACTTGAATCTTAGAACTAAGTAACTGAGATGAGTCAGTATCAGATCGGAGCTTAAACCTCTCTTGTCTGGGTTTTTTTTTTTTTTCTAGAGAGGAAAAGATAAAAGTATTAATGGCATTATTTTGTTACTTGAGGTCAGACATATTCAGAAGTTGATTCCCTCCGCCACATAGGCTTCAGATATAGAACTCACTACACTAGTTATGAAGGCGGATGTCTTTACTAATTCAGTATCAGGATCAATTTACACCTCAAGCTCTAACATGAAAGTTCTAATAAAAAAAGCTTGGAATATCAAGATCATCCATCTGCAACACCAAGTATAAATATCTAGTTCACATAAAATCCTTAAAATGAACTCAAAGACATTAAAAACTTATTTTTTCATATCCATTAAAGTCCTCAACTATTAACTTCAAACCACTTTCAATAGTGGACCCTATAAATCTAATGGGACCACACTAGTAGGTCCTATAATTCATTTAAATCTGAAAGAATGATTTATAGGACCCATCACATAAGTTGTCTGGGTTATTTTACGACTCCATTTTGCAGAGGCTAACTTGTAGATCCTTTTTGTCTTGTAGAAGAACACCCCCCATAGGTTATAGTCTATGGCTCTGTTAGGTACTCACCAGTTTCATATGTAACCCAAATCATCTTATCCTAATGTCTATAAATACTTGGCTTTTCAAAGGCTCTTTGGGGGCTGGAGAGAGATTTCAGGGGTCAAACCTCTACCTTACAAGCAGATTCCATGCAAAAATGCCAATGTTGGGAGGAAATGGCAGTGGCCTATATTTCTGGCCCTGGAGGACAGAGTCTGGGAAACCCCAGAGCAAAGCAGAAAGGAGATAAAGTAATCCAAGATGATTCCTGAAATCACCCTTGGGCCTCCTCAAGCAAATATAGTGCCTTCTGATACCTACAGACACACACACGCACGCACACACACACACACACACACACACACACACTAAATAGATTAGTGAATTAAATTAAGTAAGTTAAAATAACTTTAACGTCTTAGTGGTTTCCTTATCAGTAACTGAATTAAATAATATCTTTGACGTTTGTCCATGTTTGAGAGAAACTTTGGAGGATGGAGACCATGGCCCCCTTGAGCACCACTATACCCCTTGTTCTGCTGTAGTTCTTGGACACGGTAGCTCCCTGCTTAACCAACGAAATAAGCGAGACTTAGTGGTGGTCCTTTCAACATCTGCTTGACTTCTTATTTCTTTCTGCCCCTCCTACCCTGTTACACATCATTACTCTCTGTCTTCTGAATTGACTCAAAACATCGCCCAGCTGACCTCCCCGCACCTGCTCTTAGGTTTCTCTCATGTCAACACTGCAAGGAATGCATTTTTCAAATACACGATCTGATCTTGTTTGCCTCTGCTTAAATCCTCTGTAGCCTCCCGCTGAGCTTAGATCAGCCTTCCTTAACCGGAGCCAGGAATCCTGCCTCGCTTGCTGCCTCAGCGATCCTTACCCAACCCTAGTTCATGCAGACACTTTATCATCGCAAAACCTTCACGCACTCCACTCCCTCTGCCTAGAGAGTTCTACTTCTTCCCTTCTCTGGCAAACTCCTGCCTGCCTATCAGGTCCCTTTAAGCATCACTGCCTTGGAGAAAACTTCTGGGCTGCCTGTAGACCTTGTATCACACCAGCAATTTCATTTTCCCCACTTACCTCCCCAGTGGACTAAGCATTTCTTGAGGCTAAGACCTGCAGCCCTGCATTACATGCTGAGCACAGTGCTTGATACTGTATTTCATCACTTCAAACATGCACATGTTTTTTTTTCATGTTTTTATACCTCTAAAATCAGGACACCTCTTTTAATCATGAGTATGTCACAGTTTATTTGGTAGCATTTTATTTCCTAGTATAGGTCAAATAATTGTAAATATCGTAATAACAGTATCTTGCATTTGAAAAAATTTGGTTACCATAGGATGACTTTCTAGAATAAAGTCTGCTTTTCACTTGCAAACAGAAAGTCTGTTGTTCGGGGATGTCTGGTATCTGAAAGGCTGTTTGCAAGTAGCAAGCAAGAAAGCCAAGTGGTGATCCCCCCACCCCCTCCCTGGCCCCCTCCCCCGCCCCACCCAGCCCCACCCCGTCCCGCCCCGGATGACGGGCAGCATCACAACATTTTTTGCTTTGGTGCTATCTAGACCTGATGCATGTTGGAAGTGCACAAGGAGAGAAATGTCACAGCTGGGACAATTTGTGCAAGCTCCTGCCCGCTGCACTGGTGTCTGCTGATTCAACTTCTGTCAACACGATTCCATGTCCCAACCTCTGCTTGTCAGCACCTCCCCTGCCAAAGCTGATGTCACATCAGCTGCCTCGGCTTTGCCCGCATGGCTGTCCTCCTTGCATTCCAAACAGCTGCTGCTCCCGTCTAGCTGAACCCACAGGTCCTTTGGTGCTCGGTGGATGTTTTGCGCTACCGTGGTTCCAGATTCCTGTCTTGGGAGTAGAGCCAAAGCCCTGGAAGAGAACCAAAGGGCCTATAGAGTACTCGATCACTCATCATACTCCTGCCCTGACTACTAGTCCAGAGTCCCAAGGCCACCAGAGTAGGCAAATCACTTTGCTTCAGAATCCAAGCATCAGTCTAGAGCAGTTTTAACAGAGAAACAAGTGCATGTATAAGGCCCAGTAACGCTCAGCTTTGTTTTTGTTTTAAATGCCTTCTCTGTAATCTGGGTGTTTGTTTACTTGTTTTTGGTGGAGGCTGTCCCAAACTGCGTTCATCCTGAGAATATTCCTTATCTACAGGCATATCTCCACCGTAGCAGAAGTAAAGGCTAGAAGAACAAATTTGTTTATTGACTGTGGCTTTAGTAAGCTACACCATGATTGATGAGGTTGCTATTTCTGGGTGTCCTCCCCCATCACTCCCCGAGCCTAGGGCTTGACAGAATAGCTGGGTAGAATCACACTGACAGAATCTTTTAGTCACTTTCAGTTCTGCCAAGGAAATACAGGCATGGGCTTTCACTTTCTAAATTAACTTTGATTCCCACCAGACCCTCGTCCCTTTTTGGTTGAAAAACATCTTAAAACCAAGTTAAACGTTTTCACTTAAAAAAAAAAAAAAGAAAAAGAATATTGTAATAAAAAAAGAAGAAAAAAGAAAAGTTAAGGAATAAATAACTGAAGCAAATACAACGAAGGATTAAGACCTACATCAAAAAAAAAATTCATTCTAAATGTAATGAAATGTAAGTTTCCAATAATCAAGACAAATCTTTTCCTAAAAAGGGAAATCCAGACAGAAGCATCCATGGAAGGGCGCTACTGCGCCATGATTGGCTAGGGCTCTCAAAGGGCAGTGCATGCACACTGACATGAGGAGATTGGGCTCATTACAAGTCACAAGTGAATTTGAATCCAAAACCGGAGAGGAATGTCTGATGAGGCTGACCTCATAAGGAACAGAACTTGGAGTGGATATCAAAAGTTAAAGTACTGCAGGGAGAGAGAGAGGGAAGACACAGAAGTACATAGAAAGATTCACCTTCCCGGAGCAAAGAGGGACAACTGATACCACCCAAGGCACAGAGACCCTCAAAGATATATTGTGAATTCTGAGCAGTTTTTGATCTTCAAAGGACCCAATTAAAGAAAACATCTCCAAAGCACAGGACACCCCCCACTTCCTGAATGGCGATGTTGGGGTCCAGACAGGACTAGGAGAGAGGCGAGACCGCTTCTTTAGGAAATACACTCACGACCACAGACAAGTCTTTAGTCATTGGGTTGACAGCTGAGGGAACCTGTCACACCTGGCAGAAAGTGCCAACAGCCGAGGTCTTCCTGAGCTTCTGTCCTATTCTGACATAGCAGTTTCATTGATGTGTGCATATGGGGGGATCATGGGGTACAGCTTAGTATTCTTTATAAGCTGATCCTAAAATTTGCTAATTTAGTAGATATTCTCTATACTCTATGAATCGGATTTGGATCTTTAATTACAATAATAATTATTAATTAACATTAAATAGCTTTTTTCTCTTGTTTACATTCTTGGATTATTTTGTAAGTTTCAAAGTGAACACTATAATAATCAGGCTTTATACTTGAAGCCCAATATAATATTAAAATCAAAACTTGATGGCAAGTGCTTTCTCCCTTTGCTCTCCCTTCCTTGGGTCTCCCCCTCCCCCCATCTCCAGCATCCTTCACATTTTTTCCTCTTCTATCTTCTACCTCACAGATCACACACTATCCCCTCCTGCCACATCTATGGTTTTGTGCCTTGCTCCTTTTCTAGGGTTGAGGGGGTTCGTCCCACCCACGTGGTTGTCCACCTTCACTGACACTTCAAGCTCATCATTGGGTGTCAGACAATGCTCTTCCCGAACACTCTCTAGTAATGCCCTTGTTTCTCCCTGGTTGTGTCAAATTTCACTTTGCAGCAGGTTAGCAGGTCCAACACCACCACTTTGACGTCTTTAAATGTCGTTATAATGTTCTTTAGACTATAATTAATGAATTCAAAATTTAATCTGCAGCTTCTAAGTAGTTTTGTTTCCTAATGTAGACTACTTACATCAGTAGGGGGGAAGCCACATCATGAGTCGATGTTGCAGTGTGGCATGTTCATGTCTGTTGGAGTTGTGCTCTAGAACACATATGAATTAAAAACATATGGCTTACAACAGTGGGAGTTCCAGAAATCTGTATTGTAAAGTTCATCAGTGCCTTGGTCACTGCCCAGTATAGACAAGATGCTTAGCAGATGATGGTTGAACCAAAGAATGATTGACATATGATCTAGCTTTATATTCCTATCAAAAAAGAGTCTACTTCTATCCAAATAGAAGGTAACATGTAGACAGAAGGCTCTCCTGGAAATAGTAGGGAAGAATTTCTTAGGCGAAATCATGTTACCAATTCAAGTTGTTCTAGGTGTTTCTCAGATTAAACAGGAGTGTAGTCTCAAAGTTAAGTAGCATGTTTGCTCTGTCTCCATACTTGAAGCCTATGCTGCCTCACAGCACTGGAGTCCTCTCCTAGAAAGAAGGCCCTGGGGCTGGAGAGGTGGCTCAGGGGTTAAGCCTCTGCCTTGCAGGCAGAAGGTCCTGAGTTCGGATCCTAGACCCCACGTATAGACGCCGGGAAGAAGCAGGGGCGGCCTGCGCTTCTGGCCCTGGTAGGGTGGAGCCTGTGAATCCCGGGGCAGAGTAAACAAGAAGGAGGTAGAGGTCCATGGTGGTTCCCAAATTCGTCTGTGGTTCTACACACACACAGACACACACACACACACACACACACACACAGACACACACATGCGCGCGCGCACACACATACATACACGCACAATTGAATAAATAATAATAATAAAAAAAAAGGCCCTGAGCAGGCGTGGACCCTTGACCTCAAACCTCTAGAAGCAAGAGCTGAATACATTTCCATCCTTTATGGACAACTCCAGCCATGATATTCAATTATAGCAGCAGAAAACAGCCCGAGCCAGTCAGTCTATCTCACTGTGTTCTCAGGTTTCCTACTCATAGGTGGCCGCTTGGTAAGCCTAGCTGCAACCTGGAAGGCCGGGGCTCCCATGCTAACCAGCCATGCAGGCATTCCCAGCATTTGCCAGGCTGTCAGAGGGCTTAGATCAGGTGTTTACACACATTGCCGAAGCTCTTCTTCTGCCCTTTTATCCCCTCCCCCTTTCTTCAGGCTTTCATCCACTGCCAGGAAATAAGCAGCTGTGAGTTCCAAACTCAACAAATCCAGGTTCTGTCTGTCTGCCTGACCCATGCCAGTGATGCAGGAGAGATGCTGGGTCGGGGTCAGGTGCGCCCCATACTGCTCCTCTCTGAGCGGCAGAGGTTCAGAGGAGCTCATGCTCAGGCTGAGATGGGAGAGCTCTGTCCGAAGCACTCAGCCTGGGGCCTCAGTGTAGCAATGTCTGGCTTTCCAGAGGCACATAGCTTTTTGGTATCGGGTGTCATTTGAGATGGCATGAGACTCCAGGGACAGGGACTTCCACTGCCCACACAGTGCACAGGCCGCTGGGTTGTGCTTTGCTGTGTTGGTGAATCTGCTTTACTTGACTTCAGAAAGCTAAGGATTTAACGAGCTATTTTATTTTTGTCTCTTTTAAGCCCTTTATGGTATTGAAAGTCAGCATTTCTGCTTAGAAAGTTTTCATTTTGGCCACTCTTAGGTGTTAGCAAATCTTAGGTCCAGCATGTGATATCTGTTTTCCCCCTCGCACTACTTTATAACTGTAAAAAGACTCATTTTCAGCCTCAATTGGCTCTTCGAGTGATACTACCATTGTCACGGTTTGAATATCACACATACAGACTCACATGTTTGCATCCTTAGATGATGCTAATGTTTGGGAAGGTTGTGACATATTTAGGAGGTAGAGTTTTGCTGAAAGAGGGAAGACACATCACATGGGGAAGGCCTTGAAGCTACTTGACCCTGTTCTTCCTGCTCTCTGGTGCCTGCTGTGACACGTATGAATCGCCCTTGCTTTGGCTGCTGGCCACCATGCCTTCTGCTCTGTGCTTCCTGCCACGAAAGAACTCTACCCCCTCTGGAACCATATGTTAAACAAATGGCCCTTTTTCTTGTAAGCTGCTTGTGTTATGGAATTGAAAAGTCCACTCTTTTATGTTCAGGGAAATTTTTCATTGCTGTAGTTACTCTCAGGGTATAACAGATCTTAGTTTTGGCATGTAATGCCTTTTTCTCATTCAACTAATTACTTTGTAAGTGTCTAAAGACTCCTTTTTCACTTCAATCTGCCTTTGAAAGTGATATAACCCTTTTGTCTTTTAAATTTTATCAGCTTTTATTTGGCTGGTTTTGAGGGGTTTCCTAGTGTTAAGAATTCATTCCATTACTAGAATCACAGACTTTTTAGGGTTGAAAAGACTCCTGAGACAATCTCAAAATCTCTTCTTTTTTAGAGGTGAAGAAACCAAGATCTATGTGTTAAAAGGTTGCTTCTATTCTAATAGTTCATAGCTGTATTGAGAATAGGAAGGCACCCCTTTTTCACCTCTTACATCAAAATATTTCCTTTCTATTATTATGTGCATGTATAAATGGGGCACAATCCATGTGTGTGCGTGTGTGCATATGTGTGTGTATGTGTGTGTATGCGTGTGTATGCGTGTGTATGTGTGTGTGTATGTGTGGGTATGCATGTGTATGCGTATATGCGCGTACATGTGTGTATGTGTGTGTGTATGTGTGTATATGTGTGTATGTGTTTGTATGTGTGTGTATGTGTGTATATGTGTGTATGTGTGTGTATGTGTGTATGTGTGTGTATGTGTGTGTATATGTGTGTATGTGTTTGTATGTGTGTATGTGTGTATATGTGTGTATATGTGTGTATGTGTGTATGTGTTTGTATGTGTGTGTATGTGTGTATATGTGTGTATGTGTGTGTATGTGTGTGTATGTGTGTATATGTGTGTATGTGTGTGTATGTGTGTGTATGTGTGTGTATGTGTGTGTATATGTGTGTATGTGTGTATATGTGTGTGTGTGTATGTAGTGCATGTTTCATGTGAACTGTAGTACATGTGTATGAGGGGGGAAGTGGGTGAATGTGAATGAGCATGCATGAGGGGCCCAAGATTGATGCGAGGAATCATCCTCAATAGCTCTTCTACCTCATTTTTTTTGAGCCTGGATCTCTAAGTAAGGCTAGAGTAGTGTCACTGGCTAGCCAGCTTAGCTGGAGTTACAGATAGGTTGCAATGCCCACCTGACACTTTTTACACGGAGTCTTGGGGTCTGAGCTCTGTCCTTTGGCTTGCATGGCAAGTGTTCTAACTGCTGAGCCATCTCCCCAGCTCACGTCGAAGGTGTTTGCACTACAGCTGCTTAACATTGATATTCTACCCGAAGATCACCGTAAAAGTCACCACCACCTTCCATGCGACTATCTAGCTGACTTGGATGGAAAAGAAAACAATGGCGACTTACATACATGTCCAATCAATGCAACATCACCAACCCACTTATCTAAGTGCTGAGAAGAAATGTCAAACCAAGCAATGGATCATGGAAACTAGTATCAAGTGCTGCTGGGTGTCAAGTACAAAAACAGTTAAGCTACAGACACCCCTGTTTCTCATGACATGGCCACAGAAGGTCTCACAGAGTGAGACTCCCTGATAATATCAGTAGATTCATCATAGATAGTCCTGCTTGAAAGACAGAGATATTCAGAGACTTACGAGAGGCTAAGAATAGCCAGGGAAACCTGATGCTCACTCTTTAATTAGTAATACTGATAGAGTAGACTGCATTCAGTGATCCTTACATTTTTGTTACAATAATAATAACAATCATATTTGCATGGCAGCTTACAGTTTACAATCTCATTTAATTGTTACAATCAATCTATTAGTTGAGTGCTTCTCTTATTTGAAAGATGACACTGAGACTCTCCGTCTCATTTCTTATAGCTGGGAGAAATTGGATTTTGAGCCAACTCCTATCTATTCAAAATCTTGTGCTCTTTCTGCTGCCACGTCTTGCTTTCTCTTCTCCTTCAATGTGCCTTCATGGACATTGTTCATGAACCAGAGACTGTGCTAAGAAATGATTCCATTAAAAGTATAAAATCGGTCCAACGCAAGGAAAATTATTAGTTAAATCCATCACATCAGTAGATAAAGCAGTGAAAATAGGCTTTTGTGGCTACCCTGGAACGGTGAGAAGCAGCTCCCTTTGGATTGCGGCATCCAAGCTTACATTTTACAGATGAGGGCAATCTGTTCCAGAGGAGAACAGCTCCAACCTCCCTCGAGAAGGAAGCAGCTGTAACGGGAGAGGCTGGAGATTTTTTATAGGCCCCAGTGCTTCCAAACCATGAACTTGCTAAAGGTCTTTGTGCGTGTCTGAAGACTCAGAATGGTTCATACATACATACAAACAGGGAGACAGACGATGGTTAGATGGGTGGGTGGATGGATGGATGGATAGACAGATGGATAAACAGGTAGACTGACAGAGGAGACAGAGAATAATAACTAAACAAGTGAGTGTTGATCTCAATGAGGAAGCCACACACCCCTTAAAACATTAGGATATTGTGCTTCTTAATATAGATCAGTTATATACTATGACTACTGGTGCCCTTATTAGGAAATTTTCATAGAAAAAGAAAAGAAAAGAGACAAAGGCTAGCATGTAGAAGATTTAAAAGAATCATCCCCAAACCCCCAAACATAAGCAAAGTGGCAGAATGCCAGACAGGTGCATAGTAAACTTCCCAAGTTTACTAGAGTTGAGTGGTCAGGAAGTCACACTAAAAAAAAAAAAACAAACACGGATTACGGGGATGTAGCTCAGTTAGTAGCACATCTAACTAATATGCATGTACAGAGTCTTAAATGTGATCCCATCTGACAGAGGAGACAGAGAATAATAACTAAACAAGTGGAAAAGAAATGGAAAGAAAGAAAGACAGAAAGGAAGAAAAGAGAGAGAAAGAAAGAAAAAGAAAGAAAGCAGGCGAGCAAGAAGAACGAAAGAAAGCTGATGTAAAATAGCAACATTTTATTTCTAAATTCAACAAATGTTTATGAAGTGTTTGCTCATGCCGGTGTTCTTAACAGTGGGCTAACTGGATCATTAAGTAGGCAAAGTTCCCTGGAGGAGAGAGACAGGTAGAGCATGAGGACATTGATATTCTTTCAAAACTCCACGCTTGGGAACACCAGGAGTAAGGAGATGGAGTCAGGCCTCAGGCGGTGACATTTTTACAAAGGATGGTGAGACAGCTGAGAAAGAAACAACTGAGCGGAGACCAGAAGGAGGTGAATGAGTCAGTCATACGAGTGCTTGAGAAAAGGATGTTTAAGAGACGCTCAGCTGACACAAAGCCACAAGGAGGAGCCTTCTTGAGGGGTCAGATAAAGAGCTGCGGAGGAGACACTAGCATTGGGCTGAAAGGCTGTGTGCGCAGGGAGACTGTGTGCTCCTGGAGGATTTGGGCTTTGACCTGAGTGAATGATGAAGGCATGCAGGTGTTTAGCAGAGGAGAGTCTTGACCATGTAGTCTAGTGTTACCTCCACTTTGCCTTCTCTCTTACTGTACCTCGGACCTCCATCATCTCTTACCAAAACTACTCATATGTGTCTAACCTGCAGCCTAGAGGTCACATGCACCCCAGGATAGCTACAAATGCAGCCCAGCACATTTGTAGATGATAATATCATGTCATAATGTCTAAGGATTGGACACCTCTGTGCCATAGCAGCTGGGGGCATGGTGGCAGAGCAGATCAAATTTGGAATGTATTGAAAATAGAGTCAGAAAACTTTTCCTGAGGGACAGTGTGAGAAGAAAAAGATAGTGCTCTGAGTTTTGCTTTAACTAAATGGACAAGCATATAATAATGAACATAGTAGGAGGGGATATTGAAGAACTGTGGGAAGGAAATAGAGAGGTTTCATGGCTTAGCATTAGAACCAGGATTCTCAAAGTTTTTCATAATAGAACAATGACTGACCTATTACAGACGGTAAGTATTTATGTGTAAGAAACAAAACCAATGAACAAGTAACTATTAAATTATCCTTCCAAAGATACAGCTGAAGCAGCAATTCTCAAATCCTAGGATGCAATGGAACCAGAACTTTGAGCATCCTCCTCAGCACATTTGGAGTATTAACATACACCTCTACCACTACTCACACAGGTGAGCAAGTGTGTGCACTCACATGCGTATAATAAGCTTCACTAGGCAGCAGACCCGATCTCTGGAGTGCTCTAATTTACATGTCCTGTTCCCTTAGTTGTTAAGGTGGTCATTCTTGGTGTCTTTAATTTTCATTTTGAATGAAACACAAAAAAGATTTCATAAACAAAACAATGCCTCTATTCAGAAAGATTCAAATTCAGAAAGACATCATTTTGCTCCCTGGTACAAATTTATTGTCATTCTAGTAAAAATATCATCAGGCTGTTTCCCCTGGAGCTCAGCAAGAGGATTATAAAGTTCATCTTAAAAGTTTGCAGACAAGAATAATTAGGAAATCCCCAATAAGAAGCAGAGAGTGGGACCAGCGGTAGCAGGTATGGGGACACATTTTGTAGGTTCCATAATTAAAAGTGTGGTTTTGATATATAAATACAACAATAGAACAGCGTGGAAGTTCCAGAAATAGACACAATTTCATAAGAAAATGTATGGTGGAACAAATCGGTAGGGAAAAGATGATTTGGGATAGTTAGATAGCCAGATGGAAAATATAAAATCCACTCCTCACACCACGAAGTAGGATAAATTCTAATTAGATCAGAGATGTAGACATTTAAAAGAAGAAGGAGGGAGGAAGAAAGGGAGGGGGGAGGGAGGGAGAAGGGAGGAAAAAAGAGGGGGAGAAGAAAGGGGAAATGTTGTAAACTATGTTTCAAAATTTGGAAGTCTTAAGCGAACAGGCACAGGATTGTGAATAAAAATTATAGAATAGGGCTGGCAAGATGGCTCAGAGGTTAAAGTGCTTGCCACACAAGAGAAAGGACTGGAGTTCAGATCCCCGGGTCTTATGCAAAAAATACCCCGCAGGTGTAGAGTTCTACCTGTAATTCCAGCTTCTGAGGGTGGAGTCTGGGACCAAGGACCTTAGCCAGATTAGCTGTGGGTGAGCTCTGGGTATAATTAAAGACTCAATCTCAGAGAATGAGGTGGAAGAGTGATTGAGGATGATTCCCAATATCAGCCTCCAGTCTACACACACACACACGCACACACACACACACACACACACACACACACATGTGACCACCCACATGTGAATACAAATATTCAAATGCATGCACCCCATCCACATATACCCATAAAATGAAAAAAATGAAATAAAGACTAAATATTTGCTCATAAAAATACACCCGAGAATAGGAAAAATACAAACATGTTGAAAAATCACTACAAATAACTTATATCATAGAGAACAGGCTAATATTCCCAATGCACAAAGAACTTCTTAAAATGGGAAATGAGAGATGGCTCAGGGGCTAAGCCTTTGCCTCACGAGCAAAAGGACCTGAGTTCTGATCCCAGATCCCACATAAAAAAAAAAAAAAAAAAGCCAGGCAGAAATGGTATCAACCTGAATTCCTGACCCTGGAAGGTGAAGCCTTATCACATCTCAAAACAGAGCAGTAAGGAAGTAGAGCAGTCTAGGATGATTCCCAAAGTCACCCTTAGGCCTCTACAGTCACACGCAGTGCCCTCTTCTACATATATACACCCACATGTATGCACACACCCACATTTACATACAAAAAATAGGGAACAAAAAGAGCAACATAGAGAGAAATGATGTGTGCAGACAGATATTTAAAGGTAATACACAAAGTGTCTGGTCATCCGGAGAGACCCCCGTGCAGAAGCTGAGAGCCATTCCAAAAGTTCAAGCAGTGCCGAGAGTAAGGGAGATGGCTGGTTGGAATCTAAGTGATGCAATTTTTATAGGAGGGAATTTGACAAAATCTATACAGAACATGTACCTTTGGCCCTTCAACCCAGCTATCCCACTTTTAGTAATCTATCACAAAGACACATGAAAATACAAGAAGACTTGTACTCAAGACCGCTGGCTGCATATAACTTGCTACACCCTTTTGTCCAATAATCAACTGAACAAACTGATTCATTTACCTCACTGAGTCCCAAAAGGAAATGAATGGATATACCTGCATTTTATGTATAGGCAGACTTGTCAGTTTGAAGTGACCATCTGGAATCCCCTTTCTTTTTGGCTGTACCCTAGATTTCTTTAGCCATGTACCCCTTCTTATGAAAGTCACATGCATTGGAATACTCCACTTCTCTCCCAGCGTTTAGCCCTTGATATTGGTCCAAAGACAATGATACTGACTGTGTCAGTGATCAGTGTGGAATTTGCATGCTAAGATTCTGACCAATGAGATGTGAGGGGATTTCTAGGCTGTCTTCTGGAAAAATGTGTTCATTTCAGGAGAAAACCATAGGAAAGACAGTACCCCTTTGTCTTTAAGACAATGTTATATTTGCATGTGACTCTTGGAACTGATTGAGCCAAATGCGTCTGGTTTGTATTTGATTCCCACACTGATGACAGAACACAGAGGCGGGGATCCTCAATAAATTCACAAAGCTAAATCAGTCACCTTCTTGGCTCATTGAATTAGAGGGTTTTTCCATTGCAGTAACAAAATACCTAAAGCCAGGTATATATAACAAAAAGGGGTAAATTTATCTCACAGTTTGATCTAGGTTGAACAGCCAAGGATGGCAGCCCCATCCATCCATTCAGCAGCCTGTGGCGAAGACCCCCTTGGCTGGGTCACATCAGAGCAGATGGCATCTCAGTGGCAGCATGTGTGTGAGGAAGAGATCACATTGCAAGACGGTAAGCCAGGGAACATGGAGGGGCTAGTTCTGCAGGCTCCCGCTAGACCCTGCTTCTTGAGGGTCCTATTGTCTCTTAGCAATGCCACACTGGGAAAGCAACCTTCCAGCACATGAATCCAGAGTCACACTACTGGGTTTCAACCATGACATCCAACTAGGTGCCTCTCTGTTGAAGTTAGTCAGGTTTCTGATCATGGCGACTGAAAGTATTCTAACAGAGTCATTAGAAAATGGAGAACAACCCTAGTTGACTTAAGCAGACGGTATCTGGAAGGATCCCCAGAGAGAGGACGGGAAGGGAGGAGTGGGGGGGGGAGGAAAGAGGTAAACCTCAAAGGCCCCTTGCATGCCAGGCCAGAGGATCCTTAAATAATGGGGAGCCATTGAGGGTTTTGATAAGTGATGGGGGAGCAGACTCTCAGAACAGATGGTATAGACACTGGTGCAAATGCACCGTGTAGCTAGCAAAGGACCCGGTTCAGTTCAGACGCCCCTCTCTGGAGGAAAAATCTGCATTTCGAAAAGCAGCATCTTCAGCAGACCCGGAGCAGCATGGGAAGGATGTGGGCGGCGTGACGAGCCGGTTCCCAGGCACTGGTCTCAATGGTCACACTCGTACACAAATGCTGCCCTTGGCTGCGGTTGCACCGGCGTCATGTGTGAAGCCAAACAGTTGGTTCCTCCGTTTTCCTTGGCACTGGCAGAGCCCCAGTTGGAGCCCCATGTTTGCGCTAAACTCCAGGCGGCACAGTCCTGATTTATAACTTTTGAAATTATTATAAATGCGATTTCTTCCCATTGTAGGAAAATTGGAAAATACATACACAAAAGAAAATCGAAAGACTTTTTAATTTGTCTCCCAAAGATAAAACCACAGATAACATTTGGTTGTAGCTGTCCCAGACTCTGCCTTTCTCTATGTGTGGATGTAGTAAACAAAAATGAGATCATATTGTATGTATCACTTCATAATCTTTTTTCCACTCAGCAATATATCGTGAGTGACTTCTCGTGTCCGTAAATTTTTTCTATGACATTAATTTTAAAGAGTCCATGAATTTCATTCTGAAGATATATGATTTATTTGATAGTATAGTGCTCATGATTGAATATAGATATTATTTCCAGTGTTAGCTATTATATGCAAAACTATGCTGTAATGAATAAAGATTCATATCTCTGTGTATATATACTTTTCAACTTTATCTTAGAATAGAATCCCTAAAGTAAAATGGCTAAGAGAAAACAATAAAAATTAAGGTGAAAAAGTGTAAATTCTGTCTTTTTAATTAAATTCATAACTAAGTGAAAGTATCCCCCTCCCTTTGAGTCTCATGTACTTTTTGCAAACATTTATAAGTGTCTGAACATACAAAGTTATATATTTAATTCAATCAATGTCTCCATATAAATATATCTAAATGTAAAATTATGTTTAGATAGCTTATCTTTACATTAAACATTTACAAGCATTTTATTTTATTTTATTTTTTATTTTTATGTGTATGTGCAGGGTGGGAATGTGTGTATGCATGCTCATATATGTGTGGATGCATTTGTGGATGCTGGTGCATGTGTGTTATTGTACTGATGTCAGGAATCATCTTCAAATGTTCATCAAACCAAAACCAGAGCTCACCAGTAAGGCTAATCTCTCTGGCTCGCTTACTTACTCTGGGAATCACAGGCAGGCCACTATGTCCACCTGGCATTTTATGTGGGCTCTGGGAATCTGAACTCTGGTCTTTTTGCTTATGTAGCAAGCTCTTAAACTGCTGAGCCATATCCCTAACCGTGAAATTTGTATTTTGACTATTTACTTTTGCACAAGAATAATACAATTATTGTGATCAACTGATAGTTTGGGAAAAAGTGTGTGCTGTGATATCTCATCAACACTCATCTTCTTCCTGAAATTAGCTAGCGTTATACTTCCAAAACAAATGAGCTGTGCTGCCAGAAACCTGGGACCCACCTTCTTCTAGATCGAGCTTCAAATGCCTTCTCACAGTTAGTGCTAGGTCTGCTTGCAGGGTTTGCTTGGCACCTTCTCCCTGAGATAAACAGGGACAAAGTTGGGGCATGACGAACCCCCAGTCCTGTGCAGGAAGTTGGGACTGGAGAGGGTCCTTTATAACTTGGGGATTGGGTGACTGCTCCTGAAGGGCCAGAAGAGTCTTCGGAACCAAGTTATAGTTTGGGTGCCAGGGCTGCCTGTGGGGTCTCTAGGCCCTGGGGTGCAAAGGAGGATGGAACATTGTTCCAGGGGCTGGAGAGAAGGTCTCTGGCCTCGATATCAGGTCTTCTCTGATCCTCAACTGCCATGAGCTGTATCCATATGGTGCAATTTCAGTGAGAGGCATAGATAGCAGTGTCATTTATTCTCCTCCAACAGATGACTTCCATCAGAGGGGCTCTTCTTGCTTCTTACCCCGGGGTAGGGAGAACATCAGTGCCAAGTGTTCATAGAGGGTGCAGACACTGGTAATAAGCAGCCAATCAGCTCGTTTGGACAGCATTATAGCCTTACCTGAAGCATGGATGGAATATAGCTCAAAGAAACATGACAATTCATTTGGAGTCGTGTGGTTGGTTAGTCACAAGAGATATGCTTGTCTTCTAAACTCAGGCTAGGAAAGGGAACGTTTCTCTTTGACAAACATTTGTTCAGATCAATTAGATATTTAGTTTAGCATTTCCAGAGCAATAACTTTGTGTCTCTCTCTGTGTTGCTCCTGGGATCTCAGGAGGATTGCCTGCTCAGATTCATGGTAACAAGCAAGGTGATAATCTTAGAAAATTGGAGAAACCTTTTCCCAATTCCCTTCTATTTGTTTTCCTTAGATATATCTTCATCATAGTTCCATTCCTCCACCCTCCACTCTCTGTCTACCTTATACACAGGAGTTGAATAATAATAACGCCATCAGCTAACACCTACTAAGTGTTCATTTTGGGCCAGGATCTGTACTAAGCACAACTATCTCCATACACATTCAATTCTATAGATCACCAAGGTTCTGGGCAATCGGAATGTCTGCTTAGGACTGACGCTTTCACAGACCTATCTGGCTCGGACCTGACAGTGTGCCTTCTTCAGTGATAAGAAGGCTACAAAGCCAGCAGATGGGCCTATCAGGAACCTATGACCCACGGCCCTTCAGAACCAGCATCCCAACAAAACAGTCCTAAGCTTGCTTCCAGGGCTTGTTCGGGACTTTTCTCTGGAGATCGTGTCCAGGGGCATAGCGCCTGCTGGTGTGTATAACTGGGTGTCAGGTTCCCAAGCAGGAGCTGCTTACAGAGGGCAAAAGGGTGTGTGTGTGTGTGTGTGTGTGTGTGTGTTCACGAGGGTATGTATGTGCATAAATTCAAAGCTATGTGGCATTCCTTTAAGGAACAGGAGAAGGCCCCTGTTTGGACATTTGTCCCAATCTGTAGAAACTAAAGGCAAGTGACTTTTTGGAGAGGAGTCTGAGTCATGTAGGTTTTTCAGGAACCCTAGGGCCACACAGCCAGCAAGAAGGGGATCCAGGCTTGAATTCTTAAATTCTGCACTCATCTCTTCTTAGCCCTTCTCAATTGCACACATGATATGTTATAATTATTAGTTCTGAAGAATCAACACCTGGGCACTCCCCTCAGTTGCCATGACACCGTGTAACCTTCCAAATACAGAGAAAGACAAAGTCCAGTGACCTCAGGATGCTGGCCGCTATGATGCTCAGGCCAAGGGAAATCTTTAGCCCTTTCCAACGTTGACATCAGGAAATGTCGTCTGAATTGCACAGTTCATTCTCCACCTCTAATCATCACACATCCTCCTTTGACAATCATAAGGAGTGTTATCTGGAGACAATAGAATGACCTACCAAGAAGTCCTCCGCTCATCCTGAGACATTTTAGTCACTAACCTCAAGCTGGGTGCTCTGTGCTAAGTAATTTCCTGAAGTCAAGATAGACAATTCCAAAAGCCTAGTCAAATACAAACCAGCCAATGTCAAGGCCATGGTGAGGCAAGGTGTTGGAGGATGTGCTGCCGACTGGTGATAATTACTTGGCATGGGTTTCTTTAGTGGAGTCAAGCACATGACTTCCTGATTACTCTGGGCTCTCTACTAGCCGGTATGTCTTGAACCGAACAGCTGTCTTTGGGTCAAACCATGACATTAAGGTCATTGTGCACAATGAGGAGACCTAGAACTGGATACCCAAAGGCATACATTATATTTAACCTCATTTATTTATTCATTCAAAACTACTTGGTGGACATTTATCATACTGCTAATGACCGTGATCGGTACCAAAGAGTATTCTTGAATTTGCGCATGGAAGATTTGCTGGTGGAAGCGACATTTAAAGAAAGAACTCAGGTGTGCAGAAGTGAATGAGATGGGGATACTGTAGCATGAAAGTACTCTGAGAAGGGACAGTTGTGCCCCTATAAGCTGTGCATGGTGTTGCCTAGGAGCATTCAGAGGCTGGTCACTCCCAGCAAAGGAATTGAAGGAGCTAGGGTTGGGATAGCGAGGGGAGAGCTCAAGAGCAACCTAAGGCTGTGGGCCTCATCTCAGATATATGAGAAACACTGGAATGTGTTAAGCATAAAGATGGACAACTGGCCTTTAGAAAGATGACTTGGATAACAGCTTGGAGGGGACTTGACAGAGAAAGGTGGCCACACCTCCAAAAGCTAATTTCAGAATAAATACAATTTGCTCTTTCTACTTGTGTGTCTATGTGCATATGTGTATCTGTTTGTCTGTCTGTGTGCATGCGCATGTGTGTACATATGTGAATAGCTAAAGAGTCAGTCTCCAGTTCCAGTTCATCAATTTGTCTAGACTGATGGACCATCGAGCCTTAGGGATTGCTATACTGCTAATCACCATGATAAAGACCAAAGAATATTCTTGAATTTATGGAAGACTTGCTGGTGGAAGTGGCATTCAAGGAAGGAATTCAAGTGTGCAAAAGTGAATGAAATGGGGACACAGTGTCATGAAATACTCCGAGAGAGGTCAGCCTGTGTTACCATACCTGGCTTTAAAGCGCGCGCGCACACACACACGGTCTAAAGCTCAAACTCGGGTCCTTGTGCTTGCAGAGCAGACACTTAACTGACGGAGCTTGCTCTCTCCCGCCCTCTACTTCTCATCTGTTTCTTGTTCATTAGCACTCAGTATCTGCTAGTGCCTGTCTTGGGCATCCGGAGGTGGATAGGCAGGAACTTATTATCAAATGACTAACCTCCCTGTTTGTGGGATGGTGCATATATTAGAACTCCAGCATACTGCATTCCTCTCAAAAGGTACCCCTAAACTGCTACTCTCTTCTGGAGTCCGTAAGAAGGCAGCACTTGTGCGCTTATTAATCCAATTACAGATACTGTGGAGGCCGTGAATGCCCGTTCGGCCGCGTAGAAACCTCCTGGCTGGCGAGCATGTCCCATTCTGGGCGCTTGGCTGGGCTGTGGGTGGGTCCTTGTTCCTCCCAGAGCCGTTTCCACGGGCTGTTGGCCATATTCTGAAAAATGCACAGGTTGCCAAACTGTCAGCAAAAGCTTTAATGAATGGTTCTAATTACATTCAAGTAGCAGAGCCCACTGCCATTTTAATCGAATCTGGGCCTGGCAAGCTCTTTGGCAGGAAGACAAGAGAAAGCCTCGTGAAACTCCTGCCAAAACACTAATCACCTTTTTATCCGAAATTTGCCTGATGGAGCCCTGGATGTAAAATGCTTGGGGGGAAGGAAAAAAAATTCTCAACAACAACAACAACATTGTTTGGATATTTTAAGGAGCTTATTTTGGGGCTTGCCATAAATTATGCCATGTGGGGAGGGGAGAAAATTCCACATCAGGAGTTGCTGGGTGACTTTCCTTTAGGAGGGCAATCCTCACAGTGGGGATGAGCCCCTGCGGAGACTGAGTTGTGGGAGCTCTTAGCCAGCTCTGGCCCTGAGCGCCCCTTGCCAGGGATATGGCTGTGTGTTCTTATCCCAGATCTTTCCAGCGTTCCACTTTGGGCTGCAAAAGATACTGGGCCAGTGCTCTGTGTCATTCCTTCGTCTCAGACCTGCACCCTGCCACTCACTGGAATTCTTTCAATCTGAACCCCGGATGGTGACTAATATTCTTGTTCTCAGATGATGATTTATATGTTAACTATTGTGATTTCTCCGAATCAAAAAGCAAAGGGCTTCTCCTGAATTATTCAGAGCAAGGACACAGGCAACTGGGAAACCGAAACCCGAAGACCAGCAGCTATATCCTAGACAGGGTGACACAGAAAGGAAGGGTTTAGTGCCAAGCCAGGTTCCTCTCCTGTGGGGCAGAACAGGAGCAGAAGGACTCAAATTGCAGGGAGAGGGAATTCGTTTACAAATAAAAGAAGAACTTCCTGACAATGAGGAGAGCCCGTGAATAGGGGACAGAGATAAGGGGTAAGCCTCCTTCAGTTCTTGACTGTACTGTTGGAACACCCTGGAAGGCATTTCTATACCCAGCCCAGATCTGAAAGCTGCCTGGTCGCAGGGCAGGTGACAAACTCATCTTGATTACCTTAAATACCAGCTTGCCACCCAGGCTTGTTAGCTGGAGTTTTAAGATACTTTTTTTTTTTTAGCATTTATTAATTGTACATAACAATTATAGTATTTTCTTTTTTGTGCCTGTGTGTGTATGTGTGTGTGTGTGTGTGTGTGTGTGTGTGTGTACAAGAGGGCACTTGAGTGTGTGTGCCTGTGGAGACCCAAGAGTGACATCCAAAATCATCCTGGATTGTTCTACTTCCTCATTGCTTTGCTTTGGGGTTTCCCAGGCTCTGCCTTCCAGAGTCAGAACTACAGGTCACCACCATGTCTGCTCTGCATTTTTTACATGAAATATGGGGATCTGAACTCAGGTCTTTTTGCTTGCAAGGCAAAGACTTTAACCACTAAGCCACATTGCCAGCCCCCATTATAACATTTTCATACATGTATATAATGTATTTTGATCATACCCACTTCCCATTACTCTTGTCCCTTGCTGCTCCCTCCGGACACCTTCTTCTTCTTAAATGATCATCTCTTTCCTCCCTCCTTCCCCTCCCCGCATCATAAGACATCCTAACGAAAGCACGACGTCCCTCACGACATCACTCCACATCACTATCACATTAATTACTCTAATTAATTCCATCCCATCCTTCCCTTCCTTTCTTCATGCCTACCTCCCTCCCTCTCTCTTTCTTTCTTTCTTTCTTTCTTTCTTTCTTTCTTTCTTTCTTTCTTTCTTTCTTTCTTTCTTTCTTTCTTTCTCCCTTTCTCCCTTTCTCCCTTTCTCCCTTTCTCCCTTTCTCCCTTTCTCCCTTTCTCCTTTTCTTCCTTTTTTCCCAATGAGTTTCATTTCTTCATGCTCAGGAGAAGAAGCATGAGGCTATTTGCAGGAGCATGGGCACCTTGCCCGTGGCTACACCACTGAAGAAAATGTTTCTCGCCATGGTGGCTGTTTTTCTTATCTTTCTTAATCTCAAGATCTGTTTTCCATAAATACTCTAGCCTTTTTAATCCCATAATGAGACTTCCAAAAGATCCGGAATACAAGAGAATCTTGGACACCCAAAGTGTTTGACACATGCATTTGAAAGTTGTATTTTAAAACCCAGACCTTACTGTTGACTAATCCCATGACTCAAAGCTCAGCTTTTCATTTTCCCATTACTTAGAAAATAAAGATTAAAATACTCTTTCCAAAAGTCAGGTGTGGTAACCCACACAGTACTTGAAGGGGGAAATGGAGGTAGAGGGAACAGAATTTCAAGGGAAGTCTCTGCTATGTGATGAATTTCCTGTCTGGACTCCACTGAGACCCAGTCTCAAGAAGCTAAACCAAACTAAAGCAACAATAACAGCAAAATTACCCTGAAATTAATGTTCGGGGATTCAGTCCCATCAGATCTATATAGGTGTCCTGAAGACATGAAAGCACTTTATAAGTAGTTTCTGTCTAAAAATTATTTGCCTTGAGCCGGTGCTGCAGGTTGCTGGTCAGCGCCGTGCTGTCGTTGCTGCTGCGGGTGGTAGTGGTGTGTTCAAGCTTACAACATCCTCAGCAAGCGTGGATCCAGCATTAGTCCTTGGGAACTGGAGCGCACGTGAAGCGGCCAGGACCAGCCCAAGTCTAGCCTAATGTTTATGACATCAAAACCACATATAACCAGATATACAATGACCTCCTTAGGAAAGACAAAAAGAAAATCTCTACGCAGAATGGAATTTTACATATGTTGGACAGAAATAAGAGAACCAAACCCCAACTGGAAAGGTTCCAAAATCTGCAAGGACCTGTTTGATCTGATCCTCACTTATGAAGAGCGAGTCTACGACCAGGTGGTAGAAGATCTGAATTCTAGAGGACAGGAGACCAGCCAGCCCATGCACGTGCTCAATGTGGACATCCACGACTGCCTTAGGAGGCCACCCTGGAGCCTTCTTCGTCTGCTAGTGTCTCTAACACACTGAGACATGGAGAACTACATCGATGAACTGCTGCAGGGGTTCAAGGAGAAGAGTGGTCAGGCCCTTCTGCACACCGTCTGCTTCCACTGAGCTGCCCTGCGGTTATGGAGTGGACCGGTCCTATACAGTCCCCGTGGGGCTTCTCTGCTGATGCTTTTTCCCTTGTGATTTCCTTTGTACTACTAGGTGCTCTGTCTGTCGATGGAGATGTTAACCTAGTGTGCTGTACACACGGAGTGAGAAGCGTACAGAAATGCCAGGTTAAAGACATCGTTTCCAGACCTACTTTTCTTTAACCCATAAAGATGGTTCTCTGCACAGCCCCCAGCAAATGCCTATTGTCAGCCTGCCTAGTCCCTCCCTACCCACTGGACTGTATAAAAATAAATAAAACTGGCTGTCTTATTAGAAAAAAATATTTGCTATGATGTAGCTACAGAAGGGGCTGAAGAGCTAATTGAGCCTTAAATCCTACTCGCTGGCCATAGGAACTCATGGATGAAGCTCTGGCTTCCCTCTGGAGGGAGTTCTAGTTTTTCAGAATGAGTGACAAAGGACAGACATAGAAGAAGCAGGAAAATATGTATTGTGCAGAAGATTGTGGTAGGCTGAATAATGCCCCCTCTAGCTGCCCATGTCTTAGTCGCTGGGACTTATGAATTTTGTGGGCTTCTGGGGAGAAGGAGTCTGTGGGAATGACCGAGTTCTGGATTTGTAGATGGGAAAGCATGCTGGATTGTACAGGAGAGTCCTCTATGTGATCCCGAAGTCCCTTATTAGAGACAAGGAGGTCCGGAAGAACACACAGTGCCTGAAGGAGAGAGAACCAATGCGATGCATACGAGGTCACAGATGGGGGAAGTGTCCAAGGGCCAGAGATACCAGGGGCAGGTCCTCCCTGGAACCCCCAAGGGAAGCAACCCTTCCGGTACCTGAATTTTAACCTCAGAAGGATCATTCCAGACTTTTGGACTCTAGAACTGTGAAGGATCCACTTATGTGGTTTGAAGTCAGGGGGCTCGTGGCAACTGGCTAGAGTAGTGAGAGGAAGCTCACGTAAATACCACAGCAGGTGACAAGAAATTCTGTTCAGGAAACACAAGGGAATGTGACCCTGTGGCTGGCTCTGGTGGGGGCTAGGCAGTGGCGTTCACATGAGGGTCAAGGAAGGCCACCCTGAAGAGGCACAGTGTGACGGTGGCCTCCAGGCCGCCCTGCTCAGCAACTCTGTTGCTTTGCTGTTACTTCAGGGAACAGGGACTCGCTGGGAGACGACAGTTTGACATTGTTGGTGCAAAGAATAGAGGCCTGCTCGGGTTACCTCATGGGTGAGCTCTTCATTGCAAACATACACATGGGAATCAAGAAACCAAGACTGTTGTCCTGGCCAAGTCCCAAGGAAGTGGAGGAGAGAAATTGGCCGATACGGACTCCTAGAGGAGAGAGGAGCTGCCTCCTGGGAATACTGACCTTCAGCCATGGACGGATACTCAGGACCCTCCCCTCTTCCTGCGGACCTGGCACCGACACCGACTCCTAGATCTGCCTCTGTGTCTTCCATTGTGTTTTTCTGTCTTGACCCCAAATACCAATGACCCGTCGGTGTGGGTGATTTCATTAAACACCCCAGGAGTGAAAGAAAATCTGATTGGTCCATTTCTTCAGTATCTTCCTCATTTGTCTTTGATCAGCCTATGGACTGGCTGCCTGTGGGTCAAAGGTTAATCGGTGATGGTAGAGTAACCAAGTTACTTGGTGTCCAGAATGTAAGAACTGGTGGGACTGTGGCAGAGGGAGGTGAGGGTCAGGTCTGCCTGAAGGGGCCTGAAGAGGCTGTGGAGAGAAGAGCCTAAGTCCATTATATCTTAGCCTCAAGGGTATCCTAGTGCTGGCTTTTTTTGGGGAGGGGGGAGAAAGAAAGGGAGAAAAGAAAAGGAAAATAGATGAATTCAAAACCTAAATTTACCTATACTTCCTATTGTTGGAGTTAGTCGAGCAGCAACTTTTTAAGTTGATCTAGGAAGGATCTAGAAGATTCCTGTATCTCTCGAGTGGTGGTGGGAGGGGAGGGTATGTGAAGGCATGGAAAGCAGTTTAGGGGTGACTGGTCCACCTGAGAGGCAGGGTTCTGCCCCTGCAGGAGCACAGGGCAGTCAGGAACCAAAAGTTAGAGATGCTGGTTCCCCTCCCTTCACTGGAGTCAGAGCTGAACCCACATGGGCATTTCACAGGGTCGGGAAGAGCAGATGGTCGCCGCCCTCCCCTTCCCACCAAGTGCGCACAGATGGAGACGAGGGCTCCGGGAGGAGTTCCTCGGCACATGGAAGATGACAGGGCAGAAAGAGGCCGTCACTTGGGCACCTCCAGATACAGGAACTTCCGTAGTTCATCTCTTGTACGGGACCCAACGGGCAAGGAGGTCTTTATGAACCTTTTGGTTAATGGAGGTGAGAAGGCAAAGAGCCTGTCCTTGAAGCTTTGTGTCAAGTCCTAGGAGGTCTCTGTTCCCTTCCTCTCCCATCATGCACAGCTCTGTGCCTGACCAGGGTAGGACTTCAGAGACAGACGGGAAACAGAAAAGAAGGGCTGGAGGGGTCAGAGGAAGCAGAAGTTCTGTCACTTACCAATGGAGAGACCTTGCAAACATTGTTTGCTCTACTTCTCTGCCTGGCACTGCAAACTAGCCCCCTCTGCCTGCCTGTGCTCCTGAGCTAAGGGATGTGTTAACCCAAGACACAAAGCAAAAGGGCTTCCTAAACGGTAATGTCTTCTCTCAGAAGACTGTGGTGGCCACAGGAGGTTACTTGGCCGATCAGCCTCTTTGTCTGGGAAACTGAGGTTTCTCCTCTCCTCCCTGCTCTGTCACCACCAATTCCAGCTTAATTAGTATGAGAAATTAGGGACTGTATCCGGGAACCCTCAGATCCCCATCAACTCAAGAAAGCCTAACTATGCCGTGTTTTACAGAACATACACACACATACACACACACACACACGCACACACACAGAGTAAATAATTTTCTTCATTCCTCACAAAACTCAATACTTGAAGCAAGCATTGGCTTTAGGTCAAGCACTGCTTTAAACACCTTTATTGGTGTTATCTCACTCAGTCATCAAAACAATAGAGGCGGGTATACTATTATTATCTCCTTATTCCAGAAGGGGATGCTGAGGGCAGAGGTCGGGAAACTTGTCACCGACACACAATACATAAGCGATGGAATCAGAGCTGTCTCCCCAGATGACTGCCTCCAGGGACCACACTCCTGACAACGTGGTGGAGCTGGCTCCCCGCAATCCCCCTGTGGCATCCGCTTGGTTCATTTTACATGTTCCCTTTTCCACAGCCATCACTCCGGCCCCTGCACAGACAGGAGGGCCCATGGCCCCCCGCCGCCCGGCCCCCTCGCCAAGGAGCAAGCTATCTGTCTTTCCCGAATCTTCCGAGTGGCAGGGTGCGCTCCAGAGCCCAGGGAGGCTGAGGGTGAGGCGCCTCCAATCACAGTGGTGCCAACAAGCTCTTCCCAAGACGCTCTGGAGAGGATTGAGATAACAAAGGGCAAGTGGTTTGATTTGGGGGGGAGAGGAAAGGTTCTCGAGCAACTTAACATTTGATTATTGTTCCTGCGTTGTCAGTGAGGAGCAGCAGTGCGGGTGTGATGCCAAATATCAATCAGCCGCCGAGTAAATCAGCCGTCCTCCGAGGAAGTGCGCGCATCAAATTAGCATATTCAGAAGGGAGGCAGAGGAGACGATTTCTAATAAGTCTCGCTCCCAAACGCGTGGCAGCGTTAGGAGACTCGTGGCAGTGGAGGCTTTTTGCCGAGGAGTTAGCAATCCTACCCTCTCCTAGGGAATTGACATCTCAGAAATAGTCGCAGCGGCCGTCCTGGAGGCAGTAGTGACCCCGACTTCCTTGTCTTCCAGTTGCACAGGGCCTGCAGGGGACATGCACGGGAGGTGCCTGGTTTCCATGGAAAAACCTACCTTTTCCACCAGTGGAAATTTTCAGGTATTTTTCAAATTCGTCATCGTCATGTGTATATGTGTACAGGTGACATGGTGTGCATGTGGGACGACTTTGTGAGGTCAGTTCTCACCGTTCCACCTTCATGTGGATTCCAGGTCCTTGGGCCTGCACACAAGTGATTGTACCTGGTGAGGAATCTCGCCAGTCCTGGGATTTTTTTTTTCTTTTGAGATAGGATATCATTATGAAGTCCAGGCTGTCCTAGAACTCACAAACCTCCTGGCTCTGCCTCCTCTGTGTTTGTGACACCATACTAGACTGGCCACTGGTGGGATTATTGCAAGGATGGAAACCCACAAAAATTGATCGTGTAGCATCCATCAGTCACCACCCAGTAGGTGTTTAAGATGACAAGGTGTGACCTTTCACCTTGCAGAAGTTGAGGGAGGCACATGTGGTTTTGGGTGCCAAAGCAGCGAAGGCATCCCATGTACCCTCTGTGAGTTTAACCTTCCTGCCTCAGTTGCTTTATGTGTAAAACAGGGTGCCTAACAATGACAGCAGGATCTTAATGAAACTGATGGGGCAACTTCCACATCTATCTGTGGTTCTGAAGCTTGGGGTGCAGTACCAACAAAACAAGGGTGTTTCTCAACCATCTCATTTCAAAGACTGTTTTTATTGTTGATATCGCTGTCAGTTGGTGTTGTAGTCAGCCTGCAACATTGCTGATAAATGACCATCAAATGGCTTAAGGGAACAAGGGGTTTATGCTCTTATGATTTTCTGGTTACAGTTCTCAGTCCGGCTTGACAGGAGAGCATGCACCAACACCAGGGCCAAGGGAACTGACCACACCATCACTGCATTAAGGCTGAGAGACAGACAATCCTTACCAGACCAGCATGTCTGGCCAAGTGAACAGAAGGATGCCAACTCTCTCAACCAGCTCTCAGTGATTCATCCAGGGCCTAATCCCACCCACCATGGGCTGGGTCTTCCCCATCAGCTAGACAATCTCCTGCAGGTTTGCTCTGGGCTTTACTCAACCATCAACTTTCTACAACTGGGCCCAGAGCTCAAGCCCTCAACCATCAAGTTGACACCTGTGCTTTAACTACGACACTTGGTATCTAGCACTTTCTTTTACAATATAACTTTTCTCTTAGAGAAGAATCTATTATTTCATGGTAGGTGTTTTCTTTTCCATTTAGGATCCACATGAGTTACAGGTGTGTCTACTCTGACAGTCACAGTACGGTTGTCATGCAAGACCAAAAAATTTTTTAAAAATAGTAAAAACGCAACTTGCTCTATAGTTTACTGTGGCCTGAGCATTTCCCTTGGCAGTTTATGTTAATGGGCTCTGAGAGATGGCTCGGTGCAAGAAACACTTGCCTCGACACCAGAGGACCTGAGCTGGGATCACCGGGGCTCACGTGAGTGCTGGGCTGGTGTGTCGTTCCACTGCAGTCCTTGTGCTTGAGAAGCAAACACAGAGATCCCTGAGGCATGTTGGTTAGCTACACTAGCCAGGCCAATAAGTTTTAGGCTCAAGTGAGAGACTGTCTCAGTGTAGAAAGAAATATCTAGAAAGATACCCTACATCTGTATTAAAGAAATATCTAAAAAGACACCCTACATCAACCTATGGCCTTCACGTACACATGATGCCCATGCGTCTGCATCCTCCTCCGCCAAGTGCCCTAAACATATGTACGTTGCACACAGGCGCAGACGCAAAAAGAAAGAGTCCGTATTAGTTACTCCCCTAGACTGATCTGCTAATGACATTTGAAGGTGGGTAACTATAATGAGGCGAAATACCAGGATGGGGCTCCACGCACCATCAGTAGCTTGATGAGGAGAGGGAGTGGGACCCAAACTGGCACCCTTGCCCTGTCTTGCTGTGCGATGCTTCTGCAGCAGGGTGGCTTTTACCAGATGCCAAGCAGATGCCAGCACCGTGCTCTTGCATTTCCTAGCATCCAGGACCACAAAGCCAAATAATCGGCTATTCTTCCTATATACCCAGTCTGTGGCATTGTAGGATAGCAACAGAGAAAAGAGACTGAGACAGAAATCTAATCTGGCAGTTTCGCAGAAGGCCAAAGAATCCCGGGAAAACAAAAGGTCTTCTGAGAAGAATCCAGGAGGAACGCACTCTCATTCCTGAACACACAGGGAATATCTGACGCGGAAGGGGATACTTCTGGAAGTTTCCAGGTACAGACAGCAATGGAGAGACTTAAACATTCTCAAGGGGGTCTGGTCCAGAGGTGTTGTTGGACAAGGATGGTCAAGGGTGGTCAAGGAGACTTATTGGGAGTCTGGGATACATATGTGCTAATATATCCAGACTGTCTGGTCCCTCGAGGACCTTGGAAAAGGATGGAGCTGGGAACCCACGGGCTTCTCTCTGGAGCCCAAGCCAAAGTCTGTCTTTTGAAGGTATCTGGACAACCCTGGGGAATTCACCACTGGGGAATTCAACTCTGGGGTCTTCTATAACAAGATGGTATGCTCCCTTCAGTCAAGCATTTATCATTGGAGGCAAAACATTGGTAGAGAGGATGCAGGTGAGATGAAGATTTGACTCCCAATTCTCCTTTGTTCATGTTTGCTGATACAGTCCTAGTGAATATTTCTGATGAATAGATAAACATTCTCACAGTATAAAAAGTTACAGAAAAAAACAGAACAAGCATATTCTAGAACCTCAAAACCATTCAATATCAGAGGTGAAGGGGCAAGTACTAATTAATCCATCATTTTTTTTTCAGAGCTGAGGAAGAAAGGGGGTTTGGAGCAGGGACTGTTCCAAGGTCCCATTACTGACATCTGGGAAATCGGAACCAGAAGCTGGGTCTTCTGACTCCCAAACTAGTGCTCCTTCCACCTCTTGATCAATTTACAACCTGGAGCAGGAAATTTGACTATCCTTCTAATCTCCTCCCAACTCGTGCAGCTACAAAAATAGAAGCAATCTGGAAGCCCAGCTATGCCAAATACTGTGGCAGACTTCCCAGCCTGCTCTCCTCCTCCCCCAGCTGATGGGAAGTTGAAACTCCATCGCACTCTTGTTAGAAAAGTGACAGTTATTTCTCTTTTATTCTTCCTTATATCTAAGCCTCCCTGCTTAACCAGGTTCAAAGCCACGTAGATCCTCTCTCCAAAAAGGACTCATTGGACAGGTCATAAAATAGGGAGTTTCCTATATTAGAGCCTGTACATTTAAAACACATCGAAATCCTCATGACTACTGAGGTCCAATGAAGAAGAAAATCATGAAGGCATCGAAGGAAACATAGGAACCTAGGGAGGGGGATGGGTCCTTCTGCAGAGATGAGATGCTGAGGAGAGAAACAAATGGAGCTAATAAACACTAGATTTCAAGCAGCAGCTAGACCCCGTGCAAGAGCCATCCAAAGAACAAAAGGGAAGAATAGTTTAAACATAACTAGAAATTGAATTTAAGTAATTGCTTTTCTTCATGCTGATACTTGGCAGAACACAGGGAAGCGTATATGGAGACATATGTGTGAGGATGCTCATTGCAGCATTATTTGTAATAGAAAGAAATAGAAATAACCTAAACCTCCTTCCATAGGAGACTAGTTATTGTACATCACAGTGTATCTAAGCTATGGAATATCACAGAAGTGTTCAGAAACACAAGGTTCAGCTATGTGTGCTGACACAGAATGATGCCTAATAAATATTGTAAAAAAGTAATCTACATACTATGTGATATGATTCCATTTGGTACAACAGGAAACACATATATATTTGTATATATGCAGGAAATTCCTAGAATAATATTCAAGAAAATGAATAGCTGTGAGATGCTGATAAGAAAGGCTTTTATTCGCCATGAAAATATAGTATCTCTAACTTTAAAAAAATTCAGAATTTATTTTTCCTCATAATTTTTCATAAATTTTCCACAGTGTAAAGCATAATAAATGCTAGAGCTGGAGAATGGCTCTGTGTTTTACTGTGCATGCATGAGGACCTGAGTTTAGATTTCAAGCACCCATAGGAAAAACCTACGCAAGGTGGTATCTATAAACCCAGGGCTTGGGAGGTGGAGACAGGTAAATCTCAGAGGCTTGCTGGCCAGCCTTTCTAGCCAAAAGGGTGAACCGATGATCTCAATGAAAGACGCCCCCTCAAAAAATTAATGTGGAGCGAGATCAAGGAAGATACTTGACATCAACCTCTAGTTTTCCCATAGGCCTATATGAGTGAATACATGAATACACACACACACACACACACACACACACACACACACACCACATGAATGAACGAATGATAGAGAAAAATAACCAGGAAGCCTCTACCAAACCTCATTTCTCCCTTTTCGTAGACGTTGCCCTTTGACCTCTTCCCTTGCCATCACCACTGTTGCTCTGCAGATGGGCACACAGGGTTTTTCAGTTACAGGTTGTTGTGGCCTCCTTGATTCACAAACCCCAGATTCACTCAGCATCAGTCACCTGCCTTTTGGCCACCTGTTGGAGCTCAGGATAATAACCGGAACTAGAATGTGGAACGTCTGTCCTTTGACACCTATCCCAGCAATCGGTGATTTTAAGGAACTAGCATGGAGCCCCCTGTGACTCCCAGCAGCTGTCTTTCTTTGTATCTTTGGTAAAAGTAGAACGCCGAGTATTTTGACAGGTGCTGATGAAATGAAGGTGGGACTGCAGTGTATTTGTGGAACTGCAATTGTGGCAGGAGGAGAGGGTTTTGATCATAAAGGGCTGTTGGATCTTGTCAAAAGCTTTTTCTGCATCTATTGAGAGTATCATGTGGTCTTGAATTCTGGACTAGTTTATATGGTGAATTATGTTTATTGATTTGCATATGTTGAACCAACCTTGTGGGGCTAGGGAACTTTGTGGGGCATCATTACAGACCTAAGAGATATGTTTATGAAGTGAAAGGTCTGAATGATAGCACCTTGGATAGAGAGACACAAAGTGGGCAAAACCGTCCAGTCTGGGCCTTTTACATGACTAACCTGTTTACCAGTGGATTTGAAGAGTGTCAGCTATGTTCTCCACACTCCCTAACTTTTCATCTGCTACATTAACTTTTCTCTTTCTTAAAGCATTACGGTCTCTGAACTTGAAGGTACAAAAATAAAAACTAAACTATTTCTTTCCAGGGTTAAAACATAAGCTGTGTTTACATAAGCTATAACTCCATTCTTACAACATTCTAGAAAATGTCTAGTAAATGAGGAAGATAGAGAATAGAGGTTGGAATGGGAACAGGGAGGGGCTCATAGAGGACAAGAACATTTTTAGGAGTTAAAATCATCCTGTGTCATGACTGCGGAGCCGGACATATAAGTATGCACTCATCATATACCATGGAATGTGAATTTTTTGTTGCATGTTTATTTAAAATTTAATGGAATGAAGAACCTCGTCATTTGGAGATCCTGATGCCAGGACGTTGGCATGCTAACAATAATAACATGCACATGTTCTATATCAGTTCAGTAGCTAAGAGTTGCCAAGATAAAATTCTCTTGGTGCCTTCAGGGTATAAATCAAGATGCCAGGCTGGGCTCACCCATCCTTGGTCAGATCACCTATGGCCATTATCTGACTCCCTATGTCAGATACCTGTTGCTCTTTCCTGATCCTCTATAGTCCCAGTTTTCCAGGTACGGAACATTCCCGACTCCTGGCTTTGTATCAATGGTTAACACGAAGCCTTTGCCTACCATCTTATCACATCAGTCGGGAAAACCCAGCTGATCCCAGCCTTTCCAGAAAGGCTTCCTTGACTCCCAGCTGAAGCCATCTCTGTACATTTCTTCCCAGGCCACCCTGGGGTGTGGAGGGTGTCTCTTTCACCCTATGCATTAGAGCTTAGGGAGGATGGATGGTGGAACTCGCTCATTTTTTGCATTCCTCCATTCCAGCACAGTGTGGGGTACATAACCCTGAATAAATACTTGTCGGCTATTTATTTTTATGCATTCATGTATTTAAGTATTCTTCATAACATGTTTTTATGCATTACAGGCTGGCTTTGAATTTGCTATGTAGCTGAGGACGACCTTGAACTTCTGATCAGTTGCCTCCAACTCCCAAATACTAAGATTACAGTCATCAGCCATCGCACTTCGTTATGAGATGCTGGGGATAAAACCCAAAACTTCATGCATGTAATGAAAAGCACTCTATCAACTGAGCTATATCCCCAACCCAAAAAATACTTTAAAAATATTGTATGAAAGAAAAATTTTAAAAAACTAAAAAATGTTACATGATATATTGCTGTCTGATTAGATAAAATAAGTCACTAATTGCATGATTGAAGGAGGCACCTCTCTTCCCCTATATGCCTAGGTATATAATCAATTTTTTCTTTCCCAGTGTTTTGTTAGTACTTAGGAGCAATTTCATGTATGGAGAGGATAAAGCCAGCCATAATCCACTTTATCAAAAGGCACATTTCGGTATCTCTTCTAGTCAAGGCTTCTTTCAGTTTTCAGGTAACAGTATTAAAAAGCTTCAGTGCCTTTGTGCAGTGTATGATTTTTAATACCTCCCTGAAGTCTCTTACTTAAGATAAGAGGTCTAATGTGCATTCGACTTCAATTGGGGCTTATCCCTATGCACCTGGGAGCAGAAGGAGAAATCTCAGTAGACCACACAGACTCATGTGAGAGGCCTGTAATACATTGCTGAGAGGCAATGTATTGCTTAGGGTAAAAGCCACGCACCTTGGTCAAACTCTAAGAGATCGGAGGGGCCTGAAGGAAGGGACTTATCTGTCTCCTGGATTTGCCAAAGCTGATCTCATTCACTGGCTTCCATGGTGACAGGTCAAAGACATCTAGCCATTGGGATTCTGGCAAAGGCTGGGATAGTCCCTTGTGTCTGATGAGACTGCATCAGTCAGAACTGCCAGGCGTCCTGTCACATTTGCTTGAGTCAAGGCATGTCTGGCTGGAGCTGGGGATACCGTCAGGATATGGTAAGACGAATGGCGAGGCCAAAGCCAAGTGCTTGGAGGCGTGGTGCAGGAGCCTTGGCAACGAGCCCCTGAGTAGAGCATCTCAGAAGCAGAATGGCCTGGGAAAACCTGTGCGGCCATCTCCATAAACCTCAGCTTCTCTGTCTATCGAGGTGAAGGGGTTTAAGCTAATGGTTTCTAAGGCTCCCATTCCAAACATGGCTTGGAGAAGATGGTGCTAGAAATAAGGGCAGGCGAGAGTGGAGGGCAAGGGGGTCCCACATTCATTGGAGGCACCACTTAAGAGCAGTCACCAGGGATCCATGGGTGTCCCCGGCAGTCTCCAGCTCCTATAAGAAATTAGGAAGCTGTCCCCCAGGGCTGCCCAAATTCCCCACACCAGTCTGCTTAGAAATACTTGCCAAAAGGCAAACCTGCTTCGTAGCTGTCTACAGTCCATGGGGCGACTCACCAACAAGCCACAAGGTTTCCATGTTCCAGGCAGGAACAAGGTCCTGGGTCTGAGTCAGCCCTGACCGTTGCAGAACACACGGCTTTGGTAAGGGGCTGTGGCTCCTACCTCAATGCGCTTCATCTGTAAAATGGAAACGACACCATCCACCTCCAGGGACATTTCCACCATCCGAATCCCAGCGCTAAATCCCCAAGCTCTGTAAACTGAAATGCTAGACAAACCTAAGCCATTAGCCACAGCAAATTATTTTGGGAAGTCGTCGGGGTCTGAGTGATGCAGAAATAAAACCAGAGCTGGAGAGAACGCTTCTCTCCTCCCTGATGCAGACTCCCTGTCTCCATTCTGTCATCTGGTGATGTCCTCAGCCAGCAACTCCAGCCTTCCGGGCTGGGCTGCAGGGCCAGCCAGCCCTGAGCAGGACAGCTCCCTGCTCAAACCAGACAGTCCCCAGGGCTGGAGGCTTTGCCTGGGAGCCTATCAGCTGGCAGGCTGACAGACGGAGGAATCCGGCCAGTGGAGGGCTAATTGGGAGGTACCAGTTCTCAAATAGACCAAGCCTATGAAGCTCAAGGGGTTGCTAGGAAGTACTAAGGGCCAGCAGACTGCAGATCCTGGGACTTCAAGGCTGGAAGGGCATTTGAAAAGGTGGAGGATTTGGGAGAAAACAACTAACAAACAGAACATGGTCTTTGTATCAGAGGCAGTGGGTGGCAGAACAAAAGACCCTAGACTGTGATCACTAAGTCCAACTCCTTTAGTTGCTGAGTGACAGACATCCTCAGGCAAGGTGAGAGCGGTGGCTTTCTCCTCCTGCAATGGGTATTAGAATAAAAATAGAAAGCTGATAGCCAAGACTATGTGTCAGTCACCGTGGCCAGCTCGCTGCAGGGGTAACACATGCAGCCATCTCAGAATGACTCGCTGAAGTATGCAGTACACAGGCAGGCACTGAAGGAATGAGCTCCCAAACTCCTTTTGTCCCATCAAACGCAGCTGCTCAGTGCAGTCTGTGGCTCCATTATCTGTGAATCCTAGTTCCCCTGCTTGCTTTTTCTCCCAGGAAAAGTGAGGAGCAATGGGGATGAAAGGGGACAACTATGGCTGGCATTTAATAGATTCTCAGGAATAGCTGCTTAAGTTTTATTTGAGTCAGAGTGAACACTTTGTGAAGTACTTTCCCATCCATTAGCTCAATGGATGGACTTTAAGGAGAACAGGTGAGCGTCATTATTCCTCTTTGGTAAATGAAGACATGACTTGCTCAAGGTCATGCTGTGAATGAGCAGCAGAGGTAGAGCTCAGGGGTAGATATTCCTCCTTCAAGAATGAGGTTTCTCTATTTTTCTCTCTCCACCGTGTGTGTGTGTGTGTGTGTGTGTGTGTGTGTGTGTGTGTGTGTGTGTGTTAGCATGTGGGATCTAGGGCTGGTCTTTGTATTATAAATGGGATAACATGTATATTGGACTTTTATTCCACATCCACCTTTAAAAACTCCAGTAACTTGGAATCAATCCTTGGTTACTCGGACTGAAATACAAAAACATATATTTGGACATGATAATGTATCTGCAAAAATTATGCAGCTCCAACAACACGTTCAATAAACTTTTCAAGATAAATTACAAACAGTAAACGGAGAGGATTGGTTATCTGCTATCGTTGGAGGATTACAAAATATGAATCCTTTGCAGGCCATGATTCACATAACTGGTACAATGAGGTTTTTTTGTATTGATAATCATATTGATTTGTTTAATTATAGTCCAACAAAGAATGAAGAACTTACAAAAAGGAGAAAACTTCCAGAGAAGCATCTTTGCCTTATCTTTAAATAAAGAATGGGGAGATGTTGGGAAAAAGAATCAACGTTGTTCCTTAACTGGTTAAAGGCAGACGTGCAGCTCCTTGGAACACGTTCCTGCAATCCGTTCAAAGAGCAAAGTCTTGAACATAAACATCTTGCACACAAGATAATGTCCATCCCATGAGCACACTCCGTCCTGCACACAGCACGAAGAGCGGGGCCTGTATCCAGACTGCAAAGGAGTTTACAACCATGGTGGGAGCAATGTCCATACAGTTGTCTTTTGCCCCTTTAAAGTTTTCTCTAACTTTGCTTGTTTCCTGCCTGAGAGCTAAATAAAAGAGACCAAAAGTCCACAGGAGGCACCTTCAGTTGGTCACTGTTGGTCCACGCTGTTTACTTTCAGTGGGGCCTCTGGGACTTCTTGGAATTCCACCTCACCACGGAAGGATGATCTACCCACTGATCTAGAATGTTTGCTTGAGCACGATCAGGTTGGTCAGATGTCATCGAAGACAAACTAGATGAAACAGTGGGCCACACGAATGGAAAGATTACAAAGTAGGAAGGAGTCTGGCAGGGTTGTAAGGGGATAAGGAGCAGGGATGGGATTTTGAAGTAAGGGGTGAAAATATTATAAAACCAATGTACTCCTGTATGCAGCAGAACCCACTGGTGAGCCAGGAATGGATGACTTTGACTGACTGAAAGCTGGGACCCTGCTGAACCCAACGTTTCTGTGGCTGCTTTAAAAGCAGAGGGGCTGCTCCAAGCACCAGAGGCCCTGGGGTACTGTTAGTCTGACAGTGAAAAGTGGGCAGAGGCTCGAGGTGGAAACAGCTTTGCTGCCCTGCAAGTCCTTACACTTTCCAGATCCCACTGTGCGGAGTCAGCTGTGGATATTTCTCTGGGAAGAAGGCCCTGGCTCTAGTAAGGGTCTCAGAAGCGTTCCTGCCCCTGCAGAGGGAGAGAACAGCCCTTGTAGGCATGTCGCTCGGATGCCTACCCCAGGGCCTTCCACGTCCGCAGCCCACAGTCGCTACCTAAGGGATCATGGGAACCAGCCAGAGCCTCCTTCCACTCTGCAGATGCCGTCTTGATTTTCTTCTTTTGTTCTTGTCTACCTGTCAAAATTGCTTCAGAGAACAAAGAGAACTTTCATAATCAGTCAGAACAACAAAGTGGTTTTTTTTTTCCTTGTGGTTAAGTTTTAAGCCCATTTTTTTTTTTTTTAACCCGAGACACGAGTTAACACAAGCAGGGTTTCCCACTTAGTTGTCTCCACAAACACAATTTAGATGTGCTGGTTCTCATGAAAACCAAAACAGGACAAATAATTAGATTAAAGACAACAGCATCAATTCAGTGATTTACCAATTAGCAATTCACTTCAACATGGGCTGAATAGATTCTGAGCTCACAGACACCATGCCTCATTCTCCCAGATTAATTGACCTCTGCAACTTCGGACACGGCTGGCCACTGGCTCTGACGACACTCTCCACTGCCTCTGGTGCTGCCAACACATTTTCCGTTCTTCGTCTCTGGCGTCTTCTTCTGCCTCCCACCAGAGAGCGGCTCTGTCTTAGACCTTGCTCCTGGCTTTCTATATCTCTGGTGGTCTCATTGGGTGCGTGACTTTGGTTACCATATCTCATGGTCCTCTTTGTAAGGGAACAAGAGATTTTTATTCATGTTTACAATTGTAGGTTGTAGTCGTTACCAGTTAGATGCAAGTGTCAACTTGATAATTGAAGGCTGAGATTTTGGGCATACCTGTAAAGAATCAGTAGTTAAGGCAACCCCTCAGCAAGCCTAGAGGAGATGAATTAACTGATGTGGGAAAACTCAGCCCATGGAGAGCCATTCTCCAGGCATGTGAATAAGATGGACAGAGTTGATATTTTAGTATACAGTGTGTTCCTCTCTTGGCTCTTTGTGCAGATAGGGTGTGGTCAGTTCCTCAGTTCCTGATGTTGATATGAACTTTCCTGCCAAGCTATACTATGAACTATGAACTAAGCAAGAATAAACTCTTCATTTCCATAAGTAGTTGGAGTACTGCATTCATTCAGCAACAGGAAGATGGAACTAACATACAGTCGGTTGTGATGGCAGGACATTAGCAAGAAACCAGCGTAAGAAGCCAAGGGAACGGCTCACACCATATCCACAGGGGAGCTGAGAGAGGGTCAAGGCCACTGGCTCTGACGACACTCTCCACTGCCTCTGGTGCTGCCAACACATTTTCCGTTCTTCGTCTCTGGCGTCTTCTTCTGCCTCCCACCAGAGAGCGGCTCTGTCTTAGACAGGGGAGCTGAGAGAGGGTCAAGGACTGTTGCAGTTCGCCTGCATGTTGCTGATAAATGACATCAAATGGCTTAAGGGAACAAGGGATTTATTTTCTCTTACGATTAGTGGTTATAGTTCTTAGTCCAGCTTGCACCAACACTGGGGCCGAGGGAACTGGCCACACCATTACCATGTAACGGCTGAGAAAGGGATCATCTTTACTTGCCAGAGCAGCATGTCTGGCCAAGGATGCCACTTTCCTCAACCAGTTCTCAGTACTTTATTCACCTGTTCAGGGCCTAGTTCCACGCACCATAGGCTGGGCCTTCCCCATCAGATAGACAGTCTCCTGCAGGTTTGCTCTGGGCTTAACCCAACCACTAATTCTCCACAAATGTGCTCAGAGCTCAAACCCTCAACCATCAAGTTGACACCTGTGCCTAACTATGACAAGGACTAACCAAACCTTCTAGCTTTCCAGTCTGCTAACTTCCAACTAGTTCTCTTTCCATCTTCTCTACCTGCCCAGGGAACGGGTCCACCCACTATAAGCTGGGTCTTCCAATATCAGTGAGATAATCTCCTACAGGCTTTCTCAGAGTCTAGTTGTAAGGGAACATGGGGAGACCACATGACTCCCCTTCACTAGAATGTAATTGCTTGATTCCTGCCCATTTTCACATTTCAACTATAAATTTCTCTATATATTAGGATCAAGGTTCCAACTGGCAGAACAAAAAAAACAGAAGAGTGGTTTTAATTATTGCCTAACTCAATAATTCTTTACAGGTGTTCCTAAAAGCTCAGTTCTCACTTGTCAACTTGATACCAGAAACTACTACACTTTATCTATAGTGATTATTCTCAAATCTTTAACTTCATCCCAGATACCTTGAACAAATTCTAGCTCTGCAAAGGCAATCTCCTGCTAGACATCTCTATCTGAATGTCTCACCAGGGATTCAATCTCAAGATGTCAGAACATAAAAGTTTATTATCCCCAAGGTCAACTCATGACCTTGATTATGAAAAATCAAGGCCAATCATGATCTTCCTCTCCTATGAATGGATGTAAGCAAGAACCATTTATGGTTGACATCCTCCTCTTTGCATCACAACTGGTGACCCTAATCCCATTGGATCCGCTCAAACATCTTCAGCGACCTTCAAACACCTTGGTCAGACTGCTAACTTCATTCACCTGAATGGAAGCAACAGCTTTCTAACAGCACCCTTTATTCTATTTTTGTCTGGTTCAGTCTCCTCTTCATGCCGCAAAAACAGCAACTTTCCCAAACCCAAACTAGATCATGTCACTTTCCTGCCTGAAATTCATTCATGACTCATCGGCACCCTCAGGAAATGGGTCAAACAACTGAGAGTTTCTCCTGACTACCTATTTCTGACTATCCATTTCTCTAAGCATCTTCCTACACCTGCATTAGGATCGAGGTTCCAGATGGTATAAGGAAAACACAGACACGAGCGGATCTTTAAAACATGGTAGATAACTTTCTCTTCCTCTCTCCATCTCTTTCCCTCTCATATAGAAAGTCAGGTCTGATACATGAATCCTGATTTCTTCCACCTGCTATTCTTTCCTCAGGATGACTCTTCCTTATAAGGCGATCTAAAACATTTTTGGCTGTTCTCTTTCTAGTCAGTGAGTAAAAGACTAAGGGAACACAGGAAGTCAAAGTCCGTTATGTCGAAGCACATCCTTTGGCCATCATTAAGTTCTTGTCCATGTGTGGCTTCCAGAGCCCCTCTGAAGTGTGACCTTTTGTGGGCAGTCATGTGTCGACTTGGCTTGTTTCCACTTTAGCCGTTGTAACTACAGAGAAACCCCTGCTATCACATGACCATGCACCTCCCCCGCCAAAGTCCTTCTTACACAGATTTTAATTGCTTGATTCCTGTCTCTACTATGAATATCTCTAGACTTGGGACAACTTGATGGTCGTTGTGGCTTCCTGACTGCCCAGCACTGTGCACTTGGATAACAGGTTATTGATGAAAATTTGTTGACTGCATTCATACAAAAATGATATCAAAAATAGAGCCAAAATCACTCACAGAGCACAAACTTAGATGTTAACATCACGAAGAAATTCAGAATAAACAGCAGCCTGGGTAGAAGAACATTAAAATGTTCTTACTAAGCGGTGAGATTATATGTGATTTCTTTCTGCTCTTAGCAGCAATGTTTTAATTCAGGGTAAAATATCATTAAAAATAAGAGGAGATTTTTTTGTACCTCTCAATTTGTATTAATATCCTTTAAAGTTTCACTTGATTAATACTTAGATTAGTTCTGAGCCATTGTTTTTTTTTTAAAGCATTATAGAGCCCACTTGGAATGAAAGTTTTTTTAACATAACATATAGCATTGGAAATTACCAAATCCAGATTGTTCACTTCATAGCTGAGAAATTAGAAGCTCAGAGGGAGGAGCCTCTGTAAATATGGTCCTTATTGTCATTCAGTAACAGTACTAAAGCAGATACACCCCACCCTTTTCCAGTGCTGGGAATCAAAGCCAGAGCATCATGTATGCTGGCTGGGCAAGAGCTTTAGGGCTGAGATACATCCTCAACCCTGGGATCTACCCTCAGAGGGTACTGTGTGTTCTATGGAGGGCCAAAGGCGACTTCAGGAATACATCCTGGATTGCTTCTACCTCCTTTTTGCTTCACTCTGGGATTTCCCAGGCTCTGCCCATCAGGTGGCCGCCATTTCTGCCTGGCATTTTTATGTGGGACCTGGGATCCAAACTGAGAACCTTGTGCTTGCAAGGCACAGTCTTAACTCCTGAGCCATCTCTCCAGCTCTACAACACCACTCTTTAGAGCTGCTCTTGAAGCCAAGTGTGCACATGAAACTTACTTATGGCTAATGGGACAGAACATACTTTTACCTCTGGATCCTTCCTGTGTTCCTTTAGCCTTTCATATGATGTTCTATTGCCAATGGTGAACATAGTGCCATATTCAGCAGATCTCTACAACTTACCCATCTTCTAAAACTGTAACTGATACTCTCTTCCTAGTATCTGATAATCCACATCCTCATTCATCTCCATTAAACTATTTTAGACTCGTCATCTAAAAGTGAAGTTCTGTGGCATTTGTCCTCTGTCACTAATTTTGTTTAATATGTTTTTGAGATTTGCCCATGTTGTTTCTATGTGGAAGAATTTCTCTTTTTAAAAACAGAATGATATTCCTTTGTTAGGAGAGAGAAAGAAGGAAACAGAGAGAGAGAGAGAGAGAGAGAGATACACACATATACACATAAACAGAGAAAGGGAGGAAGAGAGACAGAGAAAGAATCTTTGTTCATCTGCTGGTATACAGCAATGATCTTGGGGTGCTAATATCTCAAGAGATTTCAGTTCTTTTGGGTATATACCAGAAATGAGATTGTTAGATTCTAATTCTTTTTTATTTTTCATGTGTATGATGTACATGCATATATACATACATATTTGCATGAGTAAGTGAGTGAGTGAGTGTCCAACACACTCCAACAGGCTCCTTTGGTTAGCTAGCTTGCTCTAAGGACTCCCATGCGCAGCCTTACTGGGTTGGAAATACAGGCAGGTCATCAGGACCAACCAGCGTTTTGCATGGGCTCTGTGGATCTGAACTCTGATTCTTTTGCTTTCATGGAAAGTGCTTTAAACACTGAGCCATTTTCCAGTCTACTAAATTCCAACTCTTTAAAGACATTCCATAGTATGAAAGTATTCCAATTTCTCTACAACACATTATCCTTTGTGTTTTGACACTAGCTATCCTTAAAGTTATGGGTGATACCTCATTGTAGTGTTGATATTACCTCTTACTACTCCTGTTGAACATGCCTATTCACATTCTTTACCCATTTTAAAATTCAGGTATTAATTATTATTATATTTTTGTTATTGAGCTCCAGGAGTTCTTATACATTTTGGTCATTGTCTCACCAGACAAATAGTTTACAATTTTTCTGTTTCTGAAAATTGCCTTTTTCACTCTGTTGGTCCTTTCCTTTGAAAGAAGCTTTTTAGTTTGACATAGGCCAACTTGAGAGAAATCGGTCCTCTGTCAAGATCATACAGCTTTGCCCCAGGAATTTCCTTCTGAAAGGTTTAGAGATTTGGAAATTGTTTCACTCTTTAGGCCATTTCAAGTAGATTGTCATATAAGGAAAAGACTTATTTCACTTACCTGCTTGTGAGCAACCCGTTTTCCCAACACCATGTTAAGCAAATGATCCATTCTCTGTTTGGTGTTATTGACACTTTTGGCAAATATGATTTTACCTTATCCAAGTAGGCTTATTTTGGGGTTCCCTATTCTGTTCTTCTTGTCATATATCTACTGTAAACCAGCACCATACTGTTTTCATTGCTATAGCTTTATACTATTATATATTTCAAAACTAGGAAGCATAATGCCTCCAAATTTGTTAGTTTGTTCCAAGTGTTTTGTGGTTTCACATGTGCCTTGAAATTACTCTCTCTCTCTCTCTCTTTCTCTCTCTCGATTTTGATCTACAGATCACTTTGAATAATATGAACTTCTTATTGATTTTATAATCTTCTAACCATGAATAAAGTCTGTCTTTCTATTTATGGCTTCTTCAATTTTTCTTGCCAATGTTATATGGTTTTCAGTGTGTGAATATCTCACCTCCTGATTAAGTGTATTCCTATTTTTTCCATTAATCCATTAATTAAGTCATACCCCTCAAAATTCAATCACTTTCCAAAGGCATATCGGCCCAACCAGGCATCCAACACTTGAAATTTAAGTGACAGCTCAGATTCAAGCCCTAACAATTTCCTTTTAAGCTAGCTTGCCATTCTGTGTAGAGAAATGCAACTGATTTTTGCATGTTGCTTTCGTGCCCTTACCCTTCACTGATTAACCGTGGTTATGGATGCACCAGGCTTCGTTTTATACTTTAGGGAATGCCTGTGATTGATAGTTTTTCATTTCAATTGTTTTCATATTCCGTTGTGATGGACCGCTGGTCCAGAATCCACGCACCCCACTGTGTGTATGGCTCAATTTGGTGCCTTGGCCAGCACACCAGAAATAAATGATGAAACCGATCTTAGTGGGCTAGTGTAAATGCCACCACATTGCAGCTTCCTGACACAGGGCCATTGGTTTGCAGCCTTTCTGGGAAGAGGCCTCTGGCAGTACCTATTTCCTTTTAATGAAAACAAAACAAAACAACAATAACAAAACAAGATGAGACTGCCAAACGTATCCTTTTTTCCTGACCTGATTGTGGAGGTCATTTTAGTTCTTTAATATGAGTTTGTTCCTCTCTCCATTTAGCTCTGTGTCCTTTGGGTATTCATTCCATCATGCTCAAAGGGACAAAGCATTTGGGGAGGGGCTGTGTATAGATATGAGTGTGTATGTGTGCGTGTGTGCACGCGTACGTGTGTGTGTCTGTGTGTGTAAGAGGATGCTGTGTGTGCCTGTGGAGGTCAAAGGGTGACTTCAGGAGTCATTCTGGATTGCTCCTACCAGCTCGTTGCTTTGCCCTGGGGTTTCCCAAGCTCTGACTTCCAAAGCAGAAAGTGTAGGCCACCCCCATTTCCACCAAGTATGTTTTTTACAAAGGATCTGGGATCTGAATTCGGGTCCTCTTGCTTTGGAGGCTAAGGCTTAAGCCCTGTGCCACCTCTCTAATCCCGAAAATTATTGTGACGACTTTTAAATCCATCAGACTAGATACTCATCTTCTTATTTTGGCGTTGCACTTCTCAGCCTTGCATCTCATGCTCTGTGTAGATTCAACTCTCCAGCATAGCATTGTCTCTGCACACTGGGAACCCAGCTGATGCAGCATGTTTACTCACAGTTTTCTTGACCCTTGACCTTCTCTGAACCCACATCCCTAGGTTTACATCCTCCGGAAGCTTCCCCATCCTCCTGACTTCCTACCATGTCATCTGTCTCAGCACTTCCTGCTCATGGCCCATATACACATTCCTCTTCTTTGGCACTCCCCACGTGCAACCTGCTATGGCATGAAGTGTTCCCTAGGGCTTATGTGTTGGCAACTTAATCCCTGATGTACAAAGCCCCAAGACCTTTAAGATATGATCATGACATGAGTGCCTTGCCCTCCTGAATGAATTAATGCTACCATTACAGTAGGACATCGTCATGGTGAAACGTGAACTTGGCTCCCTTCCTCTCTGTTTCACCCATGTGATGCCTTCTTCTATGTATGAAGCATCATAAAGGCCTACACCAGCTACAGCACTTTGCTTGGCCTTCTCAGTTTCCCAAGCCATCAGCCAAATGAATTTCCTTTCATTGTAAATTATCTAGTGGGTAACATGTTATTATAGCAACATAGCTATAGGGTATGACATAGTTCTCATGTGGGTCTGCTACGCTTTTCCAGACTATAGTTTTCCTAAAGGCAAAAACCATGTCTGGCTCATTCTTATATCCTCAGTGACTTATTCTCACTGAGCCCTCCACAAATTCTGGTTGGAAGCATTCCGATTCTTCAGGTTCTGATCCTTGAAGGCGGCTTGACTCTGGGAATGGACAACAGCATTTCTCTCCCAAAGTAGCACAAGGCTTCGGACTGCTTCACTCCGTGATAGTGAGTCATCCGCTTGACTGAGCTGGTGAGATTTAGAATCAATCCCCTGTGAAAGGAGCCTTTGGAATCCTTTGGTGGAGGATCTTGATCAGGTTAATCAAGGTGGGAAGACCTGCCCAATGTGGCTGGTACCATCACCTGGGCAGGATCCTGCACGGAACAAAAGGAGAAAGTGGGCCAAGTGCAGGCATAGATTGACACTGAAAAGCTGGGGAAAGCATAAAAGGAAACTCTGTGTGCCTTTGGGGCACACACCCCTTTCCTTCTCCATCTGCATGCAGCATTGTTTTCTGTTTGCTTTCCATCCATGCCTGAGCCATTCCCAACATCCCTAGTCTCAAAACTACCTTCATACAAGATGTTGTCTACAGCACACGGCAGCGAATGTAAGTCATTCCCCAGAACTGCAGATAAAGTCATTTAAGAAGATCGAGATCAGGAAGTCCACAATGACAGGCCTGAAGTGCTGGTGAAAACTGCATGATCTATACAATAGTTCATTTTTCATTTTCTTTTAGCCTGGGATTTACTATGTAGGCCATGCTGGCCAAAGGCTCACTGGAATCCCTCCGCCTTCGCCTCTGGAGTGCAGGAGCCACCATATCTAGCTCATTTTACAAAAAAACCCAGTATAAAAGCTGTTTCTGGGGCTAAAGATTTTTGGAATAGCAATAAAATAAGAAAATTAAAGCCAAATGACTATTGCCGTACAGAATCACAGAAGGATCCATTTTAGCACTATGAATTGAAAATGGCGACACAAAAGGTCATGTACAAACGGAATTGAACAAATCATACCAGGAATTCTATGTAAAGATGGAATTGGACAAATCATACTAGGAACTCTAGGTAAAGATGCACCGTTTGGTCCCCTTCATTTCTAATCAGAGCCATACATACAGCTACATTTCCTTGTTTATTGCTAAGGCCTTTGGGGAACCTCAGAATGCTTCTGAGTCTTCATGCACGCACGCAGTGATGGCTCGACAGAGCAAAAATCTTGGTGGTCTTGAGACGTCACCAGATTACAGAGACCAGAAAAGGAACATGTAGAAGTTAGCTGCTATGTAAGAATGTGTATGCATCTGGGCTGAGGGGAAGGATGACAGAGAAGCTACAGTCCACATTGCTCCTTTCCCTTTGCATACCGTAGCCAACCCAGCAGATTCTTCATAACAATTCATATCATTCCTCCCCTGAGAAGTGATAATTGTAGGAGAGACAGGAGCTGTGCAGAATTTGCATAATGCAGAGCTGATCATATCTCCTGGCCAAAGATACGTGGGCGTTCACACGGGAGTCCAAAAGAAATCTCTTTTGTCACCACGAGGTCAGGAGGTTAGCCACACAGATCCACTTGGAGCTTTTCTGGAGTAGCTTGCAAAATGGGATGTGTTCAGGGTCTAGACAAAGACAATATAATTGAGTGAGACCTTGGAAGAGAAACAGAAGCAAAGGCACAGTGACGAATTGTGCTCCTGTTTCTCCTACAAATACCACTTCTCACAGGGGGCATGAGATGAATTGTTATGAAGACTGGGCTGGGATGACCGCTGAATCCAGAAGGAAAGAGGCAATTTAGCTGTGGGCTGTAACTTCTCTATTGTCCTTCACCTAAGTCCTTCCCAGGTACATACACATTCCTACATAGCAGTTCATTTCCTGGTCCCTGAAGTACAAATGATGTGACCCGTTGCTTCAAGCTCCTGTTACCTTAATTTCCTTGTTGTGATGGTCCATACTTTGAACTGTGAGCCAAAAATAAAGTCCATCTCCCTTAAGCTGCTTTTGTCAGGGTATTTTATCATAGCAACAGGAAAAGAATATAAGGCATCCTATCACTAACAGATGAGTTACAGATGGTTCACATACTTAGAAAACAATTTCGAAGACAGAACTTGGGTCTGCAACAGGTTGAGCAATGGTGTAGGTGTGTGACATGGCTCATCTGCATATTGTTGCATCTTGGGAAGTCTTGGAAAGACAGAGTACGGAGAGGGAACAAGATGGGCAGCTCCATTTTGACTTATGGTGGTCAGTCCATAACTGAGGCACCTCTCACTATGCGCCCCTTTAGATGGATGGTTGATAGCTAGAGTTCACAATGAGAGGCAGTGTACAGTAGATGGTTACCATATGTAACCAACATGAAAAAACTAGGCTGAGGCTTGTAGGAGAGAAGGTATTTGGACTCAGTAAGAATTGCAATTATCTGAAAGGTTATTGTGATGGCTAATGTTGATTGTCAACTGGAGCCAATTTAGAATCACCTACGAGGCATACTTTTGGACATGTCTCTGAGGACATTCTCAGAGAAGTTGAGCTAAGGAGCAAGACCCATCCTGAATGTGGGTGGTACCAAACCATGGGTGAGGGGGTCCCAGGCTAAGTACAAAGGAAAAAGGAGAAAAGAAGCTAAGCGCCAGCATTCATCTCTCTCTCTCTCTACTTTCTGTCTGTAGATACCAGGCAGCCAGCAGCCTCACATTCCTGCTGCCACAGTTAGAACCAAACTTACCACTACTCCTTCGCCCCCTCCCCCACACCCCATGATAAACTGTACAACTCAAATTTGGAGTCCTAACAAACTCCACCATCTTCAAGTTGCTTTTGTCGGATATTTTGTCATGGTAACATGAAAAGTCACTAATACTGTTATTTGGAAATTTGATCCAGTGATCAGAGCTTAGGAAGTTCATTTCGACCCTAGGTTAAGTGCACTCCTTTATGAAAACTAGGTCTGACTCTCAGTGTCTTTGTGGCAAAGGAGCCCTTCTAAGCCTCCCAGTAGGAAATGTTCAAACAGAGGCCTGGTAATATCTAAGGGGGATCCAGCTAGTAGGACTCAAATTCCAGGGATCTCAAGTGCACAAATGCCCACAGCAAAAGACTCCAGGATCTGATTCCAAAAAAAGCAGCCTCATCTCAGCCTGTCTCTCTGGGCCCAGCTTGTTCATTTTCTCTCCTTTCCTGGCTGGTGGGAAGCAGGGCTCCCCAAGAGCTGGTAAGTGAGACAAGGCTCGCCCAGCCCTCTCTCAGCAGGACTGGCAATTAGCTGGACTGCAGCCTTCCCGACTTACAAGCTCTCAGCGGGTCCCGCCACACCACCTGGCTTATTTAGAACCCCGGGAAGGAGGCAGCCACAGGTAGCCTGGGCTTAATTCTGAACTCATGCTAACCAAACATTGACATTTGCATTTAAAAACAGGAGAAGCAGAAAGAGCAATGAAAACTCCACTCAATTAAAGCCGTTTGCAGATGCAGATAGGCCTGACACTGAAGAGAAAGGGACTCTGGAGAAGCCACGCCTCTCGGCTGACCTTTGTGACCAGACAGCACTGGGGAGGGCCGAGCCTGTGCTGGGAGAAAGAGGCGGGATGGGACAGCAATGGAGGATGAGGAGGGAATGGACGATAATTTCGTACTGTACCATGAAACCTGTAATTTCACTCTGACATGAAAATTAGCTCGGTGACTAATTAGCTTCCTAATATCATTTGCTGCCATAGAAAGGCTAAAAGTTTATGAATTTATGAACCTTTCTGAAAAAGGGAAAAGCCGTGCAAGTTTGCATGAGGTGAGCTGATTGAAATCACAGAGGCGAGTCCAGGGGGGAAGCCTGGGGCTGCCATTTGTGCCCGGCAGAGTCCCCTCAGGCACCTCTGTCTGCAGTCTGGCTTCTCCAAGGACGTTCAGGCCTTTGAAAGCCTGCTGAAGAGTGTCGCCTCATGGCGTGCTGGCCTCTGGCCTCTGCTGTGCCTGCCACAGCTCCTAGCTGTGCCCTTTTGAGTCGGAACATGTTTTCCCTCTCGTGCCCGAGACAAACCTTCTGTCACTTGGAGGCATTTATGACCCCAGTCAGGAGTCCGCTTGGCAGATAGCCTGCTTCCCCATCCAACATTCCCCCCTCTCAGAGAAGCTCTAGTTCCCTTTACTCTCCTAGCTGATCTCCTCTTAGATTTCAGAACCTTCTGGAAACTTCCAGAGTTCAACATTACCTGGTGAGGCCTCTCTTTTTTATTTTTACTGTCTTTAAAATCCAATTATAGCTCATATTTACTGGTAGTATGTTGTGTGCCAAGGATGTCATGTGTGTTACTTCATTCAGTCTTCCCAGACACTTTAGACGATCCTTCCCCAACCAAGAAAACAGAGGCTAATGGACTTACTCAAGGTTGAAGACTTGGTAAGTTACGCAGTCAGGATTTCCAACTCTGGTCCTTCATTTGACATCACCACCTTACATGTGTTGGTTCTTTTGCCAGAGTCTTGTGAACTGTCCCTTTTTTTTTTTTTTAGCTCTCTGACTCTCCTGACACCCAGGGAGGGTGTGAGTAAGGAACATGAACCTCGCAGGGTTGGGTACTACTTGGAAACAAGGAATACTATTGCTGGGGAGAGGGAATCATTTTCTTCAGTGGTGTAACCACTGGTTGGTGGCTCATGCCCCAGCAAATAGCCCTTTCCCCATGCTCATGCAAGCAACTCTACTTAAACTCAGCAGGATACACACACACACACACACACACAGAAGGCAAAGAGGTTCAGGGAAGAAGAGGTTCAGAGGCAATGAAAGGGGAATAATGAGTGTAAATGATCAAAATATATTATATACCCATATGAAATCACCAAAGAATAAAAAAGAATACTATTATTCATTTGTCTGGAAATGTCTACAGTACATAAAAGTAACTGCTCAGTGAAAATCATACAAAACTCTATATCCTCATTCCAAATATTGTTGTGATTTAGCATCATTACACATGTTAGTTTAACAAATTTATTTTGAGATGTCCTAAAGAACCAACTGGGACTATGGATATAACTCAGTGGTAAAGCACTTGATTAGCATGCATGAGGCCTTAGGCTCAAGTCCCAACACTGAAAAGAGAATGAATGACAGGGCTGGGGAAATAGCTCAGTGATTAAAGTGCTGCCTGCAAAGTAAAAGGACTGGAGTTTGAATCCCTAAATCCCACATAAAAGTGCCGGGTGAGTGTGGAGGCCCATCCCAGCCTAGGAAGTGGAGCTTGGAAATCCCCAGAGAAAGCTGGTTAGCTGGATTAGTTGCTATTGGGAACCCTGAGTTTGATTAAGGACCAAGTCTCAAAAGAATAAAGTAGAAGAATGATCAAGAATGAGTCCTAGTATCACCATTTGACCTCCGCGTATATTCATGTGCACCTACATATACATGCATGCCCACCCACATGCCAAACACACATAGACACATGCACTCTCCCTATACCCACATGCATACTTAAATAGTTGACAATGAATGAAGTAATGCTCCCTGTTATTGAAATTTCTAGCCATCTTGGGCTGGAGAGATGGCTCAGGGGTTAAGCCTCTGCCTTGCAGACGGAAGGTCCTGAATTCGGATCCCAGATCCCACGTATAGACACCGGGTGGAAGCGGGGGTGGCCTGCGCTTCTGGTCCTGGTAGGGCAAAGCCTGTGAATCCCGGGGTGGAGGAAGTGGAGGCGTCCATGGTGGTTCCCAAATTCGTCCATGGTTCTACACACACACAGACACACACGTGCGCGCACACATACATACGCACGCATGAACAATTGAATAAATTAAAAAAAAAAGAAATTTCTAGCTATCTCATGGAATGTAGAAGAGCAAATTACTCTTCAAATACTCTCTTCCAGGTTAGGGGACTGATTGCAACTGCTACTTGGTTACTTCTAGCAAAGGGCTGCGATATCCAATAATAGTACTCTTAAAGAATAATTAGCATCTTTAGAATAGGATTCATGAATATTACTCATTGCAGCTTATGGAATCCAGTTGAAAACACAGCCAAGGGACCCGTGCAGGCTGAACGCTGGAAATAGCCGGGCCTGGCAGTCTGGGCAGTGGGGAATGGTCCTATGAAGGAGTGGAACGGGACACAAGAGGGTCTGGGAGCATGTGTTTTGCACTGCATGCATGCCAGTTCAAATGACCTTACAATTTAATTCCTCCTCTATATCTTTTTTTTTTAAAAAAGCCAACCGTAATTATTATAATAAGAGCTGCATGCATGTTGACAATAACTGTATCACAAGAGTCCTGTGAGGGTGTTTAAATAGCGTGGAATCCGCAGCTCCTTTTATTGGTCTTGTTGACACTTTCCAATAACTCTACAAGCAGAGTACCATTTTGTAGGACCTAAGAGAGAAACCACCCAAAGTTCCCTCAGATAATCTATTTTTTTCTCCTCGGGCCTCATCCAAGATAAATCCCATTTCTCATACCATGCTCCATATCTCCAGAAAATGGAATTATTACAAATAAAACTCCTGGAATAGCTCCAAATGTAACCACTCATGGAATGTAGTAATTCCTTCTCCCAAAATAAGCCCCTTCGCAGCCTTGCGTCTGGGTGTATGTTCACACTGGCACCCCTGTCTTGTCCCTCCTCCCCACTAGTATTTGCCTATATCCTACAAACTTTCAAGTGTCTCCCTCTGCCTCTCCTTCCAGAGAGAGAGAGAGCCACCTATCCCTGCCATCTCTAAGTGGAGCTCCAGGCGAAAGTGGGGGAGTTGGAACACTGACTGACTTCAGGATAAAAGAAGCAGGAAGAAGAGAGAAATTTGCTGAAGTTAGGAGACGCTGGCGGTAGAGGGTCATCTCCCAGTTCAGACAGTCCCTCTTCTACTTCATTTGCCTATCATCTGCTTATTGAACTTTGTGGCCTCTTGTGAACCTCTCTTTTTCTCACCTGCAGAAAGAGACACACCATCTCCACTTTCACATGAGCCTTATGAAGACGGGTCGTCAGTTTTTACCTGTGAAGAGCTTCACAGCCCTCAGTTATGCTGTGGAAGCATGAGAAAGCATTCTGACGTGGCGAAGCTGTGGCCTGGAAAGCTTTCTTTATAGATGTTAAGTTCAATTTTATATCTTTTACAAATTTGTACTTGATACAGGATGATTTAAATACATGTAAATATTACGATATAATAATCATACATAAACACTGCCATTGTGGCATACTAATCACAATATATAATTGTGTAATAAATTGTAAGCATCATACATAATCACATATACATTATTTAACTTTATATAATGTTCATAGTATCATAGCCTATTGCTATTTCACGTGCTTTTCCCCAGTGGTTTTAAAAATATGTGAAAACCGTTCTTCCTTCAGAGGCTTACACAAACAGACAGTGGGCTGGAGCTGGCCCACAGCTGTGGTTTGCTCAATGCTCCTCCGTAGCCCCATCCAGCACAAGCGCTCGAAAGATGGTCCACGCAAGTCTGTACAAAAGACGGGCACTGTCTGTGATGCTCGGCTGTGAAAACAAAGAAAGCGATGTGACCTGCCTGTGGCCACAGAACCCATGGGAAGAAAGCTGAGATTCCCAGCAGACTTCTGAACCCCAAGCAGTATGGAGGTGCCAGCTTCCTCCTTGGGCAGACGTCTCAGCCCTCACCAGTGCTCTCCTGCCAGAACCAGTTCTCAGATCACCAAGTGCCCAAGCTTAAGGACCAGGCCTCTTCCTTCCTCAGCCACACTGGCACCACCTGTGCCCCTGATCCTTACTGATGGAGCAAGAACAAGCCTGGGCTCTCCTTTAAAGAGATGCTGGTCCCTTACACAGAAAGCCACAGGCTGGCAGGAACCACACCATGACAAATACCACTTCTTTCATGGGCATGTTTAGCGGTGCACAGAAAGGACCACAAACACTCGGCCAGCACTCCGCTGCCCAGACTTCTCTAAGTATAGATCTCTCCCATGATGTGACCAAAATTACATCTTTTTGTTGGGTTTGCTTTTGAAGAGTTCATTACTCTTCGAGGACAAGACCAGCAACAATAACAAAATTGTGCCTGTATCAGGAGGCACATACTGTATCGGGAGTCCAGGAGGCCCAGAAAGAGAACTCGATGGTGCATATGACAGTGGGTGACTCTGTCCCTCATTGATGGGCTTCCATGAGGTGTACTTTCTCAATGCAATACCAAGATACTTAGCTTGAAATGAAAAGATGCCTGTACAACTGTGGTACAAAAAGTGAACACTAGCCAATGTTACTATTGTGAAGCTTGCTTACTTCCACACTAACCTCTGGCTTAACCCGGACTTTCTTAGCCCATCTCAAATGTAACATTTGCCACCTATAGGAACAGAAACTCTCAGGCAATGTTTCAGGAGGTTTGCTTTTTTTCCCTCTCTTCTTCCTCCATATTTGCTTTCTTTCCTGCATGAATGGGATCTGAATTCATTCTGAATTCTACTGGCACCAGCACAAATTCGAAGAGTGTGTGGTTTGAAGTGACACACACTAGCTGCTATTGTAGGGGCTCGTGTGGGGGCTGGCGGCACAAGATGAAAAGAGCCTCATTTTCCAGGTTGTGGCACAGCCGACCTCTGCATGCCACCAAGGTTGCTGCCTACACAGAACACGGCACAGAGTCCTGCCAACCTCAGCTCAGTGGGTGATGGGGCTCAGAAATCCCAGAGGTATCAGATACACCCCTCAGCCAGCCTTTCCAGAAACGCAGTCACCTAGACTAGAATCCTTTCCTTACATTCTAATCAGAGTCTAGATAGAGCCACGATAAACTGTAACCTGAAACTGTAAGCCAGAATAAAACCCCCTGCTCCCCTAAATTGTTTGGGTCAAGTGTTTATTATAGTTGCAAAGTTATGAAACTAAGCCCCAGGCCTTTATGCACAAAGGAACAAATCTAATTGTTTGATTCCCAGACAATTAGTTGTGATTGCCTATAACAGCCACAGACCAACGAGAGATCCCTGTCACACTGCTCATCGCTGAAGGAATATTGTCAGAAGCCTATGTTTGACGTTTGCTTTCCAACCTTTGATACCCTGTGCTGGGGGACATCAGTTGACTACATCCTTCCTGATTGACGTGGTCAGTGTTATTGCTAATAATACTTTGAAAGTTCAGTTTGGGAACTGCTATTTTACATAGTTACTGAGAAACCACTGTGGGCAGAAACTACCCTGGGCACAGGACAAGATCGCTCACGTAGCACTTATTTTTACAGTTCCCAAATCTGGCTCTTTTGGAAATATAGCTCCTTAGGACTCACTCACTCTAGACAGCCTCAGAAAATATGGGTCAGACTAAGAATCTGCATTTTCCAAAGTCCCATGAATAACTCTGATGTCGGTGAGCCCGTAGTCCAGCGTTTGTGAACAACTGGTAGGCATCTCAGTTCTCTCCTGCCTTGTCTCCAGTGCATTCCACAACCCACGGTGATGGCGCACCAGCTCACCACTTTACAGAAACTGCCATTGCTGTGAACTCCAGATAGCCGAATGTGTGCTTCATCTCCCTGTGTCCCTTTGTGGAAAGATACGGCTGGCCACACCCTGCCTCTTGAAATCCCCCTCCCCCAGCGCTGACAACCTTTATCCTTTCAGTTCTCCTGCCTTCACCCTGGTTGTGCCCTTATGTGTCTCGCAGTTGACACCCTTCCGTTCCCCACTCCAAGAATAACTACAGTGTTCAACACACTGGCTTCGGTGATTACTTCTCCTTCTCCCCGGTGACCCGTCCTTGTTTGGATTGATGGGAAACTCTGTGCCCCAGATTTCACTCCCCGGGATGAATCCTAGTCATCAGCACCCAGCCCTCAGCAGACGCAGTGAATGTAGCCCTTCTTGGAAGGCGAGGTCCTGAACACAGAGTCCTGATGGCCAGACTCCTGGTTCCTAATCACACCATCCACCCTGATGAATGCATTCCCAGGAACACTGGGCATAAGAGATGGCAGATCTAGCAGAATATCTTATCTAAAAAATAGACCGGGTCTTGTACCTCACTATCTAGATGCCTTGGAATGGAACAGAAGGATGTGATCCCTTCTGAGAAAGGAGCCAGACACTGGTTTGGAAGAAGTTGCCCAGTGAGAGTAGACTTCTGCAAAGACAAGTGCTAAGCACCATGCTTTGTATTTTGGATTCTGAGCCTGAGAGAAAACAGGGGGTAGAAGCAATTGGTTGAAGGTTAGATGGAGGGGAGGACAGGAGAGGGGATGGAGGTGTCATGTTACATGCACATCCTGTATCGTTTTATTGTGTTTGGATACATACCAGTCTATTTCTGTGTAGTACTTAACACACATGTATTTTTCATAGTGGTACCTACCATTCATGATTACAATTAGCTAGCATAATGAAACACACAGTAAAGGTGAATTAGCATTAATATTAACTTCTTTCTATTATCCCCACCATCCTACATGCTTAAACAAATAAAAAACAAAACGACTGTTCCATCTGGGTCAGACCCAATTGTTGAGCTTAACTTCAGGCTAGATGCTGAGTATTTAGCCTGAAATTGAGCGAACAGTTTCATGCAAATATATCTGTTTGTGTTTCTGAGAGTGGAAAGCTCAACTTTCATGAGATTCTCGAGGGAGTCTTTATCCCTAAAGATAACCAGAATGACTAGATCACTATTCCAGCAACCACTCCTATCCTGCTTAGTTCCTGAACATACTTTTTCTCCATGACAACCATACCTGTGACTCCAAGGTGCTCCTGCCCAAGGGAATAGGTGGATTCATTCATGCATATATGTCTTCATTCATTCATGCAACAGGCAGCTGTTTGATAGATTCTGCATCTGACATTATATTGGTCCCAAAGAAACACACAGTGAGGTATTCAAAAGAAAACAACTTAAGCTATGATGGAAGTTTTAAATGACCAGAATATTTGCAAAGGGGCATTCCAGTAGTCTATGTGGGGGTAGATATTTAATCTGCTGTTGTCAACAAAATATTTTTCTAAGGAAAGGGAAAAAAATGAGACATGGGTCAATCAATGGGGAACCAAAAGGTGTTGGTATGTTTTAGCTAACTGACCAGAAGTTAGGAAAAGACAATCTCCCAGACCCTAACTCTCAAGCAGGTTTTTGCTTTGTGCCAAATCTTACTTTACATCTAGAATTTCTCTCTTGGCTTGACTTGAACAGATAAGAATCTCTGAATGTGATGGCTCATTATTCTGTAGACAAAAACATTGTGTAGAATTTTGGCCTTGCCCTGAAAATATGTAAAGATGAGTCTTGCTATGATGAGAGGCCCAATACATATCTGTGTGCATCTAATTATTACTAATTTCTTTCTTGTGATGAGCTAAAATCTACTTTAATTTCCAACTCAAAGCTCCGATTTCCTCCTTAGAGGCACTGAACATCTTTCTATACCAACATTTTTCATTAGTAGATCATAAAATCGCTTTTGGAATTATAACCAGCATTGTATTTAATAAACTATAATAGGATAGTATGGATGAGAAGAAAATAGAATAGAAAAGATCAAGAGTTCATAGCACACAATGTAAGCTGGAATTACTTTGTAATACTGTTTTAATTCTTATATTTTTATAAATATGTCCTAGATTGTGTTATAAAAATGCATTTCTCATTTTGGGCTGCTGAAAAATTTGGAAAACATGAATCCATTCAGGTATTTATCTTGGAAGCCCACGGGTAAACTCTACTTTGGGCAACCAGATCCTTTGCATCCATTATTTTATGGAACCTCCAGCCCAGTGAGGCAGGTAAGGGACTTTTTTGGTGAATTTCAAAATGTCATACAATCAGCAATAACTGTGCACCAGACAGCCTAATAGGTGATATGGGCAAAAATTAAAGAGGCACCTAGAGTTTGTTATAAGTGATCTTTGAACTCCCATCCCAAGGGTGAATCTCATGCTCTTTTCGTAGACCTCTGTGCTTAGAGCTGACAGTTTCCAAATCCACTGTTCTTCCTTCTCTCTGATTTCTAACTTTGCTAAGAGATTCCAGGATGCTTAATGCTCATTCTAACTTGCCTGTTAGGGCCAAGGTGGCATTAGCTCTCCTGTAACTCTAGGAGAAGATGAATTCTTCTTGAAAACAGTTAGCAAGTTTGGGCCAAGTCATAAACATTGTTTACATCCATCTTGGAGAGCAGCCGGGGCTGTGGTCAGTGTGCCAAGGAATACATGAGAAAATCAGGCAGCCTTAATCTCTGTAGCATGTGGAGGAAATAAAGACCACCTTGCCTGATGGCTGACTTGATATGCCTGCAGAGGATTAAGTCTGGCCAGAAAAGAAATGGCTGGGGAACCAAAGTGAAGAGGACTCAGCGAGGTATGGCCTTCTCAGCTTAAACTTCTAATCTCCAAAGACCAGAGTGACTTCGTAAGGAATTCAAAAGATCACAGTGCACTCAAGTTATAATAGAATCCTAAAATCCTAAGAATGCTGCCCCGAGTCCGTTGTGGGGTGACTGGAATCTTGGGTAGACTGTGTGGTGCTACTTTGATAACAGCACCACTAAGGTGTTCTGGGGCTGATGACATTTGGTACTGACACTTATCCAAAGCCATCGTCTAAACAGAGGGCTTAATAGATAGGAAGTGAACAGCTAAACATATCCACGCGTTCAACCAAAAGGCCCGACTGGCAAAGCCAAGTGTAGAAATAAATAAATGGAGCTTAATCCCAGGGTTTTGCTTTCAGTGCTGCAGTTGGATATTTGAGGTGGTATCCTTGCTTTCTGAATGTTTTTCTTTTCCCAGGGGGTGGGGGTAGGGTTGTCGTTTGATAATGAGGTCTCTTGAGTTTGTGAAAATGAACTTCCAGATGGACTTCTGGGAATGCAATCCAAACACTGGGGGGGGGGGGAGTGAGAGGGGAAGAGAGAGCTCAGAAAGTCAAAGGCGAGTGGGAGGTTCTCTCCAACCCCCAAATCTCTGGGGAGTCCAACTCATTCAACATGCTCACATTCTGGTTTCATTTCCATTTTCTATAATAAGCGATGAAGATGTAATATGTCAATGTTGATGTATCAGGGAGACGACGAATTCCAGGCTAAAACACGGCGACATCTGCTTGGAAACGAGATGGAAGAAATTAAGATGCTTACCGTGATTATTATCCTCCAGAGCAAATTTATAGCATCTTTGGTCTCGAGGGCAGAGATTCCAGACAGATTAGCGTTTCATCTCCCAGGTAACTCTCAGAGCACATAGCTATGGAAATTCATTGCTTTAACACTGGGTGTCCTTATTAGGGAAATATCTTAAATTCTATGCCAACAAAGAAACTCACTGACTACGAAGCCATAGTCATAAAAATATTTATGACATGGATTACAAACAGGTGCTTTAAACAGAACAAAAGCTGGGGTTATTCACTACTTTGGACTAACAGGGAAAAAAATCGCTTACACCTTGCACAGTGTAGTTTATGTTTTTAGTAAATGTTTTTCTGGTGTACGTGTCCTCATGTTCTTGAAATGGCAAATTTGTTCAAGTGCCAGAGGGAACTGGCAAACGTGGGCAGAGCTATGTAAATAATAGGTGTGAGAGCTCTAACGTTACCCACACTACGCTCGTTCACAAATTAGTCAGTACTGTATCTGTGTCTGTGTTTAGAACTAGAAATACAAAGATGAATGTGACCTCTGTCTAGTTCAGAATTTGTTTTATTTATTCCTCATAAGTTTCTTTTTCAATATTTTATTTATTTGAGTGGAGAGAGAGAGAGAGAGAGAGGAGAGAACACGTATGTCATGGTATATGGGTGAAGATCAAAGAATGGCCTTCCTTCCACACACTTAGGTCACCAGATTTGCTATCATGAACCTTAGCCACAGTCAAGATTAATGCTTTGACAAGTATCTTAGAGTCCAGTGCTCTGTCTGCTCTCTCATAGGCTGGTATACTTGACAGGAGATGGAGAAGATGTGTGGGTGACCCCAGAGTAACTACAGACAGTATGGAGGGAACCCCAGAGCTGGCCTTTCACCCAGCCTTAGTATTCTTTTGCCTTCTGTTTTCATCCTTCAACTAAATGGTCAGCACCATACAGAGAGAACCATCGTCTCCAGCACCACTAAATGATATTGTGCAGGGATGACTGAAGCTGCTTATTGAAAAAACTATTCTCTTCTTATTGTGTTTTGAGATGATCTGATGAGGAAAGCATTCGGGCCTTTTGGAAGCGGCTTCTCACAAAACTTCAGCAACAGGAGTTGTAAAATGTTCCCAGAAATATTGCTTGGCATGAAAATCTCTTTCAATGCAAATGAGCCATTGATAAAAAGGAATTTGTCAAGAGAGATGGGAGTGGGGTGTGTGTGTGTGTGTGTGTGTGTGTGTGTGTGTGTGTGTGTGTGTGTGAAGCTTAAGCCTCCTGGTTGTCAAGGAAGGGAAGCTGCCACAGAAGCCTGGGATTGGGGGAAAATCCATGCAGAGTGGGACTGGGCTCTCAGGCCATATGCAGCCATCCTGAGACAAACAAGACATTTTACACCCAATCCAGGGAATCTTTTTATGTTGAAAGAATAGGTATGTGACTATGCCATAACAACTCGGCACAAAACGAAAGCCAGAATTAGAGAATTCCCTCTCCTGTTAGTTGTGTGACCATGGGTAAGACATTGAGCTTCTAGGACTTTCAGAGTCCTCACCTCCCAAATCAAGACAGTGTTCTGCCATCTTGGATGTGTGGGTGATGGACTTAGAAGTATTACTAAACTACAAAACAAGGTGTGAATTCAAGCCCTCCCCCCCTCTTTATTGACATAAAAATCCAAGGCAAGTGCAGGGCTGAGCTGCTAGTACAGTCTAACTTCAGTCGCTTCAGTCGCTTCTGTCTTACCTCCTCTGCCTCTTTCCAGGAACCACAGATGCATGAAGGAATGCAGCCTATGGCTTGGATTTTGTGATGCTTGCTGCATCTCTGGTATGGGGAAAGCAAGGCCTGTGGCTAGTCTTCTAAGCTCTCCAATATCCAAAATGTCACACACCAATGACGTTGAGGTATCTACTGGACTCCTGGAGTTTAGTTCTTGATCTTTAGTGGTCCAGTTGTCCATCCACAAGGTCTCATCTAGGCCAATGGTAACACATCAATTTAATTGGAGAACTTATAATTATAACCGCCTCCTTCACATGATCAAATCTTATAATTATACTCTTAGGAGCAAACATACTTATCACAGCACTATATACACTTTATATATTTATTGTTACCCAACGAGGCAACATTCCCTTACACCCAGGTGATCAGATCAAAAAGTGAGGGGTCTTCTTTGACGCTTCTGTTTCATTCACTGCACATTCCCCATATCCCTCCCTAACACTCACATGTGCAATCCATACTTCAAAACCTTTACTCTATCTTAAACACAACCACTTAGCTATCCTCCACCGAACCACTCTCTTCTAACCCACAAGCATCCTCTTAGGAATACTAACAAAGGGACTTTATTGATCTGTTTCCTCCACTTTTACCCCTCTGTAATCCATTCTCCCTATAGTAATGAGTGATCGTTTAAATACTCAAGGCAGAGCATGAAGCTATCCAACAGCTATCTGTGACATGTAGAGTGAGTTACAAGACCTTCATCATGAACTCGCAACTTCACTTCCTTCTCAGTTCATTCCATGCCAGCGTTTCTGATTTTGTAACCCACCAATTACCTTGCGCCTTTACCCTTTTACCCCTTGCATGGGGCAGTTCTACCTCTGTTATTTGCTGGCTTCATTTATATAATCCCAGAGTCTGTACAACTGTCACTTGGTTTGAAAGATCTTTCATTATCCCACAACTAACAGGAGACGAAATTCTCATGTCTAGAGGCATTGGGACTCCCAGATTACTTTCATTTTCATAACAGTCATTTATTTCATACTATATCATTCTTGAAACATCCAGTTGGGGATTAGACCCCACTTCCAGTTTCCCTGATAACTCTAAAATGGACTCTGAGCTCTATGATGGACTCCTTAAGGAGCTTAAGCTAATTCAGTTTAGCCAGTCGCTTACCTGGTCAGGATTCCCACCCCCAGGGAATCTGACCCACTTGAAGATATGCTAAATAGATGGGGGATGTAGGAAAGAAGTTTGTATCTTTCTGCACGCAAAATGTCTCTCTCAAGCTCTTTCCTCTCTCAGCAAGACAGAAGCTGGAAGCAGGAACTACAGAATTGCCATCCGGCCCTTTGCAAGCCACAGGTTCTTTGGGTATCAAGCTCAAAGAATCTCTCTCTCTCTCTTTCTCTCTCTCTCTCCTTTCTTTCTCCTCTCTCCTTTCTCTCTCTCTCTCCTCTCCCTCTCATTTCTCTCTCCTCTCTTTCTCCTCTCTCTCTCTTCCCCTTTGTCTAAACTTCTAAAAACCTAAAACTGCTTTTTCTAATATTCAGGACCTTTTCGCCCATTCTCTAAAGCCTCTAACCTCTTCACCATGTGGCTGCTTGTCCACCTCTAAGGCTGAGAGTTTCTGTTTCTCTTCCATTCCCTTCCTCTAGGCAGTTGCCTAGATTCCTGGCTTGAATCTTTAGATGTCCCAATGGTCTTATTTTCTGCTTTTAAATAGACGTAATATTCTCAACTCCTTTCCCGCTTAACAATTCATTATATAACAAACCCAGAATCCCTAGGCTGCAACAATTGCTTAGTTTGGACTGCAACGATCCTAACGCTTATCTTAAGTGCTTCAATCTATAGCATTTCAGAGTTGGGGTTTCTCAGGTGTTAGAATATACACACATATTTAATGAAATGCCTTGAGGATGAAACTGAAGTGTAAGCACAAAATTAATCTGCTTCTTACACACACACACACACACACACACACACACACACACACACGAAACCAGAAGGCTGTCTGTCACATACAGTAGCATTATCTGCACTTTGGTAAGAACTCATCACATGAGGCCAAGTGTGGAAATTTTTTTCTAACTGGGACATCATGTTGAAGCTTTAAACATTTTAGATTTTGGAGCATTTGCTCTTTGTTTCTCTCCTAAGTGGTGTGGAAGTCCCACGGCAGCTGGCATTCTTTTTTGTCTCTTTCATCAACCACCACATCTTGTGTCTTTAGACCAGTGTCTGGGGACATTTCAGGTGCTTTGAGAGTCTTCAGGAAGTACGAAGCCCACCAGGAGTTCACAACTGTCTTTCAGTTGGGTCCTCATTTTACTTGGGTCCCTGGTATGATCAAGAGTTCAGGGTTGAGGAGCACATGTGAACAGAACAGTGGCTGTCTGAGCTGACAAATGCTCAGGAACAATAACAGAGAACAATCTCCAGTGGACGTTGCCACATCAGATGTGATCCTGGGGTCCCATAAGACCCCCACATTCCACACTCACACCCAGAGCAACCAAAGGGTCAAAGCTCAAGCCTGTTTCGTTCAGATCTGCTCTCACCAAGGAGCTCCTGATATGGTCTCAGAGTTAGCAGGTACCCGAAAGGGAAGACTGGAAACAACCATACCCAGAAGAAAATGCCACGACCATCTCTTATGCTGCTGATGTGCTTTTAAGGTCTAATCCATGCTAGGCTTTGTGCTCAACACCGTGCAAGATTTGCAGTACTTATTTTAAGAAATAAGAACTCTAAAAAATGACAAAAAATTCTCTGTTTACCTACAGGACACTGTTGAACATTATAAAAAATCATCCAGAAAAGAAATAAGAACTCATGTGTGTTTTATAGATGTGGCGAGTGAAGTTCACAAGGGTGACGTAACGTGTGTAAAATTATACAATGAGAAAATAGAGCCACTGAAGTTGGACCCATCTCTAAATACTGCTAGGTTCTAGTACGTGTCTGCTGAATAGATTGTTCCTGCGTTGTCCCCCAGGCATGGGCAAAGTGGGCATCTGAGTTTGATTTTGCTAGATAGACAAATCCCAGCTAGAGATGCTGAATGAAGACACAGCCCGAAGTATGCTAGACAGTCCAAGGGTCTCCAGTGGTGGCAGTATCAACACCCAGGAGGCTGTAGGAGATTGTAGCCTGGGAGGGTTCTCAGCTGTGGCCTGCCTTTCCAGTCTGTAGCCCCAACCTAAGCTGGAACCTAGGGACTCACCCCAGAAAAGGTGAATTTCCACTGGATTAATGATTGTGAAACTCTTGAAGTTCAGTTCCTAGGAACTACAGTTGCTCTAAGCCAATTCTCATGAAATCGCTAAGCTATGGAGGAAAACTTATCCCCAGGAAGGGGTTTGTAAATGTCCTCCAAGGAGACTCCTCTGAGCTAAGGACACTGCCCTGACCCAGAGGAATAGCAGGTCCTTGCCCTGAGGTTGGAAAGGAGGTAACAAGAGATTATGGTGCAGGTCTAAGGCAGGGATGGGTTTCCAAGTAAGTAGCAACCAAGTGCAGTGTAACTGAGCCTCTATAAAGGTGCTTAGTTCTTGCCCGACTGGAGAGTGAGTGCTCTCTCCTTTCGCGGCTCTCAGGTCCCGGTACAATCTCTGCCAATAACAGGATTAGTGAAAAATCCTTACTCACTGTATTAATTACTTTTGCATTGCTGTGATAGTATATATATATATATATATATATATATATATATTCAGAAATGACTTACAAGGGAAGAGATTCATTTGGCTGGTGCTTTTCATCTCTCAGGATAGGGCACGCCATGGTTTATGGTGGTAGGAGGGGAACGCGTTCACATTCCTGCAGACCAGGAAAGCAGAGCGAAAGGCTGCAAGCAGAGTCTAAAGGCTTTCCGCTTCGCCTTCAAAGACCCACCCTTGTTGACCTGTTCTGACCAGCTAGACCCTCCCTCCTGAGAGTTCCCCAGACTCCCCAAATGGTGCTATCAAATGGGGAGCAAGTATTAGAAACATAATCTTATGGGGTGGGGGCACCTCAGATTCAAACCATAGAACTTAGTAAGACAGTAGACATGGATACCAGTTCTTGACATCCCCCCAACTCTCTCCCTGCATCCTGCATAGGCGTTCCCAACAACCAAAGTTATTCTTTCTTCTCCGGAGCATGCTGAGAGAGAAAAAAACTGTTTTACTGAAGATTGTTTCTTTGACATTCACACTCCAAGACTCGTCTCTTCTGGGCCTAATTTGACTTCTTTATGTGCCAAGAGGAAACTTTCTCTCTGAAGGGCGGGCACACAGCTATCTGAAGAGGTCTTTAGGAGGCACTTTATAATTTCCTAGAATGTCTGCCGAATAATGCGTATTGATTAGCTGTCTCTTTCAAAATGCTTAAAGTTCTGCTATCCTTTGATTTTTTTTTTTGAAAGGGAATTAACGGTGAAGGAAAAAAGAATATACTGAGTCACCTGTAGTTTTTAAACTTATGGGAGAGAGACCTGAAAGAACCCGAAAAGTAGCTGAGTCCACGCAGCAGCCAATGCCAAGTGGATATTCCTGGGGATTTGGGAATTGGGACTATGGAAATGAAAGAGATGATGCTTGGGACTATGTCAAAATGCTTTTATGTTTAACACCACCAGACAGCGACCCTGAGAGCGAAGGGTTGAGACCAAACATACCTGCTCTTCAGCGGCCCACGCAAAGGGAAGTAGAGACATGAACAATCATACACTTAGCTCGTGTCCATTATCATGCAACTCATGTGACGCACCTATGCTAATCTTCCAAAAGACCCAAGAATTCTGCTTCCAACCCATGACACAGCACGAAAACAAGCAAAATAAAATATGACAAGGACACAGTGTGATACCAAATCCAACTCATCTGAGTTTTCCCCTTTTGTTTTGCTTTTGCTAGCAAGCCCTATACTGAGGGCTTTTTCACTATTTGTTTGTGGCCCCAGCCACACCTGGCCATTCTAGGGGATCAGTATTCTGAGTACCAAGGACCCACTGGTGGCATATCAGTATACTGATACCATGGCACCCAGGTGTGATCTTTGCAAGCAGAAAGGGCACTGGACTTAAGAGTCAGCTGTGTTTCAGACACTTGTTACCCGTCATGTGACTTTGTCCAAATGGGTTCACTTTCTGAGTCTTCCTCTTACATCTGTATATTAATTCCTTTTCCCTAAGGCGAAGTACCCGATAGAAGCAAAGTCAGGAAGGATTTGTTCAAGCCCACAGTTTTGAGGGATTTTTAGCTCGTCGTGTTGTGGAGGCATGGCAGACTTGTGGTGATGGAGGAACAAGTGACTTTGCCTTGTAGGAAGCAAAGAGTGGACTGTAATCTTCAGAGGTCTTAACCTAGGCATCTACCTCTGTCAATTAGGCCGCACAGCCAAAAGGCCTTGCAAAGTCCCCAAACAGCGCCATCCACTGGGGACCAGGTGTGATGCTTGTGGGAGACGTTTCCTATTCAATCCCTAACAACGTATAAAATATAAGAATTTGGCAAAGTCTAAGGCATGATCTTACAAAGCAGACATTGCTGCTCTCATCTGCATGTGAGAAAATTACCTGGTCATGGAATTACTGAGGAAAAGAACCAAGATCAGAAAAAGGTTTTCAGATGACATGGTCACATGTCTCCCACACTGTGATTTCCTGGAAATCACAGAAGCTGACTTCTCTAGAGCCCAGGAAGGGGGATGAGCCCTGTGGGTGGGGAGTGAAGATGAAGTACCCTTCATCCCAGCCCTTTCATGCAGAGGATCCTTGGACACACTTCCACAGTGCCCAAGGAGGTTCAACGGCCCATTCCCAAACCTCTGAGGATCACTGCAAGTAGACACACCTTTCAAGGGAAATCCAATCCCTACATCCACTCTAATGATTCTGATTTCACAGCATGCTGTGGGTTAACTAACTCATTAACCAAGGCACAGTGCACTAAAGTTTCACGTTCACTTCCTGCAAACAGCTGGGTTTCAAGTGTGAGGAGGCAGAAGATAGCAGCTCCTGAAACCATGTTCTCTGCTTTTTTTTTTTTTCCAAGGTGCCCTTTTGAGGAAGTTAACTCTACAATGAAAGGAAGTTACCCAGAATCCTTCCTAGTGTCTTTTTTCCAGCTTTACCGTAACTCAGGCAGGGAGTCTGCACTCGGGGGCGACCCCAGCCCCACCTCTCCGTTAGATCTCCACTTCAGCCTCACCCTCCTCCAGGAGGCCTCCCTGACTGCCACCCAGGGTCAACTAGCATTCCACTCCTGCTTCTTAGTACATTTGGAACTTCCTCTCTGCAGCCCACTATGGACTGTCATAAACCGTGTCACTTCCTGCTTCCCTGTCTGTCTTCTCATAAAGCTGACTCCTTGAGGAGTGGCGTGACTGTTTTATGCAAGAAGCCTAGGTCAATGCCTGGCACGCAGTAGTTGGTGCTAGGTAAATTACGCGCCAACTGCATCACACCCTATTTCTTAGTTTCTCCTTCATCTGAATCACCACTTCTGGGAGCCAGTCACCCAGCGCTCATGGAGCACCCACATCACAGCATGTGGCATTGTGCTGGGTGACGCAGAAACCAAGACACGACTCCACACTCAATGCGAGTAGGCACTGAGTTCGCCATGGCATGCTGGGAGACTGCAACGGGGCACACTGCCTCAAACCTCAGATTCCTGCTCTGTGAAGGGGTGCTTGCTTACTGTGTCTGCCTCGCAGTTATTCTGTGAAAAGCAGACTAGGGACACTTGCACGCTCATAGTTAGGCACAGGTGTCAACTTGACGGTTGAGGGTTTGAGCTCTTGGCACATTTGTAGAGAATTAGTAGTTGAGTTAAACCAAGAGCAAACTTGCAGGAGATTGTCTAGTTGATGGGGAATGCCCAGCTCGTTGTGGGTGGGACTAAACCCTGCAATAAAATACAGAAAGCTGGTTGAGGAAGGTAGAATCCTTGTGTACACTTGACCAGACATGCTCATCTGGCAAGTAAGGATTGTCTCTCTCTCAGCCATTATGTAGAGATGGTGTGGCCAGTTCCCTTAGCTCTGGTGGTGGTGTGAGCTCTCCTGTCAAGCTGGACTGAGAACTGTAACTGGACAATCATAAGAGAAAATAAACTCCTTGTTCCTCTAAGCCATTAGATGGTGATTTATCAGCAACCATGCAGACTAACTGCTACACACAGTGAAGTATTGTGTCGTGAACATGTGATTTTTTTTGCACATGTATGTTTCGCATGTAGGTGAGTATACATGTGTTTGCAGGTGGCACAAGAGGGGACTTATTTGAGTATATGCTTGTGGAGGCCTAAGGGTGACACTAGGAATCATCAGTTCTTCTAGGGCCAAAATTGTAGGGCACCAAAATTTTTATGTAGGACCTGGGGATCTGAACTCGTGTCCTTTGCAAAGACTTTAACCCCTGAGTCATTTTCCCAACCTGAGTTTTGTAAAATTATGACTTTACCCATCTAATTCAGTGCTATTAAGTAGATTTCACATTAGTACTATCCATCTCCAGAATCTTCTCGTCTTCTAAACTAAATATACAATGTCCACATTTACATTAGAGACAGGCAACTTCCCTTAAACTCTCCTTTCCTGAATGCTCTTGTGTCTTCCTTTGGTCCTTTCTTTTCTTCAAATCCCCTTACAGTTCTGAGGTCTAAGGACTCCCCTTGATCCCATCTCTTCTTTTTCATTGGGGAAAGCCAAGACCCAGACAGGAAAGGGATCTGACCCATGGAAGGTGGACCTGGAGCAAGAATGTGAACATCTGGTTCCTTTCCACCAGCTTGTATCCCAGGGCCTCCTTCCTGTGTCTCCTGAGTTAATATTCCATACTTTGGCATGGTAAGGCACCAGAATAGGTGTTTGTGAGATGCCAATTTAGTTGCATATACTTTCCAGGGGCCCAGGAATACTATTGCATATGCCGCCCAATCCCTTAAAATTAGTACCTCCCTAAATTACTGATCTTTTCTTATCTTGCTTATTTTGGAGATGGAGATGGAGAGGGTGACAGAGAGGGAGGGAGAAGGAGGAAGAAAGGAAAAAAGAAGGAAGGAGAGAGAGAGAAAGAAAGAGAGAGAAGGAAAGAGAGAAAGAAAGAAAGAAAGAAAAAGAGAAAGAAAGAAAAAAGAGAAAGAAAAAAGAGAAAGAAAGAAAGAAAGAAAGAAAGAAAGAAAGAAAGAAAGAAAGAAAGAAAGAAAGAAAAAGAAAGAAAGAAAGAAAGAAAAAGAAAGAAAGGAGTTGTGCATAGGTCTGTTCTCTCCTTCCACTATCTGGGCTTCTGGGAATTGAACTGCAGTCACCAGGTTTAGCAGTAGGCACCTTACTCACGGATCTATCTTGCCAGCCCTATTTATTGATCAAATGAGATGACCTCATTTTCCCCCTCAGTACTTTCTCTTGTTTCCAAAATCTTTAACCCCAGAGAAAAGATTTTTAGGGTCTTTGACATCTGATCATTTTTTGCCCAGGCAGAGAAAAGTCCAGAAAATCAAGCTCAAGTCCGTGGAGCTGCAGCTGGGCTAGGGACAGAAGGGGACAGGGAGGAGGAACAGAGGACCGCACCAGCAACTGCCAAAGGCACGCGCTCCCTGCACGCTCTCTGCGGCAGTCCTGGTTGATCTTAACTACTTCAAGCAGTGGGTCTAATGAACTGGCCTCCCAGTTTGAGGGTCCTAGTAGAGTTAAGACACTGTTATATTGGATTATGATGGACCCTAATCCAAAGAAGCTTTATAAGAAGAGGAAACAGTCAGAGATACACAGTGTGAAGATAGAGTGACGGATCTGTAAGCTTGGGGCACCAAGGATTGCTAGGGATCCCCAGAAACAAGGAGAGACAAGAATAGATTCTTCTCTGCAGCTTCCAAGGGATCTTGGGGCAGCCAACACCTTGATTTCTGCCCTCCAGAACTGTGGGAAATAAAATTCTCTGTTTTAAAACACCCAGTTGGTACAAATTTGTTTCGAGATTCCAGAAAACAAATAGAAGAGGCATCAAGATTCTTTTTAAAAAAATTTTTTTTAGTTTTATAAGCATATTGAGTATTTATCCCTGCTTCCCTCCATTCCCCCCTCCCTGCCATCCCCCTCCCTTTCCTTCATCAATCTCTCCCACTCCCTCCCACCCTCTTACCCGTGTGTGTCTATGGACCCCAGGGTTCCCTCTAACTTGTCTACTCTCGTGGGGGTTCAGGCCTCTTGTGGCATACAAAGTTGTCTCCCTTCGGGCCACCCCACTGATAGGAGCATTTCCCTTCACTCATCCAACTTTAGTCTCCAAGATTTTCACTGTATGTTCTTATCTCTCTTTAGTTACTCACTAGTCTATGGGGGCATGTTGGTGTGTCAGTCATTATGCAGATCTGGTAAGGACAAGTCTCACTGCAGTGAGTTCCTGGATACAAACTTGAATGGAACGCATTGTCCAACAGTGAACCTTCCCATCTTACAGTCTCACTGGCCTCTCTTCTACAAGGTTCCCAAAGCCTTAGGATGCGGGATTAAGATTCTTAAAAGGAAGGTAAAGTTGGAGAAATCCTTCAAATCTGGCATCTTCAGTCTTTATAGTAAATTGCAGGAGACTTGAGCTAGGCAGAGGACCCCATGGCTGATCCCCATATTACAGAGATGCAACTGAGGCCAGAGATAGGAGGCAAGCCAGGGTAAGCATCCAGGTTGAGTTCTAATCCACCTCTTTGTGCAGCAAAGCTCCTAAAGAGCATCAGACCATTCTCTCCCCTCTGGACAGAGGGAGGAAAGGTAAATTTGCATCAAGAAAATACCCAGGGTCATACAAAGTTCTATTATGATTACTTCGGCTCTAACTTGAGTATCTTGCAGATTGTTGCTTCTCCCCATCTTTAGGCTCTTACAATCTTACTGCCCCCTCTTCCACAAATTTCCCTGTGAACCCCCAAAGTCTAGCATGGATCACAGGCACTACAGTCCTTAAAGACAAGGGATTAACAGCCACAATAGTGTTCCTATACTAAAGGGGAACACAAAAAAGAGCTCTAGGCAATGCTACTGAGTCCTTATACCTCATCAAAAAGGAGGACCCAGAGGGAAGTTTGACATGCACACTAAAGGATGCTCCAGGAATGGGGGGAAAGGGGTACTGGAAGGGAGGGGGGAAAAGGAAGAGAAAAAAGGGGGAGGGAGCAAGGTGGTCCAGGGAGGGGTGGAGGGAGGGAGGAGAATGGGGTACTTATCAACTTTGTATGAGTGGAAGAAATAAAGAAAAAAAGAAAAAAAGAAAGAAAATACCCAGGGACTCTAAAACACCCAGAACTCTCAGCACATCCTCGTCCATTCCTTGCCTGTTCCTGGGGGCCTATCAACCTGTCTCAAATCCTAACAATGGTTTGAGGGCACTGAAAGAGAGTCCAGAGAATTTGTGAATGCTCCTAAGCTAGAAAAGCGATCTGATTCTGATAAGACAAGGTTGAAATGCATTTTAGAAGGTGGCATGCAGTCATTAGCTATATATACATGTGAAGATTTTTACAGCTAAAGTGGTTTCTCTCTTCATTCATTCTTCTGCTCAAGAGCAGTTCACCTAAACTCTTAACTCCCTGAAGACTTTGATGAAATTAAAATGAGAATGTTAACAAGAAATGAAGCCATTGTTTCTGTGGCAAGGTTTTAGATAATCAACCTTGAGTCTTGAACTCAAGAGTTCTAATTATGCAAAAGATTTACAGACAGGATAGCTTCTTATCATGAGAAGGGTGGATTGGAGAAGAGACTGGACAACCCACTGGAGGAGGCTGGGGCAAAATAATCCAAAAGAAAGAGCTAAATGGAAGGCAGAGGAAGATGCACTGCAGGCTGTGGCTGGAGGAAATCAGAAAGGGAAAGGGAAAGCCTAGAGTTGAATGAGGCAAGTGAAAGGACAAGAAGGAGCAAAGGTTGTCAGGAGGATGAGCTGTTTGGGACATAATGAGATTTAAGATTGTGGGAAACCGCAACCATGCTGATCTATTCACTCCTGGGCTTGGTCTTATTGTCAGAAACAGACTTATGATCTGGTTTGATTCATTGATACTTTGGCTCTAATGGCCCTTGTGCACACACAGAAACTGAATATCGCAGGCACTCATCTTCCATGCAGTGAAAAAGCTCATGAAGAAACAACTGTTTTGTTTTCTGAACAGTGTGGTGGTGGTTCCTAAAATACTAACAGTGGAATTATCAGTTGATCTAGTTCCACCTCTGGGTATATGTTCCAAACAATTGAAAGCAGAATCTCAGGAAGATTTTTGTATTCATAGCAACATTATTCATGGTAGCCAAAGGTTGGAAACTACTCAACTTTCTATCCATGGACCAATGGATAAACAAAATGGGGCATATACATATAATGGAGTATTAGTGAATTTTTAAAAGGGAAAGCATTCTAACACTCTGAAGCATAAATGATCTTGATGGCGTATTATTTAAGCCAAATATGTACTCCGCCACTTCCCACACACAACAGAGAGGGGGGGAGAACACTGCATATTTTCACATATATGAAGTACTAAAAAGTAGCAAATTCTTTAATTTTGCTTCATTTGAGAAGTCTCCAACATAATCTTGATTATCCTGGAACTCACTGTATTGACTAGGCTGACCTTAAATTTGCAGTGAATTGGGGGCTGGAGAGATGGCTCATGGGTTAAGACTCTGTCTCACAAGCAGAAAGTCTGGAGTTCAGATCCCAGGTCCTACATAAAAATGCCAGGCGGAAATGGCAGTGAGCTGCACTTCGAGCCCTGGTGGGTGGAGTCTGAGAAATTCCAGAGAGAAGCAAGAAGGAGGTAGAAGCAATCCAGGATGATTCCTAAAGTCACCCTTGGCCCTCCACAGGTACACACAGTGCCCTCTGATACACACACACACACACACACACACACACACACACACACACACAAATTGTAGTGAATCTGCTTCTGCCTCTGGAGTATGGAGACTTCACATATGTGCTACTATACCTGGCCAAGGAAAGTTCTTTTTGCTGTTTTTGCTGTTGTTGTTGTCATTGTTTGTTTTTAAGACAAAGTCTCAATGTTCAGACCAGCCTGGCCTCAAACTCCTAGAGATCCACTTGCCTCTGCATTCAAGTTCTGGGATTCCAGACACGTGCCACTACACCTGGCTAAAGCAATTCTTCAGATTACCTGGTTCCCTAGAACAAAATTATTCCTTAGATAACCAAGGCACGTTTATTATTTTTTTCATTTGTTGATAGTTTTGTACATGTAGAGGATAAATTTTTGTTATTTTCTCTCTATATTATGTCATCTCATCCCTATTTCTTTTAAAAATATTTCTTTCCCAGTCTCTCTCCTTTCCTATCTTTTGGGTGTATGACCCACTGAGTTTATTATATTTGCCTGCATCAGCATATGCCAGGCATGTGCTGCAGAATGGATGATGTTTCAGAGGCAATACCCTTGAAGCAACTGAGTCCCCTTACCCCTATCAATAGTGTCTCACTGGTGGGGGGGGGCAGCCTCACCAGCTTCTTCTTCATCCATGACAAGATGTTGATAAGCCTAAGCCGGTGCAGGTGAACAGAGCTGCAGTGAGTTCGTGGTGCAAATACCCTGTCTGGTCCAGAGAACACTCCTTAGTGATACTCCTCCCCACCCTCCGGTTCTTACATTCTTCCCATCCCCTCTTCTGAGACGCTCCTTAAGCCTTTGGTGGGATGAGTGGGGGCAGGTACGAAGATGATTTTGATGTTCAGTCTATGGCCAGCAGAATATACCTCAGCCATTTATTCTCTGTATTCTGAACAGTTGTCTCTGTATTAACCATAAAGCAAATTCTCGAAGACAGAAAATAGAATGAAAGACCCTGAGACTGGATGGAGAAGTGAATGGGAGGTTGCTTAACTGGTCCAGGGCTTCAGCTGGGGAAGGTGAAAAGAATAAGGAGAGCTAGTCATAGAACAATACGAGTCTGCTACCTGCAATTGAAGTGCATACCTAAAAGTGTTTGAAGTGGAAAATTTTATGCTCTGTGTATTTTACCATAATTAGGCATTTTAAAATTTTCATAAGATTAGATTCTATTGAATTTGATTTTTTATCTCTTACAGCATATTTGAATCAGATATGGAGGTTTTTTTCATTATTCTATGACAATTTTGTATATAAATACAATGCATTGAAGTAATTTTCACACCATATATTACCTGATCCCATCCTTGTTCGTCTCCCAATGAAAGCTTCCCGGTCAGGCTGTCTCTTGTTTTTATGTCTTTTGAATGTTTGGCCCCTGATTTTCTTCTGGGTGTCTTGTACTGGAGTATGCCTGAGGCCTTACTGGGTATACCATTAAGAGAAGTAGCTCCCCTCATCCATCCAAACAACTAGTAGTCTCTCAGGGAGGTGTGGTACCTCACGTATCCTTCTCCCTCTCACCGTGCAGGTCTTGTGGGAGTCCATGCATCAGCTGTCGAATTATTGAAAAAAAATGTGACTATCTCCTTTCCCCACTTATCCTAGAAATTGGTTTGAGGGGAGTGCTGGGATCAGTACCTGGGAATTAAGGAAAATATCTGTGATGTCACATTTTCTTGTAAGAAAAATGTGGGACACAGAAGAGCTCACTCTTGAGCGCACATAGGTGGGGCTTGAGCTCATCCTGTTACTCCTTGAATGTGTGAGGCTGCACCATTTAAACCCCAGACATATAGATCGACAGAGCTTCAGTGTTCTTCATGATGCCTGGTAACAGGAAGTAGCTATGAAATGAATGAAGGAATGAATGAGTAAATGAATGAACGAAAATTTCCCTGGGACTATAATGGCCATACCATCTCTTTATCCTGAAAATTATCTAATAAAAGCAATTAAGGGAGGGCCCCTAAATAGGCCTTGACATCCAATAAGTATACAATAAATGCTACCTATTATTAAAAATAACATGAAAGTATCTTTAGCTATCATCTATCTTGTTTAGCCTTTTCGTTCATCAGATGAGAACACAGGAGGCCAGTTAGGAGGAAGCATTCTTTTCTCAGCATTCGTTTGATTAGATAATAACCTTCTGTTTTCTTAACTTCTAATGTCTGGAATATTTTTGTGTCTCATATTGAAAATACCCCCTCTTCAACCCATCATTGCAAGAGAAATTAAAAGGTAGTCAGATAAGGATGCTGGAGATGTGGCTTGGTCAGCGAATTGCTTGCTGCACAAACATGAGGGTCTGAATTTGGATCCCCAAAACCCACATAAAAGCCAGGCACAGTAATGCATTGGTAGCCCAGCAGTAGAGGATGCCTAGAGCTCACCAGCCAGCCAAGCTAAGCAAGTAAGTAAGCTATGGCTACAGTGGAAGACCCTGTCTCAAAAATAAGGAGGACAACTTAGAAAGACACCAGATGTTAACCTCTGGCCTCCACATGCATAAACACACACACACACATATATGAGCCCCACTTTTACACACACAGGAGCACATACTCACATTGTATACATGAAAAGTAAGTAAGTAAGTAAGTAAATAAATAAGCTGTATTCAAATATGCTCACTTGTGCCTTGCTTGGCATGTACAGTGGCAGAATGTAGGTCTTCGCAACACACCATGAAACATCAGATTAGAGATAATGGCCCTGAGACTTCCCAGGTCTGCATTACTCTGTGTACAGAAGGCCATTTCCTGAGGCTCCCTTGTGAGTGGCTTATTGATTTTTGAGGGTTTTCTCTAAAATGAAACCTCTGAGCTTTCGAACTTCAAAACTTAATGGTACCTCACCAGCCCCTGGTGTCGTGTGCCTCCGTTACTGACTGACGGCCCCGTGGAGAGTGGTCACAGGTGTTCTGGCCCCCTGCAAGGTCCGCGTAGACCACCTTCAGTCCTGGAGTCTCCCTTTTCCCAGGCTCCCAGGCGACTCCTCTGTATGCCAAAGTTCAGAAGTACTGGCCTTCCAGGACCTGTTTGATAGCTCCTTCTAGCAGTCAACGTTTTCCAAAGCAGGTGATATGCTTGGTACCGAAGACACAAAGTTTAAAGACTTGCTCTTTTCCTCTGGGAGCTCTGAATCTACCAGAAGGCAGACAACAAGCAGACAATGTGGTACTGCGCGACCATTCATTATTTACTCAGCAGTTATCAAGAACCCACCACATTTTAGGCACAGATTTACACTCAGAAAGCCCAGTGTGATAGTTAACCTAGATTTTAGGTGCCACACCTCTGGGCGTGTCTTTGAGGGATTTCCAGAAGCTGAATAGAAAGGGGAAACTAAGCAGGAGAACCTGGCAGATACCAGCATTTGTTTCTGCTTCCTGACTGTGGGCTGCATGTGATTAGCTGCTTCATAGTCCCCCCACTTGACAAACTAGATTCTCCCAAACTCTGAGCCAGAATAAGCTCACTCTTCTGAAGCTGCTTTTGTCAGGCATTTCATCATAGCAACGAGGTAAATAACTAAGAAACCCGCATACATCAATGGGTAAACCATGAACTTAGCACCCATAAGTAACTAGAGTTGATCTTGGGTTCTGTTGCTTTACCACCTATGTAATTCTGGGCAGGTGACCGAATTCCCTCTTCCCCCCCTCCCATGTGCCTCAACTTCGATGTCCCCCCATTTATACAGTAGAAGAGACAATGGCACCTCCCTCACAAGACAATTGGGATGATTCAAATCACTCTTGTTGGTTTTCAAGGTTGTTGTTCTTTTTCCTCTAAAATGAAGCTTCCAAACTTGAAGATTTCAATGACCCATCATCAATAGCTCAGGGTGCCATGTGACTCTTACTGACTGACAGCCCTGTGGAAAGTAGCCCCACCCATCCCCCAGGGTGATATATATGCAGAGCCTAGAATGGTTTCCCGTTTTACATAGAAAACCTCGCATAGGTTTCAGTAGGAATTGGAAGTCAGAATGAAAATAAAGATTTTGGGGAACTGAGGGTTGGTGTGTCAGTAACTCCTAAGCGCTGCTCACAGCAGATCATCACCAAATGTGTAGTAAATGGGATAAGTGAGTTTCTATGGGAGAAAGCCAGAAATGTGGCAGACTGCGCTGGAATTAACTGATTTTTCTCACTACTTCAGATGCACATGTTAGACCATATAGAAATATACGCTTTAAAAATATACATCTGGGTGCAAAAGAAAGAAAAATCCCAAGGTACCGTGAAGCGAATGAAAGAAATCATAGCCAGAGGTGTGGGAAGCAGACACCTTTGAGATGCAGTAATTGCTAATTCTTGTGATGCTGGCAGTGATGCTGGTGCTGATGTTGATGATGCCGGTGATGATGGTTTCGATGAAGAGACATCTCAAGAAGAATTGCAGGATACTTCACGATAAAACACGCCTCTCTAGACTAGGTATCTGGGCAGTCTTCTCTTTATTTGTCCCTGTGGAACCCACACCTCACTACACTGTAACCTCCCTAAAGGACAGCTACCTTGTTTATCTCTTCAACTGTGCAGGCTCATGGGATGATTATAGCACCCAAGACAACTGAACTTGGCATTGCTGAGATGTCTGTCCTGGGGCATCTACACCAAAGCCATAAAAGCATACATTTTAATGTTTGAGAGACACGAGAGACCAACATGTCCAAACTCTCACTGGTGAGTCGCTTCGCTGTCACGTTTAGTTCATTTTCTGTTGCTGCTGCAACAGAAAGAAAACCAGTTCATTTGGTTTATGCTTCTAGTGGCTAGGAGGTCCAGGACTAATGCCAGCAACTGCTAGGGGTGTCACTGTCCTCATAACATGGCAGAGGTCATCATCATTCAGCAAGACGGAGCAAGTGTGCCGGTTTGGACTGCTCTCTCTGTTCCTGTAAAACCCCTAATGCCATCATAGGGCTGCACCCTCATGAATTCCTTCAATCCTAATTGCTACCTGAAAGTGTCACTTTCAAATACCATTATAGTTCGAATTTGGGGATTCAACTTTCAACAGATGAACTTTTGGGGCCACACATGAAAACCATAGTATTACATCCACTAAAGAAGTCCAGCCTACAAATCATTCAAATAATTATCTTTTTAAAAATTACTTTACTTATTTGAAGGGATGACTGAGGGGGAGGAGGGAGATGGCATGGAGAAGGGGGGGGAGGAGACAGAAAGAATGCAAGGTGCCATGAAGCATGAGTGGAGGTCAAAAGGTCAGATGACAACTTTCATAACTCAGTTCCCGCTTTCCATAATTCTAGGAACTGAACTCAGGTCACCAGGTTTCCTGTGAGCCCCCTCCCAATCATTTCTAAGGAAGGGGATTTAAACTTTCACAGATCTTCTAGGAGAGATCAATGTCCAGGCTCTTTGTAGCCTCTTGGACCCTATTCCAACTCCAGTTTCTTGGCATACTAATCTATAAAAAATAATAAAATATCACTGGAACAAATGGGAATATGGTCCTGACAACTCAGGTTTCCATGTGAGTCCTTTGACTAACCAGTAACATGTAATTTGAATGTTCTGAAAATGACATACCAAGCACATGGGAATAGAAATTCTTGTAATATTCTCAGTGGGAATTAACCAACCCAAGTGCAGAAGCTTTATGTAGACAGTACAACTAATATATACACCACCAATGCTGGGATGCAGCTAATATTCTAAAATTACAAGCATGGCATTTCTCACTGGGAGTGATTCACTTCATTACGTAAGTTTTCAGTTAACAACTGATCTCACTTATTAACTGAACCATGGAGGAAGCTGCATAAAGAAATTTTTAAAGACTCTTTAATGTATCTCCCTAGAAGTTATCTGATTCTGAAAATCACAGTTCCTACAAAATGTCCCCAAAGGTAACATGTCATAATGCATTAGTTAGACATAATAAATGTCTTTTTTGGCATAAAGAGGTATAACATCTTTTAAATTTTCTGTTTATATTTTTTCTATTTAGTGTGTGTGGGTATGTGTGTGTGTATGCATACGCATGTGTGCACATTTGCCATGTGCATATGTGAAATTCAGAGGTCAACTTGCAGGAGCCATTTCTCTCCTTCCACCATGTGAATTTGGAGCCATCTCACCGACCCAAGTACACATTTTATCAGAAAATATGTTATTCCCAGAGTTTACTAGGTAAACATTGAATAAATATTTAGAATATTTCAGAAACCCTTACAGTCTGTCTTTGAAACATCTCCTATGGTCCCCTTAATATCCTTCCTCATGTTTCTGAAAAGCAACTTGCTTGTGAACAATCAGGATTCCTGGAGGTCAGACGACAGGAGACTTTGGTTCTCTTTCCCATTCCCAGGGGAAGAGTCAAATGGTGATTAGTGTCTCAGAGTCAGGCTCCTGAGGTTTGCTTCCTGGCTCTGGAATAGCCACAGGACCATTAGTAACCCAGAGGCCCTTGGGAAGTTATTTGATTTGTCTGTTATCTAAACAGCAGGGATGATAATGAACAGAACAGTCGTGAGGAAAAATGACTTAAGAGGCATGCAAAGCTATAGAACAGTGCTTGGCACACAGGAAGTTCCTGGTATATACTAACCATCATTATTTTCATTACTGTGCCCTGCACCCTCATTCTAATTCTGGGTGATTTTTTCCCCTTACTTTGCATCACATTTGTGACATATAACACCCAAATCTCTGTCATGATTTGGAGCTGAGCCTATGGGAATACTGTAGGAGATATTAGGAACAATTTTATAAAAGTGGTGATGTTTGAGTTAAATATTAAAATTCTTCCTACTTGAGTGCTTTTCAGAAAATTAAGGGATTGTATTATCCCCTTGATATTCTTTAGAAGTCGATCAGGCCCCTTTGACTTCCTTCTATGTATTATTGGACGGATGAAGTAGAGCTCGCTCTCTCTCTCTCTCTCTCTCTCTCTCTCTCTCTCTCTCTTCCTCACATGCCACATCTTCCTACTCTGCTTCAGTCTTCCTTTGGGTCTTACTTTCTCTTTTCTAACTTTCTGAACCCAAAGGCATATCGTGCGCCAGCTGCTGTAACACCAGAGCTTAGCAGAGCAGGGCAACACATCCAAATTTTCCTTGAGCTTTCTATTCCTAAAAATATAATTGACTTCAGAGAAGCCACACATGAGACTTCAGTTAAGCAAAAATAAAACGGAATGGTTTATGGGCCCTGCATTGCTCCATCTCTGTACCATTCTGTCAGGATCATGCTTCAGTTTTAATCATGCAAAGAGAAGAATTATAGGATGACTGTCAAGAGCATGGGCTGAAATTGCCAGGGCTACTGCAGGGCGTGAAAATTGTGGAGTCTAGAAAAGCAATCAGCTGAGCTGGGAGTGGGGCCTGAAATCCAGCCTTTTATTCATAAAGCTTGTACTCAGAAGGGGCTTGTCTAGCCCAGTGATACCATATGGGCTAGCAGTGGTTACATACAGAGAGGAATAAATAAGTAAGCATATTGTAGGTATCAGGACTCATATTCCTTACTTCCAGAGAAAGGAGTTCCAATTATGGAAACTCATTGAATTGGAACTGATTGTACCAATGCAAGCTCATGGCTTTAAAAATAGACAAAAATCGACGGGAGTATGTGGCTGCATATATGGCATAGTTCCTGACTCTTCTTGCCAAGAGGACCTAGATTCCATAACACACATGGTGATTACTGTAACTAACACTCAGCTCTTGGTCACTAAAATCTCATTCTCCACTAAAAGGTACAACATTCCTTTGGAAAGACAGAAGATTTCAGGGTTGGGACAGTGGAAGTACAACAGAAGCCAGAAGTATCTTGTGGATCAAAGAACAAAGGACTCCAAAATTTTGAGGACATATAAAAAATATACAAGACCAGCTGGAACAGACTCCCTCTGTCTGCAGTAGTTCCCCAATACCTAGACTGAGATGGGCCAAATCATGGAAAACTTGATCAATGAAATAAATAAGGACATTCATTGAATAATACACAATGGTATATTGAAAAAAGGAAGCACAACACAGTAAAATAATAAATAGAGAATAAGTGCTAAAATTTGAGCATTATGATTTGGTAACCATTGTGGTAATCATTAATTCAGGTAAGACTTTCAGTTTATGCTAAAATCAGTGGTGAACGTTTGATGAGGCAACAGGTATTTACATCATCTCAAAGTTATCCCATAAGTTACTTATTAATTAATAAATAGAAAGTACTTATTCATTGCTAAATGTTATAATTAACTATGGAGATAAACTTTGCAGACATCATCTTCACCAGGTGTCATAGTTAGGCACAGGTGTCAACTTGATGATTGAGGGTTTGAGCTCTGGGCACATTTACGAAGAATAAGTGCTTGGTTTAAGCTGAGAGCAAACCTGCAGGAGATTGTCTAGCTGATGGGGAAGGCCTAGCCTATGGTGGGTGGGACCAGACCCTAAACAGATGAATAAAATACTGAGTGCTGATTGAGGAAGTTGGCATCCTTCTGTACACTTGGCCAAACATGCTGGTCTGGAAAGTAAGGATTGTCCCTCTCTCAGCCATTATGTGGTGATGGTGTGGCCAGTTCCCTTGGCCCTGGTGTTGGTGCATGCTCTTCCTTCAAGCTGGACTGAGCACTATAACCAGAAAATCGTAAGAGAGAATAAACCACTTGTTCCCTTAAGCCATTTGATGTCATTTGTCAGCAACCATTCAGGCGAACTGCAACACCAGGTGACCAAGCTTGACACTGAAATCATGGAAACATTTTGCTACTCCTGACGCAAGGTACCGAGAATACACCATTACTTCTATGGCTTTCCAAACAAAGGCTCAATATGCTCATCATGCATCTGGCTACCATTATAAAGTAATAGGACTATGTTTTTATAAAACTTAATACAATAAAAGATAAGGAAAGAGCAAAATATGGTTCAAACTAACATGAAATAATACAATTCAGTATACTAGAGTTCGATGGAATTGCACCATGGATTAGTAGAAGAGTGTCTTTGTTTTTAGATAACATCCTCTGAAAGATTCAGGAGTCCAGGGGCATCATAAGTAACTTTTGACTCGAAATAACACACACGAATAGAGACAGGGGAAAATATGGTAAAATGTTCACTTATGACAAATCTGAGTGAAGGATACAGAGGGTTTTTTGTACTGTTAAAATTTTTCTGCAAGTTTGAAATTAATTCAAAATTTTGTTTTCCTAAAAAGTAAATACAAAGCAAAAATAATTGAGAGTCAAAATATCCTGAGAGAACTAGCTGAGCATAAACCTGCACTAAAAGAAACACTAAAGGGTGCTCATCAGAAAGAATAGTGATTTCTCTAAAATCCTGAGATATAAGTGTGAAAACCAATTAAAAGAATAAGTAGGAGAGCAAATGTGCATGAATTTCTAATGCAATGATGATTTTATTTTCTGAGGTCTGAAGGTTACATGAAATAGCACAAGTTGTGAGAGTAGGAGAATGGATTCAATGTCTTCAAAACTTCTAGTTTTTTCAATGAAGGAAAACATGTATTAATTGAAATTCAACTTTAGGTCAAGTTTTCATATTCTAACTATTAGGCGAGTTATTAAGAACATAGTAAAAGAAGTAAATAGAGACGGGTAATGGAGTAATAATAATGATGAAAGAACTCCTGTACTTTAAAAGAAAGGAAACAAAAAGACAAAACAAACAGAGCACATAGGAAAATGAAAGATGAGTTTTCACATAGGTATTCAAATAAATATGGAATGTATATAAACACAAATAACAAAACCTACTGAGTGTGATTAAAAACAAGTTATGGATGCTTTTAAGAGTCACATCTTGTGGTAAGGGATATGTCTCAGTCAACAAAGTGCTTTCTGTACAAGGATGAGTACCAAATTTGGATCCTCAGCAAATATGCAAAAGCCAGGCATGATAGTGCACATCTGTAATACTATCCTTGAGGGGCAGAGATAGGAGAATCCCTGAGCATAGCTAGATTGGATGAGTTAGTGAGTTTTAGATTCAGCGAGAGACCTGAATGTCTCTTAAAATATGTCTCGAAAAATATGGTGGAGAAACTGAGGAAGGCACCTGATCTGACCTGTGGCTGTCACACACATGCACACATATGTGAATGTATACACACAAGCATGCACATATACAAGTTAACCGTACATGCACACATGTCATATTTTGAATAGAGATATAAACATATCGAAAGTAAAGATATCCAATAGCTTATCCAATAAATTAACCAAAAGTTGATGAATCTACACAAATATTAGTCAAATTTAAGACTTTTGAAAAGAATAAATATTCTATCTACTGAGAAGATATAATAATTTCTAAATTTATATACCTTTAACAAAAGAGTTTAATCTGTACAATGCAAAAATTTATCAAATGGAAAAAATAATGGTGAAAATCATCGTACTTCTCATAATCATATAATATTTCTACTAGAAAATCACTAAAAATAGTAGATTCCTAAACAATGTAATTAGTAATCTAGTCTGGTATATAAAGGATACTGTAGATAAAGATAAAATGGGCTCTTTTCAAAGATATAGAGAAATTATTAAAATTGATATGTCCTAGGAATTAAGCAAACCTTGGCATCTTTCAAAAGATGAAGTTAAAGTAAGTTTTATGTTCACAGTGGAGTTAAGTTAATCAATTCTGAAATTCTCACATATTTAGAGATTAAGCAATATCATCTTAAGTAATCTGTAAGGCAAAGAAATATTGGTGATCATGGAAATTAGAACACACACTGAACTGGATGATAATGATTATGAAATTTGTAAGAGATCTAGTGAAAATTCACTGTAAGGAAAACAGGTCTAAAAGTTTACATTGGAAAAAAATATAGACTAAAAATAAAAGACCTAAGTATCTATGGCAAAAATTCAGAAAAAAAGAAAGAACAGAAAAATTAACTCAAAAAGTGGAGGGATATGATAAAGAAGAGAAATAGAAATAAAATAAAAAACAAATATACAATAAAGAGAATCAGCCAAACCAACAATAAGTTCCTAGAATGACAACCTCTGGTAAAAATACCAGAGAAAGGAGAACAAATGTGCAGTATGCAGAATGAAGAAGGCATTACTACAGATCCCACAGATAATAATTAGAAAGATGATATTATTTTTTTAAATTGTGTCTATATATATAAATCTGAAACTTAGAAGAAATAGGCAAAGCTTTAGAACTCAGCTTTCTGAAATGGATAAAAATAAAAATCATTCGTATTTTTATTTATGTTAAAATTGAATCCATTTTGGAAAAAAACTCATAGACAATCCCTCCATGCCTACATTACTTCTATTACATAGTCTATACATGCAAGAAGGAAATAATATCAATATTACAAACTCTTTTTCAAAATAACTTTTTATTGAGTTATAACCTTGGCACCAGTTCACTTATAAAATAACTCAAATATATATGTTAACGATTTTTTTAAGAATTCTCTATAATTCCAGTCTAAGCTATCAGTGCTATTCCAGGAAGCCCTCCCCATCCTTATGTTACCCTAAACATTAAGAAGTTTTTATTAATGTTCATTAAAAATCTTTTTTTTGTAACTTCCATTCATGAATTCTATTTCTGCCACAAGTATGTGACATTTAGATGAGAAAATTTAAATTGGGGAACACAATAATGTAGTTTGAAAAATTAAGGTTTTTTGACTTTTAGAAGATGAGGTCCAAGCAAGACCACGTATCTCCTTACTCCATCTTCCAGTTTTATATCATTTCCCATCTTACACTTCTGCACAGCTGCTTAGAATGAGACCAAGACCCCTGAGAAATATGCAGTAGAATTAGAGAAAGTCTGAAGGAGCTTCTTGAATAATGGTGGCAACTCTCAGCTACACAAAGCACTTTTCATGTGGGGGAGAGCAGCCCATTTACTAGACCGAGAGGATGAAGTACTGGCGCAAGGTCTAGTGGGTGATGAGTTAGGTCTGGAACTTAGTGTCTTCTTGGCTTCGTCTATGTACCCTGTATCATGCCACACAGCCCTTAAAGGCTTAGATGGTGAAGGGAATCCCGTTCAACTAGGGATTCTCAGCCTGGAAAAATGAAGACTAAACAGAGGTAGATTATTCTTATTTCTCATTAATGGTATGGCTAGTGATCACTATCTACATTAAAAAAAAAAGTACTAAAGGACCCTGACCTTCAACATTACCCTCCCATCAATCTGAAATTTGCTTGCTTACAACGCTGGCTAGAACATGCTCCCTTTTGGCAAGAGTTCCTCCTGAATGAAGCTTTGCTATCTGGGATCACCAAAGTCACACAAAGTAGATCAGATCGGGTTTCAAAATGTCCCCTGTCTCTCCCTCAAATGGTGAAGGTATCAATTTTAATTGGCTGATTTGTTCAAAAAAGGTTTAAGAATCAGCATGTGCTAAGGCTTCCTGAGAGATTTCTTGGCATGCCACCCCACACAATCATCTGCATTGGATATGGGTATCTCCAAGTGCATTTGGAGTGGCATCTTGGGCAAAGTTGGATCTTAAATATCTCCGTATTTTGCTTGGGACCTAGCACATCTCAGAGCAAGCAACAAGTATTCAGTAAATATTTGAGGGGAAAGAGGGAGAGAGAGAGGTTCCGGCCTTCCTGCAGGCTAGAACTGTTACTGAGCCATGACTGTCTCTTCTCCAGTCAGGGTGCTGTTGGTCTTTCTTTGCTTTGCTCCCCAGTGCCTGTGAGGAGAATGTCTGTTAGTTCTGTGCCCGCGTCACTGACTGGTCATTTGCAAGGTAGGTCTTCCTCTGCTAGAATGCTGGACTTGGCTCTGCTTTCACATCCTAAAAGTGCCGTAGGACCTCTCCTTCCACACTCTCCATCTGGGGACAGTCTGGCTGCAGAACTGACCTTTGAATTCCCCTCCCACACCAGCCAACTGCGCAAGCCTCACTAGCCTCAAGAAGCTAATTTGCATAATAACAGCATGTTAAACCATCACAAACGGCCCCAGTTGAGCATCTAGACTCTGCCTTCAGAAAACTTTCAGCCCCTTAAGAAAATTTACCATTCTCTCAACTTTGTTCTATAGCATTTGCTCTTTCTTCTGCCTTAGATGCCTCTCTTCCCCCCAGCAAACAGCTACCTCTCACTTACCTTCTCTGTCTGTGAAACTTCTAGTCTCCCTTCAAAGTCTTCGTGAGTCTTAACATTAAATGTGCTATGCTTCTAACAGCAATATCATTTTACTGTAACCTGGAAAGACGTCTGTTTCTGCCCACAGATGACAGGAAACTAGGGAGATGGAGACCTCGCTTTGCTCTGTATGATAATTAAAGATTAGCTCCATCCAAATTGGAGGGAGTTCAAAGTAGCAACTGTGTTATGAATAAAGTTGGTAGACATTAACAAGTTGTCTTTCAATAAATAGATGATGGGCAGGACTCTTTGTAGTTCAATTCTGTATTTTTACACACTTGAGCACCAATAGCTACCTCCACATGATCACTTGAGGGTATGCATTGATCCATCTATCCACATACTGAACCCCCCAATAATGTAACATAGTGGGCTAGATGCTGTGGTTGTAGAAGCAAATAAAACAGACACTATCTCAAGGGGCTCAAATCCCCAAGATACAACTGAAAAGCAATGGGTAAGTGTATTAAGAGACAGTTGCTCCAGAGTTAATTCATCTCAAAGAAACTCATCATTCTTTGAAAACAGCATAAAATTCACACGCTTGTGATAAATGCTATTCAGTGTAACACTGTAGAGATTTGGAAATGGTTCAATCACCAGTCATTTCATTTTCTCGATGACTTCCGTTGACACCAAGATCTGCAAGCAAGCTTTTGAATAATCTTCGTTGAAAGATGAAAATGTGAATGAGTCCCTGCCTGAAAGAGATGATGAATTCTTTTCTGAAGCCAGAAATAATTATTAGCAATTTCTGAAGGTGAACTAGCAGAGGATTTGTTCTCACTTAGTTCTCAGCTGTCTGGTGGAGATGGAAGGTTTATATAGGCTTGGCTAGTCCCCATGGCAACAGCTTTTCTCCTGGGTTACCATAGGAATGGCGAAGGCCTTTATAAGCCTCCATTAGCAGAGCCTGGGCCGGCAGCAGTCAGAAATGTCTGCTGGTGGAGACACTGCAAAGTGTCAGGGAGAGTGTTTGAGAATTAATTTTACCCTCAAGTAGCTGTGCAGTGTGTTTATCACCCACTTTGACATCTTTGAACATTAGGTAGCATTAGAATCAGTCTGATGTCTTCAATGCTTCACATGAAGGCTTTTCTAACTCCAGCCACATACACAGATTGGATTGGATTTCAAAAGATTTTGAGACACAAATGAAGGAATCTCTTCTTATAAACTGCACACTGAAGTGTGGTCATTTTTTTTTCTAGGACAGTGTGGGAAGTCATAGTAATAAGTAGTGTTGTGACAGTTACTGCTCTAGTCTAAATGTTTCCCCCAAGCTTCACCAGCTTAAGCTTATTGGCCATGGTAGTAGGATGAAGAGGGCCCTCTAGGAGTTGGGTTACTTGATGGGTCCTCAAGGGCTTGATTAGCACCCCTCACAAAGAAGCGTGGAGGAGACTCCAGCCACCCACCATTCCCACTATGAGTGCAAAAAGAATTCGCTGCTGCTTTCATCCCGGACTTTCCAACTTGCAGGACAATGAGAAATAAATTCCCTTTGTTCATACATCAGTCTTCATTATTTTGTTGTAGCAACTGAATGGACTGAAACAGTTGCTCAACAATATGAATGTCCTCAAACCCATGAACCTGCACCCACAAAATGGTTAAGATGGCAAATTGTGTGTGTACACATGTATGTACACATGTGTGTAATGTGTGTGGGTATATATGCATGTATATGCATGTGCATAAGAAGTCAGAGGTCAATGTCAAGTGCATTTCTCAGACCCTCTACTCTTGATTTTTTTTTTTTTTTTTGATACTAAATCTGGTCAGTGAGCTCCAGGGACCTATCTAGCTCCAACTTGTCCCCAGCATGGGGTTATAGACACAAGCTGCCATCGTTCGGTCAAAAAATATTTTTAATTTACTATTTTACAATTTCACACAAGTACACAATATATTTTGATCATGTTCTTTCCTACTCCCCTATGATCCTACCTTCATGTCATTGTCTGTTTGACTGCGTGTCATTAGTGCTGTCTGTATGTACATGGGGTAAGGCAATTCACTGAAGCACGGGCAACTTACCAATAGCCACGCTGGAAAGGGTCTGGAAAGGTGGCTCAGGAGTTAAGCCTCTGCCTTGCAGGCAGAAGGTCCTAAGTTCGGATCCTAGACCCCATATAGAAGCCGGGCGGAAGCCAGGGCGGCCTGCGTTTCTGGTCCTGGTAGGGCGGAGCCTGTGAATCCTAGGGCAGAGTAAACAAGGAGGAGGTGGAAGCGTCCATGATGGTTCCTGAATTCGCCCATGATTCTACACACACACACACACACACACACGCACACGCACACACACACATACATATACACATGCACGCACATGTACAATTGAATAAATAATAAAAAAAAAAAGAAAAATAAGTCTCTTCCCCAAGAAGCCATTAACCCATCAACCTGCAGAACTCCTCTCTACAGATGGAGCCTCATAAGGAAGTCCCTCCCCAATCACACTAGAGTGTTGACTGGATGATGGATCTCTTGTAGGTTTGACCAGGTAACCACGGCTGATGTGAGTTCACAACAGTCACTGCTATGTCCTGTTCAGAAGACAGTGTCTTAAAGCACTTCTCCCATCCTCTGGCTCTGACATTCTTTCTGCTCCTTTTCCATGACGTTCCCTGAGCCTTTTATGTGTGTGTGTGTGTGTGTGTGTGTGTGTGTGTGTGTGTGTTTGGATCATGCAGGGGAGAGGAGCTGACATAGATGTCTCATTTAAGAATGAGTATTCAGTAGTCATTTATCCTTCCTGATAAAAGAAGCTTCTCTAAACCAAGGTTGAGAGCAACACTCATCTATGGGTATAAACATAAATAGCTGGAATTCAACTTGACAACCCATCCATTTAGCAAAACACCAGTGGTCAGTTCCTCTCTAGGGCCATGCAAATAATAGTCAAACACTCCACACTCAAGACAAAGTAAAGGTGCTGAGAGCTTCAAGGGAAAAAAAAACAAAACAAAACAAAACAAGACGTTTTAAAGGTAAACCTATTAAAATAACAAATGACTTCTCAACGGAAACAGTAAAAGCAAGAAGAGCTTGAAGAGACGTACTTCAAGTATTGAATGAGCAAAAATGTCAACCCAGGCTGATATACCCAGCAAAACTATCCATCATGATCAAGGGAGAAAGAAAAGTTTTCCAGCACAAAGACAACTTGAAGGAATACATGTCTACCAAACCAGGCCTTCAAAAAATGCTAGAAATGATACTCAAGCTTGAAGAGAAAAACAAGCATATCCAGGAGGACAGAAGAGAAATATAATACCACCATAACCTAAAAGCCAAATAATACACTTACAAAAGTGACTAAACATAATAAATGTCTGGAATTAAAAATAATTTCTCCATCATAACATTAAATGTCAATGGAATTAACTCACCGATCAAGAGACACAGATTACAAACTTGGCTTAAAAATCACAACTCTTTAAGGCCATGAACTTGGAAGTGATGGGACGTTCAACCAAGTTTACAGAACCAGACATGAATTTCTTCCTATGAAGCAGACCTTAAAATAGAATCATAAAGTGATTAGTTATCCCCGTAACAGTCATGCCACGGTTGCACCACTGGGCACATCCTACTTAGCAAATGGGTACTGTAGTATGCAGAGTGGAATATAATGTCTCTTACATAGGTACTAGGGATCCAAACTCAGGCCCTTATGCTTGTGCGGCAAGTTCTTTCTTTACCAACTGAGCCATATCCCCAGTCCCAAGATGATAAATTTTAAACATAAAACTTACTAAATCTTAAAGTTAAATGTAGTTATAATTATGATGCTACCATTACCCCCCACTTGAACATTGCTTTTGTCTTTACATGGAAGATGAGGAGCCTGAGACTTAGAGAACTAAAGTTCTCTGCTCTGGGTTACACCTCTGATGGCTGGTTGACATTGGTCAAGTCCAGACGGGGAACCGAATCCTGGCCATCAGCCCCTCCTCCAGCATTAGCGTCAGATCTATAACAGATGATTGACAAGTGGAAGAAATGCTCTATTGGACTGATAAGGTAAATCCCTTGAATTCCATCTTTTTTTTTATTGATCACAGCCATAGATTTAATGGAAGATGATATTACATGTAGTTAGTTGAAAAACACTGCCTAATGTGTTCAAAGATTTGTACAGTAATATAGTTCTCATAACCAGGAGCTATACATTTGGTTAAGTTGTTGGATGCTATACAGTACCTTCATATTCATATTTCTGTCCTTGTATATTATAAAATATTTGGTAATGTTACATCTCTATTTATAGCGTAGAAATTTTATTTTCTATACAACTTTTTTTTATGGCTCTGCTGTTCCTGTTTTTTTTTAACTTTTTTATTATTATTTCCGTTCATACAAACTTAATAGGTAGACCAGTTCCCTCCCTCCCTCCTCCTCCCCCCGAACCCCCTGTTCCTCCTCCCTCCCTCCCCATATCCCAGTGCCTCCCCCCCAATTCCCAGAGAGTACTTTATTGTGTATGCCTAACTCTCCTCTCGGTCCTCCTTTCCGATGATGTACAAGGACCCAGTGGCATTTCCCTGAACCCTTTCTCGTGTTCCCCTTAAGCATAGGAACACTACTGTGGCTGTCAATCCCTTGCCTCCAAGGATCTTGGTGCCTTTAGCTGATGTTAGACTTTGTGAGGTCAATAGTGTGTTGGACATTGCGCAGGGCATGCAAAGTCCTATTATGATTGCTTCAGCCCTAACTAGTGTGGAGACTCTTCAAATCATTGCTCCCCCCATCCTTTTGCTCTTACAATCTTACCGCCCCCTCTTCCGCAAATGTCCCTGAGCTTCAGGATGGGGGGAGATTAGGGTGGCTTAGTTTTATGTGGATGATATAGAGTCTCTGAAGTTCTGGATTGTGGTTTGTTGATTTTCTTTTGCAGTTTTGCTGCTCCTGCAATGCCCTTCACCCCCTGGTCAGAGACAAAAAACTGTTAAACTGGAGTCTTGTTATAATAGCACATTCAGGGGTAGATGTAATAAAAGCAGGAAACCTTGGTGAGGGAGGGATCAGTCACCCATTTGCAAAATGATCACTTTTCATCTGCCAGACTATATGCCCTCCCCTTCTGGTGAGATCATACTCCCTCATTTGTACATGATCAGGAACGAACGTCTGTGACTTAACCAGGTGTGACATTACTTACTTGTATTCCTTGGAGGCCGATTTTCTCTGCTGTAACATGGTCCCCTCTCTCCTTGTGTCTGGTATGGCCCTCCAACCCCATCCCTCCTGTTCACAATCCTTGCCATTACCGTATTACATAGGTTTACCTTTGAGTGTCTCAATGTGGGTTGGGTGAGTTTGGTACTAGGAGCCACCTATTAGGGAGTACATACAGCGCTTAACTTTCTGGGTTTGGGATACTTCACTTAATATAATTGTTTCTAATGACATCCATTTCCCATCAAATTCCAGTAATTCATCATTTTGGATGGCTGAGTAGTACTCCATTGTATAGATGTACCACGGTTTCCTTATCCACTCGTCAATTGTTGGACATTTAGGTTGATTCCATGACTTTGCTATTGTAAACAGTGCTGCTATGAACATGGTTGAGCTTGTGCTATCGAGGCGAACCTCTGCTGCATGGGGGATTATTCCCAAAAGTGGAATCGCACGGTCATATGGCATTTCAATCTTTAATTTCTTTAAGAATCTCCCAACGGCTCGCCAGAATGGCTGTATGAGCCTGCATTCCCACCAGCAATGTAGCAGAGTTCCCCTCTCTCCACATCCTCTCCAGCATTTGTTGTTGTTTGTATTGTGGATTTTTGCCATCCTGACCGGGGTGAGATGATATCTCAGGGAGGTTTTGATTTGCATTTCCATGATGGCTAAAGAAGTGGGGCATTTTTAAAGATATTTGTTAGACATTTTAATTTCATCTCTGGTAAAGTTTCTTTTAAGTGTCAGGGCCCATTTTTTAATTGGGCCATTGGTTTCCTTGGTGTTTAGTTTTCTAAGTTCTTTGTGCACTCTGGACAGTAGAGCTCTATCAGATATGTGGTTAGTGAAGATTTTCTCCCATTCTGTGGGTTGCCTTTGAGCTCGTGTGACAATCTCTTTATCTGAACAGAAGCTCTTTAATTTCACAAGATCCCGACTGTTGAGAGTTGGTAGCAGTGACTGTGCCATTGGATGTCTGTTTAGGAAATGTTGGCCTAGCCCAATCAGCTCAAGGGAGTTCCCTATCCTTTCAACTATGATTTTTATCGTCTCTGGCCTTATATCGAGGTCCTTGATCCATTTGGAATTAAGTCTTGTACATGGTGACAAGTACAGGTCCAGCTTTAATTTTCTGCATGTGGAGATCCAGTTTTGCCAGCACCATTTGTTGAAGATGCTGTTCTTTTTCCATTGGATTCTTTGGGCCCCTTTGTCAAAGATCAAATGGCTGTATTTTTGTGGGCTTATATCTGGATCTTCATTCCCTTATCCATTGATCTGTGTGTCTATTTTGGAGCCAGTACCAAGCTGTTTTTATAACTATGGATTTGTAGTATAGACTAAGGTTTGGTATGGTGATACCTCCAGCAGTGTTTTTGTTACTCAGGATTGTCTTTGCTATCCTGGGTCTTTTGTGCCTCCATATGAATTTTGAGATTATTTGGTCAACTTCTTTAAAGAATTGCTTTGGGATTTTAATTGGTATAGCATTGAATTTGTATATTGCCTTTGGTAGGATGGTCATTTTTACAATGTTGATTCTGCCAATCCAGGAGCATGGGAGGTCTTTCCACCTTCTGATGTCTTCAGCAATTTCTTTCTTTAGGGTTTTAAAGTTTTAATTGTAAAGGTCTTTTACCTCCTTGGTTAGGTTTATACCAAGGTATTTCATTTTTTTAGGAGCTACAGTAAATGGGATTGTTTCTCTCAGGGCTCTTTCACTTCTTTCATTCTGGGCATATAGGAAGGCCTCTGATTTTTGCACATTTATTTTGTATCCTGCCACTCTGCTGAACTTCTCAATTAGTTCCAGGAGCTTCCTGGTGGAGTTTTTGGAATCCCTGAGGTATAAGATCATGTCATCTGCAAATAGGGATAGCTTGACTTCTTCCTTGCTGATTTGAATCCCTTTTATGTCCCTTTCTTGTCTTATGGCTTCAGCTAAGACTTCAAGTACAATATTGAATAGAAGTGGTGAGAGTGGACAGCCTTGTCTAGTTCCTGATCGAAGTGGGAATGTTTCCAATTGTTCCCCACTGAGCATAATCCTTGCTGTGGGCTTGTTGTATACAGCTTTTATTATATTGATAAAGGTTCCTTCCATTCCTACTGTCTCTAGCGTTTTGATCATAAAAGGCTGTTGGATCTTGCCTTGAATTCCATCTTAATGTTTGCTACTTTCTTTTATTTATTCATTTAAACTTTATTTGTTGTGTGTGTGTGTGTTTTGTGTGTGTGTGTGTGTGTGTGTGTGTGTGTGTGTGTGTGTGTGTATCAGAGGGCACTGTGTGTCCCTGTAGAAGACCAAGAGTGACTTTAGGAATCATCCTGAATTTGCTTTTACCTCTTTTTTGCTCTGGGATTTCCCAGGCTCCACCCACCAGGCCATTTCCATCTGGCATTTTTATGTGGGACCTAGGATCTGAACTTAGGACCTTGTACTTGTGAGGCAGAGTTTTAACCCTTGAACCCTCTCTCAAACCCTGTTGTTTTCTTTTTTAATATGTAAGGGATCTCTAATTGTACAATTTCAGAAGCCCATCCATTTTTACTTTAACTTTTGAATTCATTTAAACAATAATCATGTATCATCAATAAAAAGGAGATTTTTCCATCAAAACGAGTTGACTCGTATAGACTCATGATTCTTGGTGAGATATATTTATAGAACACAAAATTAATGGGAAACTGACATATGTAGAGAACTGTTTAGCAAATAAAATTAAGAACTGGTTGATAACTAGTTGATCCTTTCTCATCAGGGAAAAGAAATGAACAGGTTTCATGCAAAATGTAAAATGCATGTGATAGGAATCTCTTCTTTGGGGTTTGGTCAAACTACATGGAAATAAAAAAGAAAATTCTAAAGAGAAAGAATTCTAAAACCCTAGGGGATTCCTTTCCTTGTAGGAACAAGGCAACAATAGGAATTGTTTCTTTTCAAAACAAGTCCTTGGTGCATGCTGTCAGTAAAAAGACACACCCTCCTGAATTTCTTCCAGGTGCTACTTACAGCTGTGAAGGACACTGACTGCCATCCTGATTCCAAGTGACATAGCCTGGGCCTTAACCTCTGAAGATGTTACTGTTGAAAAAGACAATGGCAGAAGGAATTAAGTGTTTTATCTTCAAAGACATAAATGGAAAAGAAGATACTAATTAACAAGTAATGAAAATATACCAAATCACATCTGTTTTTCTTTACTGTTTTGTGTTCCCAGTACATTTTCCTAAATATATGTTAACGTTTCTGCTTGTTTGGTTGGTTTGGTAAATTTTTGTTTTAAAAGATAAACTTGAGGGATTTGGAAAATGGTTTAGTGCATATAAAAGTATCAATCTTGCAAGATGGAAAATATCGGGAGGTCTGGTGTGCTATAATGAGACATCACACTATTGAACTAGCACTTACAATGGTCAAAAGGGAAGTAGTAAGAACGTAAGAGCTAGCAGGTAGGGAATGGTACCACCAGGCAGTATGCATTGGTCATGACGGGTCTGCCTCACCCCAGAACTCACTGTAGCAATGTCCACGTACACAAGACCCCTGCAATAGTTTACCTATCAGCACTTCACTATGGATGAAGGAGGAGCTCAAGAGAGAATACACCTCCTGAGAGTTTGATGAAGGTTAGAGCCAGACAGTAGAAGAGAAATTTCTTTACTCAAGACTTACCCACTGATGGTCATCTATACCCCATCAGCTCAGCCCAGTGGTTCACACAGGTAAAAAAATCATGAAAATAGGAGGGAAGCTGACTAGAGAGAAGAGGGGATGGGATGGGCAATAAAGGGAGTGAAAAGCATAGATTCATTGTATTTATGAATAAAAATGTTGTTGCAGTTCACCTGTATAGTTGCTGATAAATTACCACCAAACAGCTTAAGGGAACAAGGGGTTTATTTTCTTATGATAGTCCTGTTACAGTTCATAATCCAGCTTGACAGGAGAGCATGCACCAACACCAGGGCCAAGGGAACTGGCCACATCTTCTCTACATAATGTCTGAGAGATGGACAATCCTTACTTGCCAGACCAGCATGTCTGGCCAAGTGTATACAAGGATGCCAACTCTCTTAATCAGCTTTCTGTATTTTATTCAAGGGCTTAATCCCACCCACCATAGGCTGGGCCTTCCCAATCAGCTACACAATCTCCTACAGGTTTGTTCTGGGTTTAATTCAACCATTAACTCACTACAAATGTGCCCAGAGCTCAAACCCTCAACTGTCAAGTTGACATCTGTGCTTAATCATGGCAAGTGTCAAAGAATAAAATAATTTTCAAAAATGTTCTCAGTGTGTAAGGCACCTGCCAGCAAACCTGGTGACCCAAGTTCAACCTCTAGTAGCCCATGGTGGAAAGAGATAAATGACTTAAAAGTTGTTCTCTGACATGTGTTTGTACACCATGGTATATGTATCTCTCTCTCTCTCTCTCTCTCTCTCTTTCTCTTTCTCCTCTATCTCATAAATAAAAATATTGTTAAAAGTATCAGGAGAGCAAATTTAATGTTGAGGTTTTTTTTTTTTAACTGTATGTTTTAAGAAAGTGAACTCGATAACCTTCCGGTCTGGTCAAATGCTACCTAGAACAAGTCCTAAGGAAAGTCTTAGCATGAGACTGTTCTTGTTTCTGTTCATCCAGCTTAACTCTGTCTTCAGTATGCTCATCTCACACTTTGGTAGAAGGTTCCAGAGCAACATGTCCCAGGGCCTGTCCTGCCCTTCACAGATAAAACCCAGGACACTCTCACCTGGCTTCACATTGGCCTCATTTCCTGTCTGTCTCCATCACTCCGTCCCTCCCTGAGCTCCTGCTCAGCTTCCTGCCTTTGACCATCACAGTGATATTGGATGACACTTCTTTGACTTTGACTTTTAATTTCTTCTGGAGCCTCATGTTGAACTTGCCCTTGATTGAAATCTATCTCTGGCTGTCTGAAATTCCATCTAGTCTCAAGTTTTTGAATCTCACCTCACACTGAGGGATCTGCATTCGCCTGACTCAAAAGTGAAATATATTGGACATGAAGCTGAAGAGTATTATCAATATAATGGACAAAGCAAAAAGATAAAGCTACAAGTTAACTTTTATCAAGAATCAACAGCCCTTTCCCCACCTGCCCGGGACGCCTGCAATCCATCCGGGACTCACGGCAACCTGGTTAGCTCCTCCTGCCCACCCCCAAACCCCAGTCAGCCCACTGGTCCCAGCTCCTCCCACCAGCCAGTTGGAGCAGGAGCTGCTCCAGGCCAGATAATTCAGTTCAGTGAAAAACACAGTGAAATTGAAAGGTCTTAAGAGTTAAAACAACAATGCCCAAGTCAAAGTGCAAATCCATGAGAAACAACACCCAAGAAAACAAATCTCCCACTGAAGGAATTAATCCCATAATGATAGACTCCAACCAGAACAAACCCACGGAAAATAGCCAAGAAAGCCTGACCCAGGATAACGACTTTCAAAACATGATCATTACCATGTTCAATACTATGAAAGAGGAAATCCGGGAGGAATTAAATAACTGCATCAATCACTTTGAAGAGGAACACAACAGACACTTGGAGGAGTTGAGAAAAACAGTTCAAAAAACAAAAACAGGCACAGAGCAGTTAAAACAGACTCAAGCAGAGTTTAAAACTGAACTAAAACACAAGTTATCTTCAACCCAGAACTCAACAGAGAGTCTTATCAGCAGAACTAACGAAGCAGAAAATAGAATTTCAGACTTTGAAGACAAAGTGGGAGTATTACCCAGCTCAATGGAAGAGGTTGTTAAAGCCAAAAAGGTACTCGAAAGAAATATTCAAGAGTTATGGGACACCCTGAAGAAGCCTAACATGCATATTCATGGAATACGAGAGCAAGAATCCCAAAATACCACACCTGAGGAAATTTTTCAAACTATTATCAAGGAAAACTTTCCTCACCTTACAAAAGAGAGGCCCATCCATATACAAGAGGCATTCTGTACCCCAAACAGATATGACCAAAATAGAAACACACCATGGCAAATAATAGTTAAAACACTCCACATTCAAGATAAAGAAAAGGTGCTGAAAGCTTCAAGAGAAAAAAAAAAAGACGCTTTTAAAGGTAAACCTATTAAAATAATAAATGACTTCTCAATGGAAACAGTAAAAGGAAGAAGAGCTTGGAGAGACGTACTTCAAGTATTGAATGAGAAAAAATGTCAACCCAGGCTGATATACCCAGCAAAACTATCCATCATGATCGAGGGAGAAAGAAAAGTTTTCCAGCACAAAGACAACTTGAAAGCTTACATGTCTACCAAACCAGACCTTCAAAAAATGCTAGAAATGATACTCAAGCTTGAAGAGAAAAACAAGTATATCCAGAAGGACAGAAGAGAAGTATAATACCACCAAAACCTAAAAGCCAAATAATACACTTACAAAAGTGACTAAACATAATAAATGTCTGGAATTATTCTCCTTTATAATATTAAATGTTAATGGAATTAACTCACCGATCAAGAGACACAGATTACAAACTTGGATTAAAAATCACAGTCCATCAATCTGCTGCAGGAAACCCATCTCACCACAAAAGATAGACACGCTCTAAAAATAAAAGGCTGGTCAAAAATTCTAAAAGCTAATGGACCCAGAAAACAGGCTGTGGTAGCCATTATGCTATTGGAAAAAGTGGACTTCAAACCAAAAAAAATCATAAGAGACACAGATGGATACTACATTTTAGTCACAGGTGTAATTCACCAGGAAGACTTCACAATACTGAACACATATGCACCCAAAACGGGCCCCTCCACATTCATTAAGAAAACCCTACAGCGTCTAAAGCAAGAAATCAACCCCCAAACGATAATTCTTGGGGATTTCAAAACCGCCCTCTCAACATGGGATAGATCAACAGGTAAAAAACTTAACAGAGACACTTTGGAGCTTAATCAAACCCTTACTGAAATGGACCTTACAGATCTCTATCAAACTTTTCATCCATGCACCAAAGAATACACATTTTTCTCACCAGCACACAAAACTTTCTCCAAAATAGATCACATATTGGGCCACAAAACGAATCTCCACATATACAGGAAAATTGAAATTCTAGCCTGTATCTTATCAGGGCTAAAGCTTGACATCCACACACAACAAGCAACAGAAAATACACTAACTCCTGGAAACTTAATACTATGATGCTGAGTGAGAATTGGATTCTGGAAGAAATTACAAAGGAAATTCAAGATTTCCAGAAAGTGAATGATAATGAAAATACAACTTACCAAAATCTCTGGGACACAATGAAAGCTGCCCTATGGGGTAAGTTCATAGCTCTTAATGCCTACATTAAGAAATGGAAACATCAGAAATATATAACTTAACAATGCAGCTTAAAGCTTTAGAGACACGAGAGCAATCTGATCCCAAAAGCAGTAGAAGGAGGAGATTAGCAAAATAAGGGGAGAAATATCCAAAATTGAGATTAGGAAAACGATACAGAAAATCAACCAGTCAAAAAGCTGGTTTTTTGAAAAAAATCAATAAGATTGATACACCCCTAACTAAATTAACCAAAAGCAAGAGAGAGAAAACCCAAATTAACAAAATTAGAAATGAAAATGGAGGTATCACTACTGATAGATACCCAAGAAATCCAGAGAATTATAACATCATATTTCAAAAACTTATACTCTGTGAAGTTTGACAACACAAAAGAGATGGATGAATTTCTAAGTAAACACAACTTACCTAAATTGAATCAGGAAGTTGTGAATTATTTAAATAGTCTTATAACATATGAGGAAATTGAGGAAGTAATCTCGAATCTTCCCAACAAAAAATGTCCTGGACCAGATGGATTCAGCACAGAGTTCTACCAGACATTTAAGGAGCTAATAACACCAATACTCCTTAAACTATTCCATCAAATAGCAAAGGAAGGAACACTACCAAATTCCTTCTATGAAGCTAATATAGTCTTAATCCCAAAACCTAACAAAGATACGCTTAAAAAAGAAAACTATAAGCCAATCTCTCTGATGAACACAGATGCAAAGATTCTCAACAGTCTTAGCAAATCGGATTCAAAAACATATCAAAAAGATCATTCACAGGGATCAAGTAGGCTTTATCCCAGGCACACAAGGTTGGTTCAACATACACAAATCAATAAACATAATTCACTATATAAACCAGTCCATCGATAGATGCAGAAAAAGCTTTTGACAAGATCCAGCAGCCCTTTATGATCAAAACCCTAGAGACAGTTGGAATGGAAGGAACCTTTATCAATATAATAAAAGCTGTATACAACAAGCCTAAGCAAGGATTATACTCAATGGGGAAAAACTTGAAGCACTCATGCTTCACTCAAGAACTAAACAAGGCTGTCCACTCTCACCACTTCTATTCAATATTGTACTTGAAGTCTTAGCTGAAGCCATAAGACAAGAAAGGGACATAAAAGGGATTCAAATCGGCAAGGAAGAAGTCAAGTTATCTCTATTTGCAGATGACATGATCTTATACTTCAAATCGGCAAGGAAGAAGTCAAGTTATCTCTATTTGCAGATGACATGATCTTATACCTGAGTGATCCCAAAAACTCCACCAGCAAGCTCCTGGAACTAATTGAGAAATTCAGCAGGGTGGCAGGATACAAAATAAATGTACAAAAATCAGTGGCCTTCCTATATGCCCAGAATGAAAGAAGTGAAAAAGCCCTGAGAGAAACAATCCCATTTACTATAGCCCCTAAAAAAATGAAATACCTTGGTATAAACCTAACCAAGGAAGTAAGAGACCTATATAATGAAAATTTTAAAACCCTAAAAAAAGAAATTTCATGTAATACTTAACAGGACTATGAACAGGAGGGATGGGGTAGGAGGGCCACACCAGAAACAAGGAGAGAGAGGACCATGTTACAGCAGAGAAAATAAGCCTCTATCAAGGGCTGCAAGTAAGTAATGAGACATCTGATTAAGGTCACAGACTTTCGTTCCTGATCATTTACAACTGAGGGGGTATGATCTCACCAGAAGGGGAGGGCATATAGTCTGGCAAATAAAAAGTAACCATTTTGCAAATAGGTGATTGACCACTCCCTCACTGTGGTTTCCTACTTTTATTACATCTACCTTTGAATGTGCTCTTATAACAAGACTCCAGTTTAACAGCTTTTTGTCTCTGGCCAGGGAGTGACATACAATGCCCATCAGGATGGAGTGAAGGGCATTGCAGGAACAGCAAAACTGCAAAAGAAAATCAACAAACCATAATCCAGACCTTCAGAGACTCTATATCAATCACCTAGAACTAGGCCAGCCTAATCTCTTCCCATCCTGAAGCTCAGGGAAATTCGCGGAAGAGGAGGCCGTAAGATTGTAAGAGCACAAGGATGGGAGGAGCAATGATATGCAAGATACTCCACACAAGTTAGGGCCGAAGCAATCATAATTGGACTTTCCATGCCCAGCACAATGTTCAACACACTATTGACCCCACAAAGTCTAGCATTTGCTAAAGGCACCAAGATCCTTGGAGGCAAGGGATTGACAGCCACAGTAGTGTTCCTATGCTTAAGGGGAACACAGATAAGGGTTCAGGGAAATGCCGCTGGGTCCTTGTACATCATCGGAGAGGAGGGCCCAGAGGAGAGTCTGGCATGCACATTAAAGGATTCTCAGGGGATTGGGGGGGGGAGGCACTGGGGGATGCGGAGGGAAGGGTAAGGGGAGGGGAAGCAGGGGGGGTCGAGGGGAGGAGAAGGGAGGAAGGGAACCGGTGTACCTACTAAATTTGTATGAGGGGAAATAATAATAAAAAATGTTTAAAAAAAAAACTCCTTCATACCTGTATTAGTCAGGTTCTCTAGAGACACAGAATAAATACAATGAATAAAAAAAAAAAGAAATTGCAGAAGACACCAGAAGGTGGAAAGACCTCCCATGTTCCTGGATTGGCAGAATCAACATCATAAAAAAGACCATCCTACCAAAGGCAATATATAGATTCAATGCTATACCAATGAAAATCCCAAAGCAATTCTTTAAAGAAGTTGACCAAACAATCTCAAAATTCATATGGAGGCACAAAAGACCTAGGATAGCAAAAACAATCCTGAGTAACAAAAACATGGCTGGAGGTATCACCATACCAAACCTTAGTCTATACTACAAATCCATAGTTGTAAAAACAGCCTGGTACTGGCTCCAAATAGACACACAGATCAATGGATAAGGGTTGAAGATCCAGATATAAGCCCACACAACTACAGCTATTTGATCTTTGACAAAGGGGCCCAAAAAATCCAATGGAAAAAGAACAGCATCTTCAACGAATAGTGCTGGCAAAACTGGATCTCCACATGCAGAAGATTAAAACTGGACCCATACTTGTCACCATGTACAAGACTTAATTCCAAATGGATCAAGGACCTCGATATAAGGCCAGAGACTATGAAAGGGTAGGGAACTCCCTCAAGCTGATTGGGCTAGTCCAACAGTTCCTAAACGGACATCCAATAGCACAGTCACTACAACCAACACTCAACAGATGGGATCTTGTGAAATTAAAGAGCTTCTGTTCAGATAAAGAGATTGTAACTCGAGCACAAAGGCAACCCACAAAATGGGAGAAAATCTTCACTAACCACATATCTGATAGAGCTCTATTATCCAGAGTGCACAAAGAACTTAGAAAACTAAACACCAAGGAAACAAATGGGCCAATTAAAAAATGGGTCTTGGAACTTAAAAGAAACTTTACCAAGGACAAAATTAAAATGTCTAACAAATATCTTAAAAAATGCTCCACATCCTTAGCCATCAGGGAAATGTAAATGAAAAGTTCCCTGAGATATCATTTCACCCCTGTTAGGATGGCAAAAGTCCACAATACGAACAACACCAAGAACTGGAGAGGATGTGGAGAGAGGGGAACTAACTCTCTTACATTGCTGGTGAGAATGCAGGTTCATACAACCACTCTGGCGAGCTGTCTGGCGAGTCTTAAAGAAGTTAAAGATTGAAATGCCATGTGACCCTGCTATATCACTTTTGGGAATAACCCCCCATACAACAAAAATTCACCTCGATAGCACAAGCACGACCATGTTCATAGCAGCACTGTTTACAATAGCAAAGTCATGGAATCAACCCAAATGTCCAACAGTTGATTAGTGGATAAGGAAAGTGTGGTACATTTATACAATGAAATACTACTCAGCCATTAAAAATGATTAATTAATGCAATTTTCCGGGAAATGGATGGAATTAGAAACAATTATATTGAATGAAGTATGCCAGACATGGAAAATTAAGCACCGTATGTACTCCTTAATAGGTGGATCCTAGTACCAAACCCACTTAGAGACACTCAAAGACAAATCTCTGTAATACCTACAGTAATTGTAAAGATTATAAACAGGAGGGATGGGGAAGGAGGGCCCCAGCCGAAACAAGGAGAGAGGGGACCATGTTACAGCAGAGAAAATAGGACACCATCACGGACTGCAAGTAAGTAATGAGACATCTGGTTAAGTTCACAGACTTTCCTTCCTGATCATTTGCAACTGATGGGGTATGATCTCACCAGAAGGGGAGGGCATATAGACTGCCAGATAGAAAGTAACCATTTTGCAAATGGATGATTGACCCCTCTCTCACCGGGGTCTCCTACTTTTATTCCATCTACCTTTGAATAGACTTGTATAACAAGATGTTAATTTAACAGGTTTTTATCTCTGGCCAGGGGTGACATCCAATACCCATCAGGATGGAGTGAAGGGCATTGCAGGAACAGCAAAACTGCAAAAGAAAATCAACAAACCATAATTCAGAACATCAGAGACTCTATATCAACCACCTAGAACTGGGCGAGCCTAATCTCTCCCCATCCTGAAGCTCAGGGAAATTTGTGGAAGAGGGGGTGGTAGGATTGTAAGAGCACAAGGATGGGAGGAGTTATGATATGCAAGATACTCCACACAAGGTAGGGCTGAAGTAATCATAATAGGACTTTGCAGGACTTGCGCTATGTCCAACACATTATTGACCCCACAAAGTCTAGCATGGACTAAAGGCACCAGGATCCTTGGAGGCTAGGAACAGTAGTGTCCCTAAACTTAAGGGGAACACAGGAAAGGGTTCTGAGAAATGCCCCTGGGTCCTTGCACCTCATCGGACAGGAGGACCCAGCAGAGAGTTTGGCATGCACATTAAAGGATGCTCCAGGGATTGGGGGTGGGGAGGCACTTGGGGATGGGGAGGGAAGGGGGAGGGGAAGGGGGAGCAAGGGGGTTGGGGGGAGGCAAAGGGAGGGAGGGGACTGGTGTACCTGTTAAGTTTGTATGAGCGAAATAATAATAATAATAAAGAATCAACAACATGTTGATCTTTGGTTCTTATCTCAGTTTCTTCAGTCTAGGATTGAAGAAACTATGACAGCATAGTGCATGATAAAGACTTTGAAGTTTTGTGAACCAACATGTACAAATCCAGTACCATTCAGCAGTGTAATGATGAGCCATATCAGTACATCAGCAAACTTTTCTGTGCATGACCAGACCGAAATATTTTAGTGTTTAATACCATACTGGGCTGCAGTATTTAGCTCAGTTGCTATCAAAGGTTGCTATCTTCAACATACCGAAGAATAGTGGTGTCTGTGTTCCAGTAGAACTTACTGTACATACTCTGGTGGCAGGCCAATTTCATCCAGAGGCTAGTTGGCAAACCCCCAGTTCGATCAACCAAACAGTTCTTACTGAACTGAACATCATCAATCTATAGCCAATTCTTGAATTCATTTTTGAGCTCTGAAATTCCAATTAGAGAATATCATAGACCCTATGATTATTCAGTGCTGTCAGATTAATCCATCAACATGGAGTACAGTGTGTTAGGTTTGCTTGTGTGTTTGACTGGCTGAGACTCTTTCTAGAAGAACAGACCTTCCACTTGAACCTCACTGTATGGGTTCCTGAGGTAAGTGTGGCCATCCTTGAATCTTGTTAGTACCATCAAGTTTCCAAAGTCATTTATCTTACTCCTTCCTTTATGTAACCTAATTTTCCACTTTTGTCAGTATTGGAAAATCATTTTTTAACCACAACAGGATTTTAAATGACACAACCATAATGAAGCAAGTATAGTTAGGCAATATGTAGAATTTTTTTTTAATGACTGGCCATGATTTTCATTTGACTTGCCTTTGATGGCATGTGTCTGGGACATGGATCATATATCAGTGCATATACTGCTGGGGAAAGCATCCCTCCCAACACACACAATTGTGATTTGTATCACTTTCAGGGAGGTGTGGGGCTACTTGAATTCTCCGCCCTTCCATGGTGATCATTAATAGGACAAATCCCATGCAGGTCTTATGGAAATACATGCAGCTGTTGTGTCCATGGATACAACAGCCCTTTTATGTGCAGAAGACAATATCTGACCACACTCCTTCCATCCCTCAGGCTTTTACAACCTTAACACTCCAACTTCTGCAATGTTCCCTGAACCTTGGGGGAGGTAAGTGGTTTGGATGTTCTGTTTAGGGCTGAGCCACTTTTCTGCTTTTGGAAACTCATGGCTGCCATTTCTAGCTGGTAACTGGTGGCTGTCTTCTAACATATGACCCCTTCTCTCAGATCCTCCAAGAAAACCAAAAGTGGTATCATCATCTCTCTTGCAAAGTCTCACAGCTCCCGGAATATAATCTTTCCAGGCCAGGAGACAGGGACCTTTGCACTTACAGCTTCATCACTGCTTTGTCCTTTCATGATCTTTTCTTAAAAAAAAAAACACAAAAAACTTCTTTTTTCCTGTGTTCTACCTTTACCGTTCATAAGGTCATTCTCCTCATGGAGCAAAAGGAAGGTCCAGAGTTTTTGAATGTCCCTGAAAGTGTTTATTCAAAGCATTTGCTTTTACCCTTTTGCTCCACAGCTTACTCTGAACAAAATTCCATGTCATTGGATGATATCCTGAGCATTCTTTACGAGTCACAGAGGATCCTAAGCTTTTGATTTTTCTGACGTCATTTGTGCAATATTTGACATCTTTTCTATTTATTCTTTGATTTTGGTTGTGGCCTTTAAAACCGAAGCTCATCTAGCTCACCCCATCTCGAGATAATACCTTTGCTGCTACTGCTTCAGGACCATATGCAATTTCATATATGACACCCATAGTCCACCAGCCTTCCCAACTCTCACAACACCTGAAACTTTAGAATTTCTGAGTAGCTACATCTTTATTCTATATTTTTACCTCTATTTGCATTAGTGAACTAGAATGCTCTCTCATGTTTACTCTCCTTTCTGATAATATCCAGTCTGGGAAAGAGTTGAAGCGCATCACCAGCTTGCTAGGAAAGATGCATAAGACAAGGAAGGAGGTCTCAAAAGCTGGAGAGCTGTAAGGGTATTTAGGTGATCCCCTCAACCCACTACATACACACACACACAGTTTCCTGCTTTATATGTTTTACTTCATTATTGAAGAGACTCCTGGGAAAAGAACTCAAATATATGTGAATGTTGAGTAACCCCCAAGACCTGTTAGAAAGTACAGTGAAGAGAACTTGAGAGATCTTTGGAAATGACTTACTTGTAAAACAGAAGACTTTTTTTTGTCTGATGAGTTAGACAGTGGCAGGGCCTGAAGGTCTCTGAAGAAAAGGATTCCAATTCAGAAGGGGAACTTTTAAGTGAATCCATTCTGATGTCCCCATCCATCCATTGAGATGTGTGCACCCTAGGGAACAGGAGAAATGAGTCACCTTAAAGATCTTTCCTACTAAAATCCATCACGGGATCCCAGAAGAGACTAGACTAAGGAAAAAGGACAGGATCAGTCAGCCAAAACAGCAGGCACCCGATGATGACATAAAAAGTAGTCATGCCCAATCATGACCCAAATGCCTACACAGCTTGCCTCCTAACCAGACCTGCAGTGCAAGTCGAGGATTCTTTTCTTCTACCTGGGTGGATGACCCACAGGATACCTCCAAGAATCTCAATGCTAATGTTCTCTTTATGCGTTTTCTTTTTAAATACTAAACTTACACTCAATGCATCTTCATTCAGAGATTATGCTGTAAAGGCACAATGCTGGCATACCTCTTGGAGGTGTAATTAACCTGAAGTCTATAGATCCCCAAGCTATAGATCATTCTATTTCACACACACACTGAGAAGTTTTCTTAAGCCTTACTGTTTCTGCCTTTTGTTTCCTTAGCTGTGTCTCCTGAGTCTTATGTTCCAGGTAACTACTAGCCAGCTTTGTTATTTGTAGACAATCATTTGCTATTTTCTTGAGGACATCATGATCTTAACAGTTCTTGTATAAAACAGTTAGTGATAATGATGATGACATATGGCCACATAGCTAGTAACTGATGCTTACCTGTATCATCTCCTTCCTTCCTTCTCTTCCTTGCCCTCCATCTCTCCCTACCTCCTTCCACTTTCACATAATACACAAAACTTAGCTAGAAATAGATAATAGCATGAAGCATAGAGCATAGAACTAGAAAACGCCTAGAAGAAAACATAGGAGAAAAACTTGAGACCTCAAACTAGGCAGAGACTTTTAAATTTTACCATCTTCAAGTCTGGTGGAGTCACCTTTCTTCTGTTCGATCATGCTCCAAGATGCATGTTGAACTGTTGCTTGGCTAAAGCTCTTGATTCATACCTGGCTCCTGCACTGAACGGGATTGCTGAGTCTTAGCTGACAAGTAAGCGTGGATTTGCTTTGCTTTTCCTTCTTTGTGAATATTCCTCTTTATAAATGTGTAGATAAAAGAGAGACTGAGACAAGACGAAGTTAATGTTTCTCTGTGTTCTAGGCCACTTTGAGAGCCATGGTAAGTCCTGCATGGGCTTCATACCCTAGTGTTATGCATGGTTTCATTCCATAGTACTTAATAACCAGGGTCTTCTAAGTGTTAAATTAGTATTTCTAAATTGAATTGTTGGATCCCACATTTCTTGACGCTCTTCCTAGAAAAAGAAATTTCTCCCCAAGAAGAGATTTCTACTCTACTGTACCATATTGCCTCTGAAAGACAGTTTACCAGGGTCTCTGAGGTAGTTTTTCCATGGCTAGACCCCAGTTCCCACTGAAAGACACAGCAGTGGCATTACTAAAGATGCGATCCTCTTTGGAGGGCTTAGAGATGTTACTGCTTGAAACTCCATCTAATTCCCCCAACCCCTCAGCATTAGCACAGTAAAAGGAGCTACAAAAGTTGTTGGACAAAAACAATTGAGACCCAGATGCTCTTCACAGAAGGTGTATCCACCAATCTCATAGCCACCTGGCCTTTTCAGTCATTTCCCTGGACTTGTGGGTTTGAGTTCGAGTTCTTCTGTATGAACTTAGCAATTTCTAAATTTCTGATTCTCCTGACACTTTCCTTCAACACCTTATGGTTCTAATATTATCTCTAGTATTAGACAGTGTTTTCCAGACATCGATCCAAATTGCCCTAACTTACCCAAATGTCAGTTGTGTTCCATTCTTTAAAATAGAGAAGCAAAAATACTTTTGAGTCTTGGTTGAAATTTGGTCACAAATTATTGTGCATTTTATATGTGTGTGTGTGTTATATATATGTTGCATGTGTGTTGATACATGTATGTGTATATGAGTAAGGAAGCCAGAGAGTGATGTCAGGTGTGTTCTTTGCTACTGCATACATTGTTTACTGGGGCTGAGACTCTTGATGAGCTGGTAGCTTGTCAATTCAGGTTAGACTAACCATCCATTTTGTCTCAGGGATCTTCTATCTCTGACTCCTGAGTGTTGGCATTACGAGCAGCTACTACACACACCATTTTGGTTCTTACATGGGCTCTGTGGATCTGAACTGCAGTCCTCACGCTTGGGTGACATGTTTCCTTTTCTCTTTCCAGCTACAAAGTCTTCATTTCGGTATTTTTCAAGGTCTTTGCAATAGATAGTCTTTGTCAGAAATTACCCTCTGTGAAGGAGAAACTAGAGCAAATCTGATAAATTTCTGAGCTAAAACCTGAGGATCAGGTGTAAAAATGTAAGTTGCACGTACAAGAAATTCACAGTCATTATACACATGAGGAAGGTTACATGAAGCAAATCTTCCAATAAAGGCTGCATTTGTGAGATTGACACTCTGAAGACTAAATGCAGGAAAAACTAATGAATTCACTGATTAGTAGAATACTTGCTCAAATTCTAGATTTACACCAAAAACATAATTGCTTAAGCAATGTGACATCTTATATTAATGCCTATGGCACTGAGAATGGGTGTTATTTCAACTATTTTTGTATGCTTGTTCTGTCTCCACTGAAGCTGTATTAGTCAGGGTTCTTTGAAGAAACAGAGTCTATAGAATGTAATAATATGTAAATAAGTTTATTAAATAATAACTCATAATAAAAATAGTAGCCACCCGCAGCAGCTTCTTTCTTGATTGGACTGTTCCATAAAGCCAAAAGATTTTGAGACAGTCTCAAGTCTTTGCTCATCTGGAGGATCAAAGATGCTGGGTTCCAACGTCGGTGAAGAACAGCTGGGCTCCAATGTCGATGATGAACAGCAAATAGCAGCAAGGCCCAGAGACCAGGCTCCAAAGGCAGCCGAAACAGCAACAACGTGATGGAAAAGGTGAAGCTCCAAGTCAGCCAAGAATGAAGGTGGCAGAAGCAGCAACCAAGAAGGGCCATGATGCTCTAAAAGCAAACAATGCTCGCAGAGTGGACTCCACAGCAAGTCGACACTGGATAAGGAAAGAGCAAGTCCCTCCTCCTCGCACCTCCTATTATCTGGTCCACCACTGGAAAGTACCACCCACTGTGGGCTGGATTCTCCATAGCCATCAATCAAGTACCTGCAGACTTGTTAGGGGCCATTCCAACCATTGACCTTCAACAGCTGAGCCCCAAACAGTCTGCAACTGTCAAGTTGACACCAAAATGCAACCATAACAGAGGCAAAATAGCCCCTTTAATTTGTCCTTCTAACCTTCTAAACCAAAATGACATTCTATCCTTATAGGCTTCAGAGAGAGCACTGAAGTGGGGACTTCTTGTGATTCTTGCGCTTCCATTAACCATCCTGCAAGAAGACATACAAGTGCCCTGTCCTCAATATAGGTCTGGCAGCTATTGAATTCTTGCATTTTTTTATCCCATGCTTAGCATTAGCATCATGCCACTCCTCTCACATTAACCTTTCCCCACCCTCACTTGTCTCTTTTATGTACGTGTTAATCTCCTATATTAGATCCAACTTTCATTTGAAAACAAAAGTCTGTATGTCCCTTTCATCTGGAGAAAGCCTCCAGCATTGCCTAGTTTAATGTTTGTTATCATGTAGATTCTAAAACCTATTTGTCATAGCTAGATATGTATGTGTCACTTTGACAGTTACATGCTGAATTTTGGGCACATGTGTGAATAACTAACAGTTAAGGCAACCCCCTAAATAACCTCAGGAGATTGTTTAATTGATGGGGAAAGATTCAGCCCGTTGCAGGTGGGGCCATTCCGTGGGCAGGTAAATAATATGGAGGCATTCTTTAGCATACTTGGATAGACATGCTGTCTGGCAAATGAGTTTTCCCCTCTCTCAGCAATCTGCAGATAGGTTGTGGCCAGTTCCGTCTGTCCTTGGTGTTAGTGTGGATTTTCCTGAAAAATTGGAGTAAGAATTGCAACTGGGCAATCACATACCAGAATAAAGCCCCTTATTCCTCTAAGCCATTTTGTCCATGAATTTATCAGCAACAATACAGATAAACTGCAACACTATTTTAGGAAACTTGACCAGTGCACTGCATCCTGGCTCAGAAAGATTCATCGTCATGTCTACATATGACCAGCACTGATGGGGTTTGGATGGATGTAAAGGGTGGAATGGCCAAAAGAGACAGGGTGCTACCTGGGGCATGATTGCCAAAAACATGGAAATTTGCTTGTGTGGCCTTGTCTGCTTCAGAAGCCCACTGGGGACTGGAAACCATTAAGCTCGACCTCAGTATCTATCAGGATAACAGAAGGAGAGTGTTAAAGAGACAAACTAGTACAACACAGATAAGGTAGCTGTGACAGTGGGTATCAGACTGGCTCTCTCTGGGGAGGCTCAGTTTCTGGGGCCAGGGCAGTTTGATAAGAATAATGAAGAAACAGACTGTTCCCCATAGCTACAGGAGAATAGGTTTGCTCTGGTTTCTAACCAGTTCTGGTGGGGAGTGGAATACAGGCACTCTAGCAAGAAAGGAATAGAAGACTTTGGATGACATCTTGTCTAAATTCAAATGCTTTCTTAGCAGCAAAGAAATGTAATTAACTTGGGTAGCACAGCAGTAGGCTGGAAATTCCTAAGGAGCCACTTAATAGAAGAGATGCTCTCCAGCCAGATTAACTCTAAAGAGTGTTTCTGTTGGTGATTTCTACATGACTAGTGATTGCATTTTAAAAAAAATAAATTAATTTTGGACTGGGGCAATGACTCAGCAGGTAAAAGCACTTGCTGTGCAAGTATGAGGTCCTGAGTTGGGATCTGCAGAATCCACATAAAAAATCAGGTGTGGCTGTGTGGCAACATGACCTCGGAGAAGAGAATCTCTGGGGTTAACTGATGGCTAGCCTAGCCAAAAACCAGTGAGCTCCAGGTTCACAGAGAGACCCTGTCTCAAAGGGATAAAGTGGAGATCAATGGGAAGACAGCTGATATTCTCCTCTGGCCTCCATGTGCGCATAAACAAACGTGTGCACCTGCACAAATATTCACACACACACACACACAATTTTCCAAAATGGAAATTGGTGCAGCTGGCCTGCATTGTTTCCAATAAAGTCATGACCAAAGGGCTTAAGGAAACAAAGGGTTTCATTGTGGTTTACAGCTCTCCAGTTATAGTTCCCCGTCCAGCTTGGCAGGCAAGTCTACACCAGCACCAAGGGCTGAGGGAACTGGCTACACTTAATCCATGAGACTGCTGAGAGGGACAATCCTCACTTGCCAGATCAAGATATCTGGCCAAGAATACATAAGGATGCCAATTCCCCTAATCAGCTCCTCCATCTTATATATCTACCCAAGGACTAGTCTTATCTACCATCTAGACAGGGCCTTCCCCATCAACTAGACAATCTCCTGCAAGCTTACTGTGGGCCTAACTTAATCACTTATCCTTTACAGAGTACCCAGAGCTCAAACCTCAATCATCAAGTTAACACCTGCATCTAATGAATACTCTAGTCAATTATATCAAAATACTGATCATGCCAGATGCCAGATGGTTGTTATACACAAATGCCAGTTGGATCTTTCTACCTCAGTAGCTTAGCAGCTTTAAAAAATATATAGGTCAAGCACTAAATTACACATCCTCCTTAATCTGCCTGGTTAGGCTTTCCTTTCCCATTCCTATCATCCTCCCTGTCACAAAGAAGTAAACACAGTATCTAAGTCAGTTACCTCATTGCTGTAACAAATATCTGGCAAAAGCAAACTGGGAGAACAAGGGATTTACTCTAGTTCAAAACCAGATTATAGTCCGTCACAGCAAGGACGTCACAGTGGCAGGAGTTTGAGGTATCAGATCCATTATCAAGATCAGGAAGCAACAGTTGAATGCACGCTCACTTGTTCCTCTTATCTCTCTATGCCCCACATCTTTTACATCCCACCTTTCTAAGGAATAATACTGCCTAACACCAGCATATCCTCCTATTTCAATGAAAGAAATAAAGACAATCTCCAATGGGCATGTCCAGAGGCCTGCCTCCCAAGTGTCATGTTGACAGCTGAGACTAACTGTCACACACAGGCACAATCTTTAACAACTCTCTCTTGCTTGGTCTATCTGCCTCTACCACCAATTTTATCACTGGATTAAAACAGTAGCTTCCAGATCAGTTGTTATGACCCTTGTCCCCATGTCTCCTTTCAGAATTCATATACTGCTTCTAGATCAATTTTTCCAAGCACATTTATGAATGAATCATGCTTCTAGTCAAAACCTTGCAAAGCTCCTATTATCTGAACAAAAAAAACCCCTCTAACCTCTGTAATCGGAAGTTCAGGAGCTGTGCAGTTGACTCCCAACATAAGTGTAAAAATCCCTTCTCTTATGCTCCTGCAATTCCATTTTCCCTCAGAGTCAATTCAAATAGATATTATATATAGTTGAATATAGGCCTTTTTTATCTACCTCTGTCACTTTCTCTCACTGTTATATAACATATACAGATGTAGAACGACTCTATGAGAATTCTCTTGTGATTGATATCCATGTGACATTTGAATGCCCAGAAAGATGAAATTACTTTCCCAAAACCATCAAGTCAGTAGGTGGCAGGGCCAGATTTCCATTTCTAAACCCCAAACCATGCTTCTCCATCCCCTACATAGCCTCTGTTCTGAGCACTTGTCTGCACCCTTTACTTTATGAAGGGCAAATGGTGATACTCCCTTTGCATCATTGCTTAGCATTTCTTAGTGTTTTGTTGTCTAAACTGGAATAAGAAGTCTTCTAGGTCCAATTTGCTGTAAAGACTTAAGTCACTGGAGTAGATCACTTCTAGATTGCTTAGCTATATATCTCTGATTCCCATCAGTCTGAATTAGGAGTTATCCTTGAAAAGACAACAAAGAAAGAATTGATGAATGACATGTGTTCACTTCAGTTAAATCACCCCTCACCTGAATTGACCTTCTCCAAGGTCTGATTTTCACATGGTATTGAAAACTGTGAAAAATATACCAGCCAGAGGGGACAGGTAGAAGGGGCATGGAAACTATATGATGTAATGTACCCTTTAAGATTCTGTGGTGATATATATCTTGCTAATGTTGAAACTATATTAGCATCCTTGCCAAATCTCTAAGGTAATATTAGTTGCTTATTTTCACAAGTCCAATTATAGTGCCTTTAAGTATACCAACTAGATTTTTAAACAGAGTTAATCCTCCCAACATTCTCTTCATATCTGTCATAGTTAGGCACAGTGTCAACCTGACTATTGAGGGTTTGAGCTCTGGGCACATTTGTAGGGAATTAGTGGTTGAGTTTAGCCCAGAGCAAACCTGCAGGAGATTGTCTAGCTGATGGGGAAGGCCCAGCCTATGGTGGGTAGGATATGCCCTGGAATAAATCATGGGAGAGCTGGTTGAGAGAGTTGGCATCCTTCTGTACACTTAGCCAGACATGCTGGTCTGGCAAGTAAGGATTGTCCATCTCTCAGCCATTTTGTGGTGATGGTGTGGCCAGTTCCCTCGGCCCTGGTGCATAGCTCTCCGTCAAGCCGGACTATGAACTGTAACCAGAAATCATAAGAGAATAAATTCCTTATTCCCTTAAGCCATTTGATGGTCACTTATCAGCAACCATGCAGGTGAACTGCAAAAATATCATACTGTGTATGATGCTATATCAAAGTATCTTAGACTAGATGATTTATTAGCATCCAGTTCTAGAGACTGAGAGGCCCAAGATCAATGCATGGAGAGATTCAGTGTATGATAGGAGGCCATTTCCTTTTGATGATGACTTCTGTGTGTCCTTGCTTGAAAGACAGGCAGAAGAATCAAAAGCACTTTTCCAAAGCTTTTACCTCTTAAAATATTTTATTTATTCATTTACTCTGTGCGTGTGTATGTGCGTGTGTGTGTGTGTGTGTGCGCGCGCGCGCGCATGCGTGTGTATGCACGTGTTATACCAGAGGGCAGTGTGGAGGACCAAGGATGACTTAGGGAATCATCCTGGATTGTTCCTACCCCTTCTTGATTCACTCTGGGATTTCCCAGGCTCCATCAACCAGAGGCAGAAGTGCAGCCTGCTGTGATTTCCCCCTAGCATTTTTAAGTGGGACCTGAGATCCAAACTCAGGACCTTCTGCTTGAAAGGCAGAGTCTTAACCCCTGAGCCATCTCTCCAGCCCCCAAAGCTTTTGCTTCTTAATGCTATTGCAGCTGAAAATCCAGTTTCAACATGAATTTTGGGCATAAATAATCAAACCATAGCATGGGCCAATATAAAAATTCCTATGCAGAATTTCTTTTGCAAAATTAAAAGGAAACTTTGCTCAAAAGCAAAGCATTATACAGATCAGAAATATTCTGTTAATAGTGACAGGGACCAAATTAAGTAAGAAGAAGCGCAAGGGCCTTATGCAGATTTTTGAGTGAATATGAAGTCTTGCTAAATTTTGGACAGAACTCATAATACTAGGGAACATCTTTCTTTTCTTACATAATCTAATATTTCCATGATAATTTTTTTATTATTCAATTGTGTGTGTGTGCGTGTGCGGGCGCATGTGTGTGTGTGTCTATGTGTGTAGAACCACGGTCGAACTCGGGAACCACCATGGACGCCTCCACCTCCTCCTTGTTTATTCTGCCCGGGGATTCACAGGCTCCGCCCTACCAGGACCGGAAACGCAGGCCGCCCCTGCTTTCGCCCGGCGTCTATACGTGGGATCTGGGATCCGAACTCAGGACCTTCTGCCTGCAAGGCAGAGGCTTAACCCCTGAGCCACCTCTCCAGCCCCTCCATGATAGTTTTATAAGAAATTGTTATATATTTTCCTTGAAATAAAGGTAGAATCATTGAAACAGATGAAAAAGTGACTCAGATAAATGACACAATTTGCATGTAGTACCAGAATGTGCATGGAAGACAATTCTGGTTTTGATACTAGTTTATTACATGGTGAGTATTTCCGGGTCGAATCTTAAAGAAGTGGAATTTGGTACATAAAGAAAGGGAGACAATGGTGAGGAATTCCATGCAAAGGAAAATCATGAGCACAGGCACAGAGTCTTGCCTAGCTGGTGTGGTGGGAGATACAGACTTTGTAGTCATCTTGGAACAGAAAGGATTAGGCGAGGAGATGGGGAAGCCATTAATGAGAAGCCGACAGTGGTCAAAAAACAACAGTAAGAGACCAGCAGAAGAAAGGGAGAGCCAGGTGTAGACTTTGATTGTGTGGCAGAGTGCTCTAGAGGTGAGAGGCCTAGTTAGAAAGTATCTACTGTATCAGACGTTTCAGCTGTGGTCCATGTGTCTTTCATGGCAGGACAGTGTTTGGCTAGTCTAGGGAAACCATGCAACTTTCCTGGAGGCTGATAAAGAGCTCTCTTGTCTTCTGATCTTCAAAAGAGGATTCTTAGCTTATGCCGTATTAAATGTTTTAATCCAAAATAAGTCTTTCCATTAAAAAAAATCAAGTTTCAACCCTTTTCAATATGCTAAATTAAAATGTGCAAAACAACCTCTAAAGAGAAACAGAGAAGTCTTTACATCTGCTGCATAGGAGAAAAAAAAAAGTGGAGCAAATGATGTGCATGAAGCCAAGGTTGTCTATAAAGTGCAAAAGCACCCCCTTTCCTTGCCTTTCCTGAGAGCCAGGGCTGACATTAGGAGAGGAAGACATTGGCGTGAAAGTCTGACTTAAATTACAAGATGGGTGAAACCCTGGCCCAGAGAGGATGTCTCATGTCTCCTATGACTGAGGAAGAATGGCTCCAGATACAAGTTACCCTTTGTTGTCATTTAAAGACTTCCATGAACCTCACAGGCCATTCTGTTAGAATGAGTACAGTAGTGTTGAGAGCGTGCTGACCCAGTTGTTGAGCTGGATCTTTTCTTCGCTCTGCCAACCAACTCACTGGGTGACTTTCAGTTTGATCTTCTATTTAACATTCAAAAACAAAACAACAAATAAACTAAAAATGAAAGGATTGGCCCTGTGGAGTACTGGGAGGACTCAATGACATGACAGGAAAATTCCCTCATGAAGTGGAAAGCGCTGGCTGCACATTAATTAATATTAGAGTTGCCTGTGAATAACAGTAGAAGCAGACGAAAATAGGGGAGGTCTTTGAGGTGAAATGGAAGGACCCTAAATAGCTACATAAGAGCATAATAAAACATAAAATTTCTTGGCAATGGTCAACACAGACAAAAAGGATATCATACCATCACAGAAAGATAATTTATTTATTAATAGGTAAATTGATTATAATACTATCATGAAACATAAAAGTCAAAGTACTAAAAGAAGAACTAAATTATCTTAATGAATATATGATAGAAGTGTTATGAATTGTGGCACTGATATCAAATAATGTAGGGAGTAGAGAAGTAAAAAGCACAGAATTAGCTGATGAAAGTAAAGATAAGTTGTTATTATCTTAAAGAAGACTGGCGTGACTATGAGATATTTCAATTTAAACTCCTTAGAAACCACAAAGAAAATACACAAAAGATAAAGAACAAAGGATGAAGGATCACAAGATAAACAGAAAACAAGATAAACAAAATGGCCCTAGTTCAATCTCTCTCCTTCGTCAATAATGCCTGTAAATGTAAGTGGATTAACTACTTTCCCCCAAAAGTAGAATAATTACATGGATTTTTTTTTACATTTTTTATTATCTCTGCTCATACAAACTTAATAGGTACACTGGTTCCCTCCCTCCCTCCTCCCCCCCCCCACCCTTCTGCTCACCCTTCCTTCACCCCTCCCTCTCCACTCCCCAGTGCCTCCCCTCCCCCAAACCCCGGAGAATCCTTTAATGAGCATGCCAAACTCTCTTCTGGGTCCTCCTCTCCAATGATGTACAAGGACCCAGCGGCATTTCCCTGAACCCTTTCCTGTGTTCCCCGTAAGCATAGGAACACTATTTTGGCTGTCAATCCCTTGCCTCCAAGGATCTTGGTGCCTTTACCAAATGCTAGACTTTGTGGGGTCAATAGTGTGTTGGACATTGCACAGGGCATGCAAAGTCCAATTATGATTGCTTCGGCCCTAACTTGTGTGGAGTATCTTGCATATCATTGCTCCTCCCATCCTTGTGCTCTTATACTCTTACCGCCCCCTCTTCCGCAAATATGGATTTTTTTAAGATCAAACTATCTATTGTTTATAAGAAACTCACTATAGAATAAAGAGCACACATGGGCAGAACTGAAGAGAGCCAACATCAAAGCACCCAAGTATGCCAGGCAAATGCTAACAGATCATAAAGGAGATATTACAGCAATACTGTAAGAATTGGAGACTCAAAAAGCCTACTTTATGTAACAGACATAAAAATTCAAATAGAAAATCAACAAAGAAAGCAGCAGACTTGAACAACACTGTAGCCCATAGAAACTTAATAAAAGGATATGAAACTTTCATCTCAGTAGCAGAATTACAGAGAACATTCTCCAGAAGAGGTTTCATGTCATAGTGGCTCTTACCTGTAATCCCAGGGCTCCGGAGGCTGAGACAGGAGAATTTCCACAAGTTCTAAGCTAGCCTGGGCTTCCATGTAAGGCCTTTCCTTAAAAAATCAAAACAAAAAAAAAATCAAGCCCTTGCAAATTTAAGTCAAAATCATACCGAGTAGAGACTGGGGGGATGATTCAGTAAGTAGAGTGTTTGCTGTCCAAGCATGGGGACAGAGTTTGAGCCCTAGTACCCACACAAAAATCCAGGCATTGGGGCTGGAGAGGTGGCTCAGGGGTTAAGCCTCTGCCTTGCAGGTGGAAGGTCCTGAGTTCAGATCCTAGACCCCACGTATAGACGCCCCCTGCAGCCTGCGTTTCTGGTCCTGGTAGGGCAGAGCCTGTAAATCCCCAGGCAAAGAAAACAAGGAGGAGCCGGAGGCATCCTTGGTGGTTCCGAATTCATCCGTGGTTCTACACACACACACACACACACACACACACACACGCACACACACACGCGTACAATTGAATAAAAAAATAAATCCAGGCATGACAGTGCACACTTGCAATCACAGTGTTAGGGAAGTGGAGACAGGAGGATTCCTGTGTCTCACTGGTCAGACAGTCTGGCCCAATCATCAAGCTCCAAATTCAATGAGAGACCCTGCCTCAAAAACTAAGGTGAAAAGAGATTGAGGAAGACACCTGATGTTGACCTCTTACCTCCATATGCATCATGCACCACATGAAGAGAGGGAAGAAGTAGGTATGGGTAACATTATGTAACCTAGCATTATAGCTTAAGGGTAACATTAATTAACATTGTTTAAGTATCAGTACTACTCAAACCAATGAACAGCTTCAACACAATCTCTATCAGAAGTCCATGACATTTATCACAGACAGAAAAAAAATTCTATAATTTTAAGACATTTTAATCCTGAATATAATCAAAACAAAAGAGAAAAACAAATTTGGATCAATTGTATTTCCTGCTTTAAAATTTTATCACAAAGATATAGTTACTATTCAAAACGGAATGACATCCGTATAAAAAAACAGACACATACCTGCCCCTAGAGGTGTGCACATGTGTCAGCTATGTCCCACGTGCATCAGACGATGGTAGAATACCGCATTCAGTGTTCTGACCTGTAGACAGCTGAATGATTAATAGCCTGACATACCACACTGCCTGCCAAAACCCTGGATTCCATATCTGTGTGCTCACAACATGAAAGCCTCTCATGGGGTAGGCTCCATGTGCACACAATGTGGATGGCCTCCCTGGGTTGGGGCTCCCTATGCTCACAGTGGGATGATCTCTTGTGGTCCAGGTCTCTGCATGTCCACAACATGGATGGCCTCCTGTGGGCGGGGCTCTGTGTGCTCACACCATGAACTTAGTCTCACAGAAGATGGACCAAACTGCTGTTCTTCAGTTTTATCAGGTGTTCTTAGCCATGTGGAACTGGGAGCTCAATCATAACTATTTACATTCTTGATGTATTTTATTTTATTGCTTTTTCATATTATTTTATATTATCCTCTTTAAAAATTAGAATATAAAGGCAGGAGGTGGACATGCTAGGGGATTGTCCAGGGGAAGTGAAAGGGAAGAAGGGGTAAGTATGATCAAAATGTATTGTCTACATGTGTGAGATTGTAAAAGAGTAAAAATAAAAACAAAATTAATTTAAAAAGAGAAAAATCATGTTGAGAGGGAGGGAGGGAGTCAGGACAATCGCCCATTGTGTTTGTAGGAAGACTGAATATTAATAAAAATAATTTAAAAAGTTGAGGGGGTTTGATCTCACCAGTCAGGTAGGGCATAGAGTCTGGTAGATAGATGGTAACCATCCTGCAAATGGGAGACTGACCTCCCTCACCACGGTCTCCTACTCTTATTCCATCTACCTTTGAATCTACTCTTATAGTAAGACTCCATTTTAACAATCTTTTATCTCTGGCTAGGAGGTGACCTCCAATACCAATCAGGATGGAGCCAAGGGTGGTGCAGGAACAGCAAAACTGAAAATAACAATAAACCATAATTCAGAACATCAGAGACCCTACATTAATCACCTGAAACCAGACCAACCAAATCTCTCCCCATCCTAAAGCTCAGGGAAATTTGTGGAAGAGGGGGCAGTAAATTGTAAGAGCCTAAAGATGGAGAGGAGCAATGATACGCAAGATACTCCACATAAGTTAGGGCCAAGGTAACCATAATAGGACTTTGCATGACCTGCGCAATGACTGACATATCAATGACCCCCTGAAGTCTAGCATGGATCACAGGCACTAGGATCCTTAGAGGCAAGGGATTAACAGTCACAATGGTGTTCACATACTAAAGGAGAGCCCAAGAAAGGGCACTAGGCAATGCTACTGAGTCCTTACATCTCACTAGAATGGAGGACGCAGAGGGAAGTTTGACCTTCACACTAAAGGATGCTCGAAGGAATAGGAGGGAAGACGGGAGCACTGGGAGAAAGGAAGGGAAGGGGCGAAAGGAAGGGGAAAAGGGAGGAGGAAACAAGGGAGTTTGGGGAAGGGTGGGGGGAGGGAGGGGACCAGGGTACCTATTAAGTTTGTATAAGTGGGAAAAAATAAATAATAAATAAATAAATAAATAACATAAATGAAAAAAAAAAAAAAACAGACACATAGATCGATGGAGCCGACAGTCCAGAAATAAACTCTGGTATAGACAGTCGGTGAGTCTAGAGAACATCACCAACACCCACAGGGAAGAGGCAAGAAATGACGCAGGAAACTAGTGCTGTATGAACACTTCTTCTAGCCACGCACAATCATCTTCCAACCTCAGAGGGGAGCGCATGACAGACCGAAGTAGTGACAAACCAATGCTTTCAGTGGGCTTACTGACAGGAGCAGGAGTGAGGGATGCTGGCAGCCTCCCTTGGCTGTCGAGGTAGAACTGAATCTTCCTCAGCTTATCTACTCTGGGGCCCCTGCCAATGTCATGTGCAAGGGCATGTGTGTGGGCACATGCACATTGACGTTCTAGCCCCGCCCAGCTCTGTCTCTGAGGCAATTACAACCCTCAACAAATGTGATCTTAATAAATGAGCAAAATGGTAGAGCAACGCCCCACACAACTGGTTACCCATGTGTGGAAAAAAAAATGAAAATGGATTTTTACACCACACGTGGAAATTAATTCAAGATGGACTAAAGACATCCTTTTAAGACCTGGAACTATGAAATTGCTGGAGGGAAAGCTTATTGATACTGTTTAGTCTTTGTTTATTATTCCAAGTTTAATATCACTATTCCAAAACTCAAAGCAGAAATAAATAATTAGGACCCCAGAAAGTTAAAAGGCTCTTGCATACTAAAGGAAATCATCACAAAATGAAAAGACATGTGTGTAGTATAAAGATATTTACAAGCCTAACAAGAGGTATGGTATGAGCATTCAAAAATATATATAAATAAGGAACTAACATGACTCAATAGTAATGAAACAAATTCCTAATTTCAAAATAAATGGGCAAGTAGGGCGAGTGATAGTGTTTACCACACAAAAGGACCCAGACTTTCCACCTGTAACCCTAGTGCTGGGGAAGCAGAGACAGGTAGATCTCTGGAGTTCATTGGTTAGCTGGTATAGTGAGAGACCCTGTTTAAAATATAAGGTAGAAAGCAACTCAGGAAGGCAGCTGAACTTTGACCTCTGGTCTCTACATGTACTTGTACGTGTGTGTTCACATATGTGTGCACATAGATACGAACAAATAAAGCACCCAAATAAGATATAAAATTAACTAGTAGGTGCTTGAACAAGAGTTCTGTGGTGCTAATCACAGAAGAAATGCAAAGCAAAATCCCTAAGTGTGATTTCTGTTAGGAATAATAGTATCAAAAAGACAAGGAATAGCAACTGCTGTCGAAGACGTGGAGAGAAGGAAACCCTAAACCTTATTTCTGGTAATATAAGTTAGTATAAGTACTATGTGAAATAGGATGGAGATCCTGCAAATTTTTAAAAAATGGGCTTACTTTATGACTTAGCATCTCTTCTGTTAGGTAGGTAACTAAAGGGAATAGAATCAGCACCTTGTAGAGATATCTACATTCACTCACTACAGCATTAGTTACAGTAACCAAGATAGGAAACAACTTAAGAACTTCATGATGGACCAAAGGAAAAGGAAATCTTATGTATAATACACACACACACACACACACACACACACACACACACACACATCATGACACATGCAACGTGTGTGTGTGTGTGTGTGTGTGTGTGTGTGTGTGTGTGTTAATCAGCCTTGTGATAGGAGCTCTTTCCATTTACAGTGTGGATAAACGTGGAGGATATTATGTTAAAGGAAATAAGCCAAACAAAATAAAAATTAGTACCTGATCTCACTTACATATGGAATCTTAAAAAAAAAAAAAGAAAAGACAATTCCTCTTATTCAACTCCATCTGGATATCCACTACTTCCTTAAATTCGAAACCAAAGTGAAGAAAGAAACTCGGTGGTTACGACTTCTCACGGCTCTGGCTCAGCTGGGTGTCTGTGTTTGGGTTGCTCACATGGATGCATCCAGCCGGCAGAGCTGCAGAGGCTGGGCTTAGCCGGGGATGCCGACTAGAGGGCTCGCTTTCCCCCACCGGGGCCTCGCCCTGTGGGTTGGACTTTCCAGTGTTCTATTCAAAAAGAAGCATTGCATGAACTGAAGAAAGGAGCAAAGACAAGAGAGGACGCCGAAGTCTCTCTTAGAAATAGTCTCACATCGAATTTCAATTTCCTTCCTTCCTTTCTTCTTCCTTTTCAATCAGTGTATACTTGCTGAGCATCTACTATGTGGCAGGCCCTGTTCGAGGTGCTAAGGACAGATACAGCTCCTACCAGGGTGGAACTCAAGTTCTATGGAAATAAGCAAGTAGATGAACGAGTTCGTTTCAACTGGGGACCGTGCTTACAAACAAGGACATGGATAGGGGAGAATTGTCCCACAAAAAATGTATTAAACTGAGTGTTTCAAGAAGTTTCTCAACAGAGGTGACATTTGAGCTGAAATGGGCATAGAGATGCCCTGAGGCAGAGCAAGTGTGGGCACCCTACGGCAGAGCAAGGTGAAGAACGGCAGAGCAGGTGTTTTGCTAATATACTCTGGGCAAAGCCACACCTCTGCCTCTCCATTCTCCGTCGTATCCCCATATTTGGCCGCAGTCCTATTGTTTCTTGTAAAACATCTCAGAATTTTTTCATTTCTTTCTATCCCTACTGCTCTTCCTGGGCTCTCTCATCCAGATTCTGGATTCGCTCTTCTGCCTGTTTCTGCTTTCTTGCCACTTTATATTGGTTTTCCAAATGATGCCTGAATAATTTCTTGAAGGCACGACTTGGACGCAGTTTAAAAACTATACTCAGCCCCCTGTTGCTATCAGCTGAAGTCCAAATTCTATTTGAAAGTCTGTATAATATGGTCCCATATGCTTCTTGAACCTATTTGCTGACACTTAGTCTAGGGCTAATGTGAAACGATTATGTTTCTGAGGGTTAGAATATTGCTGTTTTCATAAAGCACAAGCAAAAAAGAGAGTCAGAGCTGTAATCTGCAATTCACGACCCAGCATACATCAGGAACTTCCAATGCATCAGGCTTCTAAACTCGGCCTCAGAAGACAACAGATAATTGGGCCAAAAAGGAACCAAACAGAAATCAGCAGAGGGAAGAACTAGGCTCAGAGATAGGGTCAAGGATCAATTCAAGTCTATTATTTCAAGGGAGCATCTTTAGAAGACAAAAAAGAAAATCAGAAATGGAAAAATCCAAAGTTGTTCACAAGTAATTCACAAGTTGTAGAAAACCAGAGCCCAGATGACCTTGGAGTTTAAGTACTGTCCCTGTCACACAGAGAAGGCTGTCGGGTCCTCGTTTCTTGGTCACTCTGCCTTGTGCTACCTTCCACTACGGTGTTGTCCCACCTTCAGAATAGAATGACCTTTGGGAGTCTGAAATAGAGACAGGGGGCTGGAGACTGCTTTAGACGAAAGAGGGTTTTTCTCCAGCCCTCTGGGATTATACTTCTCCCAGCATGCAAAAGGAGGCATCCAAATCTAAAGATTTGGGGTCAGAGAGAGAGTGCTGCCCCTCGCCCCACCCCCGGTCTCAGACGATCGTGATACCGAGAGAAACTGACAGGAAAACCACTAAGTCCGTTTATTTGGCTGCTAAGTGAACTGGATCCGCTCTGCAGCTGGGCCAAAGAATGGCTTGGAAAGATGTTATTAGGGTGACCAACAGAAAAGTATCAACGCCTACAGCCCACCGAGTGGCCGCTGAGAGCTAAAGATAGCCATTGCGTCACAGTCTCTTAAAAGAGGTTTCACATCCGGTACATGAAGCGCTCCATCCAAGACGGCTGTGAGGTATGTACTCTTTTTTCCTATTGAAACACAAGGAAAGGAGAATCAGAAACTCACCCAAGGTCAGGTGAGCGCCTGAGCACAAACCTGGCAAGTCCACGTGACCTGAATGTTGGAGGCTTGACAAGTCCACATGACTTAATATGATCCAGCCTTAATGAAATGAAATAACAAAAAGGAATGAAATTCTGGCACAGGCTATGGCAGGAATGAACTTTGAAGATAATATGCTATGTGAAAAGAGAAAGATTCGGAAGTGAACACAAATTGAAGGACTTTGTTGACGTGTGTTATTTAGCATAGTCAAGTTTGGAGATGTAATAGAACAGTTGCCACCAGGGACAGGGGGAAGACTTGTGGTTTGCTGTGTACATAGTGAAAGTATGGAGTAATTAAAAAGTTCTAGAGATGAACACAGCTGAAAGATCCACAATGCGAGTATATATAAAGTTATTAAAATGTACACTGTAAGATAGCTTAAAATGATCAATTCTAGGTTGTGTATTTTTCATTATAGTAAAAAAAGTGATATTAAAAAATTAAGAATACATGATTAGATCTGCCTCTCTCTCTTTCTCTCTCTAGCAAATGCATATGCACGCATACTGTCACTGATTGAAGGTAAGTTGTCCCCCATCTGCTCATGTGTTTGTTTGCAACCCTAGCTGATGTACAGGAAGGCCCGGGAGGCAGAGCTCCGCTGGAGGAAGGCAGGTCACAGAAGGTGGGCTTTGAGGTCAGCTAGCCCTGCCCTGCTCCTGCTCTTACAGTTTCACTGCTTGCTCTCTCTGCCGCAGTGCTGATTGCTGGGACCTGAGCCTCCTCCAGCTTCTGCTGCCCACCATGCCTTTGCTACCACAATGGACTGTACCTCCCCTCTAAGAACTGTAAGCCAAATAAACCTCCATTTCTCCCTTAAGCTGGTTTTATGAATGTTGTCTCACAACAGCAGAAAGAAAAGCAACTACAACACCCATGTGCGTGCATGGACACATTCACATGTATCAAAGGTCAACTTCGGGCATCCTTCTGTGTCACTCTCTTCACTGAACCTGGAGGACATTGATTCAGCAAGATTAGCACAGTCTCTCCCCCCCTCCCTGCCCCGCATCTGCCTCTCTCTGTCCCTCAGCTCTGGGGTTTACAGCTGTGTGCTCCACCTGGATTTTATTCAGTGGATGACAGGGATTCAAACTCAGTTACTAATGCTTGTGCAGCAAGCAATTGACCCACTGAGCCCTTTTCCCAGTCTATGATGTTCCCAGAATTTCCCTTTCTAAATAATAGAGTTAGAAATGACAGAAGCACTTGGTTTAGAGCAGAGGAAGTGTGGGCCTGCGAAGGACATGGATATACATGGGGTGGAATGAGGCCCGAAGGTGTCCTCTCGAACATGCTTGCTGCTGCCTCAGTCCCCCTTCCCTTTGGAAATGTCATAGCCATCTTCATCTTGACTATACAAGTTACCTATAAGATGGCGAAAATGATAAATTATAGGTTATGTATTTTTACCATAGCAAAAATAAAATTTAAAAATTAAGAATATTTGACTGATGATGCTTGATTCTCTTTTTCTATTTTGCTCTCTTTTTTTCTCTCTCTCTCCTCTCTGTGTGTGTTGGGGCATATGTATGTGTATGATTTGGTATCTTTACCTTTTATCACACCAATTTTTGGTAACTTGGTTTATATACACTTAGGTGACTGCACTCTTACTGTGGCCCCATGTTTTAAAGGACCTTCTTTCATCATTCTAACCTTTAGTGGACCCTTGGAACTGATTCTGGATCTCTTTCTTTTCCTGCATCTGCTCACTAAAGCCAGTCAGATGAGTTCCCTAGCTTTCTCCACGGCAAAATTACCTTTGAAGCTCTGATTCCCCCTTTGAACTCAACGTCCCCCACCCCAAGATGCTAAAACCTTCCAGATTTAAAATAGCTCACACTAAACTCAAAGTTTCTCTCCCAAGCTTGGCCATATCCCATATTCCCTGTGCCAGTCAATGACAAGGTTGCATGCACTTTGGTCTTTTCTTTCTATCTTGCCCTTTCTACCAAACCATCTGAAAAACATCCCATAAGCTCTCCTTTAAAATGTATCCCAGGTCTGTCATTTTATCACCTCTGTACCCTTCTGAGTACAAATTGCCATCACCACTCACTTGGTCAGACTTTTGTAACTTTCTCCTGTGGGGCTGCTGTGGTATGTTCATCAGATTCCCTTCAGGTTCCGGCTATTCATCCCCCTAGCTGCTGGGAGTTTTGGCTGCCGAAGACTTATAGTCACATCCCTTCTTGGAAATGGCCATTGGAAAGAAGCTGCTCATCCAAGGTTGCCCCCCTCTCCATCCACATGAGGCAAGGCCTCATTTAGTGCAGGTTTCTGTCCAAATGTCCATGAATCATCCTCAGCCGCCCCTATGCAAAACTCAAAACCCCTTTGCTCTAGTTCTCTAATTTTGCTGTGATTTTTTCCTCCAGTCATGGACACATATTTCCTCACATATTTATTTATTGTTCTGGAGTTTAAACTATAAATGAGCAGCATGTACACACATATACCACACACACACACACACACACACACACACACATCAGTAATTCTAGTACTCAGAACATGCACATGTGATCAATACTTGTTCATTTCCGTTTGCTGTTATACCTCAAAGTCAGTGGCTTAAACAACACAAACCTGCCATCATAATCTCTAGAGGTCAGAAGTTTGAATGATTTTCATGATGTTAAATTCAAAGTACATATGGGACCTTTCCTCCTGAAAGCATGGGGAAAGTATTACCTGGCCTCTTCCAGTTTCTAGAGGCCACCTGCAATCTTCGGTACGTGATTCTCAATCCATTATTATGACATCTTCAACTCTATCTTCGATTCTGAGCAATTTCTTGCATTCCTCCTCTATCTTTAAAGACTCCTAATAACATCTGGCCAACTTAGATGCAGTTGAATAGAGAGAGGCCTTATCTGCATCTATAGCCTCAGTTCTTTTTTTGTCACCTAATGTAATATATTCGTGGGTCCTAGAGACTAGAACATGGACATCTGTGGGTGATAGAAAGGGGTGTATTATTCTGCTAATCATAGCATCCAATAAATGCTTAGTAAATAAATAAATGAGTAATTATCTGAATTGACTCACTTAGCAATCCCTTAAAGCAATGTGATTATTCTTCCATTTTAAAGATAAGGGAGGAGTTGAATTGATGACTCAGTCAGTAAATTTCTTGCTGCATAACCATAAGGACCTGAGTTCAAGTCCACAAATAGCTAAGTATAACAGTATATACCTATAATCCCAGCTCTGAGGAGGTAGGGACAAGAGAATCCTTATGACTTGCAGGCTGGTCAAGCTGAACAAATCTGTGAGCTCCAGGTTCATTGAGAGAACCTGTCATTCATAGATAGATAGATAGATAGATAGATAGATAGATAGATAGTGAAGATCAGGGCTGGAGAAATGGCATAAGAGTTAAGACTGCCTCAAAAGCAGAGGGTCCTAAGGATGCTCCAGGGAAGGGGGCAGGGGAGGGGGTACTGGGAGAAAGGAAGGGAGGGGGAGAAAGGAAGGGGAAAAGGGGATCCAGGGAGGGGTGGAGGGAGGGAGGGGACGGGGTACCTATTAAGTTCGTATGAGTAGAAAAAAAAAAAAAGCAGAGGGTCCTGAGTTTAGATCCCAGGTCCCATGTAAAAATACCAGGCAGAAACAGCAGCTGCCTACACTTCCAGTCCTGATGGGCGAGGCCTGGGAAATCCCAGAGTGAAGCAAAAAGGAGGTAAAACCATTCCAGGACGATTCCTGAAGTCACGCTTGGTCCTCCATAGGACACACAGTGCCCTCTGATACACACAAACATACACACACAAGCGCGCGCGCGTGCACACACACTAAATAAATAAAGTTAAAAGATAGATAGATAGATAGATAGATAGATAGATAGATAGATAGATAGATGGATAAAATCAATCAATCAAAGAAGACATCTACCTGATATTGACTTCTGGCCTCCATGCATACACTAAAAAACAAATAAACAAACAAATAAATAAATGGAAATGGAGCTTGAAAGGTTAAACAACTTGAGGGAACTCACCTAGTCAATAAAGAATGTATCTAACTCAAATGTGGACAGGCTGGCCTGAGTTCGTGTCTGCCTACACCCTCTTGTTCAGTCTACTCACAGTCTGCCTTCCTCAGCTAGTGTCAGATCTCCAGAAGACAGAAGCTACCATTCCACATGTCCAACTCAAAGCCTGGCCTGGACTGGGCAGACAGCAATGCAACAGGAATGATCATGGGAATACACTGGACACATGTCATAAACCAAGTGTTGATAGAAGTGCTTCTCCTGCATCACCCTCCCTCCAAAAAATGGAACAAAATAAATTCCCATGACTACATTGCTATCTCTGTCAAATAGTCAAGCTCTATATAAAAATGTGCAGTTCATGTCATATTAAATTGGAGATGCTTTAAAACATTATCAAGAGTAGCTTTATTTCTGTCTTCTGGTCTGAATCCAGAATCCCAAATCATTATCAATCATTCTGTCTAATGAATGAACATTCACAGTGAGTTGCTTTATCCATTCTTGATTAAGACTTAGATTTGACAAATGAGAAAATGGTGACTGAAGTGTGCAGAAGCCTGTTTCCAAAGCATCCTCATGCACACACCTAATTCTTAAAATATGCATTGGATCTAGGGGAAGAATGCTTCCTCCCATGCTATGAAAGGAAACTCTTAAGTTTATAAAACCTAAACAACTTACTTAAGGTCACCCAACCAGGAAGGTTCACAGACCAGATTTCCTGACTTCCACATGCACACCTTTCTCCAAAGCTGTGAGGCCAAACAGTTTTCGGTGCCTTTGGCAAGGGGCTGTCCCTGCAGATTGGCAAGGCTAAGCTTCCATGTAGAGCCACAAGGACTAACATGGCTTCTCAAGTCTGGTTTGCCAACACCATCAGGTCACCCAGTTCTCCCAGTTTTGCAGTTTACAGTTTCTTGGTAAGCATAAAAATCACTGCATAAAATGAAAGAGAAGAGAGAAGGAAGGAGAAGAGGGCAACTATCATTCAAGTGGAGTTTTACTCATCCTGAAAAAAAAAATATTGCCGAATATAAATTGTGAATCACATGGCATTCAGAAGGGTGATTAGCAGGCTTAGGAGATTCCTATTCTGTTTCCTTTTATCCACTTTTCTAAGCATCCTTTCTATTTCTACTGTGCTTAGAAAAGAATGGAAGAGAACTCGGGCTCTGGGATAGACAGAAAGGAGAATCCTCATGTTACAGAGCCCGACTAACCTCTTTTCTGTGAAGGGCTGCGTGCTCTTTTGTGCAGCAGCGAAGAGATGGAAAGAAAGGAATTGTTTCTGTATTATCCCCCACAAGGCCAACTGAAAGGACCTCTGATTCAGAGAGCAGAATGAATTCGACACAGGCTTTCCCCTTCCCTTCTTCCCTGACAGACGCTGGCTGACTCTCAGAAACCGACTCTGTCCCTCTAGCACGTGCACCTGATTTTGGGACCAGGCACTGTCACGGGAAAAAAAAATCTAATCACACACACACACACACACACACACACACACACACACACACACACACACACACACACAGAGGGTCAGCAACTCAAATAAAGAAATCTATTTGGGCCACACTTTCACTGTTCAACTTCAAGGCAACCACCCACGGAAAGAATCCCGCCCTCAGTCATCAATGGTGGACTCTCTCGATTCATTGCAAGGATACACTCACCCTGGATTCTTCACCTTGCCAAACTTCCTCGGAGTGTTGATATCCAAGAGACTATGGGGTTTCCAAGTTCAAGTCACATAGCATCTCTAGCCAGAGAGAACAGTCTAAATCACAGATTTCTTCCCTTCCAATTTTCCCACAAAGTGCCAGGCACTTTGCTACATACATGTAAAGAATGCCCGGTGATCAAGGAACACTTGCCTTTGTGGAGAGGGAGAAGATGTTGAACAAATCAACAAATTCTGTTCCACACAAGTAACAAACGGAAATCAAAGCAAGGTGGATGTCATAGTTAGATACAGGAGTCAATTTGATGGCTGAGTGTCCAAGCTCTGGGCACATTTGTAAAGAATTAGTGATTGAATTAAGCCCAGAGCAAACCTGCAAGAGATTTTCTAGTTGACAGGGAAGATCCAACCCATGGTGGGTGGGACTAGTCCCTGGACAGGTGAGTAAGATGAAGGGAACTGATTAAGGAAGTCGGCATCCTTCTGTATTCTTGGCCAGATGTGCTGATCTGAGTAAGAATTATTCCTCTCAGCAGTTCTGTGGATATGGACTGACCAGTTCCCTTGGTCCTTAGGAATAGTAAGGGCTCTCCTACCAAGCTGTAGTAAGAATTGTAACTAGACAATCATACGCCTAATTAAAACGCTTTGTTCTCTCAAGCCATTTGGTCATGAATTTATCAGCAACAATGCAAAGTAATTGCTACAGTGGGGCAAACAATAATTCAGATGGGGCAATTCTGTAGAGGATAAGTCAGGCTTGTACCAAGACCATCGGAACAAGTAGGAAACTGGCCAGGTTAAGATCTGAACATTTCAGACCAAAGACCAAAAGAGAGTCTGCAGATAAAAGTAAACTTGGGTGTTAAAAGAGCATGAAGAAATCCAGGAGACTGGCAGATAGTGAGAAAACGGAGGGTAGAAGGAATAGGGGCCCGCAAGTAATAAAGAAGCCAGAGCAACTAGGAGAGAAAAGAAAAATAAATAGACTAGGCTCAAGACATATTTTGGAGGCAGAGAGCTGACATGAGAAACAAGGTTGACATGGGGAGCTAGGAAGGAATAAATGAGTGGGGTTCTACTTTGAGCAACTTGGCTGACGGTGGAATCGTTCTGAGTGGAGGGCAACAGAGGGAACCAAGCTGGAAGAAAGACAAGTGTCTTGTTTTGAATATATTCCATGTAAAGAATCCATTAGACCCACAGCGAAAATGTCAAGTAGATAAGTGGACACACAAACCCAGAGGTAAACAGAAATTTCAAACTGAAGATATAAAGTTAAGTCACTGGGCTAAAGATACACATTAGATGCATTGGCTCTTGTTCGCAATGCTGGGAGTCATGAGATGCTAGGAAAAGGATAAAAAAAGAGGGAAACTCTAGCACCCAGAAAGTTTGGCATAAGAAGGGAGATGAGCCTAGGATAACCAGAAAGAATGGTCAGAAAGCAGGAGGCAAGCAGTGAACCAAGAGAAGACAGTGGTCAAGGAGAGCGAAGACTATGCCAAGCGTCGCTAAGCAGTCCAGTGAAAAAACAGGCAAGGGAAGTGATTAGTGGGTTTGGAAAAATAGACGTCATTAGTGGCTCTGACAGGGATGGGGATGGTAGGGTGAAAGTAGAACAAGATTTTGTTCCATCACTACCACTCAAAATCCATCAACAGTTCTGCCTTCACATAAAAAGATAAAGACCACGTTCGTTACCATAAAAGTAACTTTACCATCCTTTAATACTTAAGGCAGTCAGTAATTTCCACAAGTCTTCAGTTGCAAAAGCCAGAATCCACTTTGACTTATGCATGCAAAATTGAGTTTATAAAAGCATCCTAGGTATCTTCCAACCCCTCCAGGAGGATCCGAGAATCTTATTTGGGTGTTCCAATGTCAGGTGTAGAGGAAGACTCGGGACAAAGGAGAAGAAGAAACAGCAAAGAAGAAGCCTTGTGAAGTCAGAGGCAGAAATGGAAAGACGCTGCCACACCCCAAAACTGCTTGCAACTGGAAGTTGAAAGCGATCAGGGAACATTCTCCCCAGGATTCTTTAGTAGGAGTGTGGCCCAGGGATCTTCATTAATGATTTCTGGTCTCCAGGACTGGGAGAGAATAAAACTCACCACGGTGGTGATAACTTGCTGCAGCAGCCCCAGGAAACTCACACATATGGCCAGAGCTCCTGTGGGGGCCCTGCAGGCACATAGGCAGGGGCGCCAACCTTTCCACTACCCTGCCTGCCAGCCACAAGTGACCGTCAGGCTTCCTTCCTTTATAAGAAAAGCCAGGAGTGTTAGAGACGCAAGGCACGTGGGACGTATCTGAGGAGGTAAAGGCCAGAATATGCTGATAGGAAGAATTCTTCCCTCCATAGGACTTGAGAGGGAACTGACTCATTTTTAAAACAGATCAAAATCCCCACAGCTTGCCTGGGACCTGGAGAGGTGCTCAAGTAGGAAGAAATGGAAATCAGCCTCTCTAGGAGGATCTGATTGGATCAGCAGGTTCATCCGGAGGAAGAGGCCTCACCTTCACCTGTCACTCAGGGCTCCCCATGCCTGAGAGGCACTGAAGTCGAAGGTGGCAAACCCCTAGGCAAAGCTGGGAGACGAAGCCTCACTCTGGAGTGCTGAAGAGGAAATTGTGAGGGACAAGGGGTCTCCACAGAGAGAAGGATTCATCAATGGAAAGGCAGAGAACCTTCCTTAGGTCTCAGGCCATCTCCTGTGCACTATGAGGAGAACACCAAATACATATTGCAGAGTATTGTCTGGTGATTCTGTGGTCCCTCCAAAAATGTGACAAAGCATCTCACTGAATGACTTCTGCCCAGCTGGTGGGTCCTCTGAACGGTAATGGAATAGCAAGGGGGAGGGGAAGTCAGGAAGGAACTGGCCTTAGCTTTGTTGTGTGGCATCTGTTCCTATGCAAGAGAAGCCACCTGACTGGAGAGATGGCTCAGGGGTTAAAGCTTTTGCCTCACTAGCAAAAGGACCTGAATTCAAATCGCCAGATCCCATGTAAAGACCACAGGTGGAAATGGCCTGTACTTCCAGCTCTGGAAGGCAGAGCCCAGGAAAACCCACAGTAAAGCAGCAAGGAGGTGGAACAATTCAGGATGACTCCCGATGTCACTTTTAGGCCTCCACAGTCATACACTCTCAAGTGCCTTCTTCTACACACTTCCAGACACACATGTGTACACCCACATATGAGAGAGAGACAGAGAGAGAGAGAGAGAGATCACCATAAGCTGAGACAGACAGCTGCCATGGCCCCACCCAAACAAGCCCGGAGCAAAACGAAGGCACTGGGCTCTGCAGGAGGAAGGGCAGATTCGCATTGCTTTTTATAGAACTCACTTTAAGAGCAGTGTGGCGAGTGGAGTAGAGAGAGAAACTGGGAACAGAAGGATCACGTTCCAGAATGTTGAAATAACAGTCCAAGAGCAAGATGAAGAAGACCAGATGAAGGCAGAGGCAGTGTGGGCAGAAGCACCGACTGGAGAGGGGGCTCAGCTTGGGACACGGAGCCCAGAGCTGTTCTGCGAAACCAAGAGCTGGCCGGAAGTCAAGTGCCAGAATCTTCCACTGGCTTCCTGCTCCCAGAGAACAGAGGGGGCTGGGGCACCAGGGCGCCTTGGGCGTCAGGAAAATCTGGACATTTGCTTCTTGGAGGCATTTAGTATTCAAATAAAAAATGTAAAAGTGGGGCCAAATAAACTAGTGTACCATGAATATTTGCTTTAAAAAATTATGGCTTTGAAATCACAGGCACCGAGCAACATGTTTACTCTTCCGAACAATCCTCTCTCTTTTCATTAGTGAAATGATCAGGGTTCTAATCCCATAAAGAGACACAATTTTTTAATTGCATGAATCCTCTTGTGTCTCCCCACCCTCCACCCCTGCCTCCCCACCTCTCCTACCTCCTGCCCAGCGCTTGACTCTGCCTTGATGGACAGGTGTATACAGGAGAAAAGGTGGAGATAGATGGTGGTCATACGGAATGTCAGGTTGGGGCCTCTGTGACAGACAGTGCAGCCTGGCTGTGGGCGCTCAGAGAGATGAACCCAGAAATGCTGTCCAGAGAAATGATCTAAGGCAGCTGGCTTTAGATCTAGAAGCTTTAGAGCTAGAAACCAGACGGACCAGTTTGAACAAAAGCCAGGGATTGAGAGTCACGTTCCCAGTCCACTACACGATGAGGACAGGCCCCAACACTGTAAGTAAACAACATGGGGTCAGTCCCTCCAGCAGCCAGCATTCCAGAGGACCCAGGAGCCTATAGCACCCACCTGAGTCTTACATGCGTACTGAGGACTCTGACTTACATGGGATTTTTTTCTCTTCAGTTCTCTTCTTATGCGTCTGTGTGTACTATGGGCAGTATAAGCAAGAAGGTATTGCATTGAGGTTTCGTAGACCCACTTCCCATCCTTGGGCACAGTAGTACATTACACTGAGCCTCAAATTATCTAGTGGTAAAGCGGGAACAACGGCTAGTCTTGAAGATAAAGAAATAATAGCTATGAGTGTGACTTGGGATCTCAAAACACCACAGTTCCACCTCAAAGTCAGGTCTTCCTTGTTGTAAGTGGCTTGGGGAAACTCCTTCTGGCCCCCGACCCGAGCCTGGAAACCATAGCCACAGCATTATGACTTAGGTCCATGCTGCTGCAGCCCTGGGGACTGCCCCTTCATGTGACTGGCGCTGTGGCATGCCTTTCTGGCCAAGTTCTGCTTTTCCACTGCCCATAGCCACCTGGTCTAATTTAGATCTGTCTTTTTCACACACCGTGAACACCATCCTGCTACACCCAGGCCCTCTGTGGCTCTTTGTGACCACATGGGCTTTTGCTTGGCTATTAAGTAGGCTTGGGCTGCTGGTTGGTGGCACAGAATGAAGAGGAGAAACATAGTCACATGACCCTCTGACAAGCACACTTACCCAGCCCAGCATGCCGGGCTCTGTGTTCCTTCAAGTAAACTTCCCAATGTCCCAGAATCTCCAAATGTTGACTCTTGTCACCTTCTCTAGTGACTCTAAGTATTTGGGGCTTTATATCCCAGTGATGTGATTCACACAGCTATGTCCCCTCGGCTGTCCCAAGTAGTCCCTCAGTTTCCTGAGTTACATGCTTAGCTTTTAATGTATCAGACACAGAGTGGATGGTCAAGAATGTTCACTGAATCTGTAAGAGTTTTTATTTACCAAAGGTACCTCCACCATCTCCAACTCACCGCCCAACAATTTCAATGTTCAGAGATCAGAAAACTACAAGCCCACCTGTTATTGTTAAGTGAAAGGTTCTAGGACCACAAGGCTATGTCTATTCATTCATCCATTCCGTGTTTAGCTCTACATTTTTTAAGCAGCTGTGATGGAGATCTTACTGCCTGAATAGCTGGAAACAAGTCCGAATCAGCTCTTTCCAAACTTTTTGGCCAATTCTGATAACGAGGAAGTCTGAGTTTCTTCATTGGCAATGTGGGGATGATAATCCTGCTGTCTGAAGATAAAGATGAAAAATAAATAAAAGTGCTCCAAAGATGGCATCCACCAACCAACCCCTGGGGTAAAGGTGAGCCTTGAAGCATCAGGAGTGTGAAGATCCCACCTCACCTTTGAGTGACCTGTCCCATCTCAGCCAATCCCTGCTAACCAATCAACACTGCAAAATTCTGGAAATCTGCCCTTCATGAACCAACTTCTCCCCTTCCCATCCTCCAAGATAGACTTCCCCCACCAGGCATGAATTCAGACAGACCTACTGCTGCTGGAGAGAACAAAACAGGCCGCCGTTCCTGTTCCTCATTTATGATAAATGCTTGAAGAAGTAAGGAAGTCCCTTAATTAAGGCCACAGGCAGATTTGCATAACTGCTGGCTATGGTAGATAAGAATGATTTTTTACTTGATTTGACAGAGCTAACATACAAACCTCAAAATATTGTCAATTAGCTTCCTGGCTGGTTATCCACATGCATCTTCCGTTTCCTAGGGTGGGCCTTGGAGTCCTGTGTCTCAAGGAAATAGCACATGAAAAGACCCAGGAGAAAGGTGGGTGATGGAATGGTGGGTTCAGGCACAGCCCTGGCTTACATGGACAAAGGAAGCATTTCACTGTGACTGACTGGGTTCTGGTGTGGGCTACTCCAGGCTGGAAGGACAGAGTGGGAGTTGTCAGGAGCTACCTCAAACCAGCAAGCTAACATGGACATGAAACAGCTGACTTTGTCAAGCTGCCTGTCTCCTCATTATAATGTAACAGGAAGTCTTCCCCCAGGAGACCAGTGGACCTCTGAGCTCTCAAAGCAGATCAGGAGTGAAGATGGTTACACCAGGGCTCCTCACACCCTGTGGACACCCACTCCACCACCTCGAGCTACAGGCACCCCGCTTTACTATGCATCAGAACTTCACTGCCTGGGCACCCTGGAGAAAGCAGAGAGTTTGTAGTCCAGTTGTGCAGAAGAGGAGACTGAAGGTCAGAGTTGAAACAGTGTCCATGGTCCCCATCAGGAACACATGGAGATGAGAATCTGAACCCTCTCACCGTTATGCCACCAGTGGTGGAAATTGCCTCCTGGCTCCCGGGACAGACTTCAGAGCCCCGAGTGTCCCTGTAATTCCCAGAAGCCATCCGAAGGCCTCCCTCACATGTCGCTAACATGCAGTCTTATCATGGTTGGCATTAGCTACAAAATGCTCCTAAGTGCTCACTGCGCAGTGTCACACTTCTACCAGGTTAGATCGAGTCTGTACGTCACGTGCTTAGTTAGAACCAGAGCCTGGCCCTACAGAAGTATTCACTGCTGTTATTGGTAACAATATTCATAGAATTGAAACTCTCCGCTGCTGTCTTGATGCAGAGATGTCATGAACTATAGCATTTGTAGCCATATGAATATGTGATATTGTGCCAGTGAACATCAGATTTCTTTGGAGACTTGAGCACCCCTGGATGAGGGACAGCTGATGACCTGCCAATCATACATGCTGACACACTTCATGCTGAACTAGGAGAAGCCACTGAAGGAGTCTGAACGCAATAGGATACCAGCATCAGAACTGTACATTCTGAAGATCCTTCTAGCGATGAGACTTGGATCGAAGAGGACCACAACTGGAGATTTGGGAGGCCAGAAAGAGGTGGTGAATAGTTCTGGCAGAAGACAATATGCCTGAATTAGGGCTGTGGGAGTGGAGGAGAGAAAGGCCTGAGCAGGAGACTTTGAATGAGGAAGGAAAATCTGTTCTTCACTCCTGGATAAACAACTGTGAATCAGTGATACCATCTTTATCCCCAAAGGCAAACAGATCCTTCATTAGTGCTAGCAATTGAGGGCTGTGTGAGGTTTGGTACCCACTAGCTGCTAAACATGCATATAAAAGGAAGCACACCATATGCTGAAATGAGTGCATGCCAATTGGCCCCACTCAGATATATACTGCTTTAATTTTAACACTTCATTTGAACAAAAGTCTACTTCTAATGAAGCTAAGGATTCCCAAAGAGTTTTCTTCCTGCTGGCCAATTTGCCTGGCTTTCTCTGCTCAGTGCTGAAATGCCTCTTCCAAAGTGAAGGCCTGGATTCTGATATCTGCTCAACCTCAGGGTTGGTAGCGAGTAACCCCGTCACCGGAAGCATTCAGGTCAATGCCAGACACCCACCGGATGGAGCTGTTGCTAACAAGATGCAGATATCAGAAGGTGCATGCGATTGGGGGATGTTGGAAGTGATAACTTTTAAGGTCTTCCAAAACCATGACATTCTCAGAGGTTGAATCACAAGTGTGGTTCTAACAGAGTGGGGGAACCCCAACACAACAACAGGGTCAGAATGAGGATCTACACTTTTTCAAGTAAATCCAGAAGTTAGAACTACCTCGGGGAAGAAATCTGAGCAACTCATCAATCAAGATGGCCCATGGGTATGGGAGACTTTGCTTTCAACACTACTACCCTTAGAAACCTGTACAACTGAGGGACTTCTTTTAAGGCTAAGAACTGGGAAAACACTTCACTTGATCACTTGGACTATCAGAAAGCTTAAAGCTTAGTTCATGTAGGGAAGCAACAGCCTTGCTGACCTCTTTGTTCTCAATGATCCAACTCCACCAACATTCCATCTCTTACATGTGTCTGTCTTAGTCCATAGTTCGTCTCTCTATTCTATACTTCCTGTAAGCTACCTTAACTGCTCTGAGAAACAAGGACAGAATATATAACAGAGTAAATAATAAACCACCATCTGAAAGGCCTGTGACCAGCTCTCACTGATAAACTATGAGGAAACAATAGTGGGGAAGGGGGAGAAAGGAGGAGCATTAGCGTGGAATCAGAGACCGAAGGAGTCAACATTCCTCTGCCATGGTGGTAGCAGACAGACCTTTCACCTAGACTCAGGTCACTCTTTCTGTAAGGTGACAATGACAGTCAAAGGTCTGGTTGGAATGGAGCTTTGGTTTTTATTTTGTTTTGTTTTGTTTTGCAACAAGGCCTCATTGGCTTGGGGTGGATAATAGATGAGGCTGGGTTTGAACTTCTGACCCACTACTTGGATCACGGTGTGAACCACTACATGTGCTTTGCTTGCAGTACCTCCTTGCCTCCAGTCTCTAGTTCAAATCCCCAGAGCATCTTCAAATGCAGCTCTCCTGTCAAGTTCAGGCCCCTCCTGCTTACAGATAGCATCCTGGATTTATTTATTTATCCTTCTATTTACTCCTTACTCACTGTGTCTTTATTTCGTACATAGATTTCTTGGTATAGTCTGAACATGTCCATATAGTTAACATGCAATTTATAAAGCTCTTGGAAGAGAAGCGCTCTTACAGGTGATAAAGCCAAGGTACTCAGAGATTAAGCCAGTTACTGGTGAGAAGAAGCTGGACTCAAATCCAATCAACCAAACCCAAAGCCAGCCGTGACCCCGATCCAGCTCCCAGATGACTCTGCTGCCCTATTGTTCAGTGAAACACTTTCCTAAATGCTACTCTGAGCCTAGCTTTCTGCTGGAACATGGTCCCACCCACAGGAACGGTGTGAGTAAGAAGAGAATTCACACATGTATTCCACTGGTTACCATCAGAGAAGTCAAATCAGTATTCCGTGGAAGATCTGGGGGTGGGCTCTCCAGTGGAATGTCCCCTGACAGAGCTGGAAAGGATAACCCCACACAGGGGACAGCAGAAGCAAAGCCCAGAGGCCGGAAGGATGTGAACGGGATAGTGGCACCGGACCATTCAGGACTACAGGGTCTGACTCCAGTTTCTTCGCTAGTCTGCTCTTGTGCTAACACTTTTCCCATTCAGCTGTTCAAGACGACGATTCTGTCAGGTGCCTTCCGTGAGGCAGGCCTGGTTCTAGGTGCCTATTCATTCGAGGCCTTGCCAAGATCCTGGAGGAAGTAGGTTAGTGAATTAGAACCACATGGAATGTCATCTGGTGGTGAGAACAGCCAAGACAGCGTTCAGGAGCCTCCTTGACCTGCGATTTCACTTTCTAGATTCTGTTACCCGAGCTCAACTTTTGGCTCAAAAATATCATATGGAAAATTCCAGAAGTAAACTGTAAGTCACAAATAACTGTGACTAGCTATTGGTGCAGTTATTCTGCTTTATTATTAGCTGCCATGGTTCATCTCTTTCCATGCCAAATTTATAAATTAACTGAATCACATAGATGCATATATAGGAATAACCATAGTCTAGGTAGTGTTTGAAACTAATTAGGACTCTAGGAATCCACTGGGCACTTTGGAATATATTCCCTTCAGATAAGGAGAGGATGGCTACAGAAAGTAATGGGACAGACATGGGGAGGGACAGACAATATCGAAGGTCACTCTGTAGTAGATAGAGAAAGCTTCCCGGATGAAGTAGCATTTTAGCACCAACCCAGTGAGCTAGGGAATAAGCCATGTGGGTATCTGGTATGGGGGTGTTGTAGGCAGGGAGAGAAAAATGTAGGTGCCTAGAAAATAACTATGCTATTTTTGAGGAATAGCAATATGAGGCTTGGGAGGAGATGGAGGGAAGGTGGCAAGGAACTGAGAGCTGAGCTGAAGAGGGATCCGGATATATGGGGTCTTGTTCAATGGAACAAGGACTTGAGATTTTGCTTTCAATGTAGCAGGAGGCCCATGGAAAGTTGTTGGTGAACCAAATCATTATAGTCACAGGAACCTTTTTTAATCTCCGAAAAAAACAAATGTTCTGTTTACCTCGCGGTCTTTATACATGTTATCTCTTCTGCCAGGGATATCTGACTCCAACTCTTTTTCATTTTTGTTTTGTGCTGTTGAGAGAAGGCTTCAATACATTCTTTGACTGGCCTAGAATTTGCTATAGCCCAGGTTGGCCTCAAATTGGCTTCAATCTACCTGCCTGAGACTCCTGCGTCCTGGGATTATAGTCATACATGTTCTCCCTCACCCCCTCAACAGTCTACCTCCTCCCCTCAGGAAGATGGTCTTGACTCTCCTAAATAAACTGGATTCCCCTACCAAACAACTTCACCCTTCCATGGTTCCCTTTTGTGGCACGTACCGAAACTACCATTACGTAACTTCGCCTAACTTTCATTTGCTACTCTCTGTTCCACTAGACAAGGCTGTTTGTGTTCTGTTCCCTGGTTTCCTCAGGACCCAGGGTCTGAGCCCAAAGAGGTACTCAACGAATGCTCAAATGAGTGGGTGAATAAACGAAGCGAAAGATCGGGAAGAAAACCATTGGCTGGGGAAGCAGCTCCAACCTGCGGACCAGAGAAAGGCCACAGCGAAGCATATGACAAGTGTGGTTCACGGTGTGACTACACCAAACCCCTGGTGACTGTGGGCAGGAGGCATGGAAAGGAATCGAGAACGGAGGCAGAAAGAGCAGAAAGCTATTTTCTAAGCTGTTCGGTGGACTTCCTGTCCTGTGTGAGATTTTCATATTTGGGAGAGATTTTGAAGTTATGGAGGTTTTCCTGAACTTCAGGATTTGCAAAGACCTAAATGCCTGTCACTTGGGAACTCCTGTGCATGGTGCGACAGTTGGTGACTGCTGGCAGGATGACCATACAAGATCCATGCGGCGGCAGTCATACTAGAGAAGTTAGTTCACCTACCTGTTCATCCTGGCATCCAGCTGTTTATTGTGTACAAGGCCCGTCATTGTATACCAGTCATTGATTATCGACCACACCGAGAGTGAGGTCCTATGCTAGGCTATATTTAATACCCATTGGGCTTACAAACTTAGACAAGGCATTTGCTTTCTCTTTATAAAGAGGAAAAGGATCCTCATGGAAAAGAGAATGTTCTTCCCTAATAAATATGAAGGTTTGCTGGGACCTGTGCTTAGAGAGCTGTTTGGCATGGAACAGCAGAAGAAAAGGCTTTAATTCTGCCTCTTTGGACTTCCTGTCCCACTTAGAGACTTTGCTTTCATTCACCTGGTATCCCAAAGGTCTGGCGTGATTTGCTCTCTGCTTCCTGATAAGCATATGACAAGTGGGGTTCACAGTGTCTCAGTCTCTACTTGCATCCTGCAGCACACATCAGTCATTAGGTTCTTGACACCTTCATCAGCTCCCTGCTCCCCAAATGCTTTTCTCTCACCTCCCCCACTTGCACCTCTCGGCTTGTCCAGTGTTGACTTAATTGGTTGCTGGGTCCTTTTGAAAACCATGTTTTTTTCTCTCTCTCTTTCTCCACAGCCTTTGGCTGGAAGTCTGGCCCAGAACACATTCTCTGTTGTCAGATGGTTTAAAAAAAAAAAATGCAGCAGGCCAAGCTGGAGGTGGGGTGCACATCTATAACTGGGCAGGTAAGACAGGAGGTTTGGGAGGTTGAGGCCTGCTTGAGCTATTTAGCAAGTTCTAAACCATTCTAGATTGCAAAGTGAAACCCTGTCTCCTACCCTGCAAAAAATAAAACACAGAGAGAGTGGGCAATAGGACTTTGCTTCGCTTTGCTTGAAAGCAAAGGTCAGTGGGTTAGGGGCGCTGACAAGCTTCTTGGCCGTAGACAGTACCCCCGAAGACTTCCTATGACTAAAACACCAAGACAGAAGCAATTTAAGGGAAAGGGCATTCATTCTGACTGCCAGTTCAAACTACAGCCCGTCACTGTGGGGGAAGTCAAGGCACCAGGAGCAGATGGTCACATGGCAACCACAGTCAGAAGCAGAGATGAGTGAATGCATGCTATTTAGTGAGCGGTTTGTTCGTTTTATGCAGTCACAGAAGAGCCCCATCCTAATTAACACGGGACTTCCTATAGCAATCGAAGTAATCAAGAAAATCTTTCACACGCATTCTCAGAGGCTAGCCACTATTGGGAAAATAATCCTGCCTAGGTACGCCCAGAGGCTTATATCCTAGAGGTGTCAAGCTGACAATTTTGAACACTAACCATCAGGTGAGGTCATCAGTAATCCACCTCAGGCATTGAGGTACCAGGAGGTATAGGAGTAGGACTAGAATTGTGCCTGTGAAACTTACTTATTAGAAGAGAGAGAGTGACGGCCAAAGCATTTGTTTTCTTTAATAAAATTCCTTTGCTGGCCCGCACCTCACAATTCAGAGGTTGATGACTCTTATTAAGCTGTCTGAACCCCAAATGGCATGTCCTTGACATTTTCCGTGCCTTGGGCATCTCTGGCTCCAGGCTGCCTCTGATAGGATGTTCATCATTAAGGGACAATAGCACTGATCCCTCAGCAACGCAATCTTTCCAGATACACCGGATCTGCGAATCCTGCTCTGCTGCTTCCCACTGCCTTAAGAAACGAGTTCTTACAGCTCTTATGGCTGTTCGCCACGCTATACAGGCGCTGCGCTTAGTAGTTTACAGGCTCAATATAATCTAGAACAAATGACCAAAACGAGGAAAGTTGTCTTTATGTTCCCTCTTGGAACACCTCTCAGGATGAAAACTTCCACGTGTTCACAAAGTGATAGTTTGATTGACCATTTGCAGTGAGAGATGATATCCTCAAAAGACAGCGAAGTGAGCGCCATGAGTGCTTAAATACCTCCGGCTGACAGTCTCCAGAGCTGTCGCGCTGCTGGAAGACAACGTGACGTGTTAGGCGGCAGTGTCTGTGTGTTCCGCACATCAGAGAGCCGAGCACACTGCACAGGCACAACTCAGGGGGTGGAGAAAGTCCCATTGTGAAACATGTAATGAACCCTCTTTCTTCATCTCCTCTAGGAAACTACCAGAAAATCCATCTTTATTCATCAGTGCTCTTGGGACATAAGGATTATTTCACAGGGTAGAAAGAAAATCAAAGGTCTACAGAGTCATCGATATGGGAAGACAGGCATAAAACTAGGTTCCATTTAACCCACCACTCAATGAACAAAACATTACCCTTATTTAAGTAGGGGATGTTCAATGTCAAATATGTACTTGTATGAAATAAATGTCCTATGTGATACAGGACATATACAATGAATACATATTATACAATGAAAACAAAAAGTAAGAAAAATATTACCCTTCATTACAAATGGGAAAAGTGGGGTTCAGATGGGCTCATCACTTGTCCAACACTCAGAACTTAAAGCGGTAACACAGTTGTTTGTAATAGGCTTACCTGATTCTAAAGACTGCAATTCTCCCCCATGAGAGGAGGGATTCTTCTGTGATTCTATGACCACTTCCTACTTCAGAAGCTTTCGGTAAGCCTCATAGTATCTTTGTCTAGTTTTAAAACCATATTTTCAGCCATGCTAATAACATGAGAAACAGTTGTGTGGAGCAAGGAAGGAGAGAAATGCTTCTAGCCTTGGGGTATAAATAGCCCACTGATCTCCGTCTTCAGAAAAGGACAGAAGTGAGACTGTAGCAGGCGGAGGGGCTGCACGTGAGGGGAGCAGCCTCTTTGCACACATGGGCACACACTGCCGAAACAGGATTGGAGTCGTCGCTGCCATCTTCTCCACAAACGCCCACCGCGGAGTGACATCACTGCCAAAGCCCAATTAGCTCACAGAAGACCCTGGCACTCAGTGATATTTCTTCAAGATGGCACAAAATTCCAAATATAAATTGGGTCCACACTGGGCGATGATTCAAGAAAGTCGTATTGGCCAGTTCGCAAGACTAGAAATATCCATTAGACAGACTTTGGAAACTGGATCACCACCTACAAAGACAGAGGTATAATTACAGCCCTGGCCCCTTGGGAAACATCTAGAAAAACAAGGATTCTCGAACACAGGTGTGGTTCTCATATCAGAAACTGTACTTGCAGAACCTGGAAAGAAAGTTTACGGAGCTGCATCATCTTCCTCAGCTGTCTTATCTTTTTAGGAAAACTGTTAAACACTTAAAATAGCAAGAACTCTCACATTTGAGTTGCTTTTTACAATTCGCATGCATGTCCTTTTGGGATCCATAAAATTATTGCTGCTATTTTATAGAAGAAAATCTAAAGTTTAAGGGAGGCAGGTTTTGAGGGTTATCTGAGAACAGGGATTTACATCCCTCCTCTGTGCATTATCAGCTTGTTTTCTAGAACTGGACATGCCCTGGGCATTCTACAAAATGCCAAGTAAATTGAACAGGATGGAATAAAACAGAGACTTGCCCAAGTTCATAGTAACAGCAACAGAACTTAGAGCCTAGAGTTCATTTGACCACATAGTCACCGGGCAGCTCCTTAGTGACTGGCTTTGTGCTAACCACTAGAAGTTGGGAAGGACTCACTGTGATCACAAAGACCCTTCAAAGTTAAAAGTAGAAAAGCAAGGCAGAGAAGAGAGCCAGAACTGAAAGCGTGGAGGAGGACTTCACTTAACACTGCTGCTTTTGAAAATGGAGGAAGAAGGCCACAAGCCAAGGAATGCAGCCAGACTCTCGTAGAGAGCAAAGGCAAGAAAATGGATTCTTCCAGAGCCCGTGGAAGCAATGCAACCATGCTGTCCAGTGAGACCCATTTTGATGTCTGGCATCCAAAACTACAGGATTTTATTGCACTGGTTAAGGCACTAAATTGGCGGTCATTAGTTGTAACAACAATAGGAAACTCATTACAGGACAGCAGAGGAGTAATAAGTCAAAAGGCATGATTTCTGCGTAAGTCAGAAACTGACAACTTTCCTAGTTTTCACTCATGATGAGTCGATAACCATCCACACCACACAGTATTAGGTGGATTTTAAGAAAAATTCCTTCTCCCAAGTCATCCCCCAAGCCAGGACTCAGGGAGCATCGTGGAAAAGGGGGTGGTGTGAGTGTAAGAGCCTGAAGGCAGGGAAGAGTAGGGTCAGATGACATCATCTGGACATGACTGGGCTCTGCATTTATGAACTCCCTGGAGCCAAGTCTGCTTCCATAAGACCTGAAAGAATTGGCCTATGTACTTTGCATCCTGAAAGATGAAAGACTACAAGTACCCCAACCTCCCTCAGAGACTAACTAGGGTTAAAGTTAAATGAAAGAGAAGAGGAACAACTCTATCCTATCATCCAACACATGTCATTAATAGTAACCCAGATGGGACTCAGTAGGACAGAGAGAGAGAGAGAGAGAGAGAGAGAGAGAGAGAGAGAGAGAGAGAGAGAGAGAGACATAGGAGTGGGAAAGATGCAGGTGGGGAAAAAGAAAGCTTGTAGTGGAAAAATAGGGGATTGGAATTATGTAATAAAGGTAAAAATGACATGTAAAGCTATAAAATTGATAAATTCCCTCTTTTTTTAAGGAAAGAGCCCTTCTTAGGCTGGGGCTATAGTACAGTTGGTAGAAAGTTTCATGCACGAGATCCTGGGTTGGATCCCCAGCACTGTATAAACATGTTTATGATCCCAGCACTTGGGTGGTGGAGTCAGAAGGCCAAGGTCAAGGTCATCCTCAGCTACATAAGGAGTTTGAAAACAACATGGATAGAGACATTAAATAATATCTGACCACATACAGATCAAAAAGTCAACAATTGTAACATGAGAAAAAAATGTCCTACATGGAGTTTAATGTGGTTGCTCAAGCACAACTGTATTAGAGGATATAAATGTGGAATTACACACTGAAAAAAAATCACCTTTTCAAAAAATATTTATGACATTGGAAAAGTTGATGGGCATTTATAAACCAATGTAGGATGCTAATTTTATGAAGTGGAAGGACATCTCTAAAAAGGTAATAATGGATTAAAATTTTAAAGAAATTATTTTAGAAGTCAATATTGGTTATCTTTGTGGGGTAAAATCAAAAGAGATTTTAAGTTTCCCTCCTGTATTTCTGTGTATTCCACATGTTCTATAATGAACATGAATTACTTTTATAATCAGAAATATAAACAATTTTTATTACAAAGCAAGTACCCCCTGGGTAATAAGAACCACAAAATTAATCATACCTTTGACTGAGTAATCTCATTCATAAAAAATATATCCTAAGGAAATAATTCAAAGCAAGGAAAAGAGACTTACAAGTAAAAAGGCTCTTGCAGCAGTGTCGCTTATAATAATGCAAAATGGGAAACTGCCAGAAGATCCAGCAATTTAATTATGATAAAGCAAATTGTAATGTATTTTCTTGATAGAATATTGTGTAGCCATAAAAATAATTAATACAGAGATTATCTAGAAACACAGACGGCGCAAAATAGTATGAAGTGAAAAACTCAAGCACAAAACACAAAACACTGGCAATTATAATTATTCCACTTACATGTGGATACAGATGGAAAGTAAGGACAGACATTGTAAATAGCTACTATCGTAGAGAAAAGGGGTTCTGAGAGCAAATTGTATAATGTTGCGTTAATATAAATAGAAGAATTTCACATGGACAACACATCAGCTAAAAAGCAAGAAAGCCAAGGATGGGAGAGCAGTTAGTTGAGAGCACAGATTCCACAGAGACACTAGAAGCACAGGCCATATGCGCCCACCAGGGTCATTGCTGACATGCAAAAGAGCAAGAATTGAGTTCTTGTCTCCAGATCCACCTCAATATATGGCCTCTGTAGGCCCAGGCCCAGGCCCAGGACAAAAAAAGGACAGGCAGGGCTACAGAGACAAGACTGACATCTACAACTCTCTGGTGAGCACTTACAAGGTGGGAAAGGGTATTTTCATGGAATTAACATAGATCGTGAAAGTCAAAATCAATATGATTGAGATATAGGAGCTGTTTTGGGAATAGTTTTCAAGTTTTCAAGTTGCCTAGCATGCACAAAATCTTACATTCAAATCTTTACTACTGCAAAAAGATAATGTAAGTTTTATGTGTTAAGGTAGAGGGCAGAATTGTTGAAAGAATGAAAGCAGAGTTGGGAAATAGCTTGGCGGTTAAGTGGTTGCTGTGCAGGCAAGAGTACCGAAGTTCAGATCCTCAGGACCCATGTAAAATCAAGGCAGTTACTGCATCCACCTCTAAATCCAGCCTGGGAAGGTGGAGATTGGGAATCTCCAGAACAAGTTAACGAGTCACATTAGCCATATTGATAAACTCTGGGCTTGATTACAGACCTTCTCTCAAAAAGAATAAGGTGGAAGGGAAATCAAGAAAAAAAAATGATTTCTGATATCTATCTTGGGTCTCCACATACATGTGCATATGCACTTCCACCACCCGAACATGCAAACATACATTATATGTTTGTATGCCACATACACAAAAATGAAAATATAAAATAAAAAGAATGAATGCTAAAAAAAGTCAATGAATATAGTAGAGTAGAACCTATATCTCATTGCAACAGTCTAAAGTAGCAGGTAAGTCTCTGTCAACTCTGCAATAGGAACCACGCACCTTAAAGTCACAGATCAAAAAAAATAAAATAAATAAAACCTTAACCTATTATGGAGAAATGGCTCTGGGGCTGGAGATGTGGCTCAGGGATTAAGCCTGTGCCTTGCAGGCAGAAGGTTCTGAGTTCAGATCCTAGACCCCACGTATAGACTCTGGAAGGAAGAGGGGGGCGGCCTGCGTTTCTGGTCCTGGTAAGGCGGAGCCTGTGAATCCCGGGGCAGAGTAAACAAGGAGGAGGTGGAGGCGTTCATGGTGGTTCCCGAATTCGTCTGTGGTTCTACACACACACACACACACACACACACACACACACACACACACACACACACACACACGCGAGCGCGCTCTGATTAAATGGGGGTTATTATGGAGCAAAAAGATAATGTTGAAAAATCCAAAGGCTTCTGAAGCCATCCCTTGGGAGACAACAACTATTCACTTTTTAAGTTGTTTGTAGAAAGCATGTTGTTGGCAAATTGGTCACAGGATACACAGTTCTTCTGTGAATTCAGTTTTCAAGTTAGATTTTGAGAAATTCTCAATCCTTGGATATATTTTTAAGGTAAAGAACAGTTCTGAATTCAAAGAAGACTTTAAAGAAAAAAAATAAGGCAATATTCACAGTAACAAGGGTGCCTGTCCTGGAACGGGGTGGGGTTCTTGCTCCAGCTTCCTTCCCTCTCCGCCTCGCAATGTCTTCTCTTTGAGCCAGGGATGGGAGGGAAGACAACAACGCCTTTGAAAACACCAAGCTGGATCACTTATGTGACAGGTCAGCACTTCATTCTGATGGGTTCTGCCATCCATCCATCCATCCATCCATCCATCCATCCATCCATCCATCCATCCATTCATCCATCCATTCATTCACTCTTGCATTCAAAAAAGATTTCCCTTGTATCTATATTCTATTTGAGGGGCTAGCAATATGACAGAGGGAAAGATGGCGAGGTCTGATGCCTTATTAAGTTTGTGTTCTGGAAGAAGGAAAACACTTGTGAGAAATTACCAGCAAGGGAAGACTGAAGCACCCACATATTTGCTACAAAAGGTGTTTGGTCTCTAGCCCACCTGTCAGTGGTACACGCACTATTAAACTCAGATGCTTGACAACCTTCAGAAGAATTCAATTCTAAGAGGTGGACCATGGAGAATTTGTCTAATGATTTTGTCCAAATCCTAAGTAGAAATTCACAGTATTTGATGAATAATGAATGTGAATAATTAATGCATATGAGAAAGGAAATTTTCTTACCTGTCAGTTACTTATCTTCAAGATTACACATCCATCACTACTCCCCCGAGGGAGTAGACTCATCTCCATAGAAACTAGGGGCAACTAGAATGTTAATTATGTCTCAGTACCAGATTTCCCCAGAACATGACTCACTGGGAGAAGACCTTCGAGGACTAATTTGTTCTGAAAGGTAGAAAATTTATCCGACATATTTTTTAAAGCCCTTAATAATGAACTTTCTTCATAGACCTAAGAAACTGTTGAAAGACTGGTCTTCTCTGCGTACACAGAAGGAAAGATGTTATGGTCCCAATGTATATGTCAATTTATATGTCAAAGCCAAAGTCCCAATGTAAAAGGCATTAGGAGGTGAGGAATGATAGCAGGACAGTCATGAATGGGAGTAAGTTCTCAGGAGAGTCTGAGGGAAGTTGTATGCCCTTCTGCCATGTAAGGATGTAGATTCTAGAATGAACCTGGTCAGACACCACATCTTCTGATTCAATGTATTGACTCAACCTCGATATCAGTAGTGCATTTCTGCTGCTTATTAATGACCTGAACTAAGATATATTGTGATCACATCCTAGATGAATGAAGACAAGTGGATTGCATAGAAGTTTGTGTATTCTTTGGGGAAGGAGAAGGAATAGATTCTTGAATACACAAGTAGAAAGGGGACTATTTGTGGAAGAGAGGGAGCCAGCAGGAGGAGAACAAGAAGGGATAAGGAAAGGTGAATAGGACAAAGTGATGATACGCATGTATTAAGAAGTCACAGTGGAACCAATTATTTTGTATGCAAATTTTAAAACAGATCCTTAATCTCTCGGGGGTGCAAGTGTCAGCACTTGGAACAGCAGATGTTCATGGTACATTGCTACTGTTAGATGCCCTACTGAACGAACCACCCACTTGGTGTTGTGCAGATACAACTCTTCTTATTTTTACTCTGACATTGTACATGACGTCCTTCCTACACACATTATTTCATGTAGTCCTTATTTTTAAAGAAATTAAAAATGGGCACAGATCCAAAATATGTTAGCTGCATTGTTAAATCTCAAAAAACTAAAGTTCTGGGAGAGCTCATATAACGACAAAGCCACCCCAGTCATTCTAATTTCTTCAGTACAGATACATTCTGCTGCAGAAACAGCAACGTGTTCACTTTAGATCTTTGATGGGACTTTTATTATTTTTCTTTCAGCGACAAAACTTTATTATTGTTTTTACCTTTATACAAACTCAATAGGTACCCTCCTCCTTCTCCCTCCCTTTCCTACCCCCTTGTTGTCCCTTCATCCCACACTCCCACCGACATTTTACCCTTTTTAAATTCTGAAGTACCCTGAGTTCCAAAATACACTATACCACAAGAATTTTGATTCAGTTTTTTTTTTCATCATCTTTTCTGGAAACTTTTTTGATCAGAAAAGTCTAAGCAATTCTTGGGCTGGAGAGATGGTTCAGGAATTAAGACTCTGCCTTGCAATCAGAAGGTCCTGAGTTCAGATCCTAGGTCCCATGTAAAAACGTCAGGTACCAGTGGTAGCAGACTGTACTTCTGACCCTGGTAAGCAGAACCTGGGAAATCCCAGAGTAAAGCAGAAAGGAGGTAGAAGCCATCCAGGATGATTCCTGAAGTCACCTTTGGTCCTCCACAGAGACAGACAGTGCCCTCTGATACACACACACACACACACACACACACACACACACACACACACATTAATTAAAACAAATAAAACATTAGTGAACACAATAAATAAATAGATAAAAATTTAAAAAGTAAAGTTAAGCAATTTTTGCAATGTATTGTCCTAAGATGCCAACCAAAGATGCCAAATCTTTTTTATTATTATTTTAGAGTTTCATACATGAATACAGTGAACTAATGGTATTTTCACACTTCAAATCTCAGCTTCATTCTCCTGTCTTCCCATTACAACCCCTTTCCTGTCAGCCTCCCTTCTGTTTTCATGTCTTTTGGTGTATGTGACCCCCCTGTGTTTCATCTTCATCCCAGCTGGGGTGGGGTTGGAAGAGAAATTCCTGGGCCCCGCTCTCCATGCAGCAGAAGCCTTGCACTTTGGTGATTAAGAGCATAGTCTTCACACTGGGAGGAGAAAAGTCCACATGATGTACTCTATGCAGCGCAAATACTTTTCCCCATATTACACCAAATACCTGACAATCTTAAGATGAGCATTAAGCATTGGTTTATGGACATGAAGAAATCAGGTCTATCAGAGATAACACAGACCTGATACTTGTAGTTAAAGGCTGGTCAGTAACCATGGCATAGGACCTGGAGGTGAGGTGCTCGCTATGGGAAGTGTCTTCTGAAATGTCACCTCATTCTCCAATGGCAATAGAGCAGATTATGAAGCAGAGGTTCACCAATACTTGTCCTGTAGACTTCTTGGGACCTAAGACGATACTGTGATACCATATCCGTTTTCCACCTGAGGATAAGCAATCCGTCTTTCCCTTGGAAAGAGAAGAAAACGAAATTATTGTGTATAGTTCTACCCATCAGGAAAGTCAAGGTTCTGCTGCAATAACAAACAACCCTCAAGGCTCTGCAGTCTAAGACAACAAAGGTCATTGCCCATCACAAGGAATCAAGGGAGAGTCAGTCAATATAGTCACTCTGACCTCCGACAGCCCCTCTGTCAAACACAGTTACTTACTCAACAGAAGGAAAGAGAAGGCGATACTCTCCACCGCTTCTCTTGGTTTCTGCTCAAGAATGATTTATTGTCACTTTCGGGCACACAGTCATCATTTAAAGCAAGCCATTTAGTCACACCTAACCTTCAATGGACAAGAAAGTACAACAAAGTCATGAATTTTGAGCTTTTTTAATAAATTGCCCTGTTGAGCCCATATTTTCTTGAGTGTCTATGGGAGCGGCGCACTGTCCTATGCAGTGTGAATCAACAGTTAGGTTAGGCACTAAGAACAAAAGTGAAGCTGATAGGGATAGTTAGTGAGGGATGAGATTGGGGAAGGCCTCTCAGAAGAATATTCGAAAGAGACAAGGGAAGCAGCTGACCTTCAAGGCCCAAACCAGACACAAACAACCCAAATCCCAGGAAAATCCAACTTGGTTCTTAAAATAGAGGCAGAGAGGAGAACAACCAGCTCGGAGGAATCTGTGGGGTTGAAACAGTTCAGCTCTTGCTTCCAATCTCTAGCACAGCATCCCACTTCCTTCTTTTTCTGACTAAAACAACACATGTCGCAGAGCAGTTCCTTTTTCCCCATGGTTAAGCAACATGCAAAGGGGTTTTACTTCAGGAGAGACAAGCAATCAGCAAGTGTTCTGCAAATAAAATTACCTACCAGCTACTGGGTGTGTTTTAGGAAGTACCCTAGCTGATCTATTTGCATTTATTGAATAGTCATACAAAGTCATAAGAAGGGTAAAATAGACAAAATACAGAAGAAAGGTAAACTATGAAAGAGGTAGCTAACTTCCTGGAAAAGCGTGGGGATATTTTGTGGCAAAGATAGAATCTGTGACCCAAGCCTGTGCTCCACATTGCTATAAAACACAGCAAACTTCAGGCTTTTTGAAAGTAAAACTTGAGAAAATCCACTTCTGTATGAATTATCATCCTATTTAAAGAAGGAATTGTCCCTATTACAGGAAGAGAAGAATTGCACCCAGACTTCATGGCTAAGATGTTTTTTAGAATAATGATCCGGTCAAACTACAGACAAGGCTGGTTCCCTTCCTCACGCCTTCAAGGATTCACCCAAAGGTCACCCTCCCCATGCTGCTTTCCTTGACTCCCCTGTCCCACTCCGCTGTCTTCTTCTTAATGTTCCTTGCTCTCTCTCTACTGCTCACTCCTTTAGCATCTTGCTATATATCACATAGTACAGGCTTATTGTTAGCCTTTCTCCAGTAGAACGGAACTCCACAAGTGAGGACAGTATCCTTCATAAAGGCCATCTTTAATAAAAAAAAAATCACTTTATCCCCATCTCCAGAATAGGACTGTATCTTATTTAAGCAAGCGGTCTCAATCTGGAGTATATTAGTACACCCGAAAGTAGGTTAAAGCAGGATTTATTGAGAACCAGAGTAAAAGAGAGGAAACTTTCAGACACTTGGTCTAAGAGCAGCAAAGGAAGCCAAAGATACTTACTAATGCCCTGAAATTCCACCAGTTTTATGGGAGAATAATATATCTGTATACGTCATTAGAGTCTCAAACAAAATAGTAATCTGCCAGGGTAGAAACTTTCCATGGTATAGCCATACAACGGAATATTACTTAGCCATAAAAAGGAATGAAGTTCTGAAACATGCCACAAGATAGTGAAGTTTAGAAACAATATGCTCAGGGGGAGTGCACACAAAGACCACACGACCCATTTACATGCAAGGTCCAAGGTAGGCAAATCCAGACACAGAAATAGATTCACCAATGACAGTCGAAGGTGAGGAAGGCAGAATAGGGTTTTCTTTAAGGGTGATAAATGATGGAGTAGATTGTAGTGTTGATTTTGTAGTATTGTGGATACACTTCTGGCACTGAATTACGCACTTTGAGACGGTTACTTCCATGTGGCCAATTTTAATTTGATTCCCCATGTCAAAGAATTGCTGTGCATACAGGAAAACTGCAGATGACAAAGGCAAGGAAAACCATTTCCAACATCTAACAGGATTGATGGGGGTGCCAAGTCTGAAAAATCTGTCAGTTACCATCAAGCATTCTAATCATACATGGGATCAGCATATTTATAATGTTAGGAATAACAGATTACATTTTATCAGGTTTTCCAGTTCTGAACAAATTTCCAAATGGATCCTTTCATTTAACTCCCAGGGAAAAGGCTTGTGAAGTGAGTGGAACAGGTAATAATAAGGCTCGTGAGTCTTAGAAGATGACTACCAAGTGGGGAAATGAGCATCTAAGTCCAGACCTGCCTGCGCTGTTGGGGCTTTAGTTCCCTCTTTCCTGATGTTTTGGGAAATCCCAGGTTTTCCTGTGGTAATGGGCAGCACACTGCCTCATTTCGTCTCTTTTATTGGAGCCTTATCATCCCACTGTACTTTATCATACCCAACATACTTGACTGTGATCAGAGTTTCTGACCAGAAGCTATGTGGACCCATAATAAATGAAACCACTAGAGAAAGCAGACCATAATTTAATAAGTGTAAGTTTCTGGGAGAATGTTTCAAAATGTGAGGTTGATGATAAGAAATGTCAATCGATGCTAATGAATAAAACCATGGATCTAGTTCAGCTTCCTCATTTCACCGCCAAGGAAGTTCAGGCACTCGGAGGCTGGTGGCTCGTCTATAGGGACCCAGAGAGGTAGTGACAGTAGCAGAATTAGAACCCAGAGTTTTTGATGCTCTGTAAAAACACACGGATTCCTCAATAAGCAGCTTTCCAACCCAGGAGCTAGAAGGAGATGACCATATTTGCTTATCTTATGTTCATCACAACTACAGAAAGGGAGAATATAAGATTCAGTGATTTGCAATGGTCTAATGCTTGCATGTAGATTCAGATGAATTCATTTCCACTGGGTTGGAACACAGTGACATGGTAGGCGGCCTTTTTCTTTTACCTAGAAATGGCCAATTATCCAGAATTTACCAATGATGGTTTATCAGGAGAGTTGGTAACTGGGCTACCATAGCAGCCCATGATGTCACTTCCATCCAGAGATACAGACTTTGAGAGCTTCCAAGCTGGGGTTCCCCTAACTCAGTCAGCTGACCACCAGGGAGAGATGTTGTGCTACTTTGAGTCTAGTTCCACCTTCCTCCTCCAACAGCGAGTACCATGGGCTCCCTTCCCCCTCTTCACCTGTTCCTTCTCTCAGACCCAGTTAAGAGGAAAGAAAGGTGGAGGAGCAAACTCAGAAGAAAGAATCTGTGAGAACTAAATGAGTTAGCAAAGCCCCATAGTGAAGCTGCCCTGATGTTCAAAGCTGTGTAAATTAGATCCTGAACTCCTTGTATGGAAAGATCAAGCAAGGTCTGGAAAATGGATGAGATTTGTTCAAAGGCACAATGTCAGAAAGGAGTGGAGTCAGAACTAGACTCAGATCCTCCAAATTCCAGCCAAGGGACATTGCGTTTTCTCTACATAATTACAACCGTTTCTTTTTTAAATATGGTAACCACGATCTTGACATATCTATGACTTGGCATGTCAGGCAATAGATATGGATATGGATATACACATACTGTTTGCACATTTTGCAAAGTTTATTTTGGATAAGTATGATCATGGACTCCTATCTTAAACGCCTATATCTTTTTGACAACTAACCCAGGGCCTATCTTAGAGAAAGAGTGAATAATTGTTTCCTGATGAAATAAGGGATCTAAGACATCTAAGACAGGTAAGAAAAGTAGGGTGTGACAAAATGGCATTTTTTTAATATGGTGATAAGTTCTAGTTGTACATAAAGTACAAAGCGATCAACATACTGGAGACTAATTAAGTGCTGCTAACTAATTTATCCATCAACTTGAAATATTGGTGTGTGTAGCCAGAAGATTTCCAATGGACTCTTGCTGATATGGTGAAGTAGATTACTCAGTATCGGTCACATTCACCAGACCTGTGCAACAGCTCTCCTAAGAATCCAGTGGGCCAACATAGTGTTGCACAGCAGTACTTTGAGAGTTAGAAGTATGAGGATCAGCAGTTCAACGTCATTATCCTCTACTACATAGCTAATTTGAAACCAGCCTGGGCTACATGAGACCCTGCTTCAAAAAACAGACAAATTGGCAGGGAGATGGCTCAGCAGTTACAGCGCTTGGCACACGAGCAAAAGGAAGAGAATGTGAATCCTCAGATCCCGTGCAAAACGCTGGGTGGATGTGAAGGCCTACCTGTAATTCCAGCCCCAGAAGGCAAAACCTGGGACTCCTCAGAGCAAGCCTACAGCCAGACTAGACAATCGGTGTGCACTGAGCTTAGAGATCCAGGCTCCAAACAATGTGGGAGAGAAGTTAGCGATGATCTCCCCCATATCACCCCCGGGGCTACCACTCAATCACCGGTGCACACAAGCAAACACTCACACACAGACACACATACGTGCACTCTATGCACATATATACATGAAAGGAAAAAAATACTACCAAATAACTGAAGAGACCCAAGCCCAAGCATGTTCCGCCTGTCTAACAGGGCCTGTGTTCTTTGATGGTCTTTCCTTCACCCTCCAGACTCTAGCAACTGCCATTCTTCTCTGCTTCTGAGTTAGATTGTTTTTGTTTTCACATGTAAGTAAGAACACATATCCTCCTATTCCCTTGGCTCCCCCATTTTCCTGCCTATTGAAAAAATTTCACACTGCATCCTAAAGCTGTCTCTGTCCATTTCCACTGGAGAAAAAGCTGGCAAAACTCCAGTAGCTACACAGTCTTGCCAATTGTGAACATTAAGCAAGTTCCTCCAACTGTCTAAAATTCAGTTTAACCTGTTATAAAAGGGTCCTGCTGCTCACATTTGAATTTCCATAGATGAAACAGTCCAGGTAATATTCCCAGCTTCACATGTGGCATGTATTGACTTAACAAAATTTAATTGACAAGTAAAGATCCTATATATTTGTGGAGTATAATACGATGCTTTGACATATGTAACATTTTGGAAAAACTAAAATAAGCTAATTAGCATGTGTATTACTACACTTTTGTGTTAAGTTGAAAACACTGAACATCTACGCTCTTTGATGTACAGTCTACGAATGACAGGCACCACAATATACGTAGATCTCCTAACTTTATTCCTCCATCTCATTGAAATATATTCTTTTTTTAATTTTTTTATTATTTATTCAACTGTGTGCGCACGCGTGTGTGTGTCTGTGTGTGTGTGTGTGTGTATGTATGTGTGTGTATAGAACCACGGACGAATTCGCGAACCACCATGGACGCCTCCACCTCCTTCTGCCCCGGGATTCACAGGCTCCGCCCTACCAGAACCAGAAGCGCAGGCCGCCCCCGCTTCTGCCTGGCATCTATACGTGGGATCTGGGATCCGAACTCAGGACCTTCCGCCTGCAAGGCGGAGGCTTAACCCCTGAGCCACCTCTCCAGCCCTGAAATATATTCTTTAAAAAAAGAAAAATCAAGTCTTGTTTTATTTTAATCTGTAGAGAAAACTCCGGTCCTAATGCTTGTATGTGACAAGCACAATATTCGCTGAGTCATCTCACCAGTCTAGCTAGGTTAACCCTTGAAACGCAGTAAACATACTTTTCAGTCAAAATAAATAAAAAATCAAATTTGCCAAAAAGGAGTTTGCAAAAACTGGCTGAAATAGATTCGTGACCGACTTATCTCCACAGCCCTCATCCCTAGTTCCGGATCACCACCATTTTACTCCGTTTCTGCTAGTTCAGCTTCTGTAGATTGCACATGTGATAAGATCACGTGGCAACTGTCTTTTGAGTCTGCTTTATTTCTCAGCATCAAGCCTTCCATGGTGTTTGCAATGGTTTGGCCATGGTGTTGCAAATGACAAGATTTTAGTCTTTTCAAAGCTATTCTGTGTAGTGCCACATTTTCTTTGTTTATCTACTGTTGGAGGAATCCACAGATTGATTCCACATCTTGATTATCAGAAGTGACACTTCAATGAGCACCCCGTACATGAATCACTTGGACACACTGATTTCATTTCCTTAACACATGTACCCAGGAAGTTCTTAGTAAATGTTGAGGAATTCTTCCCTTCTCAAAGGCCCTGGCTGGGTCTTTGCTTAATTCCTCTGCTGGCCTATTGGACATCTAAGATTTTCAATGGTATGGTACCTCTCAGTCTTCCCATTGGGTCAGAAGCATTCCTGACCATTAGAACAAAGAACTCTTTGCATTTGCTTCACGGTGGCTCTCTGCCATATTTGAAGTGATGTCTACCAGCTGGGTGTGGTGGCGTACTTCTGGAATCCTGGTACTCAGAGTCTATGACGGATGAGCACAAGTTCAAGGCCAACCTGGTCTCCCAAAGCCAGTAAAGACAAATGCCCAGCACAAACCCAGTACACGATATTTGTTTTTGGAGGACGAAATGGAACCGTCTGGATGTAATGGTGACAGAGGTGGGCTATAATACATTGGACCTTACAATAAGCAGAACCCTTGTGTTGGTGTCTTCTGAGTGTCTTCACGCAGTGTCCGTTTCCCTCAAGAGTGGTGGTCAGGTGTGTGGTGGTGCTACCCTTCCACTGGCAGTGAACACCTGGATCTCTCAGTGTGAGGCCAAGCCGCACTTCTCTGCTGGCTCCTTGTCCCTCCACCAAGAGGAAGTGGTATCTGGGGGATGGCAGATGACAGGGTGACATCACCCACCTTCGTCAGCACTCATTTCGTTTCTTCAATTTCAGCAAAGACATGATAGGAAAGGTTGTTCCTTCATCACAGGGGTGGCCCCACGGTCTTCTTTATTATTGAAAATAGGGGAAGGCTCTGTTCACTCTGCCCTTCGCTATGAGCTTCCCATTTCAGTCCTGAGTTTCTGGAAGATGTAAAGGTCAATAACTGAAACTTAAATGGAAAATTCACTCATCACACGTACCCATACCATAATTTAAATGAATAGAGGAACTCATCTTTTTTTTAAAAAAAAAAAAAAAAAAAAAAGGAATTTAGACCATTACCTGGGTGTAGTGGCTCAGGCCTGAAACCTAAGCACTTGGGAGTCTGGGGCAGGAGAGTTGCTGTGTGTTTTGAACCACCTCGAGCTCCATCTCAGCCCTGAACTACAGGGTAAGACCTGCCCCCAAAGGACAACACAATTAAACCCAAGAGGAAAACAGAACCAGAGCACTGAAGTCTGAGCATTCCCAAGTTAATCACTGAAGTCAAGAAATGTGTGCAGGGCTGGAGAGATGACTCAGGGGTTAAGACTTTGCCTCACAAGTCCAAGTCCTGAGTTTGGATCCCAGGTTCCAGGTTTAAAAAAAAAAAAAATGTCAGGTAGAAACAGTGGCAGTCTGCACTTCTGGCTCTGGTGGGTGAAGTCTGAGAAATCCCAGAGTGAAGCAAAAAGGAGGTAGAAATAATCAAGGATGATTCCCAAAGTCGCCCTTGGTTCTCCACAGGGACACAGTGCCCTCTCTCTCTCTCTCTCTCTCTCTCTCTCTCTCTCTCTTACTCACACACACATACAGAGAAAGAAATAAATAAAATTTTAAAAAAGAAATATCTACAGACTACCATTATCATATGAAATCTCTGGATTGAGCTCCTGTGCATTATGTCCAATTACTTGTCCGTTCCTCAGCCAGCCTGTGTGGAGCACGGTGTCCGCGGTGAAGGCACATAAGTGCCACACACTGGGCTGAAAGGAGCAGGGCTGAGACCTGGACTCAGGAGAGTCTGTCACTAGCCCCATCCAGCTGGGCCAGGGACTTAGTCATGAGTCAGTGATATGGAAATTAATAGCACACAGCCTCTCTCTTCTCAGAAATGCTAACTACCATGCAGACAATATGTATACATATGTATTTACTGCTTACGCAGCCAACATATATTTTCTGTGTAGACAGCATGTGCATTTACATATGATTATAACCGAGTGAGTGATACTATACCAATGTTTTAAACCACAGTTATGGAAATTCCCAAGGGATAAATGACTCTGAGTATGGATAGTGGAGAGAATGAGCAGATACCAGAAGATGTTCTATGTGCTTTCACGTGGGTGGGCTCATCTCACTTTATTGAACTGAAAAACACCCCTATGTGATAAGTGGGCACTGGTGACTCAATCCCTGGCCCAGATGGATGGGGCCAGTGAACAGTCTCCTGAGTCCAAATCTCAGTCCTACTTCTTCCGCCCAGTGTGCGGCACGTATGTGCCTTCTCCATGGACACTATGCCCATGGAGAAAAATGTATAAGTAATTGGACACAATACATAGGAGCTCAATCCAGAGATTTCATATGATAATGGCAGTTTGTAGACATCATGGTAACAGAACACCAGACTAACGCAATGTGCGAAGTGCTATCTTAAATACCTTGAATGGAATAGGTGATTTAATTTCTATAAGAACCTAACTATACAGGGGTAAAGTCCATTTGCAAGATGAGGAGTCTGTGATCTAGAGACTGGAAGGTCATTTGCACAAAGTCTTATCAATGGTAAGAAGTAAAGTCAGGGAGGAGATTCTTGGGCCCTGCCTTCAGCTGCTATGGCACTCCTAGAAAAAGATAACATGCCAAGATTCACCAGCTGAGAGAGGCAGGGCCTGTCTGTCCATAATGAAGATAGTACGTCACCCAAATTTTTATTATCATTAAGAATTTATTATTTTAAAATAATGAAAAAGGAACTTGAAATATGCATTAAAGTTCTCTGATACCATGGAAAAAGTAAAAACTCTATTCTGTGAAAGGGGAACTCCTGAAAGTATTGTGAGTAGAGAACAAAAAAGCCAAGCCTTGGAGTCTGTACAGGGGGTTGGGGGGGGCACAACTGCGGAGAATGAAGTGAGTGAACTTTATCAGGGGGTGCTGTAGCAGTCACAGAAGGGATGGAGAATGAAAACAGGGGCATGGGTAATGGAGAACGGGGTATGTGATTCAGGAGTCTTTCAAGATGGCATCACTAAACCTTACCCACCACACAGGAACAGGTGCCCAATAAAGCGGAGCCCAGAGTTCACAGTCGAGATGATTAAGCAAATGGCAATGCAGTTAAGTGATCAGGAGAAGAAAGTTTTGGACATGGGGGAATTCTGGGGCCTCTAAATACACCAGAGAAGCCAACCTGAAGAGGAAGATGACCTTATTTCAGGATGTAGGAACAGTTTAACATCCTGGTCTCTACAGAAACCTATTATAAGTAGCCATCAGTATTGAGTGATGGTAGTCATGACATCATTTCAAAATACGGTTTCAAATGCCAAGGATGTCATCATTCATGGACACATCATCTTCAGAGCCACACTTAAGATGTCTCACTGAGAACCTTCATGATAAAAAAAAAACAGGTGTTATATTAAGTGTAAACAATTCTCAGAATATCAGCAGAACTGCCAAATTTAAGAACTTCCCTTCTTAAAAATTTCTACTAAAGAGCTGAGGAAATGGCTCTGGGGTTAAAACCTTTGCCTCAAACAAAAGAGCCTGAACCTAGAATCCCAGATCCCATGTAAAAATGCTGGATCAAAATGGAAGTGGCCTACACTTCCAGCCCAGAGCACAGAAGTAAGGACGTAATCAGGATGATTCCTGATGTTACCCTTGAGCTTCCATAGGCACAAACATTCAAGTATCCACTAACACACACACACACACACACACACACACACACACACACACACACAAATGTCTACTAATTTGGGAAATGTTTAGGAATTAATCAGATTAAGAGAAAAGAAACAAGGCACCAAAAATTTAATATGATGCATTCCAAAAAATTATTAGCTATAGATGTCAATTTGGCAATTGAAGGTTGAGCCTTTGGTCACACCTGTGAAGAATTAATAGTTAAGGCAAGCCCTGAGCAAATCTGTGGGAGATTATCTAATTAATTTTGTGGCAAGATCCAGTCCAAGGTAGATGGGACCATTCCCTGCGCACACGGATAAGACGGAGAGTGACCTGACAAGAAATTGGAACACAGGCAGACTAGCAAGGATAAAAGGACCTCTCTCTCTCTCTCTCTCTGTCTCTCTCTCTCTCTCCACTCTTGGGTGTATATTGTGTGGTCATTTCCCTCAGGTGCTGATGGTGTGAACTATACTACCATCTTGATGAACTAACTATAACCAAGAATCGTAAGCCAGAACAAATCCCTTGTTCCCCCAAATTGTTTTGTTCATGTATTTATATCAGTGGCCAGAGGAGTAACTGGATTGTACCTATATCCTATATGCATATTATGAATATATAGGTACATACATTCATAAATGTGTTTACACATAGAATAAAAAAGGAACTGTGCTAAAATGCTGACAGGTCCTTCACTAGGCAACTCATATCTAATCATTAATTATAAGCACACAGATCATGTTAATGAGCTCTCATAGGGTTTCCAACTCGGGAACTAAGCTAAGAAGTTAAAGGCACTTGTGAGATAATCTAAGCACAAGCTCCTCCCAATCTTTTGCAGCCAATGGATTCCTTGCTTTCAATCGTCACATAACTGCTCTGAAGGAATCAAATCATATGCCCCAAATCACCACTTAGAAAGAGGTAGAGCCAGGATTTGGATCCAATATGGATCACACTGAGACTGACAATTATTTTAGTGGCTGACCACTATCAAATGTTTCTAAAATGTTCTATTATCTCATAAAAATGACTGGTTTGCACGATAGTTCACTGATCTACATCATATATAAGTACATTCTCCAACTATAATTAGCCCAACTGATATTTCCATATTTGTGAGGCAACCCGTGTGATTTCTTAAAAGGCATGTCCCTACCTAGTGGGGATGCATGGGTTCTGAGCACACTACAGAATTGTCCACGGGCCCCTAGCACTCAGAATCATGTATGTAGATACCATTCTGCTTGACTTACAGAGGCATGTACGTCAGCCAAAGAACCTGCCAACTGGAAACTGAGTAAGAATATATACTGTGTCATCCTTGTAGCCACAGAGCTGGATGTTGTCAGGACATTAGCTAGCCAATTACATCACAGTGGCTCCACCATTCACTAAAGTCTGATTTTCATCAATGTTACCTCTTCCATCAAGTCACAGTGTTTGAGGCAAAGTAACAGCAATGCCAATAAAGACAATACCCCCTTCTAGTTTCAGACTGTCTCGTTTGACACATGTGCCCTTCCTGAAGAAATCTTAAGTCTGTTTTGATATTGTCCTTGTCCCTCTGGAAACTTCCATCCCTAGTTCTCTATTTTTGCCCCAAATCCTCCAGTAAGTCTTAGGTCCGAGAAGTCTCAAGCCCCTGTTGAACTATTTCTAGGGAAATCAACCCAAATCCTCCTTCCCTGCCTCTGCTGCTCTTCCCCTTCTGATAAGGTAACCCTTTATCAGGGAGTGTTGGCACACTGACCAGCCAAATCCTGTTGGTTGAAAGCAAAAGGAGTTAACTAGGCAGAGGAAGGGCCACCAGACCTCAGAAGTTCTCTAGAACTGTTTCTTATAACTGCTTGAGAAATGTGTCCTGCAGAAACAGAAGCCCCGGTGTCTCTTGGTTGGCAAAGGGACATTCCACAGTTCCTAGTCATAAATCAGTCTGCCTAATATAAAAACTTAAGAGTTAGAAGAGTGTGAAGTCTGTTTGTTCCTGCTTGCCTACCACCACTAAAGTTAAAGAGCTTTTCGCTTTCATGTTAAATGAAGACTTGTCTCTTTCTTGTTTTCTGAGAACCATTTCTCCATGTTTAGGAGATTCCTAATGGGTGCTGCAGTTACAGCAGCACCAACTGAAGATTCAAACACATGAACCTATGAGGGAAAGCTCACATTTGAACCATGACATAGGAAGTCAGTGTGGATTGGAATTTCTCACATTAGGTTCTGGACACTGGGCAGACATTAAGATTTAAAATTCGATGGGAATCAGGCACATCCGAATGCTTCCAAAAGCACCCAATGACTTCGTTTGGGCATTTCCTCTAAAAAGAAGATGCTGTCCCCATAAAGTCATAGAATCCAACCTGTCTTCTGACCTCTTTTGTTTTGTTCATTTGGAAATGTTCCAGGAAGGAGGAATGGGCTTTGGTAGTGGAAAGATAAGATTAAGCCCCTTCTCTTCATAGATTCCAGAAATCTCTCCCTTACCAGAAATAAGTGTCTTGTAAACTAAATTGCACAGGCAACTGGTTCAAAGAAGATCAAGTTTTGTAGAAAAAAAAAGTCATTGGACAATTTAACTTAACAGCTGTCCAGAGCATGTAGATGTGGCAATAAATAAGACACACATGACTATAGTCTTTGTAGAGTTCATAATCAAGAACTTCCTCTTGCATCTTAAATTGATTTTGCAAATAGAAATCTTTACCAAGTGTGCTAGTGACAGAATAAGATACTCAGTCACACTCTGACCATTCACCTGTGTCTACTCCTAGGCACATGCCATCAAGGACAGAACAGTATAATAAAGGTATGTAAAATGTGAATTGTGTCCATCATGAGCTTGAAATCTAATTAGGAAAATAAGAGAGTCAGCCAACAGAACAATGAATTCAGTACTAGACTGCGTGGTACAGATGGCTGATAACTAGAAAAGGTTCAATAAAATGTTCATTATTATGGTCCTAGCAATAAATGTTAAAGAAGTCTAAGGAAAGATGGATATAAAGATATCTGGAAATGCATTTTGGAGAAAGTAGTACCAAAATTAGGCCTTGAAAGATGGGCCAGAGAGGGTGGGCCCGAGTGAAGGCAATAAACAAAAACAGAAACTCACAGGCAATGGTGGGGACAAATGAGGAGAACCGTTTAAATAACCACAAATTGTGAATGTTATAAAACAAAGCCAAACAATTCAGATCGCACCTAACAAACAAAATTATAATAGCAATACCATGTCAGCTCCCCAAACACATGCGCATTCTAACACATTCTTGGAAAGAGTGCTGTAACGTTGATTTATATCTGACAGTCCAAGTTTAAAAAAAAAAAACATGAAGGAGCTGCCAAATCTGCCTATATAAATCCCAGTGATTTCACATGTTTTCATCCTATGAACTGAAGGCAACAAAAAAAGATTTAAGCCTTTGAGACGGGGGCCAATAAAATGGTACCCAATGAAATTGCTCAGTGGAGCCACAAGAATCATGCTTCTCATGTCAAAGAGCTACATCAATTCTGATGCACTGACGGTCTTCAGCATTTGGATGCATGATATTAAATAGCTCTAACAGGTGTGTTCATCGAGCTATGCAGAGGTACACTGAACTATGCAGAGAGGCCACACGATGACAGCATCACGCAGTCAAAGATGCCACCAGGGCCATGTTCAGTTTATTCTGCCAGCAAATGGTTGGCAAGACCCTCCTCTAGAGTCTTCATGGATGAAACTGCATGTCTTTTGCCTTGTGAGATCACATTGCAAATGAACAACAGATCACAAACCAAAACTGGAGCTAAGTAAGGCAGGTTGGAGACATGCCTCGATATGATAATGACTGGCCCATGAAAAGGAGGCGTTCATTTGCTGTTGCGATGAGTTGAAAATGTCACCTCCAACTGTCAGGGAGACATTATCACTGCCACATCCCAGTGCTTACAGAAGGATACCTGAGTGCTAAGCAGCTGCTGCTCCATCCAAAATCCCGGCAGATCAACAGTCCAGGGCTAGCACGCAAACTTCTGGGCACAACCAAAAAAATCTGTGTTTTAAACTGAGCCCCGGGGGTCTGTTCTAAGATCACTAACTTGGGGAGCAATTTCAAAGCACAGACTCTCCGTTAGCATCCCAGGTCTCTTAAACAAACTCTCACAGGTTAGAGATGATGGCTGAGACCAAGTGTTCACATAATAATGAAAGTAAGAGATGCCTGATCTCAATCTGTCCCTTCTCACTAAATGTTTCCTTGACAGGAAAAGGAGACTCAAGCTACCTTTTGATTCTTACCTTGGACATCAAAAAAAATCTGAAAACTGGTAGTAACTTTGCCTGGCTTAGCTTTCTAGGCATAGCTCATTCCCTTTCTGTTCCTGGGTCTTTTCCTTACGCATTTTTAAAATTGTGACTTCTAATTAAGCCAGAAGTTAAAGTGTGAAAGCATAAGTTGCAAATGTGTATGCTGTGAACAGTTCAGATTGAAGCTGTATCAGAGAATGTCACTTCTTCAGTGAGCATTGTACATGTGGGTGAAGATCTCATTTCATGGCTTCACACCAAGGGTGGGGTTGCTCTCTGGACAAATGATAGAGAATGAAGGGTAAAGAAGGGGGGGGCGCCACACGTGAGACAGGAGGGACCGAAGCTTTGATCCATTTTACTGAGAAGTTCCTCTCTCTCTCTCTCTCTCTCTCTCTCTCTCTCTCTCTCTCTCTTGCTCTCTCTCTCTCTCGCTCTCACTCTTGCTCTCGCTCTCTCCTCCTCCCCCTCCCTTCCTCCACCAATCTGTTAAAAGAATCAGCTGTGTAATACACTCACGGATGGACCTTTTCATCAGAAAGCAGGGTTGGAAACCCACATCTGCATGGGAAGGCAATCATTACTTTTAGAGAGTTCGTTTCCTCGCTGGTAAAATAGGGTTAGTAACCTCTGCCTTGCCTTTCTCTTGTGGCTGTTACAAAAGTGATTACACGACAAATGTTTGACAAAAATGCAAATTATCGAACGACGCATGGAAATAGCTAAATAAAAGTTCTTTACATGTGGTAACCAATTCTTTCTTAATTTTTTATTTATTTATTCCTCACCGAACAGGACTTTCCTGTTCCTGAGAGAAGCTGGTAGATTTTCAAAGAGCAGTCTGTTCCAGCAAGCTCTTCAAACAGGAAAACTGAGCAGTTGAGGTCCCCAGCCAGGAAAAAGGTTGTGTTTACTTTGACCTTGAAGTTATACTAATCAAATGCTGTGTGACACTAGAGGCCATTATATTCGGGTCTGACAATTCACTAAGAAGGAGTTTTCGGACCTGCAACATGTCCAAAAGAAAGCAACCAGAATATCAAGGGTTCTGGAAGCCCTGCCTCACCAAAACCAGTTGAAGGAACTTGGCACATGTCAACTTCAGCAGACATGTCTTCAGCTTGTATACAGTACACAGAATTGCTATGTTAAAAAAGGGAATCTTCCTTTTTCCAGGGTATGGATTCCCCAGTAGATGAAAAATGTTGGAAGCAAAGATATCGATTCAGGGGAGACAAATCCCTGAGCAGAGGACATTAACAAGTGTGAGGATAAACTCTGGGACATCACTGTCAGGTGTTTCCAAAAGGGATTTTTGTCCTTGGTGAGAAGTTGCAACCCCTCATCTTCCCATGTGCTGACCGTAAGAGGTCATAGCCCTTCATCCCCGGGGGATGCTGTCTTACATCCTTGGAAACCAGCCAGCGTCTCTCCATTAAACAACATCACTTTGACTCTAGGGAGTAGAAGTCAAGAGTTTATTCTGAGAAAGCTTCAATGTGAGGATTCTGAGCCCATCCCCACCCGGAACGGTTGCTCTCACGTGTGTCTCCATTCCTCCCTGATATTGCCTGGCTTCTCACACCAAAGCTGGATCCAGCATCATCTCCCTCCATACACACACACACACACACACACACACACACACACACACACACACTGGCTTCTCACACCAAAGCTAGGTCCAGCATCATCTCCCTACACACACACACACACACACACACACACACACACACACACACCATGCTGCCTCCCTTGGCACCGAGCCAGGAAGCACTGCTTCCATTTGTGTTTTCATTTAGTAAATAAAGATCAGAAATGGCTGCTGCTTTCAGAGATTGAAAACTCGGGTCTGCAAATAAATATCTTGGGGGAATTAAAGAAGATTTGGAGAACAACAGTCAATCTCAATATAATTAAAAATAAGCTCTCACCTGCTACTAATTTCCTCCTTGTTTCTTTGCTAACAGAAATCTTTGTTTGAACAAAGAGGTAAAAGGCACAGTGAGAAGCTGTTTACATAGTGCAAATGAGACTGCTAATTGTAGGAAGCCTGCATGTTAATGAGAAAGAGGTTATTTATCAGTGTGAAATTCTGAGTGCAATAAATTGCAGGTGATATTTCAGGAAACATTCATTTTCTAATGATTTCTTTTCACCTCCAGCGGTGGCCCCAAATCCAACTGCAGCCTGTTGTGATGAAAGAAGAATGGGTCTGGATTCTGATTGGAATTTGAAGTTAGCGGTGTGCTCCATGGTACGCTTCTTTCCCTCTCTGACTTTTGGGTTCCTCATCTGGAGAAATTAGAAATCTCTAAGTTTCCTTTCGTCCTGGCCACCACAGTGACAGAAACGCCAGCAGTATGTGTCCTACTTCTACTGAGAAATAGGTTTCTCTTTCTTGGGATAGACTTTGTTGTTCTGAAACCGGCCTACAAAATCTCCATTCTTGGAAGGGGGCTGACTGTCTAGCTCCCAGGTTTCCCCCACCCTGGTTGCTACAGTTCTGCTCAGTTCTTTCTGAAGAACTCTTTGGAGATCCTTGGAAACCAACCAGCCTCCAAACAATACCACAACATCACATGCCTCCTAGCCACCCTTTCCATCCCTTTCAAACTCCCTGTGAAGAGTCCGTTGGTCCCGTGGCCTCGCAGTGACTCATTCATATTACAAATGCTGCTTGAGTACCTACTGTGCAACGGAGGTGAGCACCAGGAATAAGGAACTGCCCGGGAGGCAGGCAATGGGCCGCGACCTCACAAGACTGGCTAGGGAAGAAGTCAGATGTCAAATTAAAACGGTCTCCCTCACTACAGTGTAATAGGGCTGCATGGTAAGGCAAGGGATCCTGTGACAGGCAACCCTACCCATCCTAGTTGACCAAAAAAGGCTGTCCTGAGAGATCTGCACTCAAATCTCAAGTGGAAATAAGTTGGTTGTCAAGGAAGAGGAGGGCAAGTTGAAAAAACGGTGACCACAAAGATCCTGGGTAAGAAGGGGTCCAGCGTATCATAGGACCACAAAGTCAATGTGGTCAGCGGACTTAGTAAGCAGCAAAGGGACGGTGGTACTGGATATGTAGGTAGAGTCAACTCAGCAGGACTCTGGAGGCCCTGTTAAGGCTTTTAGACTCTGCCCTGAAAAGCAGGAACCATTCAGGTTGTATTAATCTCCCTCATCTGTTGTGTTTGTAATCCAGGTTCCTACAGGATTTAGCGGGACCTGTGAAACCTCTTCCATTCACTCAGATATACAGAGACACCATACACACACGTGTATGCACATACCCTCCAAGTCCCAGGATCAAAAAGTATCACAGTGCTCCAAGAAAAATGAATACACAGATAGCACTTTGGTCACAATACCCAGGAATCGCTCTCAGGAGAGAATCCAGGTTTCTCTACCAAGAACAATTTTGTAGGATGCAGGGACTTCAGGGAACCAGCAAGGTCTCCCTTGGCTTCCTTTCTTGGACATGCTAGGTGAGCAGAATAGGTAAACAAGGAAGGACCCTAAAGCAGTGGACAGTAGTGCAATGATACGTTGGACACACAAAATGGGAATGAAACACAGGCAAGGTGCAGAAAGAGAAGACGGCTGTGGGGTCTGGTGAAGGTCACATGGAGGTCTCACCGCCCACTCCCAGAAACGTCTACTGTCAAGCACTGATGAGGCTTGTCCCAAAAGAGGTAGTAGCTGGGAGCTGTGTCCTAGAAAGCCACCTAGGCATCTAGCATCCGTGGGTACTGCAAGAGACCTAGGCTGAGGGAGACAGAATAATGTCACAGTATGACTCATGGGCCACAGGTCTCACATTTACATAAGATATGGTGACAATGCCAACTCCAGCCCCAGAGTCACTCGGCTGGCCCAAGAAGGGGGAGAGTGGGTGGGCCACAGCACGCGCTTTGGAGTCAGATCCAAGAATTGCAAACCCTGCTTCCCCCACTTACGGTTATTCTAGTGTAGCCTCAGTTTCCTGCCAGACAAAATGAACATCATAATCTTACCTATCTCAGAAAGCCATTGAAGAGTATTAGTGTGGTAATGAAGGAAAGGTGCTTAGACATGATTCCATCCTGGACCGTCGTAAGAATCCAGTGATGGTGAGCTCTGATAACTGAACAGGAATCTGTCAGAGTAGGCCCGGGAACCTGCATCTTGTATTCTACCTTGTCAAATCACATGAGGTACCATAAACATTTCCCACTCTTCAGGGGCCTCAACTGGCTCAGCTACTTGCCCAGGGTCAGATCCTGAAGCACTGGCTGCTCCTTAGAAACAGCATATTCTACAGAGATGAGAAGGCAGCTAGCAGGGAGTCTGATTAGAGAATGACCGTGAGCCACACTGGCAGTCTCTGCCCACAAGTGTGTGCGCTTGAGAAAGGGCTGAAGCTAAGCTTATCTCTGGTTCCCAGAAGGGAATGCACTTCTGCTAGTGATTAAGGCCTGGCCACTCTACCCCTCCAGCATTCTGTACGCTGCTTCCACAGCACACACAGCCCCAGGTACACGCATCTGTTCAGGAATGTGTCAGCCTCGACCTAGGACTTGATCCCATGACTGGAGCCTGACCATATCCTCAACTCCAATCGTGATTCCTGGAACACAGAGGCAAGAACCAATGAAAGAATCATCCAGGTTGAGGTCCTGAGCCTCCTAGTGGCCTGTGCTAGTTATTTTTCACATCGCTGGGACAGATTTCCTAACAAGAGGAATTTAAGGAAAAAAAGGGTTTAGCCTGGCTTATAGTTTGAGGGGATACATGGTGGGAAGGCACGGCAACAGAAGCAGGAGGCCGGCTGGTTTGAGTCAGGAAGCAGAGAGAGATGAATGCTGGCGCTCAGCTGGTTTTCTTTTCATTCCGAGAACATGGTATAATACTGCCTACATTCAGGGTGAGCTTTTCCACCTCAATTAACCTACCCTAGAATATTCCTTCCCAGGCATCCTCAGAATCTTGTCCCTCGGGTGACTTCAGATCAAGCAAAGTTTGACAATGTTAGCTATCACAAAGCCTAAGAAGGTAAGGCTGATGGCCGGAGGCCTGGTGTTTCAGTCTATCTCTGCTGCGTTTGGGCTACATGGATCATCAGTGCTTTCTTTATTATCTCACGGTCTGCTTCATTGCCTGTGACATGGCTACTAGAATGTTCCAGTGAGAAAATGGATTTGAACAGTGCTCATATGTCATCAACAAAAGCACAAAGATAAAATACTTGCCCCCAGACAGCAGATTCGAATGGAAATAGACTTTGTTACATGTGTCTTTGGGCTATCCTACACAGACTTGCCCTTCCTTAGTCTCCACTTGTCCCTGTGATACTGGATTACACTTGTAGAGGTCTGCTTGTTCAGGTTCATGTCCTACGCCAGAGTGACCATGAGAAGCAACCCAACCTACTGAAGCAGGACCCAGCCTGCTCCTTTGGGACTGTCCCAGTGCTGTCCCACCACAAGGTCTTTGGCAAAAGGAATTGAAAATATCTGGTTTAGATCAAGTCTCCCCTGCTATGTACATATATGTAAGAATCTCAGTGTCTGAAAAGTGAAGTGTTGAATAGTAGAGGCTCATGTCTCTGACTACTGGAAGTCAGGCTTCCTCCCATGAGAGCCAAGGCCAACTCTGGACACATACAGTGGGCACCCGAGGAGGTGGCTGAATGAATGAATGAATGAATGAATGAATGAATGAATGAATGAATGAATATTCCCTGCAAGGGATTTCATACCAATTGCAAATCTCTGGTCATAGATACCGGGCACAGAGCGCTCCTTGCAACAGATTCCGCAGTGTGGTCCTACACCACAATGAGAGAGTCCTCCATTCCTCATAAAATTCACATAAGCCTGCATCGGGCATATTCACCCCTGCGCCCTGCATGCTGCCTAACTGTTCTCCTCACTCATTGACCCTTTGTCTTTCATCCTTCAGATCTAAGCTGAGTTCTAAGGTCAGCCAGGGAAGCCTTTCTGAATGAGAATAGGACAAGACAGCTGCTTGTCAATCTAGGGCAAAAGCATTGTTCTGTAACTGGGAATAGAGAGGGGGCAGGGGACGATGCTCATCCCAGGGTATTCTTTATTGAAGGGAAGGAAGGCGAAATCCCCATTGGACTCATTAGAAGTAATTGCCAGCAAACCATCAGGTTAACAGGAATAATAGCAAAGAAACTGTGCGGCCAGAAAGGAAAGGTGATGTTCTAGCCATTTCCCTTTCTATTGGACAGAGGGAATATTAGTTAATACTCACCATGAATGGACACTGCCCAGGCCACAGTAAAGGGTCTCAAAGAAGAATCTTTGCCCTCTACGCTGAGTAATGCTTCTGACAGCCAGAAGGGAGAGAGAAACTTGAGCTAAGAGTGTGACTTGAAAAGTGGTTAATAAAAGCAACAACAAAAAAGGGTAATAAAACTCACAAACCAATTTTAACACAATGGGAAATTCCCATATATTTTTATTTTTGGTTTTGTTTTGTTTTAAGGCAACAGCCTAGGTTTCTTGTGAAAATTGAGTGAAACCCAAGAAATAGAAAATAAGAAGAATCTTGTTGTTATCCTCCCCCGACAGAGACAAGTCCCAGGGGAGCAAAGAGATGCTTCTTATACTATAACTGATCAACAAACCATGGAGTATTGTCTTTAAAAACAGGAACCTTCAAGATTCAACTATTTTAGTATCAATGTCTCACAGGAGAAGGTCAAAGGCTCTGAGATCAGCCAGAGATGGCTAAGAATCACTTTCAAGTCAAGCAAACAGGCACAGATTACTCACCCTTTTGAGCTTCCATTTCTTCACCTGCTAACTTACTTCTCTCTGCCTTCTAAAAATCATCACTTCAAAATATTATGTGGGGAGTGTGTCCCTTTTTTAGCGATGTCTACCGAGTCCTTGACACAAGGCCTAAGTAATTGTTCAATTAACCAGTCAACACTAATTTAATTAATTCATGCTCATTATAATGTAGGAGATGCATCCAGTATAGAAATATATATCATAAAAATGCAGATGAAATTACACCCATAATAAGAACATAGGACAGAAAGCAGAAATAAAAGACAGTTAAACATTATGAAATTCCTTGACTTCAGGAAAGAACCCAAAGAACGTTCTACTCTGTTCTGTGAAATGTGGAAGAAAATAATCCACAATGTGATTTTTTATTACAAAAATAATGACTCATGGAATTTCTAATAGGATATATATTTCCCTAAACAACAGAGAAACTGAAAGGACATAAATTATATAACATATAAAAATAATTCCCTCAAACGTTAAAAAAATCAAAAGAGAAAATGAATGAAACAAAAAGAGAAAATACATAAACTATATCTATCTTGTCAAAAGCATGTAAGTGGGCTATCAGCCCATCATACATTATAGTGATTCCTATCCTCTAAAGAGCTCTGCCTATGATAACTCTCTATTCAGAGATTCTTAAACAGATTAATGAATCAGATGTACTTGTTGTTTACTAAATAAAACAAATCAACACTAAAATATGAAGAACAGATGAAGGACTTTTAAATAAATGCACACAAATCTAATGTATGACTTCAATATTATCGTCAGATATTTGTTTTGGGCAAATGTGAAAGATATTCTTTATATAGACAAAGAGTACAATGCACCATAAATTTTGTACAAGAAAGGAATAAATGATGGAAGGTAGATAACTATAAGCACTAATGAACCCCAAGAGCAGATCATTAAAGTAAGTGTACAAAGACTGGAACTCTGGGTAAAGGAGGCTTCTGGGAGAAAGGGGCGTGGATAATACCGGACAATGCCATTGACTTTTAAGGTATTCTCCAGGCAAACAGAGAAGCCCAGGACCAAAGGTCAAGGACAACAAGTGAGATGGTACAGTGGGCATCCATCGATGCCCTAGAAGTAGCAGAATCCTTTGGCCAGCGTGGTACCCTCCTTCTTTGATAAAAGTGATTTCTACAGAAGAAAAGGAAGCCAAACAATTCCAAGATGGCTTAGTGGTTAAAACCTTTGCCTCACAAACAAAAGGACTTAAGTTCAGGTCCCCAGATCTTATGTAAAAATGTCAAGATATGTGGTGGCAACCTGTAATTCTGACCCTCTAAAGGCAGAGCAAGCAAGCTGGCCAGACTAGCTCTAATGGAGTGCTGTAGTTTTGATTAGAGACCCAAGCTCACAATGATAAGGTCAAAGAGCTATCGAGGATGATTCCCGATACCACTCTTGGGTCTCCACAAGCACACACTCAAATGCACTCATGTATGTACACCTGCAAACACACATACACCCACTCACATGCAAATCACACATGCACACACACACACATGTACACACACACATACATATGAAGGAAGGAAAAAAGATTGCCAAGATGGAATATAGTACTAACTAGCACAACATTTTATATATTACCACTTATTACTGTCTATAAACTTAACCTGGATTGTCCAATAGAAACATAATCCAATTCATACACAATTTAAAATCTTCTAGCAATCACATATTTTCAAAGGTGACATTAATATTGTTTATATTTAATTCAATATATCATTTCACTGTGAATTAACACAAATAAAACTTCTGTAAAATTTCTTGCAAACTCTTGTTTGTAAGTTGCCAAAATCTTATGTCCATATTACTAACAACACAGGGAACTGGGGAAATATAGCTCTCTCACCAGGAGAGAGAAAGCTACTTGGTGTGGCTTTCTGGAGCTGCCCACATGCTGGACCATGTCAGGAGACCCCACTGATGTGACAGAACAGCACACTGATGGCTGTCTTGAATTGAGGGTTTGGAACTAAGAGAGGGTTTCCTGAATGAGAAGCAGCCTCTGCAGATAGAAACCTCCATATTACTTCCTTGCAAGTGGCAGTCAAAAAACAGCTTTCACCCACACTGTTCGTAAACGGAGCTGTCGCTGCAGCTCATGAGCATTTGTTTAAATTTCTTCATCAGACTGTGCATTCAAGTGAGCAGAACAACTTGGTATAGCAATGCACTTCCAAGTGGCTTTATGTCCTTGTCTTATTTAAAAATATATTACCTCATCTCATCACACTGGGAGAAAAGCTCAAAGAATCAGCACATTTCAATGAGAGCATCAGACCACTTAAATATGAATAACAGGTATCAGCCATCATTAATGTTCATCATATACATGTAATATAATCACACACTCATATATATCTTCAGTATTCAAGGGATTAGTTCCAACATTCTCTCTCTACACCAAAACTTGTGGAAATTCAAAACTTCTATAAATAAAAAGTATAGTATTTGCATTTATTCAGTGTATATCTTTTTTTAAAAGAGTCATACAATGTATATTTTCTTATGTATTTTAAATCATCTCTAGATGACTTGTAATAATAAATGTGCTATAAGTGATGCATAAGTGGCTATTGTACTGTACTTTTTAGGGATGATGAGGAGAAAGAGATCTGCATGTTCAATGCAGGCACAGTTTTCCTTGAATATTTTTTAACCCATATTTGGTTGAATGGGTAGATATAGAACCCAAGGATACAGAAGACTAACTCTACAGATAAATAACTTAGAGAGAAGGAAATATTTGTTAATTCATTAGCACAACTGAACATAGACTAGTCTTTTTTTTTCTGCCAGTGTTCAAACAATGGTTTTGGTAACCAAAGAGGGTAAAAATAAGTACAATCTCACTTTTAGTCCTAACAAAGCTGAAAATGTCCTCTGGGGAAAGTGGCCCGCATCATTCATGGTCATTTTTCCTCTGTCAAGGCCACAGTTCTAAAGCATCTACTTGTGCAGAGTAGGTCAGGGTGGACGTCTTTGCCTGGGGGCTATATTATCAAAGTAGAGAACATCTGTTTTCTTTCTGTTACCATTTCTCCAACTCTAGTCATTGGGGGTGCTTGGACACTCTGATAAGGGTGCTGATTCAGCATGAACTCTCACCAAAAAAGGAAGAATTCAAATATATGATGAAAATATCTAAAGCCATTACATTCCTTGTTTCCAAGCGCTGAATTTTTTTGTTTGTTTTAGGGATTTGGTTGTGCACACAGAAAAATCTCAATTTAGAAGACATTCATAATATCCCTTCTCCTGCCCAATCCAATCATTTCCCCCAAAATGGCTTGATTTTGGTTTTAGAAAAGCAGAGTTCAGTATGAGAGTATCTGTCATATAAGTCTACTTTACCAAGACAATAATCCGTGGGAAATATAGCATCATATTTATTATTTCCCGGGCATCACTATGTATGCTAAGCAAGTACTCTATGATTAAGCTATAGCCCCAGTTTTCTTTCTTTTTATTTATTTATTTAATTCTCTCTCACTAAGCTGCCCAGGGTAGCCTTGAATTTACTCTATAGACCGAGCAGGCCTTGAACTGGCATCCTTCTGTACCTTGGATCACAGGTCCTTGATCCCAGAAGCATTTGTACCACTGAAGCTGTGCAGGAGGATCTTATCTCCAGGATCACAGACTAGCTCATTAATCTTTGGGACTGAGTACATTTGTTTGCATTTGCAACACGCGCGCTCACACACACACACACACACACACACACACACACACACACGTGCACACACGCACACTTGTAATAAGTATCTTTGGAAGGTTCTACTGCCTAGGCTGAGAAATTGCCCAGCAAGTAGTCCATGACACCAGAAAGATATGGGAGGTCAAAAACATAAATGTCAGAACAACCGTGCCAGAAAGAGAAATGGACACTCTTAATGAGAGGCAAAGCAGACAAGACCCCCAAAATTAATTCCGAAAGGATTACCATGCTGGGGGATATGAAAAGACAGAGAAATGCACAGGAAATAAGACAATGTCTGAACCAGGTGAGGAAGGCAGAGTCTGTATGCTAACTTGACCTGCAGGTGTGGCTTAGACACAGGTAGACCTTCATTTTTCTAAGGTACAAGATTCCCCTGGGGATCTCATTAATGAGGATAATCTAGTGGTTCTGACCTAGGCTGGGGGCACCAAGTGGAGATTCTATATTTCTAATCAACTCCCAGGCCACATTTATGTTTCTTTTCTAAGGATTCTATGTGGAATAGAAAGGAACTTAGGAGGCAGAATCTTGTCATAGGCAATAATGATTGGGTAACTCCACTAGCTTTGTAAAAGATTCTTAAATGTGTGCTTCAGGAATCAGACTCAAGCAAGAAAATCCAAAGTCTGTGCAAGGATCCATGCCAAGCAAGAAACACTCTGTCCTCCAGATGGTCACAGTGTAGAAGGGCTGAAGAAGGCAATGACATGTAGAAAGCATCCCCCCTCCAAAAAAAAAAAAAAAAAAAAAACAGGGGCTAGGGAGATAAGTCATCAAAATACTTGCCTCACAAGCATGAGAACCTGAATTAAGATTCTCAGCACCCACACAAAGAACCAGGCATGGCGGCGCATGCACAGAGAAAGGAGAGGCAGGAGGCTCACAAGGGCTTGCTGGCAGCAGATCTAGCTAATCAATAAGCTCTAGGCTCAGCCAAAGACCCCTTCCTTTTATATTTCTGTCTTTATATGTAATAAGACACTCTATAATGTTACATTTCTATTTATAGTTTGGAAATTTTATTTCCTACACAACTTTTTGTGAAGTGTCCTCATATTTTAAATCATTTGAAGCAATAAAGCTTTCAGGAAAAACAATTTTAAAAAATACCTTATCTCAAAAGAGTAAAGTGGAGGGTAATTGAAGAAGACACCCTATGTTGACCTATGGACTCTATATGCACATATATGTACCTCCACACAAATACACATGTGCACACATATGAACAGTATACGTGCATGCACAGTAGTCTAAAAATCCCCACCTGAATTTTGACAATGACATCTCTGAAGGTAGGTAGATCTAAGTTTCTGCTTCATAGCAACTTGAGGAAGAAAGCTAAACAATAACATAAATTTACAGGAGCAATGGTCTTCGGGAAATCTGAGTTAAAACCCGCAAGCCCAGCACCAACATTGTCAAACCCAGTTTCATAGAACTAAAAGGCTTTACTGGCAAATATTAGCAAGACAAAAGAGTTTAAGAGAGAATATGGAAGTTCTAGTCTATCCCACCCCTTCATCAAATCACCAAATAATAATGGCACCAAAAATGCTAACTAAATTTCATCTTATTTAATCCTCACACAAAACTATAGTAAACAAGACTGCTAAAAACCTCACAAATGAAAGATCGGGCTTTGAACAAGTTAAATAACTTGTCAGAAGTCATACAACCAGTAAGAAATAAGCTAGAATTCTAACAAAGGCTGGTTGGATTTTTTCATAATAAAACAAATTTTAATTGAAAGTCTATTAATTCAGTTGCCAAAATGCAATTTTTAAAATGACCATAGCCACATCTACCCATGCTACCAGAGGGTGCCTCCGAAACACATTAAGATTCCATTAAGACATTTGAACTTAGAAAATATCAAGGGTGGGAGGAGAGAGAAAGAAAGCAAACAAAGGTTCTTAAGAAAACAGAAGACGAGTTTTGTTGGGGTGATTTATCATTACAAGGTTTCAAAGCTGTGTTGGCAAGTCAAGGCTGCAAACGTAAATCAATGCTTCTTTTAGCATCTGGAGATAAAAAGATCTCTTTGAACTCAAAACTTTGTCTTTTCTTGGCCTTGGTACAGCCTGCGCTAATTTGTATAAATGAACCCTGAAAGGAAAATTATTTTCTTGTTTCTTCTTCTCCTCCTTCTTCTCTTTTCCTCTTCCTCCTCCTTCTTTTCCTCTTTCTTTTCTTCCTTCTCCTCCTTCACCTCCCCCTGTCCTTCTCCCCTTTCTCCTTCTCCTTCTCGTCTTCCTCCTCCTCTTTCTCTTTCTTCCCCTTCCTCCTCCTCCTTCTCGTCGTCCTCCTCCTCCTCATTCTCCTTCTTCCCCTTCCTCCTCCTTCTCATCCTTCTCCTCCTCCTCTTTCTCCTTCTTTCCCTTTCTCCTCCTCCTCATACTCCTCCTCTTCCTCCTCCTCCTTCTTCTCTCTCTTTCTTTCTCTCTCTCTTCTCTCTCTCTCTCTCTCTCTCTCTCTCTTATAAGCCTCAACTCTTTCCACTATATAAGCAAAACTCCAAGATTCAAAGACTAGTGGTAGAATCAAGTCTAACTAGACGATAGAAGGGTTAGCAATTTATTTGTTAATTTGACTTCTAAGCTGCCTCTTCTTTGGAGCAGAACTGGAATTAAGATGGACTGTGTACCCTCATTCACAAAACAGCGCTGTTTTCGCTTATTTATCATGTAACATTCAGTGCATATTTATCACCAGAATAAAGTGAGTTCTAGGGTCACAAAAGTGAACAAAATTTTGTCTTTATCTTAAAACTAGTGTTCTTTATGCTGAAACTATATTATCTCTTTGGAGGCTGCAGAGGTTTTAATAAATCAGAGGTTAGTCAGTTTGAGAACTACTTAAGAGCTACCCCCTAATTGAGAAGGCAATTAAAATGAAATCTGCTTAAAGGTATGGGATCTTTGAAAATCAATAAAATTTTGATCGGAAAGGATGAGAACAAAGAGACAAATTGTAGAATACTAATTTTGAGTTTGGGGTTTATCCTATAAGCACGTGGGAATGCAATAATTAATATCAAGCTTAGGAATAATAGATTGGAGAAGGAAGGGGTAGCAGAGACAGCAGTTAGGAAGATTATCTTGTCCAGAGGTGCAGCTCCAACATGTGGGGCTTTGCTGCTGCAGAGGGTGCTGAAGAAACTTGACCTGAACTTAATAACATTTGGGTGGGAAGCACTTGTGAGCAGGACTCAAAAAATCAGGGGTTAGGCTAGTTATAGGAGAAGATGCTATTCTACCAACATGAGAGACTTAAGAAAAAAGTGCAGTCAATGGAAGATGTGAATGTAGGAAGTCATATGGTGAGACTCCTAAAGAGAGAGAAAATGGTTCTGCAAGCTTCAAAAAATGTTCTGCTAATGTCATTCCAAAATATTTCAGGGTTGGGATATTAAGCACTAAGGTATAACCAGACTGCTAATCTGACACTATTAGAAATGCTTACCATTTGTTTTGTTTTATGTTGAAGATAGAGTGCCATGCTAGTGTTTTCTCAAAGTAGAATCCATCTTCATATTCATTCTTGAGAATCTTCTAGATCATGGATTTGTAGAAGTCTCTAATCTCAACTGGACTGCTTTCTCAGGAACAATTAAGTTCAAAAGTAATTCCCCAAATTCCCTGACATGGAAGCACATCCAAAGCTTACCTAAAAGACTGTAATGAAGAAAATTCCAGGTCTCTCTAGTAAGGTATTTTAGATTTCATCAAATTGGCTCTCTGTGGCTTGAGGGTTGTGGAGTCAGAATCTCTCTCATTGTAAAAATTCATTCCTTCTTTACCAGGATTCAGGATTCTGATAGCAATCAAGCCCTACGTCTATCTCCTTCAAGTCATGCTGTGATCTAGGCAAGGTCTGACACACTTTAAAAAAAAAATCAGTTTCTTCATTCTGAGCATCTCTAGGTCTCAATTTTGTGCCTGAGACTGGGCAAATATGAAGAGGATTCAACATGTTCCTGACTCATAGCTTATGCCCTAATATGGAAACCATGCAGGGTAACTGCAGGAATGAGGAGTAAATGCTCAGAGCGACCAAAAGAAGTGCAGACGAAATGCTAATGAATCTGAAAAGAAAGAAATTGCTTTCAAATGGGGGAAATTATTCACAAGAGAATTTAAAGAGGAAGCACCATCTTGGACTGAAACGAGAAGGAAGGTGTGAGGTAGACATGGAGGGGACCAAAATGGCCAACCTGTTGAGTCAAAAGGACATGGCGGAGTTATACCAGAGGAGAAATCCAGTCTGCAGTCACACGCAGCACAGGGTCTAGGATGACTCAGAGGCTTCTTCTGTCTTTAGCCAGTCAGTTCAATCTCTACTCATGAAGAGAAACATAATGTTAGACCCAGGAGAAAAATTGCTCTAGGAACAAAAGAGGCTTGGTGTGATAAAGGAGGAGGGCTTTGCCGTGTTGGGAGCACCAACAGACAGGCCTGTCAAGTTTTCTTCACACGGCTCAATTATGAATGTGTAGATGAAATAATCCTCCTTTACAATGGAGTCTTTTCTAGATCTCACACCAGACACGCAGCAACACTTTCAGAGAAAAGACAAAAACCATCTCCTTAAGTTCATGTCATGAAACCGTCAGTTCCCCTCTTGCCAAGAGAAATTTGCTTGTTTCACCCATAGCATTCCCAGCAAGAGAGAACAACAACAACAACAACAACAAAAACACAGAACGATGAAACTAGGGGAGGGTCTGACAACCAGTTTAAAGACTCACAGGGGAAAAATGTCTCTAAAGTAAATGAGTTGGAAACCCTGTTTTGCCAATCATGCCAACCCACTTGAACTCCCAAAAATGTACTGACGCCTTCTTAAAGGTCCTTTCAAGAGCGCGCACCTAGCGAACACAGGTTTCCCTGGGAGAGTCACAGTCATGCAGTGGCATTTTATTGTTGTCATTTGGTTGTTTAAACTGCCTGTTTTGTGTGTCCTTTGTTTACAGAAGACCCTATGTTTTGTTAGGATTTGGGCTCCTTTTTTTACCTCCTGCAACTCTGTAGGCCCCAAGGGGGAAAAATATTTATTCGGGAAAGAATTAAGAATAAACAACTAATATCTTGAAGGTGGGTAGATTTGATGGTGAGTGATCTAAATGCATCACCATTTGCAAAGTCTAATAAAAGGAAAACAACTTCAGAAAGAGACACAAATGCTGTGAAAAAGGTGTTACATTTCCATTCAGCAACCAGATAGTTTCCAATATCTGGATCTGATCTGAGACATAATGATGATTCCCTTGAAAGCAACACAGCTAAATAGAGGCAGCCAACAGAAGAATGGGGCTTCCCAGAGGGCTTTATTCTGACCATCTTCCCTCTGATTTAGTCCATCTAAAGAAGGATGGTCAAAACACCATGGGCGAGCTGGAGAGATGGCTCAGGGGTTAAGCCTCTGCCTCACAGGCACCAGGTCCTGAGCTCAGATCCTGGACCCCACAAAAAAACACCAAGTGGAAGCAGTGATGGCATGTTCTTCCGGTCCTGGGAATCTGAGCCTGGGAAAATCCAGAGCAGAACAAAGCGGTAACTCACTCCAGGGTGGTTCCTAAAGTCATCCTTGGGCCTCCACAGGCACTCACTGTGCCCTCTGACACACACACACACACACACACACACACACACACACACACACACACACACACAAATAAAATAAAAAAGTGTTTAAAAAGATATCAAGGAAACTTGTTTGGGGAAACATGTTAAATGTGAACTTGTTGAGTGAAGAAGAGGAAACTATAAAAGTAACCAGTTTCAATTAAGTATCATAATTAGTTTTGTTTGGAAATACTAGGAAAGTAACATATGGACACCAGGAACCAGTATAAATGCAATACAAGTTCCAGACCATGACTAAAATGCTATAAGATGTTTTCATCACACGTGCATGTGCGTGTGTGCGTGTGTAACACCACCATCAACAACAATTTGGCATTTTGGAAGCTCAAGACAATTTGTCCGTACTTTCATATTTCTATTTCCTTTCACCTAATTTCAATTTCCACTGGGTGGAAAAGTAGTCTCAGAAAAAAATTAAAGGATGCCTTGACTTCTCAAACCTTTCATTCATAAATCTTTCATTCATAGATTCTCACTACCTCCCTGAACCTACTCATGATTCACGGCTGTGGCACTGGCAGTAACTGGTAGGCATGTGTTCTGCTTTGGGAATCCAGTTCACATCTGAGTTTACTCCTCTCTCCTGGCTTTGAGCATTGGAGGAACTACTGTAGCTCAAGTCATTTGGAATAACAACCTTCTAGTTCTGTAGATATTACAAAATTGGCTCATATGAAGACATTTGTGAGTTTAGACCCAAAACTCACCAAGTCCACTCAGCCCAGCACCATTCCAGTATCCTCCCTGGCGGCACTCTGGAGCCCAGTCCTGCTCTTGGGGTGGTATAAGAGGGAAGGAAACCTGAACCTCCACGAGACATCACTGAGACTCTAACCTTATGTTACAGGAACAATTCTCAACTCACTATCAAGTGTCCTGATCAAACGGACTATGTCTTCTTTGGTTAATGCAATTACTTTAAAGATTTTCATCTTATCTAACAAACTTAGAAATAGCAAAAGGCGATATAGGTGGTCAGAGAGAGAGAAAATGGGTCAGATCCAAAATCTGCAACTTAATCTCCTAGCAGCCAGAAAAGAGCTAGAAGATGGCAATCTTCCTTTTATGTGCAGTCCCCTCTGTGGGATACAAACACGAGAAAGCTGACCAAGAACAAAGAATCTTAGATACTTTCCTGATACAGGAGAAGGCCAAGGATATAAAGGCTCCTTGCTCTGCATTATGTCTGGCCATGAGTCCTGTAATATTCTCATGTACCCAAAGGAGAAGCAGGGGCTGGCTGAACATGCAGTTGCTGGTGAGTGTTGCTAAAGGTTAGTAGGTACAATCTCTATGGGTATGAAAGATTTGCCCAACACCTGCAACTCCTGGCTCTCATGCCTTACAAATTCAGCCAGGGTGGACAGGGACCCATGTTTTTTTACAGTTGTACTGTGAATTCTCTTTCAAGGTTTTTCTACTAGTGATGTGTGGTAGTGTAAGACTAAGGTCCTGGCTTGTATTTTTCTTTGAGGAATTTCTGAGCACTCTTTTATAGACTTAAGATCCCAACAAAGACCATGCTGCTCTGGTGTTTATACTTCTTACACACTGCTACAGTCTTCACTTCAAATCCCTCTTGGCTTAAATAAATAAGTCTCCTTCAAAAAAAATTTTTTTGTCTTTATAAGAAATTGTTGGGGGCCACCAAGATAGTTCAAGGGTGAGGTGCTTGCTCACATACCTGGCAACTTGAGTTTCATTCTCAAAAGTCCGCATGGTGGAAAGAGAAAAGTGACTTCCAAAAATAATTGTCCTTTGACCTCCACCTGTGCATCAGGTGATATACACCTGTGATATACGTGTTCTCTCTCTCTCTTTCTTTCTCTCTCTCTCCTCTTTTCCCCTCCTTTAAATATAAATAAAATATTTGATAAACAGAAATCCTCATTAATCTGAAGCATTTTTTCAGTAAAGGAGGGAAAATCTACTATCATCGATTTTATCTAATTCTGAACAAGAAACCAAATTGAAAAGTTTTCTGCTAGTAAATTCACTGAAAATGATGACCATCCAAGGGAAAACACTTGTTTATGAAATCTGTAAAGAGTAAAAGGGGAAACACTTGGAGAACTATGATATAAGCATTAACAATTTTAACTCGGGTAAAGCTGATGCATTAGCTAACCAGATGAGTTTACCCACTGCCCTTCTCTGCAAGATCTATTCCTGAAGCTAAGGATTTTTTCCTTTCTGTTTGACATCTTGGAAGTTATTCTTTCCAGCCAACACCAAGGTTCTGCACTAAAGCTCTAATGTGATTGGACTTTCTCTGTCCTCCAGTTCTGAAGATTTCTTACAAACATTCTAAAATAAGGAAATACTTTTCCTTAGAATTCAATAGTTGGAAATTCCATTTAGAGATGCATTGACACATGCTAAATTTAAATTCAGTCATTGCATTTGAAAGTATTAATAAAGAAATTTATCAGTTTAAACAAAATAAAAATATCTTAGTTATTAATAAAGAAACATTGTTTCAAACAATGTAAGTGACACTTTGCCCAAAATGTTTCATATTTATAAACTTCATGATATGAGAGCATTGTATTTATCTAATTCAAACTTTAAAAACATAAGTGACTTTTTTCAGTGAAAAGGATTATATAATCTTCAAAAGTGTATATCTTGATTTTAGATTCAAAATGTTAGCAATACATCTTACAGATTTAAACTAGAGTTCTTAACAATCCAAAAAGTCATCAAAACATGAATTATTATGGAATTCTTATAAATTTATAGAATGTGTCTTTCTATGAAATGTACCAAACATAATTTTCCCTCCATTTCTCAGAAAAAGAAATAGTTGTGACCAGATGAAATGAAATGTAAATACTCAAAATGCTAGCCTATTTATAATAGATGACCAACTAAAAAGATTGGAAAAAGGAACTGAGAATGCATTGCTAAAAAGAAAGATGACTAACTGGAGATTTTGATAATTTTCACCCAGTTTCTGAATTTAATCATTTTCATAATGTTTATGAACATTAAAAGTGTTATGAAATTACAATGTTTTGAGTTTGTAGGAAACCTAACAGGGAAGAGAGTGGAGGGAAATGAGTGGATATCCATTTTATTTCAAGATTTCTGTAGCAGTTACTCTTAACTATTGCTTTGAAAGAACACGTAAAGTCAGTCAACTTAAGGGAGAAGGGGAGATTTACTCATCTTATAGTTCCAGAGGAGAGGCAGTTTCTCATGGCAGAGGCGGCATGGCTGGCTGGCCAAAGCTGGAGGAGGCTAAGTCACTGCAGACATCTTGGAAGCTGAGAACTACAAGACTGCTTGCTACAAAAGGCAGACTTCTCCTGGAGGTAGGGTGGGACTAATCCACCTCAAGGCCCATCCCTTGTGACTGCCTTCTCCAGCAAGGCTCCACCTTTCAAGGTGCCATGACCTTACCAAACACATGAGACTGTGAGGGACACATTTCAAACCATGACAGATTCTGTTGTAACTTTTGTTTCTTTTTCATTATATAGTCAACATATATTCATTAATCAAAATAGCAGACTGCATTATGAAGATTTCACATTTTGTATGTACTGTTATTTGAGCATTTCTGTTTTGTAGCTATGAAAATAGCAAAAACATCAGAAGTAAATATTAGAAGCAAGAGATTATAAAGCCTGAACATAAAAACCTGAGAATTTCTCCAAAGAAAAATGAATGTGAAAATAGATGAAAATCTTACATATTCATTTTAGGCAGGTATTGGCTCATCTTACCTAGTTCTGTAAAATTCTCTCTTAAAAGTTCCCCAATGTTCACCGTGGCTTTCATAAACATCCTTATTCTTACCGTGTCTCTCAGATATGATAGAAAGACTCAGATTTTGAATATGTGACTCACATAGTTGTGAATTCACTTGCAGAATGGGATTCAAATGAAGTTCCTTTGTTGTCTCCTATGAGAACACAAGAAGTTTGAAGCTATCCAGACATTTCAGGTGGAAGAAATATGTATGGAACAGAACAATCAGTATTATCTGTATATAGAAACAGCAAGTACCATATACATCACTTATCAGCCTGGTGGAATTTGTCTGCATTTATTTACACAAGTCAGCTGCAGGCGAGACATATGTCAGATGATTCTGAGAATTAAAAATCCAAATGAGTGTTTATCAGGATTTCTGTTTTAATCCTGCCTTATTCCTCAGAAATTCTTTTATTTTTGAGAAAAAAGTAATTCATTAATACAATACTGCTTTATGAATGTATTTTTTATTATTTTATTTTTCTAGTTTTGCAAGCATATTGAGTACTTATCCCTGCTTCCCTCCAGCCCCCTATCCATCCCCCTTTCTTCCCCAATTCCATCCCACTCCCTCTCAACCCTCCTGTCTGTCTGCTCCTATGGATCCCAGGATTGCCTCTGGCTTGTCCATTTTTGTGGGGGTTCAGGTCTCATTCTTCAGAAATTCTTATCATCAAAAGTGGAGAATAGCAATTCAAGGAAACAGTTGGACAAAGTGCAATATAACTTAAAGTGAGAAAGTACAGCCCAGGAGAAAGCAAAAAGAAGCAAGTAATTCCAGTGACTTCTCATAGATATGGATTTCAGGGTTCCATCAACACATGTATCTCTAATGGCACCCACAAAGCCTCTCTGTTCTGAGGATCAGAATTCTAATCAATGGCAGCCACCCACATTACCCAAGATAATCATCCCTCTCAAGGTTATCAGCCCAATCACCACTATGAAGTCTTTCGACCATGTGTTTGAGTTCCATAGCCCTACTCCACTCTTCAGGTACCAAAATTATCTGAGTTATACTCTTCAGTTGCCATAATAAATAAATGACCCAAACCATTTAGGGTAAAGGGAGGATTTATTCATGCTTACATTTCTAGATTCCAGTCCACTATGCTAGCAGGGGAGGTAGCAACATGAGGAGCTGAGGGAAATAATTACACACAAAGAGTTGAAAGAGGAGCATACTTTCTAACTTGTCAGACTGCCAGATTCCAACCAACTATTTCTCTGTCTTATCCACCTACTCAGGAAATGGTCTCACCCTGCATAGGCTGAGTCTCTCCACATCAATTAGATAATCTTCTGCAGTTTTACTTAGAGGCTTGACTCAACTAATAATTCTTTATCAGTGTGCCTGAAGGCTCAGTTCAGGTGTCAAGTTGACACCTGTAACTCACGGGCATGCCATGTAATGTAATGTTACCACAGACAGGAATTAGAGGAACATCTTGGGGAACTACCGTTGTACTTACTAACGATTACAATGGCAAGAGATAGATGGGAAAAGAAAAGGATTCCAGGAGGCACTGCAAACCAAGAGCAGTCAAATTAATGGTACTCTGCAAGACAATCACTATAACTGTCATGTCACTCACTTAATGCATCAGTGTCCCAGTTTCCTCTACAGGACATCATGCAATGTGCTGAATCCACAGGACCCACAGGCTGCTCATAGTCCCTCCTACCAGAAGAGCCCTTTGCTTACCTAGAGATGCTTAGCTCTGGCCATACCCATTGGGCAACATAGAACACAAACTAGCAGGACTATGAAGAAATAAGAATTATCATTTCTGTGAAAATTAAGTTGAATGGTGGGTGAAGCACTAAAATTTTTGCTGAAATGTTAGTACCCTATTACAATTGAGTGAGAGGGACAAACATCAAGATTTGGAAGAAAATAGTAAAACTCCAAAGGTATCTATAGTCAGCTGGTTTCTCAAATATGTACAATGTACACCATGCATTATGGGTTAGATTTGCACTTGTCAGACTGCCAGATTCCAACCGACTATTTCTCTGTCTTATCCACCTACTCAGGAAATGGTCTCACCCTGCATAGGCTGAGTCTTTCCACATCAATTAGATAATCTTCTGCAGTTTTACTTAGAGGCTTGACTCAACTAAATAATTCTTTATCAGTGTGCCTGAAGGCTCAGTTCAGGTGTCAAGTTGACACCTGTAACTCATGGGCATGCCAGGAAATGTAATGTTACCACAGACAGGAATTAGAGGAACATCTTGGGGAACTACTGTTCTAAGGAACTCCAGTCATATGAGCCACACCTAAAATCCCACCTTTGCTGCCTTCTCATCTAAATATATTATTATAGTCACAGGATTTAGTTAGAAATTTCTTAAGGCATATATAATTTTTATGTCATTTCATAGGCTCCTTCTTTCAGTGGTTCTTTCCAACAAGCTGAGAAACTGAACATATCACAAAAGAGTGTTTCTTTTGTATTTTAAAGAAGGAGCTGAGATGTAGCTCCCTTGATAGAGTGCTTGCCTAGCGCACAAGGTTTTTGGAGAAGGACTTCAAATGCCACAGGGAAAAATTTGGACATGACCAATAAAGAAACAATAAAATCTATTGTTGTAATTTGAAAGGAAAGTTTCTTGACATACCAAGAAAATGTTAAGAAATTAAAGAATTAAAGAACATGTTTTGTGCAATTATCTGGGAACAGGCTGACTGCTTTCTATAGTCCAACTGTTCCTGCCCACAGCAGAAGATGCTGAGTTCCCATCCCCAGCTGCCTTGCCCTAGCCCCAGGTCTATACCTGCACCGTCCAATAGAGTAAGCAGCAGATGTGGTTGCTGTTCCCCTAACTGTGGCTAGTCTAGAATGAGATGCACTATCCATATAAAATAAATCCAGATTCTAGAGCTTTTAAACAGTTTACTGATCGTGTGTTGAAATGACATTTAGTTAATATTGATTAAAAAGCATTATTAAAATGAATTTTGCCTCTTTTTAACTTTTCAGTGAGGCTACTGTTAAGAATAAGTAACTACTGGGTGATCATCCCTAAACAGAAAATCCATATTACCCACTCCAAAGCCCAGAAAACATCGTGGAAGATGGGTGGAAAGAATGTAAGAGCCAGAGGATCTGGAGTCGTGTTATGGAAAACTGCCATCCAGATATGATGTAATTATTGCAATCATAAACACACAGCAACTACAGATGCCTCACAAGGCCTGCATGAGACTGTCCTTCAGCATTCCCATGAGCCCTTCTCCCCACCCCTGCCACCCCACTTCCTGAGGAGCTACTGGCAGTTAATAACTGCCAGGGAAGGTGGCATCATTTTCTTCCCCGGTCACCACTGGTAAATTGCTTGTGGGCCAGCGAATAACCTTCTTCCCAAGCTCAGACAAGCAACACTAATTAAACTCAGTGGGTCCAAAAAAGAAAAAAGGGGAACGGCATGAAAATAAGGTGGAAACTATTTGGAAGAAGGGGTTCAGAAGGATAGAAAGAGGAGTAAGAGAGGGTAAATCCAGCTGAACACAATCACAGTACATTGTATAAGTGTATGAAATTTTTAATACCTAAAATGCTTCAAAAAGAAACCTATTTGGTATCCACTTACTTTTATCATTTATTAAAGATTAAAGCAAATTTGCATACTAAAAATAATTTTAGACTATCTATGCCACTCGCCTCCATGACTCTTTTCTCTTGTTCTCTGGGACAGGGTTACGGTGGTTTATATTTTTCTTGACGTGAGACAGGTAATGCCCCTCTCCACACTCTGGAGACTCACGTTCTTCTTGATGCTATTGAACCTGAAGCAGGGCACATCAGGCTCTTTGTTCCCCACCCTGAAGCGTGATCTGGCTTCCTTGTTTCTTTCTTTTCCCGCTTAGGCTCTGCTCTCTGCTCTGTGTGCCCCCAAGCCATGCTGTCTGCTTTTTTAGAGAAGCAGAGACTTCAGAAAAATATGAAGCAAGAATAGATCGTCGTTTCTGACCTTCATTGAGAAACACTGTAATGACTGAGTGGACAGTTGAGTTGCCATCAGAATGATCACACCAATGACCCTAGAGGAAGACCCCAACCGCCCCGGACCAATGGCATGAAGACAATGACCAAAATACACATACAGCCCATCCAGGTTTCCACCTATTGGTTTAACTACATCTTTCAGAATAGATGGCCTCCTGCTCCTGTTGAGTATGATTCCAAAGAGGACTGTTACCAAGTAGACACGATAAAAAAAAAAAAAAAGAAAGCACAGCAAGGTGAATCCCAGCATGTTTAAAAAGAGAAAAGAAATAAAACAGCCTAGGATTGTTTTCAGAACTGAGAAGAATGCCTTTACAGATAGCTTCACCCCCGTGCACATAAAGCCTGGTACTCCCTGATTCATGGCCCACCCTGGGAACTAGACAGTGTTTTTCTGAAACCCTGTTGAGTAGTCTTTTGCTCATATAGCCTATGAATATGGCCTGGGAGACCAACGTTCTGACCCTTGTTTTCAAGGTAGTCCTAATTCTCTTGGGCTGCTCAGTATCTCTGCAGAAGTAATTGTCGCTATGTCCACAGGTATCTGAGTCCATATACATGAGCATCTCTGTCCCATGTGTACACATGTGTTTGAATCTGATAGTACATTAGCTTATAACTGATGCTTAAAAATAATTGCACCAAGAATAAAAAGGACCATTGCTACGCAAATAACTTCAGAAAGGTCAGGGCAATAAATGTGTTCCAGCTTTTGGTTTTGATTACTAAGTCCCTGTGTTACACAGCTCACTTCGAGGTGTAAGACTGCCTTCAATATTTTTATTCTAAGTTGTTTTACCACTAATAACGAAAACTGTCCCTTCAATATTGCAAAATGATAATGTTTTTACTACACAGTCTGTAACAGTTTAAAATTTTTGCCTGAAAAATTCCCTTCCTAGGGACCGGATTAGAATTAAAAAAAAAAAAAAAACACAAGTGACACAAAGTCACACAGGATCCTTCACAGTAATGTGTGTTCAGGTAAGAACTGCACTCTTTGGGAATTCAGGTTGGATTCTTTGCAAACCTTAGCCTGTTTCCTTGTCTGTAAAACAGAGTTCATACACCTGGCTGCCTTTCTCACAGGGTTTATAAGGAGTATCTGTGAATAGGTTTTGTAGATTCTGTAGCCCTGAGTAGAGAAAAGCATGGCTATTACTGTCACACAATTGTTATGGAGTGACTCATACCCGAGATGAAGTGACAGTGATGGGCTTTTTGTTACAGTGAGACAAGGAGGTAAAGGTATAAAGTTCTCTAACACCCACCTATCCTGTGACTTCATTCATTCACAATGAAAGCTTAAGATATTCCCTTCCACTTATTAGAATGACTTTGGCTTTGAAGGAGGCAAGAGTTAAGATGTAACAAAGAATTTTATTATAATTTGTTCTGAAATATGGGTTTTCAATCATCATAATTCCTTAAATTAGAATGCCTCTTCAGAAATAGATACATGCAAACATTTTTTTCCTAAATTTTTTTCCATGGAAGAGTATGCAGCTTGCTATGTAATGTCACACATTAAAATAACATTGGCACTGAATGGGGATAAAAATCCTTTCTCTGGAAATAAGCATATGTTATTAAAATTATATATCACTTGTAGCCAACTACGAGAAAAGACTCCACACTGAAGTGTTTCAGTTCAGAACCGATTTGGAGTATTGTGACATTGTGCAATAAATATAGGTCTGGGAGGCAAGAGACTTGGACTCTACTTCCATGCATTCCACTAAAAAGCCTAGGGACTTGCATATAGCATTGACTTCCATGAATTTTAATTTTCTCATGTAAGAGATCAATTCATGTCACATGTCTACTTGCCTCTTGAAAATGAAAATATGTCTAAAAGGTACCTTACCAACTATAAAATGGAGTAGAAAAAAATGATAAGAAATGAGCTTGAGGTTATGGTGGCACACTTCTGTAATTTCAGCACTCAGGAGTTGGAGGCAAGACAGCCCAACTGGAAGCGTCATCTCAAAACAAACAAACAAAAAGCTGCTATAAGAAATGCACTTTGCCTACAAATGCTTACTGTTTACATACACTAATTGTAATAGTAAGACAATCTTAACCTTGACCTTAAAAACAATCCAGGTGAAGAAAAACTGAGATGTGTTTTTCATCCCATCATTGTTCTCTGGGATTTCTAAAGGAAGTTCCATTAAGTCACATAAACTCTAGGTGTTCTGACAAAGCTACATGTGCTACAAGCAATGGATGTTGCCTGTGTACTAAACTATAAAGAAACCATAAATTAGTTAAAAATACTTGTGTCTTGCCCTCTAACTATAACTTAGTAGGAATGGAAGCTAGTAAAAATATTAAAAACTTTTGATATTAAAAATTTCATAAACATAATTCACTTGTAGAATAATTAAGAAAACAAGAGCAGACTACATGGAAAATGTCCTTGAAAAGCCAATGTCTATTGAATACAGCAAAGTCATTCTTAAAATAAATGTTATGGTATTACATATCATCATGAGAACAAATTTAAAAGCCTCTAAATATCTTCCTTTTTAGTATTTATTCTGTGTGTCTGTCTGTCTGTCTGTCTGTCTGTCTGTCAGACGGCACTATGTGTGCCCATGAGGCCTAAGGGTGACTTTTGAGAATCATCCTGGATTGCTCTATCTCCTCTTGGCTTTTCTCTGGAGTTCCTCAGGCTATATCTTCCAGGGCCAGAAGTGTAGACCTCCACTGTTTCTGCCCAGCATTTTTATGTGAGACTCAGGATCTGAACTTAGGTCCTTCTGGTTACAAGGCAGAGGTTTAACCACTGAGCCATCTCTCCAGTCCTATCTAAATATTTTAAAGGACATGCAGATCCCTTATCTTACTCTGTTTGTGCTGTAATAGAATAGCTGAGATGTTCAGGAAATATATAAAGAAAAATGTTGACTCATAAAGTCCAGCATCAAGGGTCAGCTGCTGATGAGGACCTTCTTGTTGCATTATCATTTGGTAGAAGAAGTTTCAGAGCAAGGGAGAGAAAGTGATAGAGAGAAGAGGAGAGAGACAGAAAGATTGTATTATCATTTTGTGGAAGAACTGTAGGAGAAAGAGAGAGAAAGTGGCAGAGAGAGAGAAAGAAAGAGAGAGAGAGGAGAGACACACAGAGAGAAACAGAGTCAGAGATACAAAAACACAGACACACAGAGAGAGACAGAGAGAAAAAGATAAACATGTTAGCTCACTTTTTTATAGTGACACTAACCCCACTCATGAAGGAAGACCCCCTAATGTCCTAAGGATCCCATCATAAAATACAATGGTCATTAATAGTAATTCAGTTTTAACACAAGTTTTGAAGGGGAAATACATTTTAAGTATAGTGTAACCCAAACATTATATAGTTAACATTATATTCTATTGTTTATCAAGAAGCAAGACTTCCTATAACATCAGGAACAAACCAAGGATGCTCACCATGACTACTTGCACTCAACATATTACTAAAAGTACTAGCCAGAGCAATTAGACAAGAAAAAGAAATAAAAGCCACCCAAATTGGATAAAATTTATAACACAACCTTAAAATTCTAATAATTGCTTTGCTGTTGAAACATTAAACAAATTCAATAAAATTTCAAGGCAAAAAATAACACACAAAAATTACTTTCATTCTTATAAGTTAATCACTATCTCAAAAAACTAAGAAAATCATCCCATTTATAAGACCATTAGAAAGAAAAATGTACTTAGCCATAAACTTAATAAAGAAGAAAAAAAATAATTAAAACTATAAAATTCCAATGAAACAAATTAAGGAAGACAAATAAATGGAAATATAGCTCATGCTTATGGATCAAAGACACATTGTTAAAATGTCCATATAATAGATGGAGAGATGGCTCAGGGGTTAAGCCTTTGCCTTACAAACAAAGGGACCTGAGTTCCATGCCGGATCCCACATAAAAAAACCAGTAGGAAACGTTGGGAGCCTGAACTTCTGGCCCTGGAAAGTAGCAACAAGAAGGTACAGCAATCCAGGATGATTATGGATGTCACCCTTGAGCCTCCACAGGCACATGTAGTGTCCTCTTCTACACACACATACACAACCACACCTACACACGTAAAAACAAAATGTCCACGTAATACACAGTAATCTATATGTTTAAGTCAAATCTTATCATAATCTTAAAGGCATTTTATACAGAAATTTCCAAATGAGCCTTAATATTCATATGTAACTACAAAAAAATCCAACTAGCCAAAACAATCTTGAGAAAGAATAAAGCTGGGGGCGTCATACTACTTGATGTGAAATAATACAGCAACACTACCAACATATAGACAAATAGAACCGAACAGAGTCCAAACTTGTCAGTTTATCTTTTACAAAGACACCAAGAACACACGAGGAATAAAGATAGGAAGGACAATGCTTCAAATAGTGGTACTAGAAAAGCTAGACATCTGCATAGAAGAAAAATGAACCTGGACTCTTATCTTGCACCGCACACAATATCAAATCAAAATGGATTAAAATTTTAAATCTAAGACCTGAGACTGCAAGACTTCTAGAAGAAAACTTGAAGGCATTAGTTTTGGCAATGATTTGTTGGATAGAACACCAAAGCATGGGCAACATAAGCCAAAATAGACAAGTGGAAGATTACATCAAATTAAAGCTTCTTGCATAAAAGCATAAATAATCAACAGATTGAAAGGGCAACTGTTGAAATGAGAGAAAAATATTGTAAACCACATATCTGATAAGGGGTTAACCCCCCAAAATGTATGAGGAATTTCTACAACTCAATAGCAAAATCCACAGATTACTCAACTGAAAAATAGTCTAAGGACTTGAACAATATTGCTTGAAAGAAGATACACAAATAATCAAGAGGTATATGAAAAGAAGCTCAGTACCACTTTACTTTTAAAGAAATGCAGGTAAAATCACATTGACATGCTGCCTTCTAGCTGTAGGACAGCTATCAAAGAAATATACAATGACATATATTAGAGATGACTGTACATTCTATTTAGGTACATTGTAAAAATAGGAAATTCTGCAGCCACTCTATAAAGAAATGTGGAGTTTTCTAAAAATCATGAAAGACCTGAAAATAGAATTTCTACTTCTATGATACAGTAATGTAGCTAAAAAAATCAAAATCAGGATCTTCAAACAATATTTGCATTCTTATATTTATCACAGCATTGCTCACAATAACTAAGATGTGGGACACCCTGAAGGACCATTAGCAGATGTCTGGCAGAAGAAAATACATGTACACCCAATGGAATGTTAGTTAGTCTGAAAAGTAATTGAAACCTGTCATCTGCAACAACATGGAGGACACTGCACTAAATGAAATAAGCTGCAAAGAAGGAAAAATATTACATGTTTCCAAGTAAAGATCTAAAATGTCAAACTTGCAAAAGCACAGGGTAGAATGGTGGTTGCCCAGAGGAAATAGAGAAATGGGGAGTTGTTCGGTGAGTATAGACTTTTTGTCATTAAAAGCTAGATAAATTTTATAGATTTCTGTTGTACATCATTGTGCCTGTAGTTTATGCTGTTGCATTCTGCACTTAAAAACTGAAGTCAAGGGGCTAGAAAGATGGCTCAGGGATTAATATTCTGCCTTGCAAGCAGAAGGTCCTGAGTTCGGATCCCAGGTCCCACGTAAAAATGGCAGGTGGAAATGGTAGTGGCCTGCACTTCCAGTCCTGGTGGAGAGAGCCTGGGAAATCCCAGAACAAAGCAAAAAGGAGGTAGAAACAATCCAGGATGATTCCCAAAGTCACCCTTGGTCCTCCACAGGGACACACAGTGCCCTCTGATACACACACACACACACACACGCACACACACACACACAAAATTAATTAATTTCTGAAATCAAGGATTCTTATCACAATTATGTATGCAATATTATACACGTAAAGTGTTCTTACCAAAATAATGTATAGTATTACACTAATACAAAGAAAGAGTAAAACAAAGACTTGCTCAGCATTACCTACATCTTCAGAAAGTAAAAAAAAAATCTCTACCACATCAGAAACAATTAGAAAAGTTTGTGAACAAATAATTTCTACAACAAAAAGACAACCCCCAAAAATGAAAGGATAAAGTAAAATCAAATAAGCACATTGAAAAATAGTGGAGAAATTATTTTTAATTCTGGACATTTTTTATGTTTAGTAGATTTTGTAAGCATGTTGTTTGATATTTATGTTTTGGTGGTATTATACTTCTCTTCTGTCCTCCTGGATATGCTTGTTCTTTTCTTCAAGCTTGAGTATCATTTCTAGCATTTTTTGAAGGCCTGATTTAGTAGACATGTATCCCTTCAAGTTCTCTTTGTGCTGGAAAACTTTTCTTTCTCCCTCAATCATGACAGATAGTTTTGCCAGGTATATCAGTCTGGGTTGGCATTTTTGCTCATTTAATACTTGAAGTATGTCTCTCCAAGCTCTTCTTGCTTTTACTGTTTCCACTGAGTAGTCATTTGTTATTCTAATAGATTTACCTTTAAAAGTGACTTGCTTTTTTTCTCTTGAAGTTCTCAGCACCTTTTCTTTGTCTTGAATGTGGAGTGTTTTGACTATTATTTGCTGTGGCGATTTTTCTATTTTGGTCATATCTGTTTGTAGTGTGAAATGCCTCTTGTATTTGGATAGGCCTCTCATTCTTTAGTTGTGGGAAGTTTTCATTTATGATGAATTGAAATATTTCCTCAGGTGTGGTATTTTGGGATTCTTGTTCTGGTATTCCATGAATGCTCATGTTAGGCTTCTTCAGGGTGTCCCATATCTCTTGAATGTTCCTCTCCAGTATCTTTTTGGCTTTAACAATCTCTTTCATTGAGCTGGTTAATTCTCCCACTTTGTCTTCAAGATCTGAAATTCTATTTTCTGCCTCATTTGTTCTGCTGATAAGACTCTCTGTTGAGTTTTGGGTTGAAGATAACTTGTCTTTTAGTTCAATTTTAAACTCTGCCTGAGACTGTTTTAACTGCTCTATACCTATTTTTGTTTCTTGAACTGTTTTTCTCAACTTCTCCAGGTGCCTGTTGTGTTCCTGTTCAAAGTGGTTGATACGGTTGTTTAACTCCTCTTGGATTTCCTCTTTCATAGTATTAATCATGATAATGATCATACTCTGAAAGTCGTTATGTTGGGTCTGGCTTTCTGTGGTTTTGTTCTGGTCGGAATCCATCATTATGGGATTGATTCTTTCACAGGGAGATTGGTCTTCTTGGGTTTTGTTTCTTGTGGATCTGCACTTTGACTTGGGCATTGTTGTTTTGTTTTTTAGGACCTTTCAGTTTCTGTGTGTTTTTCACTGACCAATGTAGTTGGTATTGTTACACTTGCCAGTTATTACTAGTGCTTTCCTTGGATTGGGTATGTTTGTGTATTGTTATTGTTATATCCTAGATGAGGCTACTAGGCTGTGAGTATGTCAGTTAAGTAACCAGGGGGTGAATATTAGTATGGTAGTGCACGATTTAGTGTCTTGGTGAAATGTGAGGGTAAATGTCAATGATATTTACTCACCGATTAAGAGACACAGATTACAAACTTAGATTAAAAACCACAATCCAACAATCTGCTGCCTTCAGGAAACTCATCTCACCACAAAAGATAGTCACATCCTAAAAATGAAAGGCTGGTCCAAAATCTTGCAAGCTAATGGATCCAGGAAACAGGCAGAGGTAGCAATTATGCTTTCAGACAAAGTGGACTTCAAACCAAAGAAAATCATAAGAGACACAGATGGACACTACATTTTAGTCACAGGTACAATTCACAAGGAAGACTTCACAATACTGAACATATATGCACCCAATACGGGTCCCTCCACATTCATTAAGAAAACCCTACAGCATCTAAAGCAAGAAATCAACCCCCAAACGATAATTCTTGGGGACTTCAACACCGCCCTCTAACATGGGGTAGATCAACAGGTCAAAAGCTTAACAGAGACACTTTGGAACTTAATCAAACCTTTAAAGAAATGGACCTTATAGATCTCTATCGAACTTTTCACCCACACACCAAAGAATACACATTTTTCTCAGTAGCACATGGAACTTTCTCCAAAATAGATCACATATTGGGCCACAAAATGAATCTACACATGTACAAAAAAGTTGAAATTCTAACCTGTGCCCTATCAGACCACCACGGCCTAAAGCTGGACATCCATAACACAACAAAAAACAGAAAATACACTAACTCCTAGAAACTTAACACTATGATGCTGAATGAGAACTGGATTCAGGAAGAAATTAAAAAGGAAATTCAAGATTTCCTGAAAGTGAACGATAATGAAAATACAACTTACCAAAATCTCTGGGACACAATAAAAGCTGTCCTAAGAGGTAAGTTCACAGCTCTTAATGCCTACATCAAAAAAATGGAAATACCAGAAATAAATAACTTAACGATGCACCTTAAGACTTTAGAGAAACTTGAGCAATCTGATCCCAAAAGTAGTAGAAGAGAGGAGATTAGCAAAATAAGGGGAGAAATATCTGAAATCGAGACTAAGAAAACGATAGAAAAATCAACCAGTCAAAAAGCTGGTTCTTTGAAAAAAATCAATAAGATTGATACACCCCTAGCTAAATTAACCAAAAGCAAGAGAGAGAAAACCCAAATTAACAAAATTAGAAATGAACATGGAGTTATCACTACTGATACCCAAGAAATCCAGAGAATTATAACGTCATATTTCAAAAACTTATACTCTGTGAAGTTTGACAACACAAAAGAGATGGATGAATTTCTAAGTAAACACGACCTACCTAAATTGAATCAGGAAGTTGTGAATTATTTAAATAGTCCTATAACATAGGAAATTGAAGAAGTAATCTCGAATCTTCCCACCAAAAAATGTCCTGGACCAGATGGATTCAGCACAGAATTCTACCAGACATTTAAGGAGTTAATAACACCAATACTCCTTAAACTGTTCCATCAAATAGCAAAGGAAGGAACACTACCAAATTCCTTCTATGAAGCTAATATTGTCTTAATCCCAAAACCTAATAAAGATTCACTTAAAAAAGAAAACTATAGGCCAATCTCTCTGATGAACATAGACGCAAAAATTCTCAACAAAGTCTTAGCAAATCGGATTCAAAAACATATCAAAAAGATCATTCACAGGGACCAAGTAGGCTTCATCCCCGGCACACAAGGTTGGTTCAACATACACAAAACAATAAATGTAATTCATCATGTAAACCAGTCCAAAGTCCAAGACCACATGATACTCTCGATAGATGCAGAAAAAGCCTTTGACAAGATCCAACAGCCTTTATGATCAAAACGCTAGAGACAGTAGGAATGGAAGGAACCTTTATCAATATAATAAAAGCTGTATACAACAAGCCCACAGCAAGGATTATGCTCAATGGGGAACAATTGGAAGCATTCCCACTTCTATCAGGAACTAGACAAGGCTGTCCACTCTCACCACTTCTATTCAATATTGTACTTGAAGTCTTAACTGAAGCCATAAGACAAGAAAGGGACATAAGAGGGATTCAAATCGGCAAGGAAGAAGTCAAGCTATCCTTATTTGCAGAAGACTTGATCTTATACCTGAGGGATCCCAAAAACTCCACCAGGAAGCTCCTGGAACTAATTGAGAAGTTCAGCAGGGTGGCAGGATACAAAATAAATGTGCAAAAATCAGAGACCTTCCTATATGCCCACAATGAAAAAAGTGAAAAAGCCCCTAAAAAAATGAAATACCTTGGTATAAAGCTAACCAAGGAGGTAAAAGACCTTTACAATGAAAACCTTAAAACCCTGAAGAAAGAAATTGCAGAAGACACCAGAAGATGGAAAGACCTCCCATGTTCCTGGATTGGCAGAATCAACATCATAAAAATGACCATCCTACCAAAGGCAATATACAAATTCAATGTTATACCAATTAAAATCCCAAAGCAATTCTTTAAAGAAGTTGACCAAATAATCTCAAAATTCATATGGAGGCACAAAAGACCCAGGATAGCAAAGACAATCCTGAGTAACAAAAACACTGCTGGAGGTATTTCCATGCCAAACCTTAGTCTATACTACAAATCCATAATTATAAAAACAGCCTGGTACTGGCTCCAAAATAGACACACAGATCAATGGATAAGGATTGAAGACCCAGATATAAGCCCACAAAAATACAGCCATTTGATCTTTGACAAAGGGGCCCAAAGAATCCAATGGAAAAAGAACAGCATCTTCAACAAATGGTTCTGGCAAAACTGGATCTCCACATGCAGAAGATTAAAGCTGGACCCATACTTGTCACCACGTACAAGACTTAATTCCAAATGTATCAAGGACCTTGATATCAGGCCAGAGACTATAAAAACCATAGTTGAAAGAATAGGGAACTCCCTCGAGCTGATTGGGCTAGGCCAACATTTCCTAAACAGACATCCAATGGCACAGTCACTGCTACCAACTCTCAACAGTTGGGACCTTGTGAAATTAAAGAGCTTCTGTTCAGATAAAGAGATTGCAACACGAGCTCAAAGGCAACCCACAGAATGGGAGAAAATCTTCACTAACCACATATCTTATAGAGCTCTACTGTCCAGAGTGCACAAAGAACTTAGAAAACTAAACTCCAAGGAAAACAATGGCCCAATTAAAAAATGGGCCCTGGAACTTAAAAGAAATTTTACCAGGGATGACATTAAAATGTCTAACAAATATCTTAAAAAATGCTCCACATCCTTAGCCATCAGGGAAATGCAAATCAAAACTTCCCTGAGATATCATCTCACCCCGGTCAGGATGGCAAAAATATACAATACAAACAACAACAAATGCTGGAGAGGATGTGGAGAGAGGGGAACTCTCCTACATTGCTGGTGGGAATGCAGGCTCATACAGCCACTCTGGCGAGCCGTCTGGAGATTCTTAAAGAAATTAAAGATTGAAATGCCATATGACCCTGCTATTCCACTTTTGGGAATAACCCCCCATGCAGCAGAGGTTCACCTCAATAGCACAAGCACGACCATGTTCATAGCAGCACTGTTTATAATAGCAAAGTCATGGAATCAACCCAAATGTCCAACAGTTGATGAGTGGATAAGGAACTGTGGTACATCTATACAATGGAGTACTACTCAGCCATCAAAAATGATGAATTACTGGAATTTGCTGGGAAATGGATGTCATTAGAAACAATTATATTAAGTGAAGTATCCCAAACCCAGAAAGTTAAGCGCCATATGTAGTCCCTAATAGGTAGCTCCTAGTACCAAACTCACCCAGCCTACATTGAGACACTCAAAGGTAAACCTATGTAATACAGTAATTGCAAGGATTATGAACAGGAGGGATGGGGTTGGAGGGCCACATCAGACACAAGGAGAGAGGGGACCATGTTACAGCAGAGAAAATAGGCCTCCATCAAGGAATGCAAGTAAGTAATGTGACACCTGGTTAAGTTCACAGACGTTCGTTCCTGATCATGTACAGCTGAGGGGGTATGATCTCACCAGAAGGGGAGGGCATATAGTCTGGCAGATAAAAAGTAACCATTTTGCAAATGGGTGATTGACCCCTCCCTCACCGAGGTTTCCTGCTTTTATTACATCTACCCTTGAATGTGCTCTTATAACAAGACTCTGGTTTAACAGCTTTTTGTCTCTGACCAGGGGGTGACATACAGTGCCCATCAGGATGGAGTGAAGGGCATTGCAGGAGCAGCAAAACTGCAAAAGAAAATCAACAAACCACAATCCAGAACTTCAGAGACTCTATATCAACCACATAGAACTAGGCCAGCCTAATCTCTCCCCATCCTGAAGCTCAGGGACATTTGCGGAAGAGGGGGCGGTAAGATTGTAAGAGCAAAAGGATGGGAGGAGCAATGATTTGCAAGATTCTCCACACTAGTTAGGGCCAAAGCAATCATAATAGGACTTTGCATGCCCTGCGCAATGTCCAACACACTGTTGACCTCACAAAGTCTAGCATCAGCTAAAGGCACCAAGATCCTTGGAGGCAAGGGATTGACAGCCACAGTAGTGTTCCTATGCTTAAGGGGAACACAGGAAAGGGTTCAGGGAAATGCCACTGGGTCCTTGTACGTCATCAGAGAGGAGGACCCAGAGGAGAGTTAGGCATACACAATAAAGGACTCTCTGGGAATTGGGGGGAGGCACTGGGGGATGGGGAGGGAGGGGAGGGAAACAGGGGGTTCGGGGGAGGAGGAGGGAGGGAGGGAACTGGTCTACCTATTAAGTTTGTATGAGCGGAAATAATAAAAAATGTATTAAAAAAAGAAAAATAGAACAGACATAAAACTGAAAAACAAATCAATGATCTGACTTGTAGAAAAAACACAGATAGATGAATAGCAAAAAATTATCAAATGTAAATTACAAGTAAATTAAACAAAATGAGAAAGAATACATATCAAAACCAAAATAAAACAAGTGAATACACATTGTATTGAGTTTCATACAATAAGTAATTATTAATTTTCCAGGATAAAAAAGAGAGTAAAAAAGCAAGCTGGAGATAATATTTAAGAAAGCAGAAGGAATATATGAGGTTTTAGATAGGTTTTCTAAAATTAATGTGGAAACAATATCCATGTTAGATGACTCATTTTTAAATACAGAAAAAATGATTAAACTGTAAGTACAATACGCTATAATATCTAAAGCCTGATAAATTCAATAGAAAGTAAACTACAAGTCAATTTCATGTATTAGTATGCATATAAAATTCTTAAGCGAAATACAGTCAGAATTGAACTACTTACTAGAAAATAATACACCATAAACAGAAGGGATTTGACAAAGAAATTGAATAATATTCAATTCAAGAAAAATTACCAAAACAATATACCACACTAGTAGCATAAGTAATAAAAACTGTATTTAAATAAATGACTCAAAGAGTTTTAAAAAAACTTATAAAGTTGAATCAAATATATAAAAATAGAATTTTTTCATTTTAACTTTATTTTTAACCAAAATAACTAATAAATTGTTTCACTAAAATATATAATTACATTTTAGAAAGAGTTCTTCAAAATATTAAAATATAAAGTTTATTTAAAAACAAAATAAAACAGCTTCTATAAAATATGCATTATGATATTAATTTTAAAAGTGTTCTTACATGTTTACTATGTAGAACAAGATTCAATATGAAGAACATCAATTAAAAAACACGAATAAGCATTCTATATAAGTGGGAAAATAGTAGAAATACCCTTATTAAGAACAGAAAATTAGGGCTGGAGAGGTGGCTCAGGGGTTAAGCCTCTGCCTTGCAGGCGGAAGGTCCTGAGTTTGGATCCTAGACCCCACGTATAGACACCAGGCGGAAGCTGGGGCGGCCTGCGTTTCTGGTCCTGGTAGGCGGAGCCTGTGAATCCCGGGGCAGAGTAAACAAGGAGGAGGTGGAAGTGGTCCATGGGGGTTCCCGAATTCGTCCGTGGTTCTACACACACACACACACACACACACACACACACACACACACACACATATACACACACATACATACACACATACACATACACACATGCACACACGCACAATTGAATAAATAAAAAAAGAACAGAAAATTAAATTCAGATTTTTCACTCTTTATCAGTGAATAATTTTCAGAGTCTTACAGCAGTGATGCTAGAGAAGAAGGAGGAAAAGAAAATGTCAGCTCCTGATAACATCTTTATCTACATAGAAAAACCAGAAATGGGCTCTGAAATTATTAAGGTAGCAAAAGAATTCATCAAGACAGGTACAAATATATGGTTCTTCCCTATCATCACCATCATTAAGGAAGTCAGAAATTTAAATACTACCAATCCATATTACCAATAATCAATACAACGAAAGAAATGTTTTAACAGAATGCAAACTTGTTTTATTTCCAGAAAGGAAAGAGCAAATATCAGAGACAGGGAAAACTTCCAGGTTCATCCAAAAATTAAAAATTAAAGCAATTCAAAAGTGAATCTTGGGTGCTTTCTATAAAAATTTGAAAAAGTTTAATATTTAAATGTCTGTGCAATGTAATTCCTTAAAAAAAAAATCAAATTAGCAATCCCTGATTCAGTTTCTTCCAGCAATTTGGTAAAATTACCAGAGAGAGAGAGAAAGAGAGCACCCAAATGAAAAAGAACTCCAAGCTGAGACATCTGGGTGAACTGGGCACCATTCTGAAAGGAAACAGTCACTATCTGCAGAGCCCTGAGCTAGATGGAGGCAGCTGGGACTCCTTTTGTTTTACATCAACGGCTATCTTAATTCTAAACATGAAATAAAATACAAAGGGACTTGCCTCTCATCACAGTCTCATCTGTAGCTTAGAAAACTGGAGTCAGATCTGGTTAAGTTCACAGACTTTCGTTCCTGATCATTTACAAATGAGGGGTTATGATCTCACCAGAAGGGGAGGGCATATAGTCTGGCAGATAAAAAGTAACCATTTTGCAAATGGGTGATTGACCCCTCCCTCACTGCAGTTTCCTACTTTTATTCCATCTACCTTTGAATATATTCTTATAACAAGACTCTGGTTTAACAGCTTTTTGTCTCTGGCCAGGGAGTGACATACAATACCCATCAGGATGGAGTGAAGGGCATTGCAGGAGCAGCAAAACTGCAAAAGAAAATCAACAAACCATAATCCAGAACTTCAGAGACTCTATATCAACCACCTAGAACTAGGGCCAGCCTAATCTCTCCCCATCCTGAAGCTCAGGGAAATTTGCGGAAGAGGAGGCGGTAAGAGTGTAAGAGTACAAGGATGGGAGGAGCAATGATATGCAAGATACTCTACATTAAGTTAGGGCGGAAGCAATCATAATTGGACTTTGCATGCCCCGCACAATGTTCAACACACTATTGACCCCACAAAGTCTAGCATTTGCTAAAGGTACCAAGATCCTTGGAGGCAAGGGATTGGCAGCCACAGCAGTGTTCCTATGCTTAAGGGGAACACAGGAAAGGGTTCAGGGAAATGCCACTGGGTCCTTGTACGTCATCGGAGAGGAGGACCCAGAGGAGAGTCTGGCATGCACATTAAAGGATTCTCCGGGGATTGGGAGAGGAGGCACTGGGGGATGGGGAGGGAAGGGTGAGGGGAGGGGAAGCAGGGGGGTCGGGGGGAGGAAGAGGGAGGGAGGGAACCAGTGTACCTATTAAGTTTGTATGAGCAGAAATCATAATAAAAAATGTTAAAAAAAAAAAAAAGAAAAGAAAAGAAAACTGGAGTCAGGACCAGCCAGGTGACAGAGTGGACGTTCTTCTCCTGTTATTATAAGGAGTATTGTATTATTTTATTTTATTGATAGTATTATTTTCTTCCAATTGATAGTATGACTTTTCTTCCAATCCTGTCTTTTAACTACAGTGAGGGAATCACTAGGAGAAATATTTTTTTTTAATTTTTAAAATTTGAGAAATTTTGTGAAGGTGTGGTATGATTGTGTGAGGGGATATAGATCTTTCTCTCTCTCTCTCTGTATGCGTGTGTTGCAGTTATTCTGCATATTGCTGATAAATTCACCACCAAATAGCTTAAGGAAACAAGGGGTTTTATTCTGACTTATGATTCTCCGTTACAGTTACTTGTCCCACTTAGTTGGAAGCTCACACCAACACCAGGATCTGAAAGAACTGGCTATACCATATCCACAGGACTGCTGAGAGAGAGACAATCCTCACTTGCCAAATCAGCATGACTGACCAAGTACACCAGATGATACCAATGTCCTAAAGCAGCCCCCTCTCTTTTTCACCTGCCCAGGATTATTCCCACCCACCTTGGGCTGGACCTCCTTGTCACTCAATCTCCTGCAGGCTTGTTTGGGACTTAACTCCCAATTCTTCACAAATATGCCCAGAGCCCTGAGCCTTCAACTGTCAAGTTGACATCTATATCTAACTATGGTTGTGTGTGTGTGTGTGTGTGTGTGTGTGTGTGTGTGTGTGTGTGTGTGTTGTGTGTGTGCGCCCGCACACACATGCGCACACACCACAATGTACGTATGGAAGTCAAAAAACATCTTGTAGGAATTAGTTCTCTCCTTCCACCATGTGGGTTCTGGGCATCAAACTGAAGTACTCAGGCTTGGTGGTTAAGTGCCTTTATCTGCCAAAGCCATCTCACCATCTCCTAAAAAGGTATTTTTAAAAAACAAAAAAGGTATTTCACTACAAAAGCATATCCAATAGGGATGATTAAGTACACACGCACACATACACACGCACATACATATGCTTAAAGATACAGCATGCACACACACACACACACACACATACATACAGGTAACATGATCATTATAAAAATAATAGTAAAGGAAGGTAAAAGTTATTCAACCCAAAAATTAAGAGAAAACATATTTTTGAAATTAGTGTATGAAAGCAAATGGCATGGTTAGAAAATTTTGTGTGACAACTTGTTTAGATGTAAAAACTAAGCTTCCATGAAAGAAGTTAGAGAGCCATTTAATAAATTCAAAAGAAAATCAGAGAGAAAGGGGGAGAAATGGCAGAAGCATGAAAATTAAACTTTCATCTGAGCCAGACATGGTTGCCCAGTGGTCAGGTAGAGGTGAAATGGTCAGGGTCCACAGTCCTTCAGCTGTGGCCTGAGTTTGAGACCAGTTTAGGCTACATAAGACTCTGTCTCAAAAAAGTTTAAAATTTTAACCTAGACAAACCAATTAAAGAAAGTCACACCCCCCACCCTCCAGATATTGCCTGATATAATTGGTGGTATAGGTGTATTTTTCCAAATTCTCAAGGAACAGATAAACTTATACAAGTTGTTTCAAAAACATAGAAAATGGGATAAATCTGTCTACCTCATTTTCTAAAACTAATAAAATCTAATTTTGCCAACAGGATAAGATTAGCCCAAGAAAATGAAACTCTTGGCTAGCTATCTCTGCAAATAGAGATGTGAAGATTCTAAATGAAATATTAACTCACTGCATTAAAAAGTATACTTAAAATTATGTATCAAGATCATAAAAATTCCCCACTAGAATTCAAATGAAATCATCACTGTAATTCTTCATACTAAGTAACTACAAAAGAATTATTATATGAGCATTTCAAGCAGCAGTTTTTAAGCATTTTGGAGAGACTGACCCCAGAACGACTCAGTGAAGGCCTTGGAAAACACACTCCTCTATAAAAGCAGCAAGAACATGAGGAAGAAATAAGTAAGAAAAGATCAACTCTTTCGAACCCCAGAGATTAACCAGCATTCTGGTTATATCAAAGCTTTCCTTTAAAAAATTATTAGTGCTTAATTCATTGCACAGAGCAAAGGAGGTCATAATAACATTACATATCATGCTTCTTTACCCTATTTATCTTCATTTCCATAGATAGATGATGGGTGATTGATATGGATAGATAATAGATAGATAGATGATAGACAGACAGATGATTGATTGATAGATAGATAGATAGATAGATAGATAGATAGATAGATAGATAAATAGATAGATGATATAGACAGGTATAGATAGATAGGACTATAGATAGGTGACAGATAGGTAATTGATAGGTAATAGATGCTAGATAGATGATAGATAGCTCATATTAGATAGATCATTGATAGATGATAGGTAGCTAGATATAGATGATAGAGATAGATAACATAGGTGATTGATGGATAATAAATTATAAGTAATTGATAGATATAGATAGATAATAGATGATTGATGATAGGTAGATAAGTAGATAGGTGATAAATAAATAGATAATGGATAGATGATTAATAGACAGATATAGAGATAAATATTTTTCCTCCAGAAAGCATGCACTATGACCATGGATCTGACAGTAGCTAAATGATCAGAAGACTCTCAGTGCTCTTAAATATACTGAGAACTAACACCCATTCTGTTACCCATGACCAGTCAGAAAGAAATAACCTCCTGTGCTACCAAAGGAAAAATCCGATGTGAGCTTTAGTCAGCAGCCAGTGTCAAGTCAGAGCTCCTCACGAGCTGGTATTTCTTCCTGTCGTTTGGCTTAGGGACGTCCTCCAGGTTCCACCTCCACTTGGAACCCTTGGCCTGATGTCCCGAGTTCTCATTGCATCAGTTGGAGCAAAACTTCCTCTTCCTGCCCTGCCACATCAGACAGACGCTAACTAAGAGCCCATTGACGCCATCCGCTTACTGGCAAGAGCACATCATAAACAACCGGACAGTATTCCTAAAGGGAGAACATTGAGAAATAAATGCAGCACCTAACGCTGATGGTCTACATTCAGTCGACCTCAACCTCTCTAGTGAACAGGCCAAGATCTTGCTTGCAAATAAAGCAGCCTGTTTGTACCACTCTTCTACTTTAAAGCCCTTTTGAACAGAATCAAACTTGGCTTCGAGGTTCTTCACACATGGGCTGTAAACTCTTTCTCCAGCCTCTTCAACTGACATCTCAGGAATGTTCCAACCACTGCCTGTTACTGCCTATCCTCCTCGCTGTCACACTTCTGTATCTTCCTCCAGGCTATCCCCCCTGTTCAGACCACCCTTCAGTGCTTCTCCCCATCACACTACCCCCTCTTGGCATCATCCCATCCTGTGAGACCGATTACATGTCACCCTTCCTTCACTGGTCTTTCCCAGCAGGTTGTTCCCTCTCTCTTTGCCCACTGATTGATTGCACTTTCTTTGAGTTCTCTCACTTGCTCTCTCTACAGACCTGCCTTCCTCATCAGACTGTAAGTGCTTCTAGGCCAGGGGATGAATGAAATTCACCCTAGCATCCTCAGTGATAGGTCCACAATAAGTACTCACTCCATATTTGGAGAACGATGAAGCCAAGGAATAAATCCAACCAGATAAACTACCACCCATCAAATTTGGGGAGGTTGATCTCAAATATCCTAATAAACAGTTAAGAAAAAAACCCATTCTCAGAAAGGGCACTTTTCATGTTTGTTTGCCAACCTATTACCTCATGCATATTTTCCAGGCGGACAATTAAACCCATACCCTTCCCATGGGTACGAGATGCTCATTCCCCTCGTACAACCTACATGGAAGAATAAGGCATGTTTGTAGCCATTGTGCTGTTTCCAGAAGACACACTTCTGTGTGTCATCTTTAACTTTTATATATCACAAAATTAGCTCATCATACGGTCTCACAACCAGGATTTTCTGAGATCTTTGGCATTCGTCGTTTTGTAGAAAGGATAATTAGGGATTCATGTGGTGAAATTACTTCCTCAAGTTGTAAGGCAAGTTAGTAGCTGCCCTCAGCCAAGTCCATTTGCTTCCTATTGCCTTACCAAATATTCTCACAGGGATAAAAGTGAATTCTCCCACCCACAAATAAGCCTTTCCACTACTGGTACACTTATAAATGGTTCCAGAAAAATTGTGAATAGTTATTACCAAACATCAATCAGTTTGGATACTGAACTGCAAAAATCACAGACAAATCAGCATATGCAATTGCTGTCACCAGAATAAAACCGTGGAGTGGGCCAGTGTCATCCTCAATCAGTCAAATTCTGGGCTCTATTTTTGTTACACACACACACACACACACTGTGTGCGTGCGTGCATGCGTGTGTGTGTGTGTGTGTGTGTGTGTGTGTGTGTGTGTGTGTGTGTGTGTACATGATGGTTTCCTCCCTAGTCCCGATTAGCATCATACACAGCGGGGATGTGAAAATCCGGAGGCTTCTATTGTTGTGCAAACGTGTGACTCTTGTCTCAATGACATTAACACTGTTCAGGCACTGAAATGAAAGCAATGTGCCTGTACCTATTACATGACGTAGGGAAACCAATGTAGGCTGTGCCATATGTCACCAAATGCCCCACATGTGACACAGATAAAAAGTGACATAATCCAAATATTCGGCAAAAGCAGCCCACAGTAACAAATGTATCACTTCTGAAGAGGAAGAGAAAGCAGACGGCTCAGCAAGGGATTGTAGAACAGCCAGCTTCCCCCTCCGCACCTCCAAAAACAAATTGCCTCCCAGTGTCTCATCCTAGACCCCAGAGAAACTCGGAAGCAGAGATATCTCTAGTTGTCACATTAGCAATAAGTTCAGAAAAAGTCCCCTGGCCATGGTGCCCTGGCCTCAGACCCAAAGGACCTGAATCCACAGCAAGATTCTTTCTTCCCCTCTGTGTTACTTTAAGCAAACTACAGCATTGCCCATAATATAGGATTGATACAGCTTTACAATGTAAGATGTTAGAACAAAAGTGTTTAATGAAGATGCAAAGGATTCATAAATGTAAACCACATTCACTAAAAATACAGATTAGTTGAGCTAATAGAAACCAACCTGATACTTGGGCTCAGTTTCATAGATCCTTTGCACCAATGGTCAGTGAACCTTTGTTGTTTCCATGTTAAAACAAACAAACAAACAAACAAAAAAACGCCATCACTATATGTATTCTTATCATAGAAGTGGGCTGAACCTATTTCACTCATCCATCAAACATGTCCACTATGAGTCAAGGACTAACTAAGTCACACAGGATGCAATAACTGAGCTACCTTGCCTGGTACTATTTCAAAAAACTATTCTCTCTTTTCCTTTTGTTGTTAGTACTCACAGGATGAACATGGAGGAAAACAAAATAAATATTAAAAATATATCAACAAAGATTAGAGATGATATTTCTGGATGAGTTGTGTGTCAGCCTCAGAAATAATAATGGTTAACATTCTGAGTTCTTTTTCAGAACAGTGATTCTATGAATGTTAACTGATTTAACCCTCCCACTGGCCCTGCCGAGTAAGAGTTAGTCCTGATGCCTACAAAGTTGGAATACTAATCCAAGTGTAAAGTAGTACCCACTATACCATGTTGCTTAATAGTCATCAAAGTGGGAAGAGAAAAGTATCCACTGGCAAGATAAATCATGATTATTTTTCAATACTCAGCTGCAAAATTTTAAAACACCAAGTATCCAGGACCCCAGTTTATTTCAACTACATCTGTGGTAGCAAAACAGCTAAAACAGGCACTAGGAAAACCTTACAGATGATACTAAATGATCTTAATAATCGCACCTGCAGGATTTAATCCACCACAATGTATTTATTTTATTGTTTATTCACTGACATTCTGCTAACAGTAGAAGAATCTCCCCAAACTGAGACTAGACCAAAATAGTAGAACACTGCTAATTGGCGGATCAATAAAGTGCTCTGTTCTGTTTGCATAAATAGACATTTTGATGGCAATCTTCTGCTTTGATGGTAACCAAAATAGATTAACTGGATCGTTAATAGATGTATATAATAAGAACCACAGACAATATGCCCCAAAGATTGTCGTTCTTCTACTCAGGCAGATGGTAGGAATGGAGGAAGGGTGGAAGGAAGAGAAAGAACATTCCTGGAGCAGCTGTTCTCCGTGGGCACCATGCTGGGCTCTTTACATATTTTAACTCTTTGGAGTCTCATGACAACCTTAGCTAATGCAGTTTCACAGATACGGAAGCAGAACAGCCAGAACGGCTCCACCTCCTTACTTGCCTCCACTGCCTGAGGTCATCTTGGAAATGCTCTGTCGTGGAAGAGCCAGGGTATAGTTGTCATGAAGGAGCACCTTGGCCTTTAGAGGGGCCTTGATTCAAGAACCAGACAATTCAGTCATTCACTCCCTGGTCCGTGTACAAAGTCAACCCCAAAGCAATGGGGTGAGGAAGGAGCCTTTGAAACATGAAATTCAATGTCAGAGAAAGAAAGAGGAATCTGAGATGGAAAAGAACTACAAGAGTGCAAATTTATGAAAGTTAAAGATGTGCAAGAGTAGATGGGTGAATACTCTGATGGTTACTGTAGTTTGGATGTTGGGAAGCCTTCAGGGACCCGTGTGTTAAAGACATGGTCCTGGGACAGTATTAAAGGCAGAGCCTATGGGAAGTCATTAGGTCGTTGGGACTATATCCTCAAAGAAGATATGGCACCCCAGTCTCTTCCTTTCCCTTTGCCTCCATGATGTGAGTGGTTTGCTCACATCTGTGATGTGTTACCACATCTGAGATTCAAAGGGCTGGGGTCACCTCGATTTTAGTCAGGAGAGAAAAAAAATTTTCTTTTTTCCCTTTGTGGTCATACAATAAATTTTTATAATTATAAAGTATTTGATTGTTTATATAATAAATATACAGATTAATAGATTTCATTATGATATTTCCATGCATCAATTTTCGTAGGAAGAGCTGGAATGAATGGGTTTTGGAGAGAAAAGTGACATGACATGACATGACAAGACATGACATGACATACTTTTGGAAGAACATGGTGCTGAAAATAGAATACAGAGGGGCAAGAATGAAGTGGAAATAACTTGGAGGCTGTTTATAAACCAGAATCTGTGATTCTAAAGGATAGAAATTTGGTTGTGAAGATGTCCTGGGCAGACATAGAATGGGCTGGCTTAGAAGATAGTGACTATGCCACCTTTGACAGAGGTGTAGATAGGAAGACACTTGGCAAGGACATCAAAAAGACCTTCCAGTCTAAGAGTCATGCACAACCTAACCCCGTGACTTCCCCTAGAATATCATATGCCCTCGGGTAACCTGATGATTCCAAAGCCACATTCATAATTTATTTCTTATGAAAAAGTATAGTTCTGAATTAGTCAGGTTCGCTAGAGATGCAGAATCAACACAACGAATATATATATATACATATATATATATATTTAATGTATTAGTTGGCTTACTGATATGGCTGAGGTAGGCCAACAATTGCTGCTAGTAGCCGAGGTAGTTCCAACAATGGCTGCCAGTAGCTGCTCAGTTCGGTAGTCAAGTGGGTGATGGCTAAAGGCTGGAGAATTCCTAAAGTCTTTAGTCGAAGTCTAGAGGGTCAAAGAAACCAGACGGCCAAAAGGAAGAGCGAGTCCTAGCACAGCTGCAAGAAGCTTCTCTTCTCTTTGGTGGCTCCTTTTTATATGGTCCAGTACTGGGAGATCCTATGAGATCTTTGGAGGTTCTGATAGGATCTAGGGCAGGTATACTCCTTTCAAGTAGTCTCAGTTGGTCCTTCCAGGTGTGGTCTCAGCCCATCTTAGTTAATATCAGGTGTGTCAAGTTGATACCCAGGCTTAACTATCACAAGTTCATATTCACTATCTAAAATGACAAATTGTAGATATAGGTTAGCAAAATGAAAAGAAATAAAAACATGGTCTTATTATCCATAGGTAATCACTAAATATATATCCATAGGTAATCACTAAATCAATAATATAGCATCAATTTATCACGTATATATCTATCTACTCATTCATCTATCTCTTTATCATTAACCATATATCTATCATCTGTATACTGCCTTCCATTACATTGGCAGATATATCTTTAGACTAACAGGTGATACAAAACATAAGTATTTTCACTACTTACATCTGAACAAGACTGCTGTCATTACAGTCTTTTATAATCTCCTTTTAAGATACAATATAAGTTTAACATATATTCTTTTGTGAATTTGTACTTCCTGATAGAACCAGGAACTCCTTACAATGGATTTTAAGAAATGGTCAATATAAGTACAATAGAAATGAGCAGGACATGCACCGGGTCAAGAGATTTTAAATGATGCTAGTTTGTCTTCCCCTAAGAGTGCTTCCTACCTAGTTCTCAGGTATGTGTTTTATACCGTGTCTCATAATAATACTTCACAACCCTCTATTGGTTTCAACATCCTTCTCTCGATCATCATAACAAGCTACATCCCATGTCAAGTGGTGGTAACTGAATCAGAAGAGAGGAAAGAACATCTTTCATGCTAAGTGAGCCTCGGAGGGCTCATCTTACCTTTCCTCTGTTATCACTGGGCATGTTGGGATATCACAACAATGATTCATTCCATGAGCTCTTCAAAGTTTCCAAGTGCCTCTGAGTTTGATCCATCATCTTAGCACCCTGAGTAATATCCAAGCATGTCTTCAGGTACAGTTTCCTGGCTTCACTCAAAAATCAGGCACTATACTTGACATGGAGACAAAGTGGTGTGTTAAAGAGAAACATGCTCTGTGCTTAAGAAGCTTTAATTTCCAGTGAAGGAAATGAACAATAAAGATGAATCAAGTGTATAGATGGGTGTTATGTGTGTTGTAGAAAGACAGTAACAAAAAGAAGAAGGATAAGTAATGACATAAAGGGGGAAGGAGGCTGTGGCTTTTGAGATAACAACTGGGAAAAGCCTTGTGTTAGTTTCTTTTTCCCAGGGCTGAATGAATACAAGTTCACAGAACAAAGGACTAGTCTTAGTTTATAGTTTCTGGTTACACTTTATTATCATGATAGGAGATATCAGGAACCTAAAGAACTGACCACACCTTATGCACAGGAAGAGCTTTGAGAAGGACATACTTGTTAGCTTTGCAGTCTGACCATTTCTAACCAACACTCTGTTTTATCCACCTGTCCAGAGGTGGTCCCACCTACTATGGCCTGGGTCTTCCCACATCTGTTAAATAATCTCCCTCAAGTTTTCTCAGGATTTGCTTTAACCAAGCAATTCTTTATACATGTGCCTAATTTTTTTATTGTCATAGTCCTCCACAAAAAGGGTGGCCTTAGAAATATGACCCGAAGTAGGGAAGGAGTAAATCCTCCGTCGGAGGAAGAGATCATCCCGGGCAGTGACTGTGACACAGTATAGTACTCAAGTATGTTCTAGGTAGAGAATGGAGGCCAATGTGGTTGGAACAGAGTAAATAAAGAAACACTAGAAGATGATATCAACCAGTCAGCTGAAAGTCAGGTCATTGAAAGTTTTGAATTTTTTCCTAAGAAAGGTAGAACCCATCAGCATGGACGAGAGTAACATCACATGACTTGAATTTTTGGAGAATTCCTTTATGGGACAAAAGTAGATATAAGTAACCAATAAGGAGACTGGAAGACTCAGAAGCCAGTGGCTTAGGCCAGAAGCATTGAGAGCAGCAGTATAGAGGTCAAAAGGTAACTAAGTTTTATTTCAGTTTTGGAGATGCAACCTTAGGTCATAACAGATTTGATTTTGGGTGATACAGAGAGACAAGTCCAAGAGTGTCATTGAAAGACTTGGCCCTAGCAACCGAAGGAACAAAGAGGCATCACTTGCTGAATCATAGAAGACCTAAAAGAAGACTCAGCCTGGAATCCTCAAGAACTCTAGCAACGTATTTAAGATGATATACAGGACTAGAAGGAGCATACACTCATGACTAATAAGAATAGTGAAATGTGACTATACGTTGTTAGCAATTAAATCTATAATTTAAGAACGCATCCAATGATGTTGAGAATAATGCTATAATTAGGCCAGCGGCATGGTCGTTTGTGTATCAGAAAGATGTATAATCAGAAAGATTATAATAAAAGTGTACGGATTTTTCTAGAATTCAGAAGAAGCTGAGGACTCTATGTCTGAGACAAAAGATTATGAAAAGGCACACCAGAAGCAGTCAGCCATCCTTAGTTGCCAGGAGTCACTTGTGTGCATACCAACTGCTAAGGAAGGGGCAGGGAGGGACCATCTCACAGAGGAAGAAAGTGTGAACAAGCAGGGGGTAGCTAGAGACCTTTTGCCTTGGTTGCTCATCTCCACAAACCTCTTCTGAAGGCTTGTCTATCCACTAAAGCCTTCCCTTATTCAGGCCCATGGAAAAGAGCCTGATTCCTCCCATTCCTTGCCCCAACCTATGATTTCAGCAATAATAAGAGCGAGTAGAATCTAAATAAGGTCTCACCTTACATGTGACCCTGGAAAGTTACACACACACACGCACACACACACACACACACACACACACACACACACACGCACACACACACGCACGCACGCACACACACACGCACGCACACACGTATGTATGTATATATGTATGTATGTATGTATGTATGTATGTATGTATGTGTGTATGATTACATCATGCATTTAAGGACTAAGAAAAGTTTCCACTTCTAAATGAGATATCTTAGTCCTCCAAAAAGAACACTGCTTATTGAGATAAATGTAAAGAAGGTGGTTGTTTAAAATCACTATGACTAATGTTAAAAAACAGCTGTAAGGAATACTAGGTAACCACATACACACGAGCCACCCAACTGGGAACATTGCCGTGCAATACCTACCATAATGTAGTCCTCCCTCCCCATGCAGTCAGTCTAAATGGCAGCTGTGAGCTGGGGCCTTGCACATTAGAGACCATTAGGAAAAGCAATGTGATTCATCATCTTCTGCTTGTGTTATTTTAACTTAGTCATTTGGGGGCAGATCTTCTGAGACACTCACAATAGTCGGAGACTAGATTGATTTTCTTCCTTAAATAACTTGTGGGTTTTTAACTGTTGCATTTTTGCCACTTCAGATAAAGAGGCATTAAAAAAAAAAAAAAAAAAAAAAAAAAAAAACCCTGAGAACTGCAAGGCAACCTGGGGGTAACCAAGAGCGATCTGCTATCCTCATTCAAGTAGTAACCCCAAACCACTCCTGGTCAGGTCTGCAGTCCTCCCTGAATAGGAAAGGGTGGAAAGCACCATTCACATGAAAAGCTGTTTGGCGTTTTCAGATAGCTCTAGTTACTAGATTCCTTTATGTTCTAGCATATCCCTATCGAAGCAATCACTTTTTCCCTTGATCAGTTGAGGAGGATCAATGGATAAGGCCCAAGATCTGCAGTTTCTCTGAATTTCCTGTTCACTTCTCAGACACCCAGACACCATCCTTTGGATGAATATTTCTCTTGGAAGATTCTGTCAAATATTAACACGAGGCAGCAGATGTGACCTGGACACGGCAAAACACAATGGCACAATGCTAAAGCAGCAATCTCAGCTTTCTGGAAAGTTGTGCTGCCCTATTTCCCCATCTGGGTTTATGGACATGGGAGCTACAGGCATCCTTTTCAAAATATCTACTTTGCCATATGGGTGACTGTCATAGTTAGGCACAGGTGTCACTTGACTGTTGAGGGTTTGAGCTCTGAGCACATTTGTGACGAATTAGTGGTTAGGCCCAGAGCAAACCTGCAGGAGATTGTCTAGCTGATGGGGAGGGCCCAGCCTATTGTGGGTGGGATTAGGCCCTGGAATAAATCACGGAGAGCTAGTTGAGAGAGTTGACATCCTTCTGTTCACTTGGCCAGACATGCTGGTCTAGTAAGTAAGGATTGTCCATTCTCAGCTGTTATGTGGTGATGGTGTGGCCACTTCCCCCGGCCCTGGTGTCGGTGAATGCTCTCCTTCAAGCTGGACTGAGAACTGTAACTGGACTGTCATAAAGAAATAAACCCATTGTTCCCTTAAGCCACTTGATGGTCATTTATCAGTAACCATGCAGGCAAACTGCAACAATGACTCAGGCTTTATCATTCAAACATTGGTTTTTAACCTAAACCTAAATACACAATGTAATAATACTCCTATAGCTATCACATTTTGTTTTGCAAGCTTTGAGCCAATACCATTAGATATCAAGAACATTTCATTATCATTATCTACTAACACTCCCAAATTCTCATTGTCCAAAAACATAGGTAGCATTTTCAGTAGCTTTATCTTTGACACTAATCCTAGATATCAAGGACAGAACTGAGTGGTTAATACATCAGTTCTGTAATCAAAGATCTTTGGAGATATTTCCTCATTCAGCTGTCAAACTAGAGCCTAACGTAAAAACTGAGTTGCATATCCTAATGGCATTCTCAGATCCCTAATCTCTGGGTCCCTACTTAATGTCCATAGGACTGCTTTGCACCACAGTGTATGTAGTATGTACATACATATACATTTATAATGCAGAGTATACTTGAAACTCACCGCTGCATTTCACGTAAAGACAGAGAGCAGATGGTATACTACAGGACATATGTCGTCCTTATGAAGACCCAACAGTAGACTCTCTGCTCTCAGAGCTGTTTTTCTTTCTTACACACACTTTTATTTATAATGTTTCTTCATTGCTTAGACTGTCAGGAAGCCCACGGGAAAAATGTGTAAACCACCTCAAGAAATCTGCAAAGGACAGAACAGCAGAACATCATGGCATATGTGTGTGGAGCAGATCTTATTTTCCTTGTTTTACCTTCACCTTAATTCCTCCATTCTCATTTACCTCACCCTGTTGAATTATGTATTAATGCCACCAAATTTCTTCAGAGTAAATAAAATGGAAGACGAGTAAATAATCCAGACCACATTTTTCTGTTTTATCCGTGAAGATATTACAAAAATGTTGTTAGATGCTTTGCTGTGTCTAAACATACAACTTCTTCAGTATTGATGTGATTCGTAAGACTTAGAATCATTTGAAGGAAAACAATTGAAAGAAAAAGGAATTGTCAGGGTCCTAAGGAAGCCACCCAGTTCCTAATAATTGCTGTTTCCTAAGTGTTTAAAAATCACAAGCATACCTGCTCTTTTTAGAGTTATCAGAGATTGAGACAGTGAGGTGGCTCAGTGGGTAAAGATACCGGAGTACAAGCCTGGATCCCTGGAGTCCACAGGGTGGAGGGAAAAAACTGACTTCTGAAAGTTGTCCGGTGATCTCTACATGAATGCTATACATACTTGTTGGCTCTCTCTCTCTCTCCCTCTCTCTCTCTCTCTCCATCCCTCTTTTTCTATCTTTCTCTCTCACACACACGCACAAATAAGTAACATATATGAAAGCATTAAAATGAATCACCACCAGGGTTAAATCTCAAGTTGGCTATCCTGCCATTTGGTGGGATGGAGAAGTGTGATAGACTTTTTGCCCTTCCTTTAGAAATCCAGAGATTGCTCATCCTCACTGTCTGAATCTCTCACATCCCCCGTGTCTCATCAGAGATCACTGATAATTGGATTTTTTAACTGTCAGTGTTCTCAATATTCTGGGGCAATTAATAAATGCAGTGAACTTTATATTTAAGCCCAAGAAAAATTAAGCGTCATTCTTTTGAGAACAAAGTTTAAAGTATGCTACAAGCTGTTACAGTGATTAAATTACAATAATTAGTGTTTTGTACAAATAATTTTACCCCAGATACAAGCCCTAAGAGAGAAAAATGAGATAGATAAGAGAAATAACATTTTCTCTTTTTCTAAATTTTTATTTACTTATTTGGGGTGTGTGTGTGTGTGTGTGTGTGTGTGTGTGTGTGTGTGTGTGCCTGTGGAAGACCATCCTGGATTGTTTCTACCTCCTTTTGCTTTGCTCTGGGGTTTCCCAGGCTCCGTCTTTCAGGATTAGAAGTTCAGGCTGCTGCCATTTCTGCCTGGCATTTTTACTTGGATCTGGGATCCAAACTCAGGTTCTTCTGCTTGCGAGCAGAGTCTGAACCCCTGAGCCATCTCTCCAGTCCCAGAAAAAACATTTTCTGAATGTTTAGCCTAGTGCACAGGCACCATACTGGGCATGTCAGGTGCTCTACTTCACATTCACAATAACCCAGAGATTCTATGGCGAGCTGTGTATCTTAAGGATGAGAAAACTGAGCTTCTCTCTGAATTTATATTTGAATTGTATTTGTAATTGTTTCTGAATTGAACTGTAATTTTAATAATTTATTTGACATAGAAAAATAAATACATTATGGAGCTACGTCTTAAATTCAAAGTCCACACTAGCTTTCCCTATATGAAGCATATAAAATTAGGAGATCTTTGGAGATAGACTTATATTTGAAAGTTTTATTTGATTGGAAAATGACAGTCACAAAGTTTATGCCTATTTTGGTGTATTAGTGAGGGTTCTCTGGAGGAACAGAACAGATAGAAAGGTGTGTGTGTGTGTGTGTGTGTGTGTGTGTGTGTGTGTGTGTGTGTGTGTGTGTGTGTGTGTGAATTTGTTAGATTAACTTACAAGATGAAATCAGAGTAGTTTGACAGTACTTGCCTGTAGCCACTCAGTTCTTGAGCTGAGTATCTCAGCAATGCCAACCTGCACTGAGGACTGAAGGATCCCTGGAAAGTCTCTCAGTAGTCCCCATCAGGTGCTGAAGACCCTGAAAACCAAAGGATTCCTGAACCTTAGTCCTGCTAGAGACCAAAGAGGATGGTCTCCAATGTCAGCAATGAACAGTGGCAAAGCCCAAGAAACTGGGCTCTGAAGTCAGTGAAGAACAACAGCAGCAGCAGCAGCTGCAAAGGAGAAAGACGGCAGCAGATCAGTATCCCAGCAGCAGACTGGACGCAGGAAGTCCACACGGGGAAAAGAAGGAAAGTCCCTCCCCTTGCACTTTGTTTTATCCAGTCCTCCTCTAGAATGCACCACTTACTATGGGCTAGATCTCCCATGTCAATTAGACAATCACCTGCAGGCTCCTTCAAGGGCTTGCTTTAACTATCAATTCTTCACAGCTGCGCTCCAAGTTCAGCCTACGACTGTAAAGTTGACACCTGAATTTAGCTATCACACCTGGTGATATTGTTCTTTCAACACAAAAGTTGATTTTGGAGCTAAGGAAATCTGCATGAAGAATTGTGTGTTCTTCAGAAAAATAAAGATAGGATGGATGGATGGATGGATGGATGGATGGATGGATGGATGGATGGATAGATGAACAGATGGACAGACAGACAGACACAGACACAGACAGACAGACAGACAGATAGATAGACAGATAGATAGATACACAAATGATAGATACATAAATACATAGATGGAAAATGATAGATATACAGATGGTAACAGGTGGCAGGTGATGTTATATAGATAGATACATATTGTGATAGACAATAGATCATAAGTAGATGATAGAGAAATAGATGGATAGATAGTAGACATATTCTTTTACTAAAATACAAAGAGGCAAAGCTATTCAAAACAAAGGGTCAGAGTCAAACTCTCATAACATGACTTATCCCTTATAAGATAGCATGAAAAAAGTAAAATTATATCCTTTGAGTAGAGTAAAGAAAAGAAAAAGAGAGTTGGGTCTAGATGAAGCCCATCCAGGTAACGTGGAATGAATGGGATGAATGAAGATGTCTCCATGTCTTCTGCTGCATCTACCTGTAGTTTAACTGTGCTTCTTCCTTTTACCTGTGGTTTAACTGTGCTTCTTCCTCTCTAGACCATCAGCTCAACGAAGAAAAGCTGCCAGTATGTCACACCATCCATGCCTTGCAGTGTGCCTGATATTGGATAGTAAATGCCCCCTGCACATTCATATCTCTCTAGGGCCACCCATGAAAGCAGCTGCATTCTCTTCTAAGTGAGCCAGGCATTTTCTGCAGACTGGTCTCAGTGCTCATTGGGATTCTCTGCCTGAATCATGACCTCTAGCTCCTTTGCCTGCTTAAGATCCTCTGTCTACTTGTTCAGTCTTATTCCTAAGAACTCCCTACTCTGAGAAGACGCTACCTTTACTGTCACTCACATGCATCCTATCTCCAAGAGGCTCACTTTTTTTCCTTTGCCAACATAAAGAAATGACTACATAAAACAAGCATATTTTCATTTAAAAATTATTCTAATACTCTATGTCCATCATCTTGGAGAGTAGAAATAATAACACAACAGTAAGAGAAACTAACATTCTCACAGTGTCTGTAGAAGCAAGGTAGAGTTCCTTGCATGTCACGTGTTACATATCAGCCCACTTACAATCCCCATAACCTTCAGAGATGGTATGACAATTATCTCTAGTCATCCAAAGTCACAGCTAGGAAGTGGCAGAGCCAGTATTTAAGCCCAAATTAATTGAGTCCAGAACCTAGGCACTTAACAGTGACAACTTTGACAGGCATTAAGGGAGCAAATAGGATATCCCAAGAGACTGTACCAAGACAGCTGAAGTAGCAATGAATAAAAGGTCACCCACGAACTCACTGAGGGTTATCATAAAGGAAAGACCAGCGGTAAAATCTCAGCCATGCCATGGTAACAGCGTATAGTGAAAATGAACCAAAATTGCAAAAGAGAAATCTTAACAAACAGAAAACCTCAAAAGATGAGCTTTTAAGTCAAAGTATTTCCAGAGACTGAGAGTCTTACTGTCTAGAAGGGAAATGTTAAAGAGTTTCAAGGTGAAGATGGCCAGTGGTCACATTCAGTCACAAAAATCTAAGATATGTGGAGCCAAATCCATTGTCTGATACCTGAATCAAACTGAGGCTCAAAAAAAAAAAAAAAAAACAAAAAACCAGAATCAAGGTCTCTGAGGCCCAGCCCATGTGGCACACATCCTCTTGAGAGAGGCCCCTGGATTTCAGAAGTCTCAAAATGTGTGGAGAAATAAGGCACAACACAGCAGGTGATGCCAGCTGGAACCTTCTCTGTTTTATTCATGCCTCCTTGCCAGACGGCTGGTTCCCAGGAGGTGGCTGGATCTCATAAGGTTCAGATGTTACAGGAAACAAATAACTAATTGTGCTGAACCTCAGCTTGGCTTCATTTTGGGTACAGACAAGCTTGTGTGTCTCCAGAGATTGCAGCGAAGTGGAAAGTGTGTAGGAGCCAGCCTGGTGATTTGAATTGAGCAGAATAATTGAGTGTTTGCCAAATCCGTGGGTGACTAGATGTCCTGCGTGAGCCAGGACAGTCCTAAGGAATTGTGGCCACTGTCAACCACGAAAGGTATAGTAAGTCTCCATTTTCCCCTGGTAACACTTCATACACCTCTCTAAGTTTTATTTAAGTTTGGTTAAGGTCTATGTGGTCTTTTTTTTATATATATCTGTATTCTTCTACCTAGATGAGTAACAAGTCGACTCCCTGCTGTGTCGAAGAATACGTCTTTTATGTGTTTTAAAACTACCTCTTTGAGGCATCAAACCCCACCCCCTGTTCTAGTTCAATTCAGAGGACAGAATTAGAACCGTTTCTGACTGCTCCTCTGTCTGCAAGATCTTACATTCAGATGTGAACAGGTGAAAGGAGGAGGAGAAGCAGGTTGATCTTTGCCCATGTAGCAATACAACTCCATAGAATAGAAATCCATGAGCATGGTGTAATTAAATCAATTCAAAATCTCAAGTCATCAATTCTTAGTTCGGGGAGAAGATTCCTGAAGGAAGTAATTCTCAGCTTGACCTTGAAGACACACTACCATTTCAATAAGAAGAGAAATGATTGTTTAAACCCCTTGAGTTTCCCCCTAGAAATAGCATGGGATGTGAATAAAAAGTAAAAGAAGCATTTACAAGGTCTGCAGAGAGTCAATATTAAGATACCTGGGATTCAGTACTGTAAATAGAGGCATGGAAGCCACCCACCCATGGATATGAGCAACACAGTACTGCCTATGGAAAGAGCTGGAAGATTCCATTGATGAGGACTCCTGGGGGACACTCAAGTCTAAGGCAAAGACCAAATAAAAAAACATAGCCAAGGGCTAGGAGTAGTGGTGGTAGGGGACAGAAAATTGTCAATATGTTAAAAGAGATGAGCTTCTGGACAAACAATACCTTGTAGGATGAGAACTAAGAAGAAGCCACAAGTTTGACGCTAAGACAGCTTCCCATGAGTCCATCCATGGAGCAGTGAGTGAAGAAGTCTGATTAAAAAGGGTTAAGAAATGTGGAGAGCTCTGGTTTTCAAGAAGCTAAGCAAAGGGAAGATGGCCTCTAAAGTGGAAATCTGCATAAAGAAATGGATTTTCCTCTTGACAATGGTTAGTTAGATGCTATCGAATTAGCTAAATCAAGTCATTTCTCATTCTTTGGAGTCCAAGAGAAAATAATCAAGAGTGCCAAACCTGATAGTGTGCTTGTGAGTGCTGCTTACAGGCATTGCATGTGAGTTATAGAGTTGTGATTGTACTTGGTATGGTGAATTTTATTCTTTGTTTTGCTTGAATCTTAGGAAAAAGAGCACACTTCTTTTGGTGAACTACACCTACCTGAAAAGCATGACTCCTCAACACTTGTGTTCACACACACATACATGCTGTGTAGTTATTGGACAAAGTGTTGGGCATATAGCCAATGAGGTTAATCAGAATCCCTAGGATTTCTTAATCTGGAGTTAATAGAAGAGATTGAGTCTCTTTCAAAGACAAAGTGGGAACATGACCCTGGAAATCATTTGCAGCTTTATTTTGAACCTAATGGGGAAAAGATAATCAGGGAATAGATCTAACAAGTAAAAGCAAGTAAATTCAGCAAGTAATGTGCAAAAAGAGCTCACAGTCCACCAAGTACCTGGCTCTAAGGCCCACCACTAGCCCTGCCCACCTTGAACTTGGTGAACCTTTTTATGGAATTTTCCCTTTTGTCTAACCTACACAGGCCCCTGGCCTCCTACCACATGCAGTCGAAAGAGTCCTGACACTACAGAAGAATTGGTAAGGTGTAAAGCACAGTTAGAAGTAACCATCTCATATTTCTACTCATGTAAAAGTCCTTTCAAGATTGTTTTCTTACAGACAGTTTTGTAAGGAGCTCTTATTGGGACAGACTAGCAGTGGGCAATATGACTCTGCTTCGAGGTTATAGTAAGTATTGAACACTCATGAGAAGATACTCAGCAGATGAGAGGAAAATCTGAGTTTATACTCAAACTTTGGAGCTAGATCGTATGGGTCAGAAGTCAATCTCTCCTATCAAGAAGTGGAGTAATCTTCAGCAAAACTCTCCTTTTACTATAGTAAAATGTACACAATGTAAAAATTACTATTTTAGTCACTTAAAAGTGTACAGCTTAGTGACACCACACTCATAATGTTGCATAACTATTTTCGTCTCTCCCCCAAAATCCCCATAGCTTTCTTTCCTAAGCCCTAGCAGCCACAAATTTGCTTCTATCTGGGTGGAATCAAGTACAAGGTCATCTGTGCTTGGCTTCTTTCACTCAGCACACTATCTTCAAGGCTTCTGCTCATTGGAGTCATATTATTATTTTATGTCTTCTCATGGTAAGAAGCTATCTCATGGTATATAGATAGCATCCATTTTATCTGGTCAAAAATTGATAAGCAATCGGGCATTTCTATTTTTGTCCTTATGCAAAGTATTCTATGAAAAATGTATGCAAGCTTTTGTCTGAGTATCTGTTTCAAACCATAGGTAGGTAGGTAAGTAGGTAGACAGATAGATAGATAGATGGATGGTGGATGGATGGATGGATGGACAGACAGACAGACGTACATGTGGACGGATGGACGGACGGATGGATGGAAAGATGGATGTATAGATGGATGCATGGATGGACAGATAGACAGATGGACGGACGGACGGATGGACGGGCGGGTGGAGGGATGGATGGATGGACGGATGGATGTATAGATGGATCCATGGATGGACAGATAGACAGACAGACGGACGGATGGACGGATGGACACATGGATGGATGGATGGATGGATGGATGGATGGATGGATGGATGGATGGATGGATGGATGGATGGATGGATAGATGGATAGATATATAGATAGATACATAGGTAGATAGGTAGATAGATAAATAGATAGATACATAGATACATAGACAGTGTCCACAGTGGTTGGACAGTTTTACATTCCTTCAAGCTATGGAAAAAATTCTGATTTCTCTACACACATGTCAGTACTTATCATTTTCAGGGGAATGGGGTGAGGAAGTTGTTGCTGGTTTGTTCTGATATTTTACACCAGCATCCTAGTGGGTGTAAAGTGGCAATTTGTGTGATGGCTTTTCTAGTATTATTTGAGGTTCTGTAGTTAATGACGCTAAGTGTCTTTCTAAGTGCTGTTTGGTTATTTGTACATCTCTGGAGAAATACCTATTCGAGTCCTTTCCCCATTTTTAATTAAGCTAGTTCCTTAAAAAATATACCCTTAGTATTAGAAATTTTTCAGATATGTAAGTTGCAAATATTTTCCCATTCTATGAACTGTCTTCACTTTCATATATTGTCCTTTGCTGAACAGAAATTTTTAAACTTTTGACAAAGTCCTTCTCTAACTTTTGGTATAGATATTGCCATTGGTATGTTTTTAGTGCTGTATATAAGAATTCATTGTCAAGGTCACAATCATAAAGATTTATTTCTGCCTTTTCTTCTAAAGGTTTTATGATTTTAACTGTTTGTTGGTTGCTTGCTTTTTTGCTTGACTGGTTGGTTTTGCGACAGGTTTTCACTCCGCAACCCAGGCAGACCTGGAATTTACCATGAGCCCAGACTGGTCTTGACCCTGAAGTTGTTCCCCTGTTTTGACCTTCCAAGTGCTGGGATTACAGATGTAAACTACCACACCTAGATATCTCTCTTACATCTTGAATCTTTGATCTCTCATACATCTTGAATTCATTTTTTCTCTCTAGCCTTGTGCAAGTTTCTGATTTCTCTGCCTTCAGTTTTTTTAATATGCAAAATGAAGAGATAACAGTACCTACTTCATGGGATTTTATGAGGATTGAAGAAAGTCAAATGTGGTAAGTAGGTAGAACTATGTTTATTAGCATGCTCAATAAGTCAGTATTTCATAGCGTTAGTTATGATTTGCTGTTGTTGCTGATGATGGTTTGATAGGAATGGTCTGAATAAGAGTTCATTATAAAGATAGGAGCAGAAAAATAAACTTTGCCCCTCTAGGTGAAACTTAAGTGTTTTAGGAGTTTAAAACAACTTTGGTCATTTATGCATTGTGTGTCTCTTTAAAATATTGAGCCAGAAGGGAGGGAACTGGTGTACCTAATAAATTTGTCTGAGCTGAAATAAAAAAAATATATATTTAGCCAGTAGTATCAATATAGTAATAGACATGTAAAGTCTTCAAAGAGGAGGGGACTACCTCAGACGGGCCAGAATATACCTGGGATCTTGTGCTTGTGTTTAAGCACATTTAATAAATAAAGATTATGAAATCTTCAAGTCAAAGATGAGAGAGCAAAAATGTAGTAGCCCTCCCAGTAAGTGTGGGAAACATCTGGCACCATTGAGAATAGATGTCAACTTTTCATGAAGATGGTAAGGCAAAAATAGCAGGACTCTTCTGTTGCAGAAACTCTTCCAGAAATTCAATTAGAATTTCAACTTAATTTTGTCTTCATAATTTTATATACTTGTGTTTATGTGGAACCCTCAAATTTTATACATAGTCAATAAAACCCAGATCACCACTGATAGAGTAAATAAAATCATCACTGCACAAGAAGCTAGGGCTGACAGAAAATAGAACATTTCTTGCCACTGTGGGTGGCAAAGGCAAAGCTGAACTCACATGAGAGAGCGGCCGAGAAGGGAATGGCATTCATGAACCACGCGCTTCCTCCCACGACGGGTTCAACATCTAAAGTTTTGCTTCCTTTCAAGGAATAATTCTGGAGAATGTTTCACTCACATATTTTTGTAACATAGCAATGCTTAAACCATTAGGGTAAACATATACATACACACTTACACACACAAAGAGACCAAGCTATACATGGTCTTGATATAATTTTAAAGTGTAAGTGTGGAGGCTGGTGAAATAGCTCAGTGGATAAAGGTGTGTGCACATGAACCTGGAAACCTGAGTTCAATTCCAGGAGTCTACACATGTGCCATGAGAGAACCAATTTCTGAAAGTTTTCCTCTGACCTCCACAGGTATGCTGTGGCTCATGATCACCTGTGCATCTCTCTCACTGTCAATAATTAATCAAGTTCAAATGGCAAAAAAATGGACTTTTTTAGAAAAGTTACAAGGACCAAGTCTGACTCATCTTACAACCCACCAATTTGTTCAATTTTATTCTACATTTTAAAGGATACAGTGTTTAATCTGATAAAAGCAAACAAAATAGCTTTCTGCCTATTGCCAGAAGCTGCATTTTAAATTTCTTTTAAAAATTATCAGTAAAATGGTTTTGTCCATTATACTATTTGTGAGAGTATCTAATCTACTCCCTTGACAATTATTATCACTATGTTAATCTGTGAAATTAATTTGGAAACTTACCAGAATTGACAATATAACAGTCTATATACAGAAAATAATCATTCCTTGAAAGTTGCAAAAAGATAACCTGTCATTCTTTCAGCCTTAAGTTTTTCTGGGAACTAGTTATTTGTCAATATTTTATTATTGCATTAGTAGTTACTGAATATTTGAAGTTTCTAACTTGATTTTGAGGTAACTTTATTAATATCTTTCCCTAGAAAGTCATTCATTTTATGCATGCGTTTTAAAACTTTGACATGTCCTCCACACAAGTTAGGGCCGAAGCAATCATAATTGGACATTGCATGCCCGGCGCAATGTCCAACACACTATTGACCTCACAAAGTCTAGCATCTGCTAAAGGCACCAAGATCCTTGGAAGCAAGGGATTGACAGCCACAGTAGTGTTCCTATGCTTAAGAAGAACACAGGAAAGGGTTCAGGGAAATGCCACTGGGTCCCTGTACATCATCGGAGAGGAGGCCCAGAGGAGAGTCAGGCATGCACAAGAAAGGACTCAGGAACTAGACAAGGCTGTCCACTCTCACCACCTCTATTCAATATTGTACTTGAAGTCTTAGCTGAAGCCATAAGACAAGAAAGGGACATAAGAGGGATTCAAATCGGCAAGGAAGAAATCAAGCTATCACTATTTGCAGATGACATGATCTTATACCTGAGGGATCCCAAAAACTCCACCAGGAAGCTACTGGAACTAATTGAGAAGTTCAGCAGGGTGGCAGGATACAAAATAAATGTGCAAAAATCAGAGGCCTTCCTATATGCCCAGAATGAAAGAAGTGAAAAAGCCTTGAGAGAAACCATGCCATTTACTATAACCCCTAAAAAAATGAAATACCTTGGTATAAACCTAACTAAGGAGGTAAAAGACCTTTACAATGAAAACTTTAAAACCCTAAAGAAAGAAATTGCAGAAGACACCAGAAGGTGGAAAGACCTCCCTTGTTCCTGGATTGGCAGAATCAACATTGTAAAAATGATCATCCTACCAAAGGCAATATACAGATTCAATGCTATACCAATCAAAATCCCAAAGCAATTCTTCAAAGAAGTTGACCAAACAATCTCAAAGTTCATATGGAGGCACAAAAGACCCAGGATAGCAAAAACAATCCTGAGTAACAAAAACACAGCTGGAGGTATTACCATACCAAACCTAAGTCTATACTACAAATCCATAGTTATAAAGACAGCCTGGTACTGGCTCCAAAATACACACACAGACCAATGGATAAGGATTGAAGACCCAGATATAAGCCCACAAAGTTACAGCCATTTGGTCTTTGACAAAGGGGCCCAAAGAATCCAATGGAAAAAGAACAGCATCTTCAACAAATGGTGCTGGCAAAACTGGATCTCCACATGCAGAAGATTAAAGCTGGACCCGTACTTGTCACCATGTACAAGACTTAATTCCAAATGGATCAAGGACCTTGATATCAGGCCAGAGACTTTAAAAACCATAGTTGAAAGGATAGGGAACTCCCTCGAGCTGATTGGGCTAGGCCAACACTTCCTAAACAGACATCCAATGGCACAGTCACTGCTACCAACTCTCAACAGTTGGGATCTTGTGAAATTAAAGAGCTTCTGTTCAGATAAAGAGATTGTCACACGAGCTCAAAGGCAACCCACAGAATGGGAGAAAATCTTCACTAACCACATATCTGACAGAGCTCTACTGTCCAGAGTGCACAAAGAACTTAGAAAATTAAACTCCAAGGAAAACACGGGCCCAATTAAAAAATGGGCCCTGGAACTTCAAAGAAACTTTACCAGGGATGAAATTAAAATGTCTAACAATTATCTTAAAAAATGCTCCACTTCCTTCGCCATCAGGGAAATGCAAATCAAAACTTCCCTGAGATATCATCTCACCCCGGTCAGGATGGCAAAAATCCACAATACAAACAACGACAAATGCTGGAGAGGATGTGGAGAGAGGGGAACTCTCCTACATTGTTGGTGGGAATGCAGGCTCATACAGCCACTCTGGCGAGCCGTCTGGAGATTCTTAAAGAAATTAAAGATTGAAATGCCATATGACCCTGCTATCCCACTTTTGGGAATAACCCCCCATGCAGCAGAGGTTCGCCTTGATAGCACAAGCTCGACCATGTTCATAGCAGCACTGTTTACAATAGCAAAGTCATGGAATCAACCTAAATGTCCAACAGTTGACGAGTGGATAAGGAAACTGTGGTACATCTATACAATGGAGTACTACTCAGCCATCAAAAATGATGAATTACTGGAATTTGCTGGGAAATGGATGTCATTAGAAAGAATTATATTAAGTGAAGTATCCCAAACCCAGAAAATTAAGCACCGTATGTACTCCCTAATAGGTGGCTCCTAGTACCAAACTCACCCAGCCCACATTGAGACACTCAAAAGTAAACCTATGTAACACAGTAATTACAGGGATTACGAACAAGAGAGATGGGTTAGGAGGGCCACACCAGAAACAAGGAGAGAGGAGACCATGTTACAGCAGAGAAAATAGGCCTCCATCAAGGTCTGCAAGTAAGTAATGAGAAACCTGGTTAAGTTCACAGACGTTCTTTCCTGATCTCACCAGAAGGGGAGGGCATATAGTCTAGCAGATAAAAAGTAATCATTTTGCAAATGGGTGATGGACCCCTCCCTCAGGGAGGTTTCCTACTCTTATTACATCTACCCTTGAATGTGCTATTACAACAAGACTCCAGTTTAACAGCTTTTTGTCTCTGGCCAGGGGGTGACATACAGTGCCCAGCAGAATGGAGTGAAGGGAATTGCAGGAGCAGCAAAACTGCAAAAGAAAATCAACAAACCACAATCCAGAACTTCAGAGACTCTATATCAATCACATAGAACTAGGACAGCCTAATCTCTCCCCATCCTGGAGCTCAGGGACATTTGCGGAAGAGGGGGCGGTAAGATTGTAAGAGCAAAAGGATGGGAGGAGCAACGATTTGCAAGACTCTCAACAATAGTTGGGGCCAAAGCAATCATAATGGGACTTTGCATGCCCTGCGCAATGTCCAGCGCACTGTTGCCCTCATAAAGTCTAGCATCTGTTAAGGGCACCAAGACCCCTGGAGGCAAGGGATTGACAGCCATAGTAGTGATCTTATACTTAAGGGGAACAAGAGAAAGGGCTTATGGAAATGCCACTGGGTCCTTATATGTCATCGGAGAGGAGGACACAGTGGAGAGTTAGGCGTACACAATAAAGGACTCTCTGGGAATTGGGGGGGAGGCACTGGAGGAAGGGGAGGGGGAGGAGGGGGGAGGGAGGGAACTGGTAAAAAATTTTAAAATGTATAATTAAATTTTTAGTAAAAAAAATCTGAAAAAAAAAAAAAGAAAGGACTCTGGGAATTGGGGCGGGAGGCATGGGGGGATGGGGCAGGAGAGGTGAGGAGAGGAAGAGCAGGGGGTTCGGGGGGAGGAGGAGGGAGGGAGGGAACTGGTGTACCTATTAAGTTTGTATGAGCAGAAATAATAATAAAAAATGTATTAAAATTTAAAAAAAAGAAATAAAAATGTTAAATGAAAAAAAAAAAGAGATGCATGTACCTGGAAACTTGTTGGTGCATGATTAAAAAAAAAATAGAATAAAAAAAACCCTGAAGAAAGAAATTGCAGAAGACACCAGAAGATGGAAAGACCTCCCATGTTCCTGGATTGGCAGAATCAACATTGTAAAAATGACCATCCTACCAAAGGTAATATACAAATTCAATGCTATACCAATTAAAATCCCAAAGCAATTCTTTAAAGAAGTTGACCAAATAATCTCAAAATTCATATGGAGGCACAAAAGACCCAGGATAGCAAAGACAATCCTGAGTAACAAAAACACTGCTGGAGGTATTACCATGCCAAACCTTAGTCTATACTACAAATCCATAATTATAAAAACAGCCTGGTACTGGCTCCAAAATAGACACCAAGATCAATGGATAAGGGTTGAAGACCCAGATAAGCCCACAAAATTACAGCCATTTGGTCTTTGACAAAGGGGCCCAAAGAATCCAATGGAAAAAGAACAGCATCTTCAACAAATGGTGCTGGCAAAACTGGATCTCCACATGCAGAAGATTAAAGCTGGACCCGTACTTGTCACCATGTACAAGACTTAATTCCAAATGGATCAAGGACCTTGATATCAGGCCAGAGACTATAAAAATCATAGTTGAAAGGATAGGGAACTCCCTTGAGCTGATTGGGCTAGGCCAACATTTCCTAAACAGACATCCAATGGCACAGTCACTGCTACCAACTCTCAACAGTTGGGATCTTGTGAAATTAAAGAGCTTCTGTTCAGATAAAGAGATTGTAACATGAGCTCAAAGGCAACCCACAGAATGGGAAAAAATCTTCACTAACCATATATCTGATAGAGCTCTACTGTCCAGAGTGCACAAAGAACTTAGAAAATTAAACACCAAGGAAACCAATGGCCCAATTAAAAAATGGGCCCTGGAACTTAAAAGAAATTTTACCAGGGATGAAATTAAAATGTCTAACAAATATCTTAAAAAATGCTCCACTTCCTTCGCCATCAGGGAAATGCAAATCAAAACTTCCCTGAGATATCATCTCACCCCGGTCAGGATGGCAAAAATCCACAATACAAACAACAACAAGTGCTGGAGAGGATGTGGAGAGAGGGGAACTCTCCTACATTGTTGGTGGGAATGCAGGCTCATACAGCCACTCTGGCGAGCCGTCTGGAGATTCTTAAAGAAATTAAAGATTGAAATGCCATATGACCCTGCTATTCCACTTTTGGGAATAACCCCCCATGCAGCAGAGGTTCGCCTTGATAGCACAACCATGACCATGTTCATAGCAGCACTGTTTACAATAGCAAAGTCATGGAATCAACCTAAATGTCCAACAGTTGATGAGTGGATAAGGAAACTGTGGTACATCTATACAATGGAGTATTACTCAGCCATCAAAAATGATGAATTACTGGAATTTGCTGGGAAATGGATGTCATTAGAAACAATTATATTAAGTGAAGTATCCCAAACCCAGAAAATTAAGCGCTGTATGTACTCCCTAATAGGTGGCTCCTAGTACCAAACTCACCCAGCCCATATTGAGACACTCAAAGGTAAACCTATGTAATACAGTAATTGCAAGGATTGTGAACAGGAGGGATGGGGTTGGAAGGCCACACCAGACACAAGGAGAGAGGGGACTATGTTATAGCAGAGAAAATCGGCCTCCAAGGAATGCAAGTAAGTAATGTGACACCTGGTTAAGTTCACAGACGCTCGTTCCTGATCATGTACAAATGAGGGGATATGATCTCACCAGAAGGGGAGGGCACATAGTCTGGCAGATGAAAGGTGATCATTTTGCAAATGGGTGACTGACCCCTCCCTCACCGAGGTTTCCTGCTTTTATTACATCTACCCTTGAATGTGCTATTATAACAAGACTCCAGTTTAACAGTTTTTTTTGTCTCTGACCAGAGGGTGACATACAGTGCCCATCAGGATGGAGTGAAGGGCATTGCAGGAGCAGCAAAACTGCACAAGAAAATCAACAAACCACAATCCAGAACTTCAGAGACTCTATATCAACCACATAGAACTAAGGCAGCCTAATCTCCTCCCATCGTGAAGCTCAGGGACATTTGCGGAAGAGGGGGCGGTAAGATTGTAAGAGCAAAAGGATGGGAGGAGCAATGATCTGAAGATTCTCTACACTAGTTAGGGCTGAAACAATCATAATAGGACTTTGCATGCCCTGCGCAATGTCCAACACACTATTGACCTCACAAAGTCTAACATCAGCTAAAGGCACCAAGATCCTTGGAGGCAAGGGATTGACAGCCACAGTAGTGTTCCTATGCTTAAGGGGAACACGAGAAAGGGTTCAGGGAAATGCCACTGGGTCCTTATATGTCATCGGAGAGGAGGACCAAGAGGAGAGTTAGGCATACACAATAAAGGACTCTCTGGGAATTGGGGGGGGGCACTGGGAGATGGGGAGGGAGGGAAGGGGAGCAGGGGGTTCAGGGGGAGGAGGAGAGGGGAGGGAACTGGTCTACCTATTAAGTTTGTATGAGCAGAAATAATAATAAAAAATGTTAAAAAAAAAACTTTGACATGTCATGCTTCAGTAATTACTGTAGTAATCTGCATATCTAATTGCTTCATTTCCTTAAATAAACTTGTAAAAATTTTATACCTTTATTCTTAAAAGACAGTTCTTTATAGAGCAACTCTGCTGCTTTTTCATTTTGTAATTCATTAGTGGTATTTTTCCAATTCTAACCTTTCCAAAATGTGAACAGTCTCTTCACTAGGAATCAGCAAAACTGGACATGACCTAGAAAACAAGTAAGCTGAGGTGCATTCAGAATTGTAATACGTAGTGCATGATATGTGTAATCTGAGCTGAGACGTTTATCTGATTACATCTCTAATGAGTCATTTGTACTGATGGGTTGAAATAGGGGTAAATCTTAGCTTAAAAGTAGTTCTGCATTTTCATTTAAAAGATCAAAAAGTCCTATTTCACATCTGCAGTCAAGTGGACTTTTTTGTGTCCATATAGATGATTTTATGTGTCATATAAAATGCAACAAATTAAACATAGCAGAAACTGACAAATTTGACCATTACTAAGGCCTTTGTCTGCCAATGTACGTGCTGAATTATGGATCTCAACCTTCCTCTGTGTTAAAAGTTGAACTGAAGACAACAGAGTTTCTACTGTGCAATGGTTTCCTTCTGATTGAAATATTCTCTCAAGGATACAAAGACTAGCAAAACTCACAAAAACGTTATGATCCTGAAGGATCACAAAACTCACAAGACACATGAGGCCTTTTCTCAAGGTCATGTAAGGGGTAAATGCCTGCTGGGAGAGAGGAGAGCATAAGGTAGAGTGGCCGCCTGCTAGCTGCTCAGAGACCTCTGGTGATTTGACTTTGGTGAGTCATCACCAGTACTGGGGTGAGTCTTTTCTGCGAGGCAGCATCCCAAGAATTAACCATGCTAAGTTAGTGATCTAGTCACTTATGGGATATGATTGCAAGCAGGCTATGGTTATAACATGCAACTGAGGCTGAACTGTCTGCTCAGCAAGAACTTTCTCACGCAAGGAATCACAAAGGAAATGGGACACTTCAATGCTAGAGGCAAGGGCATGCAAATGCTATCCTCCACATTAGCTTCTGACTGAAAGGAAAACTGGGAGAAAGGAACAAGAGATAGGAGTGTTGACTTGTCGTTTCTTCCAGCCAGTGAGGCATGAGGGAAAGAGAGTAGAAACCTGAGCCGTGTTAAAGAGCTCTTCACAGTGCTCAAAAACTTGCAAGCTGTGGAAGATTTAAGCAGACAGGAGGAAGAGAATGAGGTAGAAGTCATAGAACACACCACTCAAGTTCAACTTTTAACACAGAGGAAAAATGAAATCCATAATTCAGCATACAGATTGGCAGATCAGGAACTTAATAACAATCAAATACTGGAAACTTTGATAATACTCTGCTTGTGAACTACTTAAACTGAAAAAGACTTTGTGTAGGGGGGAGCAGGGACGACTTTTAAATGAGAGATGTGAGAGCCCCTCACAGTCTGACTGTGGGACATAGAAGAAGACAGGACCAATCTGAATGATGTGAAAGTGGCAGAACTGAGTAATGCAATTACTCATCCCCCCCTTGAGGCAAAGATTGACCGGTCTGACACACTATTAGGAAAATCAGTTGCTGATTGACTCATATGAGCCATTAGGTCTGCTTGATTGTTTCCAACAGAGGTCCTCATGAATATCAAGAGCAACTGGATGATAGTTGGCATGGTTGGACTGTGTGTTGTCCCCCATAGTCTCATGTGTTTGCATCCTTAACTGATATTAATATTCAGGAAGGTCATGGCGATTTTAAGAGGTGGAGCCTTGCTGGAGAAAGACTAGTAACCCTTTCCTCCCGCCCGCCAGTCCGCCCGACCTCGCTCCCAGTCCTCCATCCCAGGTGAGGTCGCCCAGCCCCCCAGGTAGCCCTGTGTCCCAGCGGCAACAAGGCTGCCTCCGGTTTTGCCTGGGCAACGCCCTGGGCCCCAGCCCCTTTCTTTCTCCTGTCCGCCTGTCCGCCAGACCGGACAGGACTTGCTCACATTCCTCCATCCCTGGAGCTTGGGTGGGCCACTAAGCCAAGTCCCAGGTCCCAGGTGAAGAATTCTACCATAAACATCAGCCCCTCTGCCTATCCGGCCCACCGGGGACTCACGCACGTGGTCCACAGAAGACACACTATTACTCAGAATTCAATAGAGTCCAAAGGAAACTCAAGCAAAGTTCTAAGGGTCTAAGGGACCTCTACAATCATCCTATCACATGGGAGAGATTCTTCACATCCAGCCCAAAGATAAGTAAACCTCCTTTTTTTCACCTTACTGTTCCTTTCTAGTATAATTACTGTAGATTAACTTCCATACAGCCACCCCCAAAACATATACAACTCCAAGGAGTACACCACTCACCCTCACATATCACCAAGATACTAAATCGTAAAAGTGCACTAGCATACTAATATTCACCCCCTGTCTACTTAACCTGACTTAACTAATGTACTAACAGCCTAATACCCTCATCTAGGAAATAAGAATAACAAAAGACAAACTTACCCAACTCCAAGGCAAACACTAGTAATAACTGCCCAAGTGTAGTAATACCAACTAAATCAGTTCAGTCAAAAACACACAGAAACCGAAAGGTCCTAAAAGACAAAACAACAATGTCCAAGTCAAAATGCAGATCCATGAGAAACAAAACACAAGAAGACCAATCTCGACTGAAAGAATTAATCCCAGAATGATGGATTCCAACCAGAACAAATTCACAGAAAATAGCCAAGAGAGCCAGACCCAAAATAATGACTTTCAAAGTATGATCATTACCATGATTAATACTATGAAAGAGGAAATCCAAGAGGAGTTAAACAACCGCATCAACCACTTTGAACAGGAATACAACAGGCACTTGGAGGAGTTGAGAAAAACAGTTCAAGAAACAAAAATAGGCATAACGCAGTTAAAACAGTCTCAGGCAGAGTATAAAATCCAACTAAAAGACAAGTTATCTTCAACCCAAAACTCAACAGAGTCTTATCAGCAGAACTAATGAAGCAGAAAATAGAATTTCAGATCTTGAAGACAAAGTGGGAGAATTAACCAGCTCAATGGAAGAGACTGTTAAAGCCAAAAAGATACTTGAGAGAAACATTCAAGAGATATGGGACACCCTGAAGAAGCCTAACATGCACATTCATGGAATACCAGAGCAAGAATCCCAAAATACCACACCTGAGGAAATTTTTCAAATTATCATAAATGAAAACTTCCCTCAACTAAAGAATGAGAGGCCCATCCAAATACAAGAGGCATTTCGCACTCCAAACAGATATGACCAAAACAGAAACTCGCCACAGCAAATAATAGTCAAAACACTCCACATTCAACACAAAGAAAAGGTGCTGAGAGCTTCAAGAGAAAAAAAACAAGTCACTTTTAAAGGTAAACCTATTAAAAGAACAAATGACTTCTCAATGGAAAGAGTAAAATCAAGAAGAGCATGGAGAGATGTACTTCAAGTATTAAATGAGCAAAAACACCAACCCAGACTGATATACCCGGCAAAACTAACTGTCATGATCGAGGGAGAAAGAAAAATTTTCCAGCACAAAGACAACTTGAAGGGATACATGTCTACCAAACCAGGCCTTCAAAAAATGCTAAAAATGAAACTCAAACTTGAAGAAAAAAACAAGCATATCCAGGAGGACAGAAGGGAAGTATAATACCACCAAAACATAAATGTCAAACAATACGCTTACAAAATCCACTAAACATAAAAAATGTCCAGAATTAAAAATAATTTCTCCATTATAACATTAAATGTCAATGGTATTAACTCACCAATTAAGCGCACAGATTACAAACTTAGATTAAAAACCACAGCCCATCAATCTGCTGCCTTCAGGAAACTCATCTCCCAACAAAAGATAGCACATCCTAAAAATGAAAGGCTGGTCCAAAATTCTGCAAGCTAATGGAACCAGGAAACACGTAGGGGTAGCCATTATGCTATCAGACAAAGTGGACTTCAAACCAAAAAAATCATAAGAGACACAGATGGATACTACATTTTAATCACAGGTACAATTCACCAGGAAGACTTCACAATACTGAACATATATGCACCCAATACATTCATTAAGAAAATCCTACAGCGTCTAAAGTGAGAAATCAACCCCTAAACAATAATTCTTGGGGATTTCAACACCACCCTCTCAACATGGGATAAACAATAATTCTTGGGGATTTCAACACCACCCTCTCAACATGAGATAGATCAACAGGTCAAAAGCTTAACAGAGACACTTTGGAACTTAATCAAACCCTGAAAGAAATGGATCTTACAGATCTCTATTGAACTTTTCATCCATGCACCAAAGAATACACATTTTTCTCAGCAGCACATGGAACTTTCTCCAAAATAGATCACACATTGGGCCACAAAACGAATCTCCACATATACAGGAAAGTTGATATTCTAGCTGTGCCCCATCAGACCACCACGGCCTAAAGCTGGACATCCATAACACAACAAACAACAGAAAATACACTAACTCCTGGAAACTGAACACTATGATGCTGAATGAGAACTGGATTCAGGAAGAAATTAAAAAGGAAATTCAAGATTTCCTGAAAGCAAACAATAATGAAAATACAACTTAACCAAAACCACTGGGACACAATGAAAGCTGTCATAAGAGGTAAGTTCACAGCTCTTAATACCTACATCAAAAAAATGGAAATATCAGAAATAAATAACTTAACAATGCAGCTTAAAGCTTTAAAGAAACTAGAGCAATCTGATCCCAAAAGCAGCAGAAGTGAGGAGATTAGCAAAATAAGGGGAGAAATATCTGAAACCGAGATTAGGAAAACGATACAGAAAATCAACCAATCAAAAAGCTGGTTTTTTGAAAAAATCAATAAGATTGATACACCCCTAGCTAAATTAACCAAAAGCAAGTGAGAGAAAAACCAAATTAACAAAATTAGAAATGAAAATGGAGTTATCACTACTGATACCCAAGAAATCCAGAGAATTATAACATCATATTTCAAAAACTTATACTCGGTGAAATTTGACAACACAAAAGAGATGGATGAATTCCCAAGTAAACACAACTTACCTAAATTGAATCAGGAAGTTGTGAATTATTTAAATAGTCTTATAACATATGAGGAAATTGAGGAAGTAATCTCGAATCAACCCAACAAAAAATGTCCTGGACCAGATGGATTCAGCACAGAATTCTACCAGACATTTAAGGAGCTTGTAACACCAATACTCCTTAAACTGTTCCATCAAATAGCAAAGGAAGGAACACTACCAAATTCCTTCTATGAAGCTAATATCATCTTAATCCCAAAACCTAATAAAGATACACTTAAAGAAAACTATAGGCCAATCTCTGTGATGAATATAGATGCAAAGATTCTCAACAAAGTCTTAGCAAATCGGATTCAAAAACATATCAAAAAGATCATTCACAGGGATCAAGTAGGCTTTATCCCCAGCACACAAGGTTGGTTCAGCATAAGCAAATCAATAAATGTAATTCATCATATAAATCAGTCCAAAGTCCAAGACCACATGATACTCTCGATAGATGCAGAAAAAGCTTTTGACAAGATCCAACAGCCTTTTATGATCAAAACGCTTGAGACAGTAGGAATGGAAGGAACCTTTATCAATATAATAAAAGCTGTATACAACAAGCCTACAGCAAGGATTATACTCAATGAGGAAAAACTTGAAGCATTCCTGCTTCGATCAGGAACTAGACAAGGCTGTCCACTGTCACCACTTCTATTCAATATTGTACTTGAAGTCTTAGCTGAAGCCATAAGACAAGAAAGGGACATAAAAGGGATTCAAATCGTCAAGGAAGAAGTCAATCTATTCCTATTTGAAGATGACATGATCTTATATCTGAGGGATCCCAAAAACTCCACCAGGAAGCTTCTGGAACTAATACAGTAGGGTGGCAGGATACAAAATAAATGCACAAAAATCAGTGGCCTTCCTATATGCCCAGAATGAAAGAAGTGAAAGAACCCTGAGAGAAACAATCCCATTTACTATAGCTCCTAAAAAAATGAAATACCTTGGTATAAACTTAACCAAGGAAGTAAGAGACCTATATAATGAAAACCTTAAAACCCTAAAGAAAGAAATTGCAAAAGACACCAGAAGGTGGAAAGACCTCCCATGTTCCTGGATTGGCAGAATCAACATCGTAAAAATGACCATCCTACCAAAGGCAATATACAAATTCAATGCTATACCAATTAAAATCCCAAAGCAATTCTTTAAAGAGGTTGACCAAACAATCTCAAAATTCATATGGAGGCACAAAAGACCCAGGATAGCAAAGACAATCCTGAGTAACAAAAACATGGCTGGAGGTATCACCATACCAAACCTTATTCTATACTACAAATCCATAGTTATAAAAACAGCCTGGTACTGGCTCCAAAATAGACACACAGATCAATGGTTAAGGGTTGAAGACCCAGATATTAAGCCCACACAACTACAGCCATTTGATCTTTGACAAAGGGGCCCAAAGAATCCAATGGAAAAAGAACAGTATCTTCAACAAATGGTGCTGGCAAAACTGGATCTCCACATGCAGAAGATTAAAGCTGGACCCGTACTTGTCACCATGTACAAGAATTAATTCCAAATGGATCAAGGACCTCGATATCAGGCCAGAGATATAAAAACCATAGTTGAAAGGATAGGGAACTCCCTCGAGCTGATTGGGCTAAGCCAACAGTTCCTAAACAGACATCCAATAGCACAGTCACTGCAACCAACTCTCAACAGATGGGATCTTGTGAAATTAAAGAGCTTCTGTTCAGATAAAGAGATTGTAACATGAGCACAAAGGCAACCCACAGAATGGGAGAAAATCTTCACTAACCACACATCTGATAGAGCTCTACTGTCCAGAGTGCACAAAGAACTTAGAAAACTAAACACCAAGGAAACAAATGGCCCAATTAAAAAATGGGCCCTGGAACTTAAAAGAAACTTTACCAGGGATGAAATTAAAATGTCTAACAAATACCTTAAAAAATGCTCCACATCCTTAGCCATCAGGGAAATGCAAATCAAAACTTCCCTGAGATATCATCTCACCCCAGTCAGGATGGCAAAAATCCACAATACAAACAACACCAAATGCTGGAGAGGATGTGGAGAGAGGGGAACTCTGCTACATTGCTGGTGGGAATGCAGGCTCATACAGCCATTCTGGCGAGCCGTCTGGAGATTCTTAAAGAAATTAAAGATTGAAATGCCATATGACCCTGCTATTCCACTTTTGGGAATAACCCCCCATGCAGCAAAAATTCACCTCAATAGCACAAGCACGACCATGTTCATAGCAGCGCTGTTTACAATAGCAAAGTCATGGAATCAGCCCAAATGTCCAACAGTTGACAAGTGGATAAGGAAACTGTGGTACATCTATACAATGGAGTACTACTCAGCCATCAAAAATGATGAATTAATAGAATTTGCCAGGAAATGGATGGAATTAGAAACAATTATATTGAGTGAAGTATCCCAGACATGGAAAATTAAGCACCGTATGTACTCCCTAATAGGTGGCTCCTAGTACCAAACCCACTTAGAGACACTTAAGGATAATTCTCTGTAATACCTACAGTAATTGCAAAGATTATGAACAGGAGGGATGGGGAAGGAGGGCCACACCAGAAACAAGGAGAGAGGGGACCATGTTACAGCAGAGAAAATAGGCCACCATCAAGTACTGCAAGGGGTGATATCCAATACCTATCAGGATGGAGTGAAGGGCATTGCAGGAGCAGCAAAAGTGAAAAAAAAATCAACAAACCATAATCCAGAACATCAGAGACTCTATATCAATCACCTGGAACTAGGCCAGCCTAATCTCTCCCCATCCTAAAGCTCAGGGACATTTGCGGAAGAGGGGGCGGTAAGATTGTAAGAGCACAAGGATGGGAGAAGTAATGATATGCAAGATACTCCACACAAGTTAGGGCCAAAGGAATCATAATTGGACTTTGCATGCCCTGTGCAATGTCCAACACACTATTGACCCCACAAAGTCTAGCATTTGCTAAAGGCACTAGGATCCTTGGAGGCAAGGGATTGACAGCCACAGTAGTGTTCCTATGCTTAAGGGGAACACAGGAAAGGGTTCGGGGAAATGCCACTGGGTCCTTGTACGTCATTGGAGAGGAGGGCTCAGAGGAGAGTCTGGCATGCACATTAAAGGATGCTCCGTGGATGGGAGGGGTGGCACTGGGGTGGTTGGAAGGAGGGAGTGGACCTGTATACCTGTTAAGTTCGTATAAGTGGAAATAATAAAAATAAATTAAAAATAAAGACTGGTATCGTGGGAAGGGGTCTTGAAATTGGTTTAGTCTCATCCTACTTCCACTAGTAGTCTGCTCTGGCAGTCTGCAATTTGCTCTCTTGGCCTCCATGATGTCTGCAGTGCCTAACCACCTCCAGCTTCTGACCATACCTTTTCTGCCATAGTGAACTATCTTCCCTTTGGAACCACAAGCCAAATAAATTGCCTTTTCTCCTCAAAAGTTGTGTTTTGAGTGTTCTCTCAACAGCAGCCTAAAGAGTAACTACTACAACAGTCGAAGAGAGACAAGCGTTACTGACGAAACTGGAATGTGGCAGTCTTGATGTCTAGTTCATGGAACTGGATAGGACAGTGTTCACAGGAGGGTTAAGAAAGAAATGAACTAGCAAGATCTTTATAAGATAAGATAGAATCTGTCAGATATGAGTGATTTAGACACATGTATTGTGAGTGAATAAGGTAGTAAATCACTCAGGGGGATTAAAATAAGAAAAACGGAAAATAAGATCTACCCGGAATACTCACAATTGTGGCAAGATTTGTGGTAAGCTGGAAATCCTGGGGGGTGGGGGAGAAGATGACAAGAATCCAAATTCATTGCTTGTGAGTCACTTGAAGCCTTCAAAGACTGAGCAAGAGTTCACTAAAGGCATTAATGTCAGAGTGGTACAGGTGGAAACTTGGCTTGTCCTAAGGGTAGACAGACATCTACCCAGAGTGCGCTGTGAATATTTCTTTCCTGCAAAGAAATACAATTGGTGGATATTATGCACCCAACCCAGGGCCTTTCAGCAGTCAGATGCTGCAGATAAAAAGATGATGTCACTTCCTTCTCTATCTGGAGTGAATGAAATAGATGCTACAGCAAGCCTTACATGACAGCTTCCTTGGAATGGGAGCTTTAACAATATGGCTACGTTTCTAGAGATGTTAATTGGTGACTCTGTTTTATGAACTTTGATTACAAGAGAAAATATTAGTGCAACTCCCCAAGAAAAACCTTTCAATATGCTTTTCATTTAAACCCTCAGTTCTTAAAGCGACAATGGTTTTGGTGAGAAGAATAGGAATGAAAAGCTATCACAATTACAAAAGACATGCCAAAAGTTTCTTCAGACTTTAAACATGAAGGAAGCCTAAACAGGAACTTAATAGATGACACAGTAGTTAAAGTGCTTGCTCTTCAAACATCAGGATCTGGCCCTTGGTTCCCTGGACCCATGCAATTCCTAGGTGCTAGGACATACCCCTAACATCCCAACACTCGGGAAAAGACAAAGATTTCAGATATTCATAGCCAGCTAACCAAAATGATGAGTTTCAGGTTTAGCAAGAAACCTATTTTAATAACAACATCAATAGTAATAATAAATATTAATAATAGTGCAGAGAAGCAATTAAAGAAAAACATCCTAATATCAGCCTCTGACCTCCATATGTGCTTGCATTGATGAGCACACAAACACACACACACACATATATACTGAAAAAAAGGTATCCTAAGTGTAGATTACAATATTGAAAGGGATTGAAGTAATATTTAATTTAAATATTTACATACTAAACTAAGTTTATTTACAGAAGACATAGCAATACACGCATAGCAAAGTAGAAAATGCTAGAAAGTTTATGTGCAAAAATCTACTAGAGTTAATAAGTGAATTTATTAAGGCGATAGTATATTCAGTAATATGTAGATTGGCTACATTTTCATATAGTAACAATTGGCAAATTATGCCTTATAAAACAAGATGTAAAGTAAATATATCAAACAAATTACAGTTTTATATGATAGTGTGTCAAAAACATATAATATTGGGCTAGGGAAATGGTACAGAGGTTAAAGCATTTGCCAAGAAAGCAAATGGACTAGAGTTTAGATCCTATGTAAAATATTGAGGGTATCAGGGTCCATTTGTAATTCCAGCCTCAGAAAGCAAAGAATAGAAATCCTCTGAGTAAGTTGACTGGCTAAATCAGCTCTATCGACCAGGTCTGGGTCTCTTTAGAGACCCTCTCTGGAAAATATGAAGTGAAAAAGCAATTGAGAATGGTTCTCAGTGTCAACCTTGAGCCTCGATTTGCACAGGCACTCATGTGCATGTGTGGAAATAAGAGGAACACTTGCAGGAGAGAGCTCTCTCCTTCTACCACGTGGGTTTTGAGATCAAACTACACTTGGTGGCAGGTTCCTGTATCTGATGAGCTACCTCAATAGCCCTATTTTTATAATTCTGACATTAATTGAGCTGAGATGATGGTTCAGTCAGTCAAGGGCTTGCTGAGCAAATTTATGAACATGTGTTTGGATCTCCAAAATCCATGTTGAAAGTCAGACATAGTGGCACATTCTTGTAATCCCAGCTCTTGGTAGTCAGAGACAGGAGGAAGCCTAGGACTTGCTAACCTAGCTGAATGAGCAAGCTTTAGATTCAGTAAGAGGCCCCGTCTCTAAAACAGAAAGCAACCTTTGGCCTCCACAAGAATACACAAATACACACACACATACACACACAAACATGTACATATACATGCACATACACACTAATGCCATATTGGTAAATTTGACTCTAAAAGAACAAATTTCTTATCAAAAGATGCCACTAAATATAGATAATATATAAATTATACTTACAGCACACACACCTGAAAGCATTTACAGCATATAGGTATTTTCTTATAAACTACAAATTAAATGAATAAACAAATATTGGGGCTTGAGACATGCACAACTAAGAAACACACGGAGAAGTAGCAATTCTCACTAGTCATTAGGAAAATGTAAACTTGATCCACAGATGAATACTATGTCACACTTATCAGAATGAAAAACTTCAACTTAAGTGGCAAATGTGACAGACATAAAGCATCTGGAATTGCCAACCACAGCTGGTGCAGTTTAGCAACTAATATTGAACGCTGCCCATTTTTAATCAAGCTAAATGTACATGTAAATGCACACATTGCCAAAATATAGCATATGATACTTATGATTTATTATAAGTATTAATATACCTTAATATACATTTTCTCAAGTAATCTCTATTTAAATCTTTGTCATTGTAAAGGGCTATGTTTAAAGAATTTAAAAATATTATTCTAAGAAGCCTGTTATCTAAAGGTATACTCATAATATCTTGTTTGCCGCAGTAATTATCTCAGGCAAGAATAGTAGTCAGAATGAATAAAAGTTAAATAATATAAATGATGATAAATTAATGTACAAAAGATTCCTTTTTACCCACCAATGATTGATTTTTCTTTATATATCTTGAGTGACTGTTATCTGGTCTGCTTAAATGTATTTTCAGTTGTAATTATGTTCCTTATTAAAATAAAGTTATTCTTTATTTTTTTGTTTGTTTTTTCAAGTTTCTCACTGTTTATTTTCTTTTTTTTATTATTTCCGCTCATACAAACTTAACAGGTACACTGGTCCCCTTCTTCTTCTTTATTTTAAACTCCTTGTATCACAGGCTGGAGAGATGGTTCAGGGGTTAAGACGCTGCCTTGCAAGCAGAAGCTTCCGTGTTTAGATCCCAGGTCCTATGTAAAAATTCCAGGCAGAAACAGCAATGGCCTGTACTTTTGCATTGGTGGGCAGAGCCTACAAAATCCCAGAGCAAAACAAGGAGAAGGTAGAAGCAATCCAGGATGATTCCAGAAGTCACCCTTGGTCCCCCACAGGGACACACAGTGCGCTCTGATACACACACACACACACACACACACACACACACACACACACACAAAATGAAATAAAATATTAAAAATTAACTCCTTGTATCACATTGCTTTAGGCATATTTCCTATGAATGGAACTTAGTTGAATTTCACAATCCTTTAACAAACTCACAAGTAACTAAGAAAGTATATACATATACTCATTTTATATAACTACATAGTTCTTTTATATATGTGTGTAAAGTCAATATAGTAATTCTTTGCAATTTTTTTGTATTTGACAACATGTGCTGAGTATATCTCCCATGAGTACTGCTTTTTAATTTTTAAGGACGCAAACTAAAATATATATTAAATATATAACCTTCATTGTATAGATTAAAAATATAAAATGACAATTAAAAACAAATAAAAAATAAGAACTCCTATCTATAATATATTTTATCTGGGTTGTTTTCAAATATGGCTGATACATCAAGCTTGACTCTTCCTCTTGTTTGCTGTTTTCATGACTTTGTATTCTTCCCTTGGTTTCATGACTTCTTAAAAGATAAAGTAGATTTTCCTTTCTTTCTTTTTCACCTTAATTATAGCTTTTCACATTTGCTTTTCAAGAAAGATTTCTCCTTGATTAAAGATTTTTATGGGGGCTGGAGAGGTGGCTCAGGGGTTAAGCTTCTGCCTTGCAGGCAAAAGGTCCTGAGTTCGTGATCCTAGACCCCACGTATAGACGCCAGGCGGAAGCGAGGGCGGCCTGCGTTTCTGGTCCTGGTAGGGCGGAGCCTGTGAATCCCGGGGCAGAGTAAACAAGGAGGAGGTGGCGGCGGTCCATGGTGGTTCCCAAATTCGCCCATGGTTCTACACATACACACACACACATGCGCACACACACATACATACACACACGCGCACACACGCATACATGCACAATACAATAAATAATAAAAAAAATTAAAGATTTTATGACTAAATTTTTTTTTCTGAACACAGATTTGAATGTGTCCTTGTCTTAAGCAACCTTAAAGCTTAAGGACAATCATGTTGGGCGTGAGCCTTCCATTTGTTGCTTTTCTTTCAGCAATTGTTTTCAGAGAAGGTACATATTTCTGAGTCCCTGCACATCTGAGATGCCTTTTTGTGATTTCACACGTCAGAGACGACAAGGCTGGGTATAAAAGCAGTAACTTGCAACTTCAATTCTGGAAACTTTGCATACAATAACTTCATTTCCTTCCAAATTTAAGTCTTCGGAGTTAAAGCCAGAGAACCAGCCAGATTTTTGTTATATTTTTAGGTACTCTGTTTCTTCTGCTTAGATGCCTATGAAAGTTTTTTTCTTACGGTTATGAATTAAAACTGTTGCCAGGATACATCAGTGCTTGTGCCTTTGTTCATTGATTTGTCTGGAACACAATGATTTTTTTCAATCTGGGTCTTACTTCTGTTCATGAATTTTTTTTCCTGTGACTTCTTCAATTATTGCTTCAATTCCAATTGTTTAAGTGTTTTCTTCAGGGATGCCAGTATAAATTTATTCTCTGTTCTTTTGCATTCCTATATTTTGCATTCCATGAGGAATTCAAGCAGTCTCTGAAATCCTCCAAGACAGCTGTTGTCCCTGGAGCCTCTTATGTATTAGATGTGCACATCTAGCCTGAGGCTCAGTTGTCTACATGGCTTTGTCTATTGGTACAACTCTTCTCCTACACACACTCTTTGGCTCCGCAAACACTGCTTGATGCCCTGATGCTGTGACTCTGTGATGCTCACAGAAACCTATGATTCCTAGCTTGTGCTGTTGCCCACGGTCTTGCTCTCTTTTCTTGTTTTGGTTTCCGCCCCCAACTGAAAAAGCTTTATCTACAAGAAACTTTCAGTCCTTCTACTGGCAGCCAAACCTGACCTGCCATTCCAATAGTTTTCTGAAATGTTTAATTTCCCTAGGTCCAGAAGGCTATCACAATACATCCAGCCTCAAGGATGAATCCATATGGGCCCCACACGCCCACATTCTCACCTAGTGCCAATTTTGAGTCTCCAGGTCTGATGATGAAGAGAATAATGTGGATGCAGCACTTCCCCACATCAAATTTCAAAGGGCTTCTTCCAACAAATAGAAGATTCACTCCTGACATGATTGTCCTCAATCTAAGGCTGCTTAAGACAGGGACGCATCCAAATCTGTGTTCAGCCCAAACTTTTAGTCATGAAATCTTTAATCAAGAGGAAAGCAACCCATGGGGTCCTAGAAAATTTGGATGTGGATGGGTATGTCATCACCTTTTTATTTTTGTAATAGTTTAGATTCTTCGCTGCCTTTGAGAAGTTGCTGACCACTGCTTTTATTTTTGTGTTTAAATTACCTTTCTTTCCCCCCTCTGTTTTGATAGCCATTTTAGTAAGAAAGTGGAGAAAGACTTCCTGGGGGGGCTCTAGACAGATTCCATTTTTAACTGGAACTCCTGTGGCTTCTGAATGAATAATTTAAACATGTCTGGGGAGGACATTCAGGAACTAAATCAATACTGAAGATTATCTACTGAGGATGTGAAATCCCAGGTGTCTGGAAGTGAAAAGAAAGAATATTTTCTTTCAGGCAAAGAATGAAATTCCTACCAACTGACTGAGATTCCTAATAGAAGCGATGACAAAGGATGGTACTCCTAAAATAAAGGGCTTATGCAGAGAGCTCCAGTTGTTTGCTATCCAGGCAGAATTAAGAGTACTACTCTACAGATTTGGGATTAATGTACCACATTGAGTCCTAGCTAGAATGCAGACAATAACATTTTGTAAGAAAGAACACTATGTGGTAGCTTTGCTAATCTTCTGGATGAATATAAACTGGAAACTGTCAGTTGACATGCCTTGGGCAGAAAGGAATTCTTCACATGACACTTCAGTTTTTAGGGCTACTCAAAGTTCATATGAGAGATGTGGTCAAATATAGTGTGGCATAGGGACCTATAAGCTAGCTGGAGCACTGAAGTCAAATCAACCTCTAAACCTTGGGAGAGTTTGAACCAAAACTTACAGGTAAATAGCAATCACAGTTAATAGTCTGATGTCCACATGAAGAGGCAAACAAAAGTAAATTGCCGTGTGAGGGTCTATGTAAGAGCAAATGTGACCATCATTTATTGAAAAGCCTTTTTTAAAAGACCCAAATAGAGAAATAGTTTTATTCCAAGAGCTGAAACTGCTTCCACTGAAAATAAAATGTTCCCTCATGATAAATATGAACCCTCCATGGTCCAAGTGCCCTAAATAAAGGCAGTCTCATCGCCTTCCTGAGCTCAATGTTAATATCCTCCACTCCCAAGATTTGAGTAGCTTCAAGTTTGACAATAGCCAAATGAAAAGAACCGCAACAAGAAAGAACTTGTCTTCGACTTGATAAAGAAAGGCTAAAACTCCAGCCTCGTGGAACTTAATTTCCAAGATAGGAAGCACCAGAAAGCAAAATGGAGCCAGGGCACACAGAAAGGGATGAGAGTAAGATGGGGTCAATATTTTGAAAAGCAGTAAGACGGGGTCAATATTTTGAAAAGCAAAATCCCAGTGCTCTGGGAACATACAATAAGGAACCATCTTGTGTGAATTGCCCTGTTCTGTCCTTGAAGTAGGAATGGCCCCACTGTTAGTCCTTGGTTAAAATTATTTTAAAACCCACAGAGAATTTAAAGACTATCTAGTTTTTCACTTGGGGACACTTAGGCTCTGAGAGATTAAAGTGTACATAATGTAACCAGAAAGATAATCCTTAATACTATTAAATATGATAATGCATGTATACAATTGCTAGTCATGTACAAGCAATAAATATTAGAAACTATTTCTATTTCTTCTGTCTTTTGTGTGTACATGTATGAGTGTGTGGATATGGCTACAGGCTTGTAGGTATCGCCATATACATGTAGAGGTTGAAATATAACTTTCAGGTGTTGTACCTCATCTCTCAGCCATATTTGAAAATGAGTCTCTTCATGGCTGCTTCATAAGCCAGTCAGGCTGGCCCATAAACTTGTGGAGAGGCTCAGGTCTCTGTCTCCCATGAGCACACAGAGTTACAAATATTTGCCCTACTATACTCAGTGTTTATGTGGGGTCTGAGGATCCAAACTTTACTTGCATGGCAGGAGCTTTACCCTCCGAAAAATCTCCCCAGCCTTCTTTAGTTTGTCAATGACCTTTTTTAATGTCTATCTACCAAAGGCAAAGAATCTCACTCTACAATCAGCAGTGCCCATATCATAGGGTTATTAAATACCACACAGAGTAATAAGTCCATCATGCAGGACAGTAGCTTTTTAAGTACTTAAATGCTTACAATAATTTATTTTTATTTTCTAAAATGTGCTCTTTTATGGAAAAAAGCTTTTTAAAATTCACTTTGCCCTTCAACAATTTAATACATATATTTTTATTACTCTCTTCCTTTCCCATCTCCTTCCCTTCTTTCTTATTACCTTTCCACCTTTATCAACACCCCCCATTTGATTTTATTCACTGCATCCCATATGTCTGCTTATATTAATTTTGAGGTCACCAGGACATCCTGATTGCTGAGAGTAAGGATGAGATAAATAGATGGTATTGAAAAAGAGTGAATAAAAGTCAGCATTCTGAACAATGAGCACCCTCCAGCCTTCTCTTCCCTAAATAGTTCTCAAAATTCTTAGAGTAAGATTTAAACCTACTTCCTCCTACCAGGGCAACAGATTAAAGGATTCTGCCCTAGGAAAGTACTTAGACTCCCAAACAAATTAGAATATATTATATTTAACCCAAACCTAAAAAGAAGGTTCTTTCTGGGCAGTGAAAGCTACCCAACAACAACTACCCTCAGCCTGTGAATGTAGTTTTACTCCTTCTTTTTAATACTTCATTTCAAAGTGGGCACTGGCAGTCAAGGATCACCAGGCATCTCAGAAACTCCCAATGTTTAAAACAGAGACCAATATCAGTATGTAGAAGAAGCAGTATAATCTAGAAACAAACCATCTCCCATCAAACTTTAATATCTTCAGAGACATTTTTAAAGCCTATTGGAGTCACTAAGCAAGGACAATATTCCATGGGTGAAAGATTCTCAGAAACAGTGGTCCCCATAGTCCACCAGGTATGCTCCAGACCCTCCACGGATCCCTGAGTACTGAACCTACACTGTTCATGCATTTTCTTAAACAAATAATTTTCAAAGAGGGCAACCAACAGCTTCCTGAATGTATTTAAGGCCTATTTTTCAGCAGAGAAAATATTCCTGGTATTGTAAAGCAGAACCAATGAAGGGAGAGGACATAGATCTTAGGAGGAGAGGAGGGCATGCAAACTATTAAGATTTAGCTATAAAAACATTATATCAAACTGCATTTTAAACATTTGTCATTATACCCATAGACTAGAATAGCACTCAGCGTTCAACCTCGAAGCTTCCTTCTGTAAAGGAAGGTGTTTATTGCAGATAATCACAACTGGCCAAAGTATAGAAAATAAGTGACTGCAGACTGCTCAGCACTAAAAAAGACATCTAAGCCACCCACTTACCCCAGGGCTCAGGAAAGGAGGACGAAAAGGGAGCAATAAGATTCTAAGAGCCTGAAAGATGGCAGGAATACAGCCAGACATTATCTCCTGGACATGACAGAGCTGTGGCATCCATGATTTCACTGCAGCAATATATATTTCCACAAGACCTGTGTGGGGTTTGTCTTATCAATATTTCTTCACAGAAGGGGAAAGATTTCAAGAGGCGTCACATACCCCTGCAAGACCGATGGTGGTTAATGTTGATCTGTGGGCAGGGACGTTGTGAAGGGAGAAATGTTTTTCTCAACAGTGTACCCACTGATACATGATTCATATTCCAACTAATGCTTGGGCACATGCCATCAAAAGCAACCCAGATGAAACTCAGTGGGCTACATATGTGAACAGACATGAGAATAAGAGAGAGACTGGCAGGGAAAGAAGGGTTGTGGTAGGAAGAGGATGGGATGGGATTGGGGATTAAGGTGTAAAAATATTATAAATTCACTATATTCACATACAAACACTAAGAAAATACAAAAGAACTTTGTAAAAACCAGAAATACCTATGATAAAGTCTAATTTATAAGTTAGTTATAGTAAGAGATTGGCAACAATAACTGATAAAATAACATAAAACAATATGCTGTTGTTAAAAGTTATATGATTGTTTTCCCTTGTTTGTCTTAGAACATCTTATTTACTGTGCTCACCCCCACTTTAATGGTGTAGGCTAAGCCAACACTTTCATGACGAGATGCAGTGAGAGTGATATAGCTTTGTATCACAATATTGGGTTCAGTAATGGTCATATAAACACAAGCACTCACCTTGGGGGTGAGACTGACAGCCTGCATGTTTACTAAGCAGCTAACAGGTGGGAAGTGTACACCCATGTAGATACACCAGACAAGGGATGATGATTCACATTCCAGGTAGGGCAGAATAAGCTGGTGTAAGATGTCATCCACCGTGCTCCTCATGAAGAACTCAGTAGTTATTTCTAGAATATTGCACTTTCAGGGGCTGGAGAGGTGGCTCAGGGATTAAGCCTCTGCCTTGCAGCGTAAAGGTCCTGAGTTCAGATCCTACACCCCACGTATAGACGCCGGGTGGAAGTTGGGGCGGCCTGCGTTTCTGGTCCTGGTAGGGCAGAGCCTGTGAATCCCGGGGCAGAGTAAACGAGGAGGTGGAGGCGTCCGTGGTGGTTCCCGAATTCGTCCGTGGTTCTACACACACACATACACACACACACATACACACATACATACACACGCATACATGCACTATTGAATAAATAATAAATAATTAAAAATTTAAAAAAAAAGAATATTGCACTTTCAGACCACAGTTTGCCACGAGAAACTGAAACCCTGAAACACCACATATTCAAAGAGTATGAAAAAAATACTAGAATGTGAAAATACAACAGAAGGGAAAGATAAACAGACCTGCTGGAAGATAACATTGAGGAAGTCACCCTGGAAACAGAACAAAAGAGGAAAGCGAGAGTGTGACACAGAGGATCTAACATTAACCAGCAGGAACCGAGAAAACAGGACGTTGATGTCAAGAAGTGTTTTGGACAAGCCCCTAAAACTGAAGGAAGTATACTCCAGGTTGCAGGGTCAATAAAATGGGCAGGAAAGATTGCTCGGCGGGTAAAAGCAGTACCTGTGCCCACAAACTTAGGGACCTGAATGCTAAGCCCACTTGGTGGGCAGCAAAGAAGTGACTCCCAATAGCTGTCCCCTGACATCCACATGCACAATGTGATAGGTGTGAACTTGATCTCACTCTCTCGCTTTCCCCACCCTACCCCCAATGCACACTCACACATGCGCCCTTCCTCAAATAATTAAACAAAAACAAAAACAACAACACCTTTAAAAATGTACCACAAATGCATACTGTGCCTTAGCAAGCTGTAGCCTGAAGTGATAGAGCCATTCACAACAGTTTTACGGGCTGCACTGAAGCCCAGGACTTACAGTGGTTAAAATGCTAATGGTAGGTCAGTCCTCTTCATTGGTTCTCACAGACTCACTAAAAGACATATTTCCCCTGGATTAAGAAATGTCTGACTATTCTGTCTGATCAGTTGGGACAAACTCATCTTACATCGAGGCTGATGGGATCTTACCTTTCCTACAAGAAGGCCTGTCCCCTAGTATGGAAAAAAAAAAGTGGTACTTAAATATTTATGCTTTCTTTTGCATTCTACCTTGACAACCTCCACAGTTGGCATAATGGGAGAAACCATGACAGCAACAACAAACATGTGATATGCATCTGCCTTTTCGAATCCTTTTTTTAAAAGGATCTAGAAAAGCAAACAAGGGATAGAGACGATTCCGCTGAGCATCATTCTCTTACAGGGATCTTTTTCACTTTCAGAAAGAGATATTTATGACCATTTATATACAAAGTTCAGAAAGATTTAAGTAACTCACCAGGAAACCATAACTTGGTAATCACAAGTCCTCTGACCCAATCCGAATTCTCCTTCCTTTGTATAGTGTGTAGATTTGATTGCTTTGTGAATGTTCCTCTTAAAAACATACACATAGACACACACAGACATGCACGCACACACACACATGCACACACACATGCATATGCACACACACTCATAAAATTTGGCATTTATTGCAAAATCCCCTCCCAAACTAATTAATAATCATACTTCCCAAATTACTCTCTACATTAATCCAATTAATTTGATATTACAAAAAAGCATCCACAATGTGAGACTTGCTTCAAGTAAACAGGAAACCAAACAGGAAATTCAGTGCCCTGGGGAATCAGTCACGGTCTGTCTCAAATGTAAACAAATCCTATAACCTCCCAACTTACTGGTCCTTAGCTACAAAATGTGACCTATAGACTTAACTAAAAAAGGACTGAGTTTCCCTCTAATGGTGACTGTATTTCATCTGCATATTCAGAACTCTTTATTTTGTTAAGAAATGAATAATCATAAAAGGTTTTCGAAACTAGTAATCAAAAATAAAGATTAAATCAAGAGATTTCTTGGTCCATCAAATTAGCATTCTTTTAACATTTCTTTAATATCCAAGTAATACTAGAGGATAAATAAAAATAAAAGATACAGAAAAGAAAAATCACCACCCGCAACCCCACAAAATGCTTGTCCCTTCAAGCCAAAATGTAATTGCCAATGTAAGAGTACTAAGAGGTGGGACCTTTAAGAGACCTGCCCTCATCAGTAAATCAGGACCGTTATAAAGGGGGTGACACTTTCATTACAGAAGCTGATTCCTTTTTAAAAGATAATTCCAATTCCCTTTCAACTCTCCTCGTCTTTACCTCATGATGACACAGTAAGAAGCTCCCCAACAACACTGACTTCTTGATCTTGAACTTCCCAGACTCGGAGCTGTTATCCATCAAATTTCGGCTCATTATAAATTGCTCAGTTTGTGCCATTCTGCAATAGCAGCATAAAATGGGGTAAGACATTTAAATAGAAGGGGAAAAAAAGAACAAAAATGTGCTTTCACCTCACATCACACACAATCAATTCCAAGTGAACTAAAAACTTAACTATGGATTGTAGAAGTGTAATATTTTGAGAGAAAAACACAAGAATAATATCCTCAATGTCTTGAATGAGAAATTTGTTTTTTTTAATTTTTTTTATTTATTCAATTGTGCGTGTGTGCGCGTGTGTGCATATATGTGTGTGTATGTATGTGTGTGTGTGTGTGTGTGTGTGTGTGTGTGTAGAACCGCGGGCGGATTCGGGAACCACCATGGACACCTCCACCTCCTCCTTGTTTACTCTGCCCTGGGATTCACAGGCTCCCCCCTACCAGGACCAGAAATGCAGGCTGCTCCCGCTTCCGTCCGGCGTCTATACGTGGGGTCTAGGACCCGAACTTAGGACCTTCTGCCTGCAAGGCAGAGGCTTAACCCCTGAGCCACCTCTCCAGCCCCGAGAAATTTGTTTTAGAAAGACCCAAAAAGCACAGTTATTAAAAGAACAGATCAATAGATTTGATTATATTGAAATAAATGATTTGTTCACTATCAAAAGCATGGAACAATGAAAAGCAGAATGGAAGGAGATATTTAACCCTAAAGAAATCGAGGAAATAATGTTCAGACTCTATAAAGAACTGTTACAAACAAAATCAGAAAACTCCAGAGAAATGTGAGCAAAATATTTTTAATATTTTAATAATTTTCATAGGCAAAAAAGCATAGGGAAATACCCATTACTTATTGGGTATATTAAAACCAAATGAGAACACGAGGAGATGGCACAGTGGTAAGAGCACTTGCTACACAAAGCATGAGAAGGTGAGTTCAAATCCCCAGCGCCCATGTGTTTTAAATATTTTATTTATTTTAGTGTGTGTGTGTGTGTGTGTGTGTGTGTGTCTATGTATACCAGAGGGCACTGTGTGTCCCTGTGGAGGGCCAAGGGTGACTTCGGAAATCATGCTGGATTACTTCTACCTCCTTCTTGCTTTGCTCTGTGATTTCACAGGTTCTGCCCACCAGGATCAGAAGTTCAGGCCACTGCCATCTCCGCCTGGCATTTTTAGGTGGGACCTGAGATCCAAACTCAGGACCTTTTGCTTGCAAAGACGATAGTCTTAACCCCTGAGCCATCTCTCCAGTCCACCCAAGCATGGTACATGATACCCATTCTCAATGCAACAGAACAGAGGATGAGAAGGCAAAACCCTCATCATCCATAAAACAGTGATAAAGCATGTCCACACTCACCAAATCACCTGAATCTCTGCTCTCTGCAATAAAAATCATGTGAAGTCACCAAAATTCTCTCACACTGTTACTAGGAGTGTGATTTAGTGTGAGTACTTAGGAAACAAATGAACACTACCTACATTTTTGAAGCACTGCACATCAATCATATGGTGAGCAGGGTCACTCCTAAATTTAGGTCATGAAGGAACTCTGCAGATTCATAATGAAAATTGTGTGTTAGCCAGGTAGGAGGGTGGGAGGCAGTAGAATGGATTGATGAGGGGAAGAAAGGGGATGGGAGGAAGCAGGGTACTCAATATCCTTGTAAAAAAAAAAGAAAACTGTGTGTTAGTGTATTACTTAAGTTGCTTTTTATACCAGTGAATGCTAAATAAATCCAAATATCATCATAGATAATAATTTATGATATATTCATAGAATGGAATGCTTGAGGGCTATTTAAGTAAATCCATAGTCACAATGACATGGGGGAAAAAAACCCTGATGCTTAGGGGTCTGTAAGACACCTCCTGGTAAGGCACTTGCTCACAAATCTGGTGAACTGAGTTTGATCCTCAGAAGTCAACATGGTGGAAGAAGAGAACTCATTTTTTTTTTTTATTTATCAGACATATCATCATTTTACATGTAAGAACCTAAGATTGGAGAGCTTCTAGTTTGAAGAAAAATCATTTAATGTTATGATTTAAGGCTTGATCAAACAACCTATTCCTGTTCAACAAGGTCGAAATTTTATCAGTAATTTCTATGGTCACATGTATGCAATTATCATTACCTATAATAGAAAATAATAGTTAACATACAAGTGGTAGTTTGCTAGGTTACTAATCTAAATGTCACTTTTCCATATTTTTAGCCCACTCCTCCATTGTATAGATGGAAGACATGAAGTTTCCAACTGCTACATGCAGTGGAGGTCAAAATGAGAACTTACTCCTTAAAGTTGTCCTATGGACCTCCACCTGTGCACCATGGCATGTATACAGGTTCTCTCTCTCTCAAAGTAAATATGTAATGGTTGGAAATGAAACACAAAAAAATGCATCTAGTACAAGTCAATTTAAATGTAAATAAAAATATCCACTCGGCTACATGTTTTAAGGATACAACAAAAATGTGGAAAAATAATTTTATAAATGGACCATAAACTAAATAACAAGATGTAGGACATGCCATCACGTGGCCTGTGGGCAGATCAGGAGGCCAAGCCGTGTACAAGAACACGGGGATCTTCAAAGAGGATGAGAAGGGTTCCTTAGGCTGGATGGTAAATATACCAGCTATTGAATTTACAGTAGTTTTTTGCCATTTTTGTGTACTTTAGAAAATTTTGCATAAAATCAACATCCAAAACAAGTTTTTTTTCAAAGAATATTTACTGACATGTGAAAATGTGCGAAGTCGTTGTTACTATTACAAACAGTATGCAGTAACATAAAACATGCTTTTACTATGTTATTGAAAAATTAGAAAGATCAGGCAAGTTGGCACACTCAGGAAATCCCCACACTCAGGAAATAGAAGCAGGAAAATCATAAAATTCAAAGCCAGCCTGGGCTACATAGGGGTTTCAGGCTAGTCAGGGCTACATAACAAAATCCTGTCACAGAAAAAGTTTGGGGGGAAAAAACCCTATAAAATAAAATTATACATAAGAGCCTGTTATTACCATTATATATACATGGCAAGCAAAAATAAAAAACACTTTTTAGCTTAATCTTTCTCCTTTGTTGTCATTTCCAATTTGGCCATAATTTGGTGTCAATAATCAAATAATGCAAATAAAGCAAAATGCTGATGCTCTCAACAAGACTCTCTGGAAACACTATGCTGGACCATAGGCCAAATAAGAGAGGTACTAGCATTTACTTAGCAATGGTTAATGCAAACCAAGTATAGAAAGGGGGAAAATATCACTTTCTCAAGCAGTTAAAATAACCTTCATTAACCTCTATCCTTCTGTTACCTCATCATATAGTCCTGACAGTCAGAGAAACACAACGCCCATAGGATGCTGCCAGAGACTCTTTCAGAACCATTTCTGCAACCCCATAACCTCACTTCATAAAATGCTCAACTTAGGGCTATAGAAAAGGAATACTACTAACCACTCACTCTTCGTCCCTGGGGACTGAGAAGAGCAAAAGCGATTGAAAGAAACCTTATCAGCCTCTATTTGACTTGCAAACCCAAACTCTCCTGATTCTTCTGCATTGAAGGCTGCCAATTGTCCAAAGTCATCCGAAGTACTTACTCTCAACCATTCAAGAAATCATCAAAATGTTTCTCAAAGATATCAAAAATGAAGTAGGGAACATCTTTACCTGATGAGCCTGCCTACCATTGTGTCTGCCCCAATACCTAAATCCAAGAAGGAAAAGAAAGGAAATAGGAATTATTGATTGTGTTAAAGGAACTTAAAGTCACAAGTGAAGTGTTCATGCCATCAAACTTAGAAGAAAAAAAAATCAATACAGCTACGTTGAAGTTAAGAATAAATTAGAGACATGTAAAAGTCTGGAATAACAATATGCTATAAAAATTACTGATATAAAAATATGCCATTTAACAAATTTGATACTACAGAGGCATAAAATTCTACATGGAGTCTGGAAGCAACCATGCGAACATAAGGAGGTAACTGGGGAGATGCCAGCATGGTTAATTCAAAAAGAAGCTCGAATTTATAACTGGTTAGGCTTAATTTCTGTTTTGAAGATAAATTGCATGCCAGAAATCTATATGCCTTAGAATTTTGCCGACAGTTATTTAAAGGTAAAAACTGGACAATATAAAAATATATTTTCAGTAAACATATTCCCTCTTTCCTCCTTTGGGTTTCACCACATCTCAGTTCACATGTGCATATGTACGTACACCCACATGTATCTTCATGTGTACCTTGTAGGTTTCAACAATGAACAGCTCGAGGTTATAAACTACTACGCAAAGGTATAAAGCCTTGCAATTATTTAAAAACTCGTTGTGTCATTTTGGCGTTTATAGAATGTTCAAAGATTTTTTAAAGAAATATATTTATGAGAAGTTGGAAAAAGAAGCCCAAGTTGATTGACAGTTTGGAGTTTGTATTTTCACCATCTGATCACAGCCAAAATGCAAATGGGATTAAGTTCTGAGAGACAGGAGTCTGTGAAGTGTCTGCAACTTATTAGAATCTTCCCTCTTGGTACTATCCAGCAAGGGCATCAGGGGTGATCTTTCAGCTTCTTGTCTCAGAGGATCCTTAGATTAGGGAAGAGAATTAATCTGTACTCACTGTACCAACTCCGGTTCACTGATGGAGCTGGATTGGAAATCAGGGCTCTGGATTTGGGATCACTGGGGGTAGGGAACAAATTGATATAGTTTGTCTGACGTGGTACATGGGAGAAAACACTGGCATGGGTACCAGCCATCTACCTCATTAGACAGTAACACACCCACATATATACCCATCGCCACAAATCTACCGCATGTACCTGAAAGTGGTATCAACACAAACTGACTTTTGCAGTCACTCAATAAAGATAATCTGCCATTCATTTAAAAAGTCCACTTTGTATCTGACAAATTGAGTCATACTAATAACATAAAATAAGAACTACCTTATTTTTTAAAACTATATCCAGATATTGCAATGAAGGTAGTTCTTATGTGTCCAACAAACTTGTAAACTAAGATATACAAAAATCATCAGTATGCACCGTCTCCAAAGTATTAAACAGACACCGAGAGAAAACAACTACCTCTTCCTAAGAGAACTCGGTCTTATCACAGGAAGTGGCAGTACTTTTGGTCTTAAAAGAGAAGGCATTTGTCGGATGAGGCGATTGGCAAAGGCATCCCATTCATGGCTTAATCAACAAACAGGATTGTTTAGTACTGCCAAGATCTGTGTAACTTACTAAGGATCGATATTAAATGCCAAGTTGTACTTTTCAGGAAGTGGGAGACAGAAGCTTAGAGGCCAGCGGGTAAGGTTTAGTAAAGGAACCGTAATGGGGCTCAATACAGACATCACAGGAAGTTGTTTCATAAGGTGAAGAAAATGTTTATATCAATCACCACCTTGAGGTGATGGTCTGTCTACAAACGGGATGTAAAATGAGCTGGAAACTATCTGCCCAAAAATGAATGATCTACAAGTGCTGGCTCTTTTGAACCTATCACAACCAAAGAGTTCAAAGTGAGATGTGTTCTCCAATGAAAGCAAGGATGTGACTCCTGGGTCTTGAAAGCAAGACCACCTGAGGACTGGACGCCAAGTGTTGGCATGTGAGGGCAAGGTGAAGTCAGCTCTTTATATGTTATTTGTTCGGTTTTTTTATTTGCTTTGTTTTGTTTTACTAAATGCAAAGAATCAAATGCAAGTCAATTTTTAACCTCTCTAGGGCCCGGGCAGGTAAGTGACAGATTATCTGGGATCTAGAACAGATGGTTTTTCTAATCCTAGCAATAACCTTGCATCTACCTCTAGGCTACCTCTGTCCCCCGATATCTGTTCTCAGACCAGATAAAACTTCCCTGATTCCATGTTGCTGATGGGAGATACTGCTTTATGCGGCAAGTAAAAGCCAGAACACACTAACACTCTGCCACTTTATAATCACTTCCCCTCAGGGATTCCCATGAGATCTAATAAAGGGCCTGTGTTCACTGAACAGGAGAAATAGTCTTGAAACGAATAAGACAGTGCTTGTAAGGAGACTGTCCTAATTCATAAGCCTCTGCATATCTATGAATCTCAACCCATTCCCATCTCAAAACCATTGCTAACACTTAGAAGGCAGGGCTAGAAACAGAAAAGACACTCCAGAAATAGATCCCCACATATACAGTCAAGGGATCTTTGTAAATCAGTGGGGAAAGAAGAAAACCTTTTAACAGCTGGTTTGCAATATCTGGATATAGTTTTAAAAAATAGAAGAAAGATTTTTAAACCTTATCTCACACCATACTCACACACACACAAAAAATTCAATTGGAAATGGTTCATCAACTTAAATGCTGAAGGCGGTACAATAAAGTTACAATGGAAAAAAACATAAAAGTATAAAAGAAACATACTTTGTCCTCTGGCAGTAAGCGAAAATTTTTAAGAAGGACATAGAATGAGTCATGCAAGAAAAAAATTGATAAATTGTACTAGTTCAAAACACAAAATGTTAACATCAAAAACCGTTATCATAAAAATAACATCAAAAAATAAACAGCAAGTCATATACGAGAAAAAACTGCTGTATATATTTATATGTTACAAATATATTGCACCCCAAACATACAAAGAAGCCCTATAATTCGATAATGAAAAGATGACCCAATTTTTAAAATAGGAATACAGCTCAGACCTCTCATAAAGGAAATACAAGTGACCAAGAAACACGCGTAAAGGTATTCAACATCGTCCCTTGGCCTAGCACGAGACAAAACATACATGTGCACACACAATTGTAATTTTTAAAACAAAAGATTAACACCAGAAAATATTAGACAGAACAAAGTTTACTATTACTCTACAGAGTAACAGAAAAAAAACTTTCATCTTACTGCTTATAGGAATTTTAAATGGCATAAGTACTTTGGAGAACTGTTTAGAACTTTCTCTACTTCTATGATAAGATTGAGGTGTCAGCTTGAGAGTTTCATTCCATTTGGGGCACAGCTGTGAAGAATCGAGGATTAGGGTCAGCCCTTGAACAAGCCCGCTGGTGACTGTTTAGTTAACATGGAGAACCCAGCCCACAGTGGGTGGTGCTTCGCGTGGAGGATGGGATCAAGAGCCAGAAGGAGGGACTTGCTCTTCCATTGCCCTGTATGGATGGGCTAGGTGTGCGATTCCTTTACTGGTGTATCCCCACCATCTCCTCCTCTTCCTCCTCATCTTTCTCTTTCTCCTCTTCTTCCTCTGCTATTCTTAACTAATGTCAGAACTTAGCCCTTTTGGGCCTCGCCGCTGTTCTCACTTCGGCGGGGACCTGGTCTCGCGGATCTTGCCACTGTGCGTCGCTGATGCCAGAGTCCAGCATCTTTGGGTTTGCAGTTCTCAGGCCTCCAGCATGACGTAGGCTCAGTGCATCCTCTGGTCTTGCTGATCCTGGAGGACACTGGATTTATGATTTAATTTAATAAATTTGTATCTATCAGTTCTGTTCCTCTAAAGAATCCTGACTAATACAATCTCTTTCTCTCTTTCTTTCTTCTCTTTCTTTCTCTTTCTGGATTTTTTTTTTTTTTTTGAGACAAAGTCCACTATGTGGCCCTAGCTGATCAGGAAACCGCCATGTTACCACCTGGCCTCAGACTCTCAGGCATCCTGTTGCCTCCCAGGTGAGGGATTACAATGTCAAATGTGTGTACTCTGTGACCCAGTAGCTCCTTGATACTTTATTATTAGACACACGTGGGAGGTACCTGAAGTCTAAGTCTTTACCAACAGCATTAATTAACTTTTTTTAAATCGAGGTATAATTTGTACACTGTAAAGGCTCAGATCTTTAAATTCAATCAATTTGTGTGTTCACATAAAGTTTTGTATAAGAATGTTCAAGGTCAGTAAGATGACTCAGAAGGTAAGGTGCTTAACTGCCAAGCCTGACCACCTACCTGCATTCCATCCCGGAATGTACGTGACAGGAGAGACACAGTTTCTCAAGTTGTCCTCTGACCTCCACATACACACCAAGGTATGAATAGCTTTATTCACAGTAGATAAACCTGGAAAAATCCAAGTTAACATCGATGGAAGAGTGAATTTAAAAAAAGAACAACTATGGTAAATTCAAAAATGAAATAGTATTCAACGATAAAAAGGAACAAACTCCTGTCTCACACATCACAAATAAACCTCAAAAAATATTATGCTCAGTGAAAGGAATAATAATGCAAACAGGCAAACTGCAAGCATGTAAATAGAATGGACCTGACCCTCTGTTGTCATTGGAAGGGGACTTGGTGTGTCAAATGTTTTAATGATATGCAGATGTTAAACAGTGGGTATGGTTGTAAGATGCTATAATGTTTACAGTGGGGAAATTATTTTAAAGATGTACAAATTATTAACTTATTAAATGAGATTTATTGCTCCTTTAGTATTAATTTAAATATTTAAACCAAAATTAACAAGCATCAATTGAAAGAATGCAGATGGCTTTACTGTGTATCAAAGGGCACTGTGTGTGCCTGTGGAGGCCCAGGGTGACTTTGGGAATCATTCTGGATTGCTCTATCTTCTTATTGTTTTGCTCTGGGATTTCTCAGGCTTCACTTTCCAGGGCCAGAAGCGCCTGGCATTTTTATGTGAGATCCAGAATCTGAACTCAGGTCCTTTTTTGCCCATGAGGCAAGAGTTAACTCCTGAATCCTCTCTCCAGGCCTGAGATTGAATTTAAGGAGGTAAGCATTTAATAAACATCAATAACATCTGCACTGTGCAGAGGCTCCTACAGCATTGTCCTTGATTTCCATCATAACTCAAAGGGAAACGTTCACAGAATGCCCAGAGCCCTTGACATGCTGCAAATGAAGGAGGATGTCCTCAAATTCCTTGCAGCAGGACCCCACTTGGGTGCAATAACCTCGACTTGCAGATGGAACGATTCCTCTCCAGGAGAGGGACCATATCTACATCAGAAACCTGAAGAGATCTGGGGAGAGCTGCTACTGGCGGCCTGGGCCACTGTCACCTTGAGAACCTTGCTGACCTCAGTGTCGTCTCCAGGAACACTGGCCAGTGAGCCATGCCGAAGTTTGCTGCTGCCGCCACTAGAGCCATTCTAATTGCTGGCAGATTCACCTCTGGAACCTTCACCAACCAGATCCAGGAAGCCTCTTCTGCTAGTGACAGATCCAGGGCTGATCACCAGCCTCTCCCAGAGGTGGCTTATGTCAACCTGGCCACCACTGCTGGGTGCGGTTTCTCCTCTGCACTGGGTGGACATTGCTATCATGTCCAACAAGGAAGCTCTCTGGCTGGGTCCAATGAGGTGGATGCTAGTTTTGGAACTTCAGCAGTGCTCAGCACCATCTCCTTTGAACATCTAAGGGAGATCATATCTTATCTCTGCTCCTATAGAGATGCTGAAGAGGATTACAAAGCAGAAAGTCCCAAGTTCAATCCTGAAGCTCAGGGAAATTTGCGGAAGAGGGGGCGGTAAGATTGTAAGAGCACAAGGATGGGAAGAGCAATGATATTTAAGATACTCCACACAAGTTAGGGCCGAAGCAATCATAATAGGACTTTGCCTGACTTGCGCTATGTCCAACACATTATTGACCCCACAAAGTCTAGCATGGACTAAAGGCACTAGGATCCTTGGAGGCGAGGGACTGACAGTCACAGTAGTGTTCCTAAGCTTAAGGGGAACACAGGAAAGGGTTCTGGGATATGCCCCTGGGTCCTTGCACCTCATCGGAGAGGAGGACCTAGAGGAGAGTTTGGCATGCACAGTAAAGGATGTTCCAGGGATTGGGGGGGAGGCACTGGGGGATGGGGAGGGAGGGGAGAGGGGAGGGGGGAGCAGAGGGATGGGGGAGGTGGAGGGAAGGAGGGGACCGGTGTACCTGTTAAGTTTGTATGAGCGGAAATAATAATAATTAAAAAAAAAGAAAGTCCCAAGTTCAGATCCTGGATCTCATGTACAAATGCCAGGAGAAATGGCGGTGACCTGTACTTTCAATCCTGGAAGGCAGAGTCCGGGAAACTCCATATCAAAGCAAATAGGAGATAGAGTAATCCAGGGTGATTTCCAAAGTCACTTCTGGACTTTCACAAGCACACTTGGTGCCCTCTAATAGATACACACACACACACACACACACACACACACACACACAAATAAGTCAATAACCCTTTTTTTAAAAAAGAGATCCTGAAGAGACAGAGAAGGAGCAGGCTGCTATAGTGACCAAGGAGGAGTTTAAGGGAGACCGGACTACACCTGTTCATGAGTTCACTGTTGCCCAGCCCGAGGTGGCAGATGAGTTCCAAAGCAAGCAGGTGCCCTCTGTGTACAGCCAGCAGCTCCCTGTCAATGACTTGGAGTTGCTCAGTCCACTACTGAGGACTACAAGCCCCAGACTGAGTAGGTAGGAAGAGCCACTCAGGAGTTATAAGCTGTTTTATAGATGCTTCAAGAAAAAATGGAAAGAAGGCAGATGCTGGTGTTTTTTTTTTTTTCTGGGCATGTTTAATATCATCTTAGACTTTATCCCCAGTCTAACCTAAGGAGGACATTGTGTAGCAATTTGAAATATCCCATTCTGAAGGAAGGCTCAGCAAGTACAGCTCTTTGGGCTCATGTTCCTGAAATTAACAAGATTCAGAAGAGCCTTTCCCCCAAGATAGAAAAGGAAAAAGCAACGTACAACTGCTTGGAGAACACTCTCCCGCTAGACAGGCAGTCTAGAAGAGACCTTGAGCACCCCGGCAGTCTGAAGGAGACTCTGGGCACCCGTCTAGAAGCTCAGAGACTCTCCTAGGAACAAGTCAGGCAACCAAGAGCCCCATGGTCGAGGCTTCAGTGAGTCTCTCCCATGCTGTGGGGGTGGGGGAAGGCTTTCTGGTAATGGAGCTGTTGAGTCGTCCCCATCCCTGAAAATAACTGAAATAAACTCATTTGTTCACCACGCTGTACTTTGGAGTCACTGCTACTTAGCTTTGTCGTGGTATTCCTCGATGCAGTGGATAGACGGTTGGTTGTGTGGCATCTTCCCAGGAAAATGTCATAAGACATGGAAAATAAGCTAGTTCCACTTAAAAAATTATATTTCAATGTTGTAAAGACACTTCAGGCGTTGCCTCACTAGACATAACTGATAAAAATGGAAGCCTTTCCTGAAGTCCTGGCTCCACACTGACTTTTGACACAAATAGAGCCTGATTCACCCTAGATTTCACCAAACATTTTACACGAAGGTTGGAAGTGGAGTCACCTACCCAGTGGAAATTTCAACTCAAACCTAAGACGGAGCAAGCAGCGTTTCAGAAGAAACGAAGAAAGCATCAATGAGACAAACCGGGGGATCACTCCACAAAGAAGGATGGTCCGGAGTCACCTTGCCAGGTACAAAACCACAGAAGAATCGTCAGAGAGTAGCACCCACCGATACCTCTGTGCCCAGATGCAGAGGGGTAAGAAAGAGGCCTGGTGGTCAAATCATTCAGCTCCTGAATTTAAACATTTCCATTTTGTCTCTAGGGCAGGCTTAGCCTCCAAGGCCAAAAGTATAGGTCACCACCATTTCTTCCCTGTGTTTTTAAGTAGGATATAGGACCTGAACTCATATCCTTCTGCTTGCAAGGCACGGCTTTAACCTCTGAGTCTTCTCTCCAGCCCTAACTTATAGTTATTAACCCAAATACATTCCCTTACACATGAAACACAGAGCTGAGTGATCTCATGAGAGAATCCATGCTCCTGTGGCACCTACCAAATTTTAGCAGATCTGCTAAACAAGTATATTATTGCTGCCATTTTGCCCTGAAAAGTACCAGGATCCATTCCCTCCTTGTGACAAGATTGCTAGGTTCATAACTGCATGGATATCTGGCACATGCCCGAAGCTGGATAGACAGGAGGGAGGGTGACTCGGGCAGGAGAGGAAGGACAGAGAATGATGAACAACAGCAACAGGGCTGGCATCGTGACTTGTGCACCAGAGGACACAGTCACAGTCTGCAGCAAATACTCACCGATCACATCTCATGTGAGGACATTCTGCTAGGCACTCAGAAGGAGGGGGGGGGACCCAGGACCTCTTCCTGGGGAGGTGTTTCCCATGTAGCTGGAAAACAATTAAGAGCCAGCAGCAGACACTTTGCATGGCACTTGTGTTTGTCAGACAAACAAGTTATACCAGCTCATGAGGACAGAATGATGTATTGTAAGGAACTGACTTGCACCAATAGAGGTTGAGTTAAACCAGCAGAATTAGTTCAGGGGCCTGAGAGCCTGAGAGCTCATGAGCTGGTGGCAGGAATTCCAGTGTTCAGACAGAGAGGGAATTCTTTTTCCTCGGGTTCTATGTGTTCTCGAGGCTCTCCATGGAGGAGATGAAGTCCATCCACGTGGACAGCATGTGCTTTACTCAGTCCCCAAGTTCACATGCTTTGTCTTCTGGAAACACACTCACAGACACTCAGCACATCCACTGGATCAGACTGGTTGCCATGTAAATGGAACCATCACACGGCTTCCTATGCACAAAGTGGCATCAGGCAAATCGTTCTCTCTAAAGCCTGTGCAGACCCTGCAAGCACCAGCTTACAAGACACAAGGTACTAGTGTTTCCTGTTTTCAGACAGAAAGCCACGGTTCTGAAGGGACTCCACAGCCTGAGTGGGGTTCACGTGTGCTGACCTAAGAGTCCATCTCTTCCCAAAGTCGATCGGGACGTATCTTCTGACTTCTGCTGTGGTGCTTTTTCTTCCTCAGCATATTAGCAAACCTGTGAGAAGTTAGAACCAAAGTGAAGAGTGCGGTTTTATACACCGAGGCTATTGCACAGCCAAGTTGCCAGGGATATATTACTGATCTACGGAAAGGAGGTGGAATGTGGAGATGGGTTGGTTTGAAGGATGGAAGAGAAGGGAAGGTGGTTCAGACAAGCAAATGCTTGAGGACTAAGTACAAATATAGAGACACCTCACAGGGCACCTACTTTCAGCCACATCATTTGTGCCTTGAATAACTCTAGGGGTGTCTCTGATGGTACCCCAGGAGTTGTGCAGTGTACACAATGTTCTGGGGCAACCCTGGGTGTTGCATGAACAGGACAGAATTGGCGAGTTTCAAAGAGAAGCAAGATAGAAACCTAGTGAAGTGGCAAGGAGCCAGCTATGAAGAGACACAAAGGGTAAGGTAGGGATTTTTTTCCATTTCAATCTGTGACCACTGCATATTGTATTTCGATACGACTGACTGAGAGATGTGTGCAGGCCAAGGTTGGAGAGAGGAGACAAGAGACGATCACTTAAACATGAGCAGGATGAGAGCTGATGTTATTTGGGTCTGTGAAGATGAGGAATGACTTCTCTGGACAACAACAAAAAGATGTAAATTGAGATTGGGAGGGCAGAGAGGAATTAACTACATAAAGTTACACAAGGGAAGTAAGAAGAGCAAAGGTCTGGGGAGACCCAAAGCATGCTTCCAAAACCAACAAAAGATGACCGCGAGGTTGGGAGACAGTAAGCAAGAGAGAGAGACAGCAGCCAGGAGGCAGGAGACAAAGTCAGGAGCCGCACGTGACTGGGTCTTTTGTTTTGCCCTCAGGAACCGAAAGACACTGGAGTACTCTTGCTAGGAGGTGACATGTTCAATTTTGCATTTTGAAATGGATACTCTCAACATTCTGTGGAGAATGGACAGAAGGTGACCACTTCTGGAAACTGCTAAGAGTACCTTGTAGTGGTCCGAGGGAAGAACTTGGTGACCCAGGCGATGGAGATGGCAGTGGGAGTGTGTGTTAGGAGAGGGGTCCTCAGTACCCTATGTCCGAAGGGATGGGGAAAAGCTTCAGGAATGGGAGTCTTGGTGCTTCCATTGGGTGTTCACGGAACCTGGGCATGGTGCTTGCTTGATATACTGAATGAGGGGTGTGTGACACTTTTCACAAGTAAAAATGTGCCTACTAAGCAGTAGAATTTAGAGGAATGAAATGTGTGCTAATCACCACAACTTCAGGGACGATTTCCATTCTTATAACTGTGGTCTTTGTAATACAAGGAGGCTGCTGTGATGTTTGAGTAATGGAATAAAAAAACCGAGTTCAGAGGGTCCAGGAGTTGACCTGTATAGAACTGTATAACTTTGGAGAAAAAGCAAACCTACAAAGAGGTGGCCACAAGAGTTGAAGGGTTATATTGCAACAGGGCAATTAGAAACTCAACCATGGATCCTTTTACTTTTTTTTAACTATAATCTCATCTATGTTTCCCTGAGTTAAATAACAATGTCTATGCACCCAGAAAGGAAATTACCTATGACCTGAAGTGTTGTGTCACCATCATATGGTGGCTTATTTGAGAGTATGGCACTTGTCTAGGGGCCAGACTAATTGACCATAAGCCTAACTCTAGTCCAAAGGCAAGAGGTAGATTCTCCACCCCATGTGTGCAGACATGGTAGATAACCAATGTTAAAGTGGTAGCTTTTTCTAACAAACATTGTGGACAAGAATCAGATGCTGCAAGACCTACTCATTTATAATACAAAGACAAAATATGACCCCAAGCTATCAAGACACTTCCTTTTTTCCTTCCTCTAAAGAATTAGTAAGCAATTTGCTGCTTTGTCTGGGAAGTCACGGTGAGTTTCTTTGACCAAAGCACACCAGACTTGCATTTTTATTCCAAATGTTTCTAAAATCTGAGCACACTTGTCTCACTCAACTTTGGGTCCGCACATTCAAAACAATGTCCTCTGCTGAGACTTTTCTACCCACTTACAGGTAGACCCTGAGATTTCTATTCTGGAGGGTGGTAGGAGGCTCCACTTGTGCCAGCTGCTACCGGAAACGGTGAGCCAAGCACCGTGGAGGCTGGCCCCTTGACATGATGAGCTTGCAAGACCAAGCGCTTGAAGTCCGTGTGCTGCCCTCTCTGCAAAGTCTTTTGTGAAAGCGAAGCAAAGGTGGCTTCTTCTAGCCAATACTGAATTCAAAGTACTGAGCGAAACAAAAGGGAGGTAGAGCCATCCAGGATGATTCCCAAGGTCACCCAAGGGTGACTTGGTTCTCCATAGACACATACTTTTGATACCCACATACATAGACAGACAGACAGACAGACACACACACACACACACACACACACACACAAGAAATCATACCTTAATCTTACTTGTAGAGATAGTCAAATTCTGTGTGGTGGGGGGAATTGGGGGTTGTGGGTGTGTGTGCATGTGTGTGTATCCTCAACTCTGGAGGCCAGAGTTTAACATTGGGATGTCTTCCACAGTCTCTGTCTACCTTATTTTTTGAGAGAGTTTCTCATTGAAACTAGTGCTTACTGGTTCAGCTACACTGGCTAGCTAGTGACCCTCCAGGATACACCTGTCTCTTGTCCTCTCCCCCAGTGCTTGGGTTCCAGATGTATAACCACTGCATTTATTTATTTATTTGTTTATCTATTTATTTATTTATTCATTCATTCATTCATTCATTCAGTGTGTGTGTGTGTGTGTGTGTGTGTGTGTGTGTGTGTGTGTGTATCAGGGCACTGTGTGTTCACTGTGTGTCCTTGTAGAGGACCAAGAATAACTTCGGAAGTCATCCTGGATTTCTTCTACCTCTTTTTTGCTTCCAGGTTTCACCCACCAGGGCCGGAAGTGCAGGTTGCTGCTGTTTCCACCTGGAGTTTAGTTTCTACCTGGGACCTTCTGCTTTTGAGACAGAGTCTTACACCCTGAGCTATCTCTACAGCCCCTGCTTCCATCTGTCTTATGGATGCCGAGGATCTGAACTCTGGTCCTCATGTTTGCACAGCTAGTATTTACCTAGTAAGTCATTTGTTCAGCCCGAATGTCAAGGTCTTATGTATTATTCAAGAGGGTATATATCCACTGAGAAAGCAAGGCTAGTGGGTAGGAGTGAGAGATGAAAGGCCACCTAAAATAAGGAAAATATTCCCTGTAGTCTTTGGATGGGAGATCTTTGGCATCATTCAGACAAATCCCAGAGGATACAACACAGGCATTGGGTTCTACTCTGTCTTCCTGTTTCTCCAGGGACCGGAAGCCCACCTTAGGAAGACAGAGCATGGAGAAACCCCTGCCATTTTCACTTTAGGGCACATCTTATCCGAATTCAGATTTCAGATTATGAATCTGAGACCTGAGTCATGGAGAGCTCAACCTCCTAAGTGACTTGGGGGCAGTCAGAGCAGGATTCTGTTACTCTGTCCACGAGAAAGTGTGGAAGCATTTCCACGCCCCATCCCCTCCTCTGGCCCTTTGCTCCTGGCTCTGTCTCCAAGGCAGCAGGAGCTCTAATTCAAAATTTTCAAGCTTTATTTCAGCTCCTGGACCTGCCTAACAAGGAAACGTCCCATTTTTCTCTGTCCCAGCCCTTTTCACTTCCTGCCCTTGGTGTGATTCTACACCCTTCATCGCTCTCAACACTCACCCTCTCACCAGTGTAGACACTTGTAAAAATAGGAACCGAACCACTCAGAACTAGACACGAAATCCCCAAGAAAAGCAGACAGCAGACCATGAGCTTCTCTGAGCTTGAACCCTCACTTTTACCACTATGCCCAAGGCCTGGCCCCCTTCTCTATCAGTATGACATTGAGGTACCTTCCTTAATCGCTCTTCACCTTAGATTTTGAGAACAGAGTTTTCTCACTTAACCTGCAGCTCACCAGTTCAGCAAGACTTTCTAGTCCTCAAGCTCTGGGGATCTGCCAGTCTCTACTTCCCCGTGCTGGGATTTATAGGTAAGAGTCACTATATCTGTGTGATACTTACATGCAGATGTCAACTTGACAATTGAGGTTCAAACTCCAGGCACATTTGTAAATATTTAATAGTTAAGCCCTGAAAAAGCCTGCAGGAAATTGTCTAATGGATGGGTAAAGATGTGTGTGAGTATTCCTTGAGTGGATGGATAAGATGGGGGAAGCTAGCTTAGTAAAGTGTGGCCTTCCTCAGTACCAGACTAGGACCGTTCAATGTTCCACTCCTGAACTGAGCTGATAAGACTAGTGATTTCCATGAGTATGAGGCCATACTTCTTTAGCTACTTCAGTGAGCTGGTATTCTTTGGTATACTTGGAAAGACATGTTGGTCTGGTAAGGAGGATTGTCCCTCTCTCAACAATGGATATGATGTGACCAGTTCCCCTGGTCCCACGAGTTGGTGTGAACCCTCCTGTTAAGTTGGACTGAACCCTCCTGTCAAGTTGGACTGAGAGATGGGGCTGGGCAATCGTAAGAAGAATAAAACCCTCTGTTCCCCTTAAGCCACGTTGTTGTGAGATGAAGAGAATCTGGTACCAGAAAGTGAAGTGTTGCTGTGAAACTGACAGAATCTGGTTTTTCCAGGAATGCTGGAGATTGAACTTCAGTATTGGTGTCTACGCAGCAACCCTTCACCAACTGAACCATCTCCCCAGCCCTGCCTGCCTTTCTTGAGCAATGAGATCTCTGAACTTGTTCTACTATTGGCCTATTGATGCTTACAGTGTGCCAGACATTCCTCTAGGTACTTTGAATGACTTACCTCCAGCAGTATTAGTTGGACCTAATGTTAACATCCTAATCTTATAGATAAAGAAAATGAAATCGATTTTTTAAGGAATATTGTCAAGATCACACAGCTAACCAATGACAGTGCCAGAATTCTGACCAAGGCAGATGGTGGCAAAGCCTACAAGCTAATGCTCCAGCCAGTATGGTGAAAAAGAAAGTTCTCTGTAAAAAAAATTGTTGATTCTATTCATTGCTTCAGAGAGATCTCATGCAAGCTATAAAATGCCTTATTTTGCATCTGTTCGATTAGAATTCAGATTGTGAGTTTGAGTTTCCCTGCTTTCTCTTCTTAAAGTTCTTTTCTTTAATTTACCACATGAGTTGTTTCTCTAGGTGATGTCATCTTCATATTGGATAACTGCTCTGTTTTTGTTTTTAAAAAGTATATGTATATATATATATATATAGGTAACAAAAGACCTGGTGATATGGCAACTTGATTGACTGCATAAACCAATGTAAGGGGTTGAACCTTTTCTGTCTTTCTTGGTGAGTTACTTGGAAAGCTACATAGCTATTCTGTTTTCTGGCTTCTATCGCTTTGTTTTGCCAGAAGGATGGGATGAATAAATTGAGCAAGCATGGTGGAAAAATCTTGATTTACTGAGAGTACAAAGCGTGTAAAACTTGTGTGCCTGGAACACCATTCAATAACAAAAATGAAAGTGATTTGATCTGACTTATGCTTCATAAATTCATGTTACTGTCAAATATTTATAACATGTGGTAAGTTACTCAAAGCCATCTGAATGGTGCCTGAAGTTGCCATCAAGCTTGCTGGCCTTAGCTGTCCAATATTTGCCTCCTATGCTCTTGAGGCTTAAATAAATTTATTGTGGCTTTCCTATTCCTCATCCTTTCTCAGAAACCCAGTAAAAATTGCCAGAAGGGTCCCCCTAGGCATGCACATACATTCTTTTTTTAAAAGTTTCTCTTTATTTGTGTGTCTGTGTGTGTGTGTGTGTGTGTGTGAGAGAGAGAGAGAGAGAGAGAGAGAGAGAGAGAGAGAGAGAACACTGTGTGTCCCTATGGAGGACCAAAGGTGACTTCAGGAATCATCCCGGATTGCTTCTACCTCCTTTTTGCTTCACTCTGGGATTTTCCAGGCTCTGTCCATCTAAACTAGAAGTTCAGTCCACAGTCCATTTCTGCCTGGCATTTTTACGTGGGAGCTGAGATCCAAACTCAGGACCTTTGGCTTGTGAGGCAGAGTATTAACCCCTGAATCATCTCTCCAGCCTGCATGTACATTCTTTTAGTATTATGGGCAATTGGAAGGCTGAGCCTAGGAATAAGGATATATCTTCATAACCTCAGGTTCTTACCTCCAGTTACCTGGTTGACATCTTTATTTTGATGATGCTGCATTGCTTTTCTTTTTCTATGAGACACCACTCAGCATTAGGCAGACAGAGAGAAAGAGAGATTTATTTGGCTTACGGTACCAGGTATAGTCCATTCTGGCAGGAATCTCATGCCTGGAGGCAGAAGCCTAAGACTGGTTCACATTACTGCAGCCATCAGGAAGGCAATGAGAGCAAGAGCAAAACTGAAAGGAAGCAGGGCCTGGCTGTCAAACCTCAAGGTCCGCTCTCTGTGTCCTGCCTCCCTCAAGCAAAGTTTTACTTCTCGAAGGTGCCACAACATTCCCAAACCTTAACACCAGCTAAGGATTAAAACACATAAGCCTGTTTGTGGCAATTCACATTCAAACCATGACAGATAGTGATGAAGATTTTTGAATTTATGTTTCTCACAATGGCTTTAACTTTCAATCCATTCTAAAACCTGCTTTTCCCACTGTCTTCCAAATTTCAGGAAGACAAGGCTAATGGGATCAATGTGGTCCTCCTTATTTTCCTCTCAAACTCTGTAGCTTTAGCATCAGCAAAACCTGTGGGTTCTACCTTCAAAAAAGATACAGAAGAAGCCGTTTCTCAGCTCCTCCCCTGCAATATTTTGACCCAAACCAACTTCACTCTCTTCTGAGTAGCCTCCTAACTGGGTCTCTGGCTTTACCTTTATGTCCTATAATGATGCTTCAGGCACCTCAATTGGTGAGTAAGCCTTTCTCCAGCCTCTCTGAGTATGTTCATGAGACTTACCCATGGGCAATGAGAGCCAGTGCTCCTGGAGGTACCTGGAATTTATGCTGTCTTCAGCCACTAACCTGCATGGGACAATAGCTCCTGTCTCTTGTGTCAATAGGGAATAATTTCTGCACTGGGGTTCCCCATGGGAAGGATGCTGCATACCACCTATGTCCACATATTTGTCTTTCTCCTTCCCGCCACCACCCTACTTTAGCCTACAACAAGCACATCCTCCATAAATAATGCTCCTGGCAAGCTGTCCCCTGAGGAACTCAAGCTAACACATTCCCTAATAGCAGTCATGTGTTCCTGTCAAAATGTTCACATCATTCCTTTGCTTCAAACCCTCCATCAGTTTCCCATATCACTGAGAAGATAAATATCCAAAGTCTGCCCCATAGCCAGAAGAGCCTATGAGACTTTTGCCAGGCAGCTCTATGATGTGTCTCCTTTCCCTTTCCCTGGAATCCCAACCATTCCCTCTCACTGGTTATCCTGACATTTCCTCAAAATCTCCCCTCCCAAAGTCTTGATACTCAAGTTTTTTCCACACGGGAAGCTCTTCTTGCAGACAGATATGTGACTTATGCATGTCTTTCAAGTCTCTGGTTTTTTTACTTCCACTCATACAAACTTAATAGGTACCCTGGTCCCCTCCCTCCCTCCACCCCTTCCTGGACCTCCTTACGCCCTCCTTCCTTTTCCCCTTCCTTTCCCCCCTCCCTCCCTATCTCCCAGTGCCTCCTCCCCCCATCCCTGGAGCATCCTTTAATGTGTATGTCAAACTTTCCTCTGGGTCCTTCTCTCTGATGAGGTGTAAGGACTCAGTGGCATTTCCTAGAACTCTTTCTTGTGTTCTCCTTAATAAGTATAGAAACACTATTGTGGCTGTTAATCCCTAGCTTCTAAGGATCCTAGTGCCTTTAGTCCATGCTAGACTTTGAGGGGTCAATAATGTGTTGGTCATTGCAGAGGTCATGCAAAGTCTTATTATGATTGCTTCGGCCCTCAAGTCTCTGTTTAAATGTCATTTGCTGCAAGACTTTCTACAAAGGCAGCACACACATCAGTTTTCTGTCACCTCTTCTTCGCTATCTGTTTCCTCCCATGATGAGAGTGGAAGTTCACTGAGAACAGGTGCTTTGTTCTGAACATGTGTATACTCCAGAACTCAGACAAGTCTTGCATGCAGAAGGCGTTAAAATGATAGGGTGAAGACCATCATTATCAATCCACAAAAATTGTAAGCTGTAATAATAACTACCATGATAAGAGTCGACCATCAGTGCAAGAGAGGCATGAATGTCAAGAGGGCAACCAATGGCTTTCTGATTGGATTTAAGGCCCACTTTTCAGCAAGGATCATATCCCTGGTATTGTAAACCAGAACAAGAACCTGTGAAAGGGAGAATATATGCCTTGGTGGGGGGAAGGAGGACTGCGAGCTATTATGGCTATAAAGACACTATACCAAATGGCCTTTTAAACATTTGTCTCTATATTCATAGACTGGAGGAGCACTCAGCATTCAATCTAGAAGCTTCATTTTGCAATAGAAGGTATTTATTATGGAAAATGACAATTGTCCAAAATGAAGAAAAAAGTGACTATGAATTCTTTCACCCTAATCAGGATATCTAAACTTTTCCTTACTCCTCACCCCAAAGCTCACAGAACATCATGGAAGAAGGATTAGTGATCAGTAAGAGTCTAAAGGGATCTAGAGGTGTGGCTTGATACTATCTTCTGAACATGGCAGGGCTATTGTATCCATGAATTCACTGCAGTTGTGCATATTTCCACAAGACCCACACAGGATTTTTCCTATCATTATTTCTCCATGGAATAGGAAAGATCTCAAGAAGATACACACTTCCCTGAAAGACAAATGAGGACGAATGCTGATGGGAGGGAAATACTTTCCTCAGTGGTAGAAGTACTAATATATGATTCATGATCTAACAAGTACTCAGGTTCATGCTATCCCTGGCAACCCAGATGAAACTCAGTGGATCACACATGCAAAAGATGTGAAAGTAGGAGGAAACAGGCAAGAAGAAGGGTTGTAATGGGAAAAGGAGGGGGATGGGATTGGGATAAAGTGTGAAAATATCATAAATTCACTATATCTGTGTATGAAATTCTAAAATAATAAAAAATAAAAATGGCTGAGGAAAAACATTTGATGAAGAGGTGGTAAACAGAGGGAGAGGGTGTGAATATGATTGATACATATTATGTATATGTATGAAATGTCATAATGAATCCCATTATTATGTGCAATGAATATATGTTAACAAATTTTCAAAACATTTGCGAGTTATTCGAGCAAGCTATCTTTTGACTCTGTCTACACACACCAAATTCTATTAATGATATTTCCTTTGTTTTTTTTTTTTTCTACCTTGGGAACCATTACCTTGAGCAAAAACAACAGAAACAAAATAGAAATTGAGTTGCTATGACTTTTTTTCCTGTAAGCTTTTAATGCTAATCTGTTAGAGAAAAAAAACATGGATAATATGTGGAAGTGGAGAAACAATAGAGCTTAGAAAACGAAAAAGCTTGAGAATTGTACGGTTAGCTCAGATGGCTCCCAGTCAAGTTGCTAGGCAGAGAGCCCCAAAATATGGAGCACAGTTGCTATCATTAGAGAAAGCTCGAGAAGTGAAATTAAAGTTAAGAAAAACTCATGTAACAGAAATCATTGATATTTAGAACCAAAGAAAGCCCAACACCTATTTAGTCACACACCAAAAAAGTAGATGTATTTCTTTTGGAATGGACAAAAGTGACAGAGAAGTATTTTGGATTTGCAGTGCAAAAGCTACAAGTGGGCCATGAAAGTGAAACAAATGCATAGATCTTACAAAATTTAAATATACAGAATCTCTCTTTATCGCAACAGGACTGATTGGCAAGGAGGTACAGGTTGACCTGCAAAGAGATAGCTCTCCTACTTCACTTAACTCAGAAATCTAAGACATTCCTTACCCCAAACTCAAGTTATTTCCCTCTATGCTTCTAAGAATCCTTAATACCTCTCTCTCTCTCTCTCTCTCTCTCTCTCTCTCTCTCTCTTCTCTCTCTCTCTGTCTCTCTCTCTCTCTGTCTCTCTCTCTCTCTCTCTCTCTCTCTCTCTCTCTCTCTCTCTCTCTCTCTCTCTGTGTGTGTGTGTATAAAGCAGAGAGCACTTGAGTGTTTGTGCTTATAGAGGCCCAAGACTGAGAGCAGGAGTCATCCTGGATTGCTCTATTTCCTTACTGCTTTGCTCTAGGATTTCCCACTTTCTACCTTGCGGGAATGGAATTGCAGGCTATCACCATTTCCTTTTACTTGAGAAGCAAAGGCTTTAATCCCTGAACCATCTCCCAAGCCCACAGACATTACCCCCATCCCTAAAAAAAGCACAAAACATCACCAAAGCACCTGTACTGTGCACGAATCAATGAGCAGTCTGTTTGCAGTTTCTGGAATTGTGAGTGATTGCTTCTTCCACCATGACCCACAGAGCTGCTGCTCCCTTTTCTACTGGGTGCTCAGTGCATGCTGTGCCTGAGGTCCCCTGGTGCCCCACAGTGGAGTCCCTAAAAGCGGCCTACATCCCATCCCCACAGTCTACTCTTTCCTTGGTGTCCTAGGAAAGCAGGATCCTGCCCATCCTCTGCTCTCTTAGGTTCTGATTCTTTGTTGATTCTAATGGGAGGAAGTTCTCCATGACGGATTCTTCGCTGCTCCCAGAGACAATCGTTACTGTTTTCCAAAGGGGATCGCTTTTCCTCTTTGATTTCCCCCAACAGCTCCTTCCACAATCTGTTGCAGTGTTTTCCCAAGAACAGTCCAGGCTCCCTGAGCCAGGATCCTGGGCAGAAATCCCCAGTGCATTCTGTGTCACTTCTAACCAAGGGCCAGGGAGAGTTTAAGGATGTGTATTCTTCTACCCTGAAGAAGCATTTCTATAAATCTCTTCTTCATCCTCTCTCCAAAAGTCTCCACGACTCCTCATAGGCAGCTTCAGTGACTGAGAAGAGCAGGATCAGGACCTCTTAGAGGTCAAGCAAGTCCAGTTTCTGAAAATGGCAGTATTTTAGAAAATGAGGAAATGGCAAAATAGCATTACGAAAGCAATATGTGGATACACATATACACAAAAAGAGAAAGACACAGAGACAGAATAGCAGAAAGGTGCCCAGGTTCATAAATTTAAAAATTGATAATATTCAATAGCTAATGTCATCCAATCAGGGAAAACAAGTTATAAGTCTTATGTAACTTTTTTTCCATCAGCTACATATCTAGCCCATTTTGAAATAACATTAAAGGTTTACATTTAAACGTCATTAAATGTATACCCTTGACACTGTGTTCATCACCTTCAAGGTGGTAAGAATACCTCCTGGTAATGTATAGGACCTTTGTGCCAGTCAGATACAAGAGTCAACTTACAATTGAAGACTGAGCCTTTGGGCACATTTGCAAAGGACTGGTCCTGAGCAAATCTGTGCGAGGTCGTCTAATTGATAAGGGAAGAGCCAGCCCGTGGTGGATGGAACTGTTCCCTGGGCAGGTGGAAGAAGAAAAGAGCTAGTTTAGTGTATTGGCTACTTTGGCATAGAAGCAAACAGTCATCCCGCAAGCCAAAGCACATCCTCTCTCAGCTGTTTGTGTGGACATATGACATTGCCAGTTCCCTCAGTTGGTAGGAACTTCCTGCCCTGTTGCTACCTGTAGACCAAGAATCGTAGCAACAATAAATCCCTTGTTTCCTAAGCCATTTTGTGTTCTGTGTTTGTTCGGTTACAGGAAGATGAAACTAGCACAGCCCGTGTAGTGAGAGAAAGAACACACTCCTGAATGAATGTGTATGCTTGAAGGCAAGTAGAACAGCTGGGGCGACACAAGTGAGCTGTCCCTGATCGTGCTCTTCGCTGCCATAGCAGCTGGTCCACTCCTAAGATAGGGAACTGTATCCATCCAACCTGATCGGTTGTTCCTATCCCTCGTTTCTGCAGTAGGCACATCTCCGTTACCGTCCTTGCATACCCTGTCTCCATCCTGTAGGCAGGCAAACCTCAGCTAAACCTTCCATGCCTGGTCTCCCGTGTCAAATGAAGAGAAGATAGGACACCTTTCAAGCCAGCGTGAACCTGCTGAGGGAGGATGTGACCAGGCTGTCCTCACAGAGCCACAGAAATTGGAGGACTATTCTGGCCGCGTAAGGTGAAAATTTTCCTTCATAGTCACCTCATTCGAATCAAGAAAGTTCAAATCCACTCATCAGAGAAGAGCAATTCTCTAAGGAAAGGGGACTCTTGTGGAACTTGTGACCTCCCTACCACCCCCAAAGAGCCAAGACTGAAACTGACCGTGTCGGATGGACATTTCGGGTTGGTGTTGTCATCTGTGGATATTGTCTCCCCTGAGAAAAATGAAAGATCCTCTCCATACCTAAAGGCTCTCTGATTTCTGGCAGCTGTATTCTAGTAAAGCAATATCTCCTTGGCAACTTCCGCCAGGGTTAAGAAGAGACAGGGAGAGACACTTCCAACGCCCCGTGAGGACAGGGGTCTCCACATTAACTCCTTCCTCCTCCAAAGCTGATTTTCTAGTGCTCCACCGTCTTCATAACTGTGGATTTATTTAGCTATGATGCTATCATCTCCATTAAGCCACAAAGAAGAGGCAACTCTCTGCTTTTATTTATAACCTGAAGGGATTATTTTTGAGTTAAGGATTTAAGAATTCAGATCTATCAGGAAAGAACAGCTTGTGTAATGAACTTCCTGTTTTCATCATATTTGGACACCGAGCCTCCTTGTTGCCTGTTATTATTACACGGTTAATATGAACTGCCTGGAGTTTATTTTTAGCTGCACTGACTCTATTGTAAGGGACTGCATAACTGCTTTCAAAATGGGAAAATGTAATTACGGGATCTAACACTAAGTTGGGGATATTCTTAGGTCCTTTCACGAGGCAATGGCTCAAAAAAAAAAATGAAAATAGACCATTTAAAATGACTAAAGAAAACAGAGTTATTTGATCCAAAATAGCCCATTGATCTTTTTTTTTTTTTTTTTTACAAATTACACTCTCACTTCACAGAACGAAGTCTCACTTGAGTTTAACTGACCTAAGCATAGGAATTTATTTCCCAGTTCAACGTTAAAGGGAGGAGAGGGAGGAGGCGAAGCGGTGGAGAATAGAGAAGAGAGGAAGGGTGTAAGCATCATTTACCAAAATAGAAAATGATTAAAATGGTGTTGAAAGTGCCAAAACACCTAACAGGGGTTGAGAGTTGGGAAACATAAATCTTGGGGCTCTGTGTGTCTCTATGCCACATGCACAATTAGCCAAGTCCACCATTTCGTGGGTATGGATGGAGTCTGTATTCAAGTGGCTGCATAGGATTGCCTCTTCACCATGGCCTCGGCCTTGAGTTAGCCATTCCCACAGGCCACTGGGCAATAAACACCTCAACCGTGGCCCCATACACTTTCTACTCCATTTTCACTCATTTATTCCACAAAACATTGTTATGCACCCAACATATGCCACTCAGACTTTGGGAATTAAATGGTACATGAAAGATTATCTTTTTCTTAAGTGCTCCAGGTTATATTGGTAAAAATAAATTCAGCCTGTTGTAAAAGCATAAAAAAGGGGATTCCCAACCCAGAGGAGGGAATGGGGAAAATTCCCTGGTGAATGTGACATCCTGAGATGAGCCTCAGGGACAAGCTGGACTATCTTGAACCAAATGACAATGAAAGCCAAGAAAGAATCTGGGACAGACACTCAGTCGTGAAAGGGATTGTGACAACATCAAGTGGAAAATGTAAGAAGAGAATGAATGCTACTGTGTCAGGTGGGGGTCCTGCAAGATACCGAGAGTAATGAGGATGAGTTTTTATTGAATTTGTGAGATAACAGTAAGAAATACCCGATGGTTGCTGTATGGACAGATAAACCAGTGTGATACATGCATATCATCGACTATCGTTTAGTTTTAAAAAGAAACTCATGATTTACACTCCGATGTGGAAGAACCTTGAGGACATTGTGCTAAGTGACATAAACCAGTCACAAAAGGACAGATAGTATATGATCTCACTGATTATAAGAGCCTAAAGATGGGGAGGAGCAATGATATGCAAGATAACTCCATACAAGTTAGGGCCGAAGTAATCATAATAGGACTTTGCATGACCTGCACAATTACCAACATATCAGTATATCATCTCACTGATATTAGGTATGTAGAATATTTAAATTCATACAGACAGGGAGTCAACATGTGATTTTACCGGGGTCTAGTGGAATGATTGATTAATGACTCTGGAGATGAGAATGAAGAAGACAATTCTGGAGGTGGCTAATGGTAATTATGTGAATAACTCCATGTTGCGGAAATGTGTCCTTGAGAATATATTCTGTGGTTTTCTTTATATTTTACCACACATTTTAAAATTCAATATGAAAAGAAATACTGATGCAGTTGTTGGATTTATATATCTAATGGAACAAGCACAAATATGATAATTATATAAGTTGCATTGTATATTAATTGTATAAGTTACAGTTTATGTATCTAATATATTTGAAATATACATCTAGAGAGGTAGAGAGAGGAAGGGAGGAGAAAGAGTAAGCGTGAATGAATGAGAGAGAGAGAGAGAACAGGAGCACAAGTAGACCAATTAATAGGAAGCTGTTATAATAATAAGATGGTTCAGGGGTTAAGTCTTTGCCTCAAAAACAAAAGGACCTGAGTGCAGATCCCAGATCCCACATTAAAGTGCTGAGCAGAAATGACAGTGGCCTGAACTTCCAGCACTGGTGAGCGAGCCTGAGAAATCCGAGAGCAAAGCAAGGAGGTAGAGCAATCCAGGAGGATTTCTGAAGTCACTCTTGGGCCTCCACAGGCACACACAGTGTCCTCTTCTACACACACACACACACACACACACACACACACACACCAATACATGCCAAAAAAAAAAAAAAAAAGGTAGAGCTTGTCTGAACTTTCCTATGGGAATAAAGACAAGAGAACAAAGTTGAGTCTCTCTTGGGGAGCAGCCTAAGAAGATTGTATAGATGAGACTTGAACACTGGAAAAAGGAGAAGTTAGAGTAAAGTCCTGATTTCTGTCCCAGAGAAGGGAGGGATGGTGATGAAGCTAGTTATGAAAGCAAGTAAGCTAATTTCTCATGGGATAACTTAGAAAGTAAAGTTAGCTCATTTCAATAAGGAACCTTGTCTCTGGCCTGAGTCCACACACTGAATGTAGTGGAACCTACACCTAGAACGCAGCTTTGCCTTGTGCCTCTTCCAAAGGAAGCAAGTAAGATCAGATGTGACATGTCAAAGTGTCAGAAGTGACACTCAAGGTGGAGTGGGGCTCAGAGATGGACCTGGTGAGGCCGAGTCCCCAGGACGGAGCTAGGATCAGGACAAGTGCAACACAGGATTCTGGGCAGTGCTCCAAGGGCGGTTCCATTTTGAGTGGTCTCACATGGCCGTTTTCAGTGGACCCACAATATGTCCTGAGCCATCCTTCTCTTACAGGATCCCTCCACCTCGCTCTCACAAGCTCACCCACCAACCTGCCTAAGCCCTCTCTCACACTTGTGACTTTATGCCCTCTCTCACACTCGTAACTTTATGCCCTCTCTCACACTTGTGACTTTATGTCCTCTCTCACACTCGTGTGCCTATCTATAGTCTCCTTCCTTCAGCTGAACCCGGAAACTTTCCCCTTATTCTCTGGCATTCGTTCATTTTTCAGTCTGTTAACATCTTCTGACCTAAAATGAAAGCTGTATAGGGAAAATGATGAATGCACACACACATGCACGCGTGCATACACGTGGACGTGCACGCACACACACATACACACACACACACACACACACGTTAATTAATTAATTAAATTTCCTTTTTTAATTTTTTTTTAAATTTTTTTTTATTTATTCAATTGTGTGTGTGTGCGTATGTATGTGTGCGTGTAGAACCACGGACGAATTCGGGAACCACCATGGATGCCTCCACTTCCTCCGCCCCGGGATTCACAGGCTCCGTCCTACCAGGGCCAGAAACGCAGGACGCCCCCACTTCCACCTGGCATCTATACGTGGGATCTGGGATCCGAACTCAGGACCTTCCGCCTGCAAGGCGGAGGCTTAACCCCTGAGCCACCTCTCCAGCCCCTAAATTTCCTTTTTTAAAAAAAGAACAAATAGTACTCACTTCAGGATAACTTTAAATAATCTGTTCTCACCTTCTACCATGTGGGCTTGTGGAACTTTATTTTTCACCTAAAAAAATTAGCATCATTCTATATTAATGCTATACTGCTAAATCATTGCCTTTGTTCAACTGTGATCTTGAGTTCATAATCTCTCATCAAACTTTTCACAGTGCTCAGTCCATAGTAGCTTCTCAATAAATGTTGGAGGATGGATGATGGCTGGATGGATGGTTTGCTGGCAAACCTCTAATTTACTTTCTCTGACAAGGAATTCATTTAACCCCTGTTACTAGTTGTCTGTGAAGTCTATGGATAATAATGACGAATTAATGTGTGCTGAAAAGAGAAGTAACTGTCTTTGATATAGTTTAATCCTTTGAAGCCACCCATGTAACATTCAGGCTTTTAATGTACTGATACATATTCTTATTGCTCTGATCCGACAATACTTGACAATATGTCAAGTCAATTTTATATCAGCACAGGCGAAGGAGGTACATGTTCTCTCCTCCTTGCTTAACATCACTCTTCTACTCCAGCCTCTCAGAATTCCAAGGCTGAAACTGGATCTGTTCATTTCATCACACCCAGGTGTTAATCTGGGTGTGACTTTCCTGGTCTCAGTAGCATTCATGCTCTGGAGAGAATTGGATGCCCCGAAATAAGGTTTTCCAACCAATGTTTCCTGAGTACTTTACACAAGATATATAACTTATTCCAAGTGCTACAGGGATTAGGGGGCAATGGGCCCCTCTCCTGGAAGGGTCAACAGCCTAATTTAAGAAGAATTTATAGACGCTTGAAACTTGAAACCACATAAGAAAAGATACTACACAAAGAGAAAGGAAAAGGAATGATCACTAAGGCCTTCCTGGCTTGTCATCCCTTCTCGCTCCCCTCCTGCCACACCTTTCTCCTGGCTTTCCCTAATCTCCCAAGCACACACCTGATTTGGAGTTTTTGCACAAACTGTTCCCTCGGCATGGAAACTCCTCCTGCAGAGACTCACATAGCTTGCTCCTTCAGATCTCCGCTTGGATGCCACCTGATCACTGCTTACAAGAGCAAATCCCACCCCATGTGCATGTACTCTCTTGCTCCCTCATCTACCTGGCTTTTCTCCAGAGCACTGCACACCAAATATTACTCCATGCATGTTTTATTTCTTCATTACTGGCTGTCCTTGCCCACTAAGATGTAAGGCCCACAAAGAGCACGGGATTCTGTCTATTTTGTTTTCTGATCTGTCCTTTAACACCTAAAATGGTCCTTAAAAGATATTAGATTCTCACATTCAATAGCTGAAGAATGAATGGATGGATTCATACATTCCCAGTGTGTTTACCAATTAAGACACATACAAATGATTTTATACCATGTTCACAATTTTCCTTCCCCATTACAAGCCATGGTAGTTCTACATACCATCATTTCCTGATTTTTTTGTGTGTGTGATTTGGTGAAGATATTGATGACTCAGTTATGAACCTTATGTCATGATTTCCTTAAATAGTGAAGTTGTGGATGCTGTAATAAAATAGATCTCTTCAAGACTTAAAAAAATCCATGAAGAACATTCTTATCTAATTTTAAATTTTAATGAATAACTATAACGATGAGTAATTAATTTTGATATTTATAGAAAATGAAATGTATTTTTCCTTTAAGAAAATTTAGTACTTTAGGAACAACAAATTCTTGGAGGGAAAAAAAAATCTAATGAGATCACTGAAGTTGAAAGGGTATTTACCGAGTCATAGTGTGCATGGCAACTGAATGGGCACCAGTGGTATCAACCTCCTTCTGCCCAAATGTGCCATGTAAGCACATTAGCTCCTCTGATAAATAAGAAACTGCCCATGGCTCAAGGAACACAGTGGAAGAGGGGGCGGAAAGAATGTAAAGGATAGGAGGTGGGGAGGAGTACTGTAGCTGCAGTCACCTGCACAAGTCCTATACAAGATTATGCCCATCAGCATGATGTCATAGACGGGGGAAGAGCTCATGCAACCCTCCCTCAGTGAATGCTGATGGTTAATGCTGGCTGGGGGGAAGAGAACCCACTCGCTTGAGTGGTGTATTTATCACCTATACTGCAGCAAATGCCTGGCACATGCCAATGCAGGCAACCATCACCAAACTAAGTGTGGCAAACACTCACACATGCAAAAAAAGAAGGGAAACTTGGGAAGAAGATTTTCAGTGGGTAAAGAAAGGGTAATGAGGCACAGAAAAATAGTGGGAGGATGTCAACAATTCATTGTATACAAATATGAAACTGTCAAAGAATTAAAAAATTAGATTTAAAAAAAAGAAACTGCCTTTGGAAGAGTTGTGGAAATAGTCAAGCATGAGTGTCACAATAATTATGGGATAAGAGGAACACAGTTTACTTGTTACAACAAAGATTGGGAAAGTTTTCAATTAGCAAACATGCCCCCGATAAACCTCTTTGGCTATGATACTTCCACTATACAAAGTTGTTGTTACAAGTAAAGAAAAGTGCATGTCCACAAGACATAACTCATTTGCCATATCATATTTTTTAACTGATAGATTTTAGGTGACACTGACAAACCATCTTTAGCTACTAGTTTTGCAAAATAGTATAAAAATGTTATTCCAAAAAAAAAAAAAAAAAAAAAGTCCGGGCATTGATCCTCAAACAGATTCAGACCATAAAAGTAAATACTGCACTTAGTGAGAGTTTTATTCAGGTACAGAGATGATCCAGTCTGGATATTTTGCTTGCATATACTATATCTGTCTGCTAAATCAGCTCTCTGCACATCCATGTCTTGGGGTGAGCTTTGGAGAGTGCGCAGTTACAAGTCACTTAAGGAATGGTTCAGCTGACAAATACCAAAGTGGCAGCCATTTAATACTGCTGACCATTCCCATGCTCGAAACAACAAATGTGCAGGACCAGAGGTTGGCACACTCTTGGCACATCTCTAAGAACCTAACTTGTACTCCAGCCTCTGTATTTCTGCATAAAGGTAAGCTACAGAGGTTCTAACATGTGATGACAGCATTCTGTCAAGGTGGATTTCAAGAGCTGGGGAGATGGGTCTGTAGTTAAAGCACTTCTTGCACAAGCCAAAAAAATATGGAATTCATATCAACAGAATTCAGGTAAAATTTTGGTTGAGTGTGGTGAACCACCTGTAAACTCAACCTCAGAAGGCAGAAAATGGAACTCCCCAGAGCAAGCTGGCTGGACAGACTAGCTCTATTGGTTAGCTCTGGGTTTGATTAGAGACCCTTTCTCAAAAAGAATAAAGAAGAGCACTTTACTGCAGAAAGGGAATATGGTCAGAGACTTTCTTAAAGAGGAATGATGGATCAACCATTTCTACCATTGAAAAAAAAAAGAAATTTAATCAGAGCAACATTACTCAAAACTCTCATCATGACCTCATTTGAACTCACCCTTCTTCTGTCCATCAGAATGAGTGATGTGGGAGAAAAAGGAAGTTCCTGCCAACTAGAAGGCATTGACTTCACAACCAAGGTCATTCGATATCATCAACTAAAGAAGCAGTGTAGTCTGAAAGAGCTGATACAAACTGCTCTTTCCAACAATTAGTCAGCAGGTTCAGCTGCCTCTGTTATAGTATTGTTTAGTACAAAACATTATAAAACATTAACAATACTCAAAAAGGAAGAAAAACCCACCCAAAATTCTGCCATCCTACAAACCAAACTGTTGATATTCTTTTGCCTGCTCCCTTCCAGTCCCTGCCCATATGCAGACAGAATTTTCAGTTGTAATCCAGCATGGATATGATTTGGTATTCAGGTTTGTCTCAATGAGAATTTTTAAGGCATTTTCACAGTTTAAATGATCATTTTTGTTTCTACTGTGAATATTTTGCCATCCTGGGTGACCTCCTATGGAATCCAAAAAGGTGATGACAACTTTTAAAGAATAATCCTCAGCAGGAAACTTGGAGAATAGGTTATTTACTGTGGAGAGGAAAAGTCTCCAGAATTAAATCTGAAGCTTTCTCTCTCACTCCTTGTTCCCCTATCTGGAAACATATTTCCCCACCATCAGGCATGTTTTTGTTACCTTAATAAAGAGTCTTTGTACAGGCTAGAGATGAAGTTCTGTTGGTAGAGCGCTTGCCTAGTACATATGACACCCTAAGTTCAACCCCCAGTACCACATAACCCAAGTGTGTTGGTATACACCTGGAATCCTGGTACTACCAGGAGGGTGGAGGCAGGAGAATCAAGAATTCAAGATCATCTTCAGTTTTATAACAGTTCAAAGTCAGCCTGGGTTACACAAAACCCTGTCTCTAAATTAAATAACAACAGAAGAGAGCCCTTATAGATAATGTCTCTTTACTTTCATCTATTTCGAATGAAGCCTGCTTAATATTTAGGACAGCAGTATATAGAGACTTTTTTTCCCTCTGTTTGCTCTAGAGAGTCTGTGTAAGTTGAATTTCTTTTTTCTTTTTTCCTTTTTTTTTTTTTTTTTTTTGCTTGCTTGTGTGAGTATATGGCTGTGTGTAGTAGAGGACACAAGTGTGTGTGTGTACAGAAAGGAACTCAAGTGTGTGTGCCTGTGGAGGCTCAAGGGTGACATCGGAAACCTTCCTGGATTGCTCTATCTCCTTATTGCTTTGCTCTGGGATTTCCCAGGCTCCTCCTTTCAGAGCTAGAATTGCAGACTGCTGCCATTACCACCTGAAGTTTTTACATGGGATTTGGGATCTGAACTCAGGTTCTTTTGCTTGTGAGGCAAAGGCTTTAACCACTAAGCCATCTCTGCAGACCTATAAGTTGGAATTTTAAGATGTGGATACCAGATGCTGAATCCTTATAAGAAGTATTGTGCTTGACTGTCAGAATACAGTCTTCACATTTTAATCTGCAGCACATTAGACTCATGGGGCAAGAGGGTCATGAATAGATGTCGAGACTCACCCTTGATCTTGGGGAAGAAGAATCTCAGGCTGGTATGTGATAATATTAAGAGTATCAAAAATTCTGATTCCCTATAATAATTCTGAATATTATGGGTTGTAGGATTTAGCGTCTACTGAAGGGATGGCATTATGAATGCAGATGTGACCACGGTAAGCTTTGTTGAAATGTCTTTTGAGTTGGATCACAGGCTCCAGCATCCTAACAGACATCGTGAGGTCCAGGAAGCCTCATGTTTTGGAGGGTTATCAGTGTTCTGTGTACAACCATAAACAAACCTGAGGGGCTTTCAAGCAGGAAGGATGTCTAGTGGTGATAGCATAGTATCCATTTTTAATCACAATACTTTGATCTTGAAGGTTCTTCGTCTTAATTCTATGTTGTGTATTGTTTGGATTTTGGGGGAGGGGGCAAGCATGGATTCCTGAATTAACTGGGGATTTGTGATCTAGTCAGTGTACTTAGGACTTGGCCATTGAGATTGTTCATCCTCCACGTTATGTGAAAACAAAGTCAACAATGAACAAAGGGATAGAATTTTTTTCCTACATCGAAGGAAAAAAGAAAGGAGAAAGGCATCGCTGGAACAACAGAAGCACAGAAATGATAGCTGTTTTTGATCCAGCACCTATCTTTGTATATATATTAGGAAGCATTTTGTTTCCCTTTATCCCGAAGGCCATATAGAAATGTCTATAATTTTGTTTTTGCTCTATTTTGAGTTCTTGAACTGGGAGAGGCAACTACCATTGGCATCTAGTGAGTAGGGGCCTAGGATGCTACTAAACATCCCATAACGCACAGGACAACCCCACCACCACCACAAAGGGCTACCTCACTCAAAATATCAATATTGTCAAGTTAGAGATGCCCTGCGGCAATGCAAAGTGTGAGATAGTGAACAGCAGGTGAGATAAGCCTGCCCCAACCAGCTCATGGAAGGCCTTGCAGCCGATGCCCAGGAGCTAGGACACTTCACTGTGGCCATGGAGAACCATGGAGGACATGGTAAAGGTACAGATTGCTTTTTCCTCAGACACCAAGAAGGCTAAATCAGAGGCAGTCATACTGAAGGAATGCTGTTGTGAATGCCAAAAGAGAAATAACAGGCTGAAACAGAACCCAAAAGTGGTCCATAGAGAGAACAGAATCAGCACGTACATTAAAAACTAGCAGGCACTGAAGTTTGAGTGGCTCTGCAGATAACAGGAAGAATCATTAGACAAAAGACCCAAATTTCTTGAATTATAGGATAGATGATCTAAGAAGGTTTTTTTGTTATTTCCGCTCATACAAACTTAACAGGTACACTGGTCCCCTCCCTCCCTCCACCTCCCCTCGAGGCCCTGCTCCCCTACCTCCCCTCCCTTCCCATCCCCAAGTGCCTCCCCCCCCCACCCCCAATCCCCGGAGCATCCTTTACTGTGCATGCCAAACTCTTCTCTGGGTCCTCCTCTTAAGAAGATTTTTTTAAAGATCATTTTAATTTTTTGATATTTTATTTATTTATTTAGTGCATGTGTGCGTGTGTGCGTGCGTGCGTGCGTGCGTGCGTGTGTGTGTATCAGAGGGTACTGTGTATCCCTGTGAGGGATCAAGGGTGGCTTCAGGAACCATCCAGATTGTTTCTACCTCCTTCTTACTTTGCTTTGCCGGAAATGGAAGTCACTGCCATTTCCGCTTGGCATTTTCACATGGGACCTGGGATTTGAACTCAGGACCTTCTGTCTTAACCCTGAGCCATCACCCCAGCTCGATCCGAGAAGATTTTTGAGGGTAAAATTGAGAAGACTTATGGGGTTAAATATAGCGTATGTAGTTAGAGAAGTTTCACGAAAGTTTGAGGTATTCTGTGGAGGGCATGAAAGAGATAGGGAATCTACTCAGTCAACAAATACAGTAATAGCAATTATCAGTAGGAAACAGCTTACTCTTAGAGGTGCTTAGAACTATTGAAGGTGCAAGCAAACTATTGAACCAAGACTTAGCCTTTCAATTTAAGAAGAAATTTGGCATAATTTTTGAGGACGTCTCTAAGAGTCTTAATGGTTCTGTAATTTCATGAGACAGAACCTTTCCTTTTTTGAATTTGGAGTCGACTACGCTTAGAGTTCATCTTGAGTGAAACATACCTGTGGAGTTAATTAAAGCAAATAGGTTGGCAAGGACTTTGGCCAACTACTCAAGCAAGATTAAAATAATTTTGGCAACAGGGTTTTTTTTTTTTCTGGCGCTCCTGACAGTCTTGAAAGATTGGATTTTTTTAGGATTGATGGAAATATTAGATTCGAGCAACAGAAGAGATGGAAGACAAGAAAATGCAGAGCGGTCGTGGGAGATGTAGACCATTTGTTCAGTAATGAAGCCACACATATGAATCTGAGTTCCTTTAAACTGAAACGATGCCAAGGACGATAATTCCCCCAAATCTTCATTATTAGGGTCCCTGTAGTCAAGCCCAGAATAAATTTTTAAAAAGTATTTCATGCAATTTAATTTGGGGAAAGAATAAGCTGTTTTTTAAAAAGAATTACAACTTAATGAGTCTTTAGATGTCTTGATCTCAGCTGTTTTTGAGATAATATCTTGATAATATGGGCTGGGATTTATTTATTTATTTATTGTTGCTTTCTGATCTCTTTTATAGAGAAAGAGATAAAAGGTGGTTCTTGAATAGCCCAGTGATATGGCAGTTTAACCACCATTTGCTAATATTATAAAGTTATTAATGAGACCTTCAAAATAAAATATGCTCCATAAATTCTTTGTATATCATAAATTCGTTCACCAATTTAGCCACATGCAAGGGCAGATATGATAGAGCTCTGTCTAGTATATATAGGGCTCTTAGTTTCAATCCATACCAACATGTACACACACACACACACACACATACACACACACACACACACACACACACACACACACACACACACTCATTACACGAGGGACAGATACAAAGATGATTTTGAAAGTTCATATTAAGTTGAAGGGGAAAATATTTACTTTCAACCAGCCTGCAATAGCCAACACAAGAATGAAGATAAGCTCCAAAGAGCTAATTCTCCAATCATCAAAAATGCTGCCCTTGTTGGAGCCGCAAGGAAGAGGACATAGATTACCCCACGGTCTGCCATTCACCATTATTGGACTGTGATTATAAATGAATTTGACCAGATATTTTTCTCTTTGATTCAATCAGCCATTCCCAGAGAAGTGCCTTAAAAGGAAGAATCTGACAATTGCAGGTTTCTAATGGATGTAGCTCTGGTGGAACCGCTGCCAATCCTGGCATTCGAGTCCCCTGAAATTATGTCAGCTAATGAATACTTAGAAAACACAAAGTTCAGAGGGCTGTCAAATTACCAAATCATGTGAAGTATCAGGATGAGCACTGTAGGAAAAACACATATGCAGAGCCCAGATCAGTCAAGAGCTGGAGCAGCCTATAAATTCTATGAAATCTGCAGATATCATGTTTATTCATTCAGTAACCGCCACCTCTGTGCTGACCACTGTGTGAGAAGTTGTCACAACAGGGTATCTCCACTGATCTATGCAATGGTCCCATGAAATAGTCGCTGTGGTCTTCCATTTAGAGGCTGAAGGACAGCTAAAGTACAGGGTCGTTTGTATAATAATTGCGGGGGAAAGACTGAATCCAGACCTTCTGATAATAAATTTAACCTTTTAACCTTACACCGTTCTACCTCCCATAAAACTTTAGTTTCAGAAACTCTGACCAAGTAGGGAACATTGAGTTCACTATTTTCCTTCCTAATTTGGTTGCTTTCTATTCAAAATATACCAGCCTTCTTTTTTCTCTTGAGGTCAATGGGTTGTCAAATCCTCTCATTGTAACTCTTAAAACCTTAGCGGGTGTGGCCCATAGTTCAGCATCACTGATGCCACTGGGATTTTGGAAGAGAGGCAGTATCTCTGGTTCCATCCAACACTAAGAAATAGAAATCTGCATTCTGGTTTCTTAAGGGATTCATGCACACGCTGACGTTTGGAAAACAAATCTCTCATGTCAGCGAACAACCCCTCTCCATCCCTCCTACCACATTACTCATCAGGCTCCCAAATCTCTGCTCAGAAGTGTTTACTAATGTTCCATTTAGTCTTACTCACTTGTAGTTTCTCCTCAATCTTCACCACCCAATTCCTATTTGGAAACCACCAACGTGTGAATTATCCTTAAGAAAAGACTGAGCCATTCTCTACCACACTCGTTCCTCATCACACCTTCCACCCAACACCTCACACTCCACTCAAAAATTACCACTGACTCTTCGGTGCTTACTAAAAAAATCACAGTCAGAGCTGGGGAGACAGTTCAGTCAGTCTAGTGATTGTTGTGTAAGTATAAAGACCTGAGTTTGATCACGAACACCGGCATGATAAAAGTCAGGTGTATGCTTGTAATCCCAGAACTGGGGAGGCAGAAACAGGAGGAGCACTGGGACTTGTCAGCCAACAAGTCTAGCCAATGGGTGAGCTCCAATTTAAGAAGACTGTCTCAAAAAAATAAGATGGAAGCTGGAATCGGTTTGAAAGCTTCCTGCTTGCTATACAGCTTTCATAATACCAGAAAGTGCTATGTAACTTGCTGAGAAAAACAATCGACAGGCTCATCAATCTGTGAAAGCTGCAAAACTGTAATAACAACTATGCTGGCAAGAGAGAACTACCAGTGTAATAGTGGTATGAATATTAAGAAGGCAACCAACTGCTTTTTTATTGGCTTTAAGGCCCACTTTTTAACAAGGATCATATTCCTGATACTATAAAAACAAGACAAAAACTTATTAAAGAAGAGTACATAGACATTAGAGGGAAGTGCACGCCATTAAGGTTTAACTAAAAAGACACTATATCAAGCTGCCTTTTAAGCACTGATCACTAAACCGATAGATTGAAGAAGCACTCGACCTAAAAACTTCTTTTGCAATGGAAGGTATTTGTCATAGAAAAATCACAACTGTCCAAAGTGCAAAAACTAAATGACTGTGGGCTGCTTGCCCCTAATCAGGACATCTGAGTCACCCCCCCAAGGTTCAGAGAACATCATAGAAGAGGGAGCAGTAAGACATAAGAGCCTGAAGTGGGGCAGGAATATTGCCAGACATTATTCTGGGCATGAGAAGGCTGCTGCAGTCATGATACACAGCATTCTTCACATGTATCCCATAAAATCACCACTATAATCGTCCCCATTTTGCAGAAGAGAAAACCAAGGCTACGTGAGGTTTTAAAACTTGTCCAGGGCCATATACCCAGCAAAAATACCTCGGTATTGCCTCCAGTGTCCTCCACATTCACACAAAAAGAGAAGAGAAGCTATTGGTCCACTTTGGGTATGTGTCCATACCCAAAAGCGCATATACCACAATAACATAAGAATAACAAAATCAAAATTAAAAAATTGACTATGAAGGAAATATTGAGCTTAAATATTATTTTAAGAATTCCTGTGATACTAGTAATTCAGGGGCAAGAAGGTTTAAAAGTTACAAGTTACAAGTCAAAAGATAGAGAAAAGTATCATGAAATACTATCTTCCAAAAACAATATGGCTATGACAACCACAAAACCACGACTAAGATGGTTACTGACAGAAAACCTACTGTGAACCTACATGGCCCAATGGCAGCAATGAAAACAGGAGAAACCATTGGGACCACACAAACCACTGATGAACAATGGGCTATGAATAGATTTGGAGGCATGAAAAAAGATTCCGTTATGCGCCCAAGGGGAGCCTACTAGGCTCCAAAAAATGGTCCAAGGCCCAGAACCATGCAGCAGGCCACTGATTAAATCTAATGGGGAGAAGAAAAGGAGATTTGTAGGGAAGGGAGGCTGGCTGAGGGGAGAAGAAAAGGGTGACTAGGAGAGGAATAAGAAATTATTGTGGGGCTGGGGAGACGGCTCAGTGGTTAAAGACTGCCTCATGAGCAAAGGGAACTTAGTTTGGATTCTCGATCCCATGTAAAAATGCTGGGTGGAAATGACAGGGGCATGTAATTTCAGCAATGGAAGGTAGAGCCTAAAAAACCTAGAACAATCCAGGATGATTCCCAAAGTCACCCTTGGTTCTCCATTGACACACACACTCAAGCATCCTCTGTACACACCCCTGAACACATACATGTACACACACACACACGCATATACACACACACACACACACACATGCCTGTAAAAGAAAAAAAGAATGTATTGTTAATATGTATAAAATTGTTAAAAGGAAAAATCATCAATAAAGAAATAAATTCCAAGGCGATATCACATATTATATGTCAGCTAATTAGTTGTTTATGTTTTTTATTCTTCATCCTCTGTGAATTGCTACAGATCTTCAGTAAAGAGCTTTGTGCTTTATAACCGAATAAAGTATGTGTGTAATATATATGTTGGTGTTTGTGTGTCCATGTGTGTGTGTGTCCGTGTGTGTGTGTGTGTGTCCGTGTGTGTGTGTGTGTGTGTGTGTGTGTGTGTGTGTGTCACATGCACGCGCCACAGGTCTATGGCAGATGTCTTCCTCAGCTTTCTCAGTCATTCTCTTCCTTACATTTTGAGAAGAGGTCTCCACTGAGCCCAGAGCTCATTAACTCACATGGGCTGGTTGATCAGGGAACTCCAGGGAGCCTCCTGTCTCTGCCTCCTCAGCTCAGGGAACACATGCACCCACCACCATCCCTGGCTTGTTTTGTTGTTGTTGTTATTCTTTGACACTTTCGTTACTTGAATACCATAAATATATGCCATTATTTTCCCTTACTACACAAGTCCGTTCCCCTTTTCTCCTACTACAAACTTTCCAATCAGTCTCCAAACTCCTGTCACGACTTTTTGCATATGTGGACTGCTGAGTTTCACTCTGGTTGCCTGTACTGAAATGTGCCTGAGCACTCACTGGAGCATGGCTTTTTTACTTGGGTTTTGGGGATCAAAACGCAGGTCCTCACACTTAGACAGCAGGCACTTTATCTACTGAACTCACTCCTCAACCCCAAATGCAACCTTATAATTCAATAAATATTGTGCCATTGGATAAACCAAGAAATGTTTCACTAATCCTGACTCCCACATCTTAATAAAGGTCAGTGGCAATTGTTATGGTAATTCTTTTTTCTGCAAAATAAAATAAAACTGTGCTTCAAAAGCTAAGATCTAAAGTGTATTTCCAAAGCGTTCGAAGATTTACTTTAAAATGGGATGCAACTTCTGGCTGAATCCTTGCCACACAGAGCAGCCCACACTGGTTTCCATGGAACTCCCATTAGAGCAAATTAGAAGGTATTTGTTTTAAGTCAAAGGAATCCCCCCAAAGCTTGAAACATACCAGATGTATTGCAGGGTTGTTGGTTTTTTTTTTCCTATTGCATGCAAAAAAGAATTGGAAAGAAGTAGATATATCATTATATATACAGTACCGAGGGCTCAAAAGCACCATAGAGTTGTAACAACTAAAAGCCAGAATATGCATTTCATGAAGGTAGCAACAAATCTTAATGTTTGCTGGCTGCGTATTTCCAAGTGAATGGCACAGAGCCCATCATACACTACCACGTCATGTTTGCCAGATAAATATAATCTCCCCTGATTTCTCAGAGAAGAACATCAGAAACCAAGGCACTCAAAGTCATATTGTGATTTTGTAGCAAAGTGGACAGCAGTTTGCTTTCTTCAGTCTACATCCTTCGCTGGTGTCCTTTCCATTAATTTTGAGATAAGCAAGTACAGGTGCTGGAGTGGAACTGGAAGAAACATTAAAAAAATCCAATAGAAGTCTGGAGACTGTTTTCAAGCACCTTGTCAGAAGTTTTACAGAATCAAAGTTGTACATGATACTGGCATGAGATGAGAATATTTCCTCCCATCCTGCAAAAAATAAATAAATCTTCCAATAATGAACAAGCAAAAACTTGTCTGCCTAACTGATCTAACCGATGGCCAAAATGATAATTACAAGGGGAAAGGAATCCATTTTTAATAATAGAAAATTAGCCCTTATAAGGAAAATAGGGGAACCCACAAAATGGAGCACTTTAGCTATAAACTGAAATCTAGACCAAATATCATTTATACTTTGAAAAAGCTCCAAAGGTCATAAAATGTTTTTATGATGCATTTATAAAACACAAAGGGCTGAAGCATCTGAATGACACTTTAATGATCAGGAGAGGGTGAAATCAAATAAAAAATCGACTTTATGATTTTTCTTGGTCATCAAGGGGGAAAAAATGATCCAGGGAAGATTCATGAAGTTTTAAAAGTTTCTTTTAAAACACACAAGTCAGACCTTCTGTATCAAATAGTATAGATATTCATGAGTGCACAGAAAGGGGACACAGTACTATCAATGTGTGCAAGGCACATGGTCGTGTGTTCTCAAGCATGTTGTTATAATAACACTTCAGCCCAGGGACAGGACAAAGAAACACCTTTAAGAACACCAGCCTGGCATGATTCCATCATCCAAGATTCAATTGAAATACTGCTAAACAGTGTCAGAGTATTGGAAGTAGGCAGAAAACATTGCCAACTTCTTAAGCTTTCAGCTGGTTTATTCGACTGACGATAAATACATTTTTCCTATTTTCATGTGTATGCACTGAGGATGCATGTGTGTTTGCATGGCTGTGGCCCACAAGTGTGTGCAGAAGCATGAACTTGTGTGTTCAGGTGCATGTGGAAGTCTAAACTTCATATCAGAAATCATCTTTAGTCTCCGTGGTTACACACACACACACACACACACACACACACACACATACATACACACACACATACCTGCACACACGCATACACAGCATACACACACAATTGAATAAATAATAATATAAATAAATAAATAAATAAAAAGGTGGAGCCTTGCTTGAGGAAACAGGTGACTGGGGGTGGGCCTTGAGGTTAGGTAACCTGGCTGGACTTCCTCTCCCTCTTGCTAGCTCTGCCCTCGTGGTGGCTGCCATGATATGAGCCAGCCTCTTGCTAATGCTACCGGTACCTTCTGCTGTACACGCCCTGCCCCACAGACTGTATTCTCTCTGGAGCTGTAAGCTAAATACTAAGCCCTTTCTTTCTTAAGTTGCTTGGGTCAGAGCATTTTCTCGCATCAACACAGAGAAATTATACAATTTTTCTAAGCATTTCATTCCTGTTCATGAATATAGTTATCATCTTACTAAGGTTTCTTATGGACTAAGCAGAGTCCTGCATATTTTTATCTATAATCTCATTTAAATTTAAAAGTAATTGAAGCTATCATTATAACTCCCTCTTTCCAAATAAAAAAGACTCAAGTTCAATAATTTCAATACACACAGAAAAAAATTCTTGACAAAAATTCAACATCCCTCCATGATAAAAGCTATGACAAAACTAGGAATAGAAGAATCATCATTTTTTAAATTTTTCTAGTTTTACAAGAGTACTTATGGGGCTGGAGAGGTGGCTCAGGGGTTAAGCCTCTGCCTTGCAGGCGGAAGGTCCTGAGTTTGGATCCTAGACCCCACATATAGACGCCAGGCAGAAGCGGGGGCGGCCTGCGTTTCTGGTCCTGGTAGGGCGGAGCCTGTGAATCCCAGGGCAGAGTAAACAAGGAGGAGGTGGAGGCGGTCCATGGTGGTTCCCGAATTCGCCCGTGGTTCTACACACACATACACACACACACACACACACACACACACACACACACACACACGCACAATTAAATAAATAATAAAAAAATTAAAAAAGAGTACTTATTGAGTATTTAGTATTGAGTACTTATCCCTGCTTCCCTCCATCCCCCTCCCTCCCATTATCTTCTCTTCATCATTCCATCCTACATCCTCCTGCTTGGTTATTTCTATGGGCCCAGGGTTCCGTCTGGTTTGTCTCTCTTGTGGGGGTTCAAGGCCTCTTGTGGCATACCAAGTTACCTCTCTTTGAGCCACCTCACTGATGGGACATTTCCCTTCACTCATCCTGTTTTAGTCCCCAAGGTTTCCACTGTATGTTCTTATCTCTCTTGAATTCCTTGATAGTCTATGGGGACATGTTGATATGTCAGTCATTATGCAGATCTGGTAAGGACAAGTCTCACTGCAGTGAGTTGCCAGATGTAGCAGTCCTCCTTTAAATGGAATGTGTTATCTAATGGTAGACCTTAGAGCCTTACAATCTCATTGCCTTCTCTTCTATGAGGTTCCCTAAGCCTTAGGATGGGGAGATATTAGGTTGGCCTGATTCTGGATAGGCTTTGCTGGGCTGCAGATATTCTGCATTTTGACTGTCCATGTTGTCCACTTCAATGCTCTTCTACTGCCCCAGGCTGCATTCTGTTAGGGTGTTGATATCATCTACCTCTGTTGCAGAAGATGATTTCTAGGCTGAGTATTAAGTGTTCTTCAAATTTATGGATATAATAGCAGTCATTTACAGAGCAGTTTGGTGTACTGTCTCCTACTTATAGATTCATTGGCTGTTTTCCCCTATTGATCTATTTTCTTCCCTTTTTTAGGTTCTTGTTCTAGTTAACAGTAACAGGAATGTGTTCCATTCTGACAAGTGGGTCTTGAGAAAGTTGTTCGTTGTCTTCTTGAAACTCATGTTATTATTACACTGGTGGTCACCTGTTGCCATGGTGATTTTTATTGCAACTTACAGATCTCATGAGTTGATGAGGCCTGTAATTATTTCTCTCCCCCAGTAGCTTCTACAGTATTTCTTGGCACTGTGTAAGCTATCCAGCAAGGAGGAAGTTCTCAGACCAGTACCAGTTGATGTATTTTGCCCATGTTCTGTGATCCACTCATGTCGCATCTTCAGTAATAGGGTATTATTGACAGTTTTTTAGAGAGCAACCAAGAGCAATGGCAAAAGCCTAGGTCTGGGGGCCTTTGAGATCTCTCTGACCAACATTTTATCAGGAACTGTCACATTCTTATTACTTCTAATATAATTTTAATAATCACTAGGTTCTAAATGGATCAGCTCAAGGTTTTGCTTTTTTGTTGTGTGGTGTGTGTGTGTGGGGTGTGTGTGTGTGTGTGTGTGTGTGTGTGTGTGTGTGTGTGTTTTGCCCTGTTTTCCTTGCTCTTTGCTCCTCTGCATAGGGACTGCCCCATTCTTGTTCCTTTCTTTAAAAGACATGTTTGTTTGTGGGTTTTTTTTTTTACATATTACTAGCATAGAAGGTTCCTTGGGGTTACTTCCCACAACTGAGGGGTTTTCTGTAAGTTCCTCTGTCTCTCCTATTTCCCATCCCCTCATTTCCTCAATTTATTTTCCCCAATTATTCCCTTCCTCACCCTACTTGCCATGATATCCTATGTCTCCCCTTTAAAAGGTTTCATCTTAACCATTCCTTTCTACCTTCCCACTCATTGGTCCCTTTCAAATTTTCTGCAGTAATCTAATGCAAATACATTGGCAAACATATCAGTGCTTGCGTACACATAGAAGAGAGAATATGCAATGCTTATCATTCTGTGTCTGAGATATCTCACTTAATATTAAATTTTCCAGTTCCATCCATTTACTAGCAAATTCCACAATCTCATCCTTTCTGATGGCTGAGTAATATTCCTTTGTGTATATGAACCACATTTTCATTATCCATTCCTCTATTGAAGGAAGGACATGTTGGCCAATTCCAATTTATTGCTATTGCGAAGAATCATTTTTCAACACAATAAAAGTTATCAACAATAAATTAACATTCAACATTATACTGAAGGAGGGAAAACTGAAAGTATTTCCTTATATATATTTAGGAGTAAAGCAAGAATGTCAACTGTCACCACTATTACTCAGCACGTGACAGATGAAAGAAAAGATATATGAATAAGGGAAAAGAAGTCAATTTAGTACTATTTGCAAATGAAAAAAATCCTGAAAACTCAAACAGAAAATGCAAAATCTGATAGACACTTCTAACAAAGTTGCAGGATGCAAAATCAATACATGAAAGCCAGAAGTTTGACAATGAGATGTAGCCATGGGGATGGAGACCACTTTCTTCAAAATGGAGCACCCACTGATACTTCAGCAAGTGCCCACACACATACTAATGCAGGTAACCCTTATCAAACTAAGTGGCTTTCACACACACAAAAAGGTATGAAAGCAGGAAAGAAACTGGTTAGAAATAGGAAGGGGTTCAGTGGGAGAGGAAAGAGAGATGGGATTGGGTAATATGTATATATGTACAAAACTGCCAAAGAATAAAAAAGAAATCACTATTTTTTAAAAAGCAATCAGAAAAGCAATACCATTATTAACAGCCTCCAAAAATATCCAAATACCTGGACCTAAACTTTACCAAAGATGTTAAAGATTTCTAAAATTAAAACTATAAAATAATACAGTATAAAACTGAAGAAGACTCTAAAAGATTGAAAGACCTCTTTGGCTCATGGATCAGCAGAATCAATATTATAAAAAATGGGGTTGCCAAATGTGATCTAGAGATCCAGTGCAATCCCCATAAAAAATCCAATGGCAACCTTTATCAGAGCTGAAAAACAAAAATCTTTAAATTCATGTGGAAAGACAAAGGATGGACTGTAGGAGGAAGGGACAATGATTGTGCCACAGAGGCTTCCATACAGACAGGCTCCTTGGACTCCTCCCTCCTGCTAAGCATACAAATCTTGCGAGACTACAAATCTGGCGAGACTACGCCTTCTCCAGAGCAAAGACAGTTGGTGCTGTTAAACTGTCTGGCTGAGAGGACCAATCCGGACAGGACAACTCAACAAAGACTCACGCTGGGATTTATGGGATGTCGGGTGGGTATATAAGCAGGCTGATACTTAAAATAAAGGAGCCGCAAGCCTGAGAACCTGCTTTGCCACTCACCTGCTCCAGGAGTCTGTGCTGTTGACTCCGCGCCAGCTTATCCCCGCCCCCAAGGGTCTCCCTGAGCCCCCGTTACACTGTTACATTGTTACATCTGTAATAGTTACATTGTTACATCAGACAAATAGAATACAATAGAAATAATGGCCAAAAAGAGAAGTGCTGGAGTTATCACAATACTGAGCTTCGAAGTACACTGCAGAACTACAGCAACAGATATAGCAAGTTATGAGCACAGAAACCAACATGTAGAATTCTGGATAAAGTACAATAAATAATCTCATGCCACTGTAACCATCTGATTCCTGCAATGGAAGCCAAAATCATACACACACACATAGGAGAGAGAGTGTGTCTTTAAACCAGTGGTACTTGGAAAACTAGATATCCACATGTAGAAAAACTAAATGTAGAGCCTTATCTGTCATACCATGTACAATAAAAATACAATAAGAACAACTGGAAATGGATCAAAAGCCTTAATTTTAAATCCTGAAAGCCTACTACAGGAAAATACAGGCAAAGTGCTTCAAACATGGGCCTAAGGAGTTGGCAAGAGGGCTCAGTAGGTAAGACACTTGCTGTTTAGTCAGATGACCTGAGTTCAATTCCCTGAAACCATATGATGGAAGGAGAGAATCAACTCCCTCACACTGTCTTCTGACTGCCACATGAGCATAGCATGCACACACACACACACACACACACACACACAAACACATTTTGGAACCCAACCCTGATTAGTTACTGTGAAAAATGAATTATTCAAAACCACTCATAGCTCAGAGTCAACATACTCACTGAAGAACTAGATTTAAAATATAAGCAGAAACCAAACATTGGTGACCAAAGTTATACCAAGGCCATGTGCAAAGTCTCTTCCATCTTGAACCATCACTGCTGAACTCTGAGACTTCTCTACAATGTTTCAAAAGTCACAGGTAAAGTCACCACCCATGGCATGGGGACTTAATTAAAACTCCTCATATAGCTACCACTGTCACTGCAATGAGTTCTACCTTGCCTCTGTTCTGTCAAACAACTCTTTAAGGATTCCGGTTCCTGAGCGGGAGAAGCTGTGGCCAAGGTGAGCAAATACAAGTCAAGCTGCAAGGGAAGATAGATGCCTGGCCTTTTTTAAGGGGTTGGGGGAGGCTGTGTAATGGAATAAACTGTGCCTCTCCCTGAGGGATACATGGTTCCCCAAATCTAGAATGTAAATGTGAATCCTAGGGAATCCCAACAAAAGGACAGTTACTACAAAAATTGTGATCTCAGCGAAGGGGCTAGAGCTACATGGAAGGCCCACCCAAGTCTCCTAAAGGAGAACTCCTTTGCCAGGTTGACTTTGTTGAGAGAGAAAGGTTGTACATTCCATGTCTCAAACCATAACATTCCACCCCTGGGCCCCCACAGGCTCACTGCCATCTCATTATGCAAACCAGACTCAGTCCAACTCTAAAAGTCTCAGCACAGACTGTATCAGTAGTCCCAAAACAGTCCAAAAATCCAAAGCCTCCTGTAAAATCAAAAGACAAGTTACATACTTCCAATGTATAATGGCACAGAATAAACATTCCCATTCCAAAAGGGAGGAATGGGGGCAGATATAGAAAAGATCAGTTTGTAACAAGACAGAGAAACAGCAGGACAAACATCAAATCCTGTGGCTCCAATGTCCAACAGGTGAGCCTCTTGTGAAATCATCCCTATTCCAAATGGTTTCGGTTCCACCCCTCCAATGCAGCTGCCCGTTGAACACATCATAAATCTGTCTTCATAATCTTCTGATAATCTTTAGATTTATTTTGTTTTTCTAGGTTCTCCAAACCTCAGAACTCAAAATCCCAGACTTTCCATTCTTGCTCTAGACTTCGATCTGTCTTCTTAATTTTTTTTATTATTATTATTATTTATTCAACTGTGTGTATGTGCGCGCGCATGTCTGTGTGTGTGTGTATGTGTGTGTCTGTGTATGTGTAGAACCACGGACGAATTTGCGAACCACCATGGACACCTCCACCTCCTTCTGCCCCGGGATTCACAGGCTCCGCCCTACCAGGACCAGAAGCGCAGGCCGCCCCCGCTTCCGTCTGGCGTCTATACGTGGGATCTGGGAACCGAACTCGGGACCTTCCGCCTGCAAGGCGGAGGCTTAACCCCTGAGCCACCTCTCCAGCCCCGATCTGTCTTCTAAAGAACAAGTCTTCTTTAAAATAAAAAAAGTCTTAAACTGATCTTTCTTGGGAATCAGTCCTGTGTTACTTGATTTCTTAATGATGTTTTTCACTTCAACCACAGTGAATAATTCAACAAAGGTGTGGTCAGTTCAAATCATTAATATCATAAGGGTATGAGTAAAATCACAGTGAAACTGCATGGAATGAATTGAACAGGGGACATGAGTAAACTAGAATGTGTGGAGTTCTTCAGGTTGCAAAGATGGCAGAAACCCAGATCAGCTTGGATCCGGCAGAACTGAGGGTTGTACAAATGGTACAGGAAAAACAGGCTATGGTTAGATCTTAAAGACAGAGACTCACAATCAGAAATCTGAATTCCACCAGGGCTCCCTGAGTTCTTGCTGATTTTCTCTAAAGGTCCTATTTATTTTTTACACTAACTACAAGCATGTGGTGGGAGAAATGACTACCATTACCCTCCCATCCACCAGAGATGAACACACTATACTTTCCTTGTCTCTAGCTCAGAAGGAGAAATGGTGAGTTCTGACCACCTTTCAGCCATCTGCTGGATCCAGATGCAAAGTCAGTAGGAACATGGTGGCTCAAATTCCAACCAGCCAGCTTGACTCCTAGAGGAGCATTTCCCACAAGAGTGGACAAAGAATGAATGGAGTGAATGAAAACTAGGCAGCAGACAAAGGAACAGAGATTCACTATACGTGATATAACCAGAACCTCCAGTGGTCATGCAGGTGAAGACAGAAGAGGTCAAAATGTAGAGAGGTAAAAATAAAGCTAATCACCGACTTGACTCAGGTGTCTAAAACAAAGACAGCTAAGTACCTCTAACATAGACTGCATTGACTCTTCAACCATGCTAGAATATCATGAATTATTTGAGGAGGAAATGTAAAAATAGTTAAATCAAGCTGTTCTTTGGCTAAAACTCAGTCATTTATCCCACTCTTAAGTGGCTATAGGCAAAATTTTTGATTCAAGATAAACGTATTCGTATGCTAAAGCCAAAAATGATTTAATATTTAATTTTTTAATGTAGCACAGTCTTCGCTGTCCTCAATAAATGTTTGTTAAATAAGTAATGCAGAACTCACGGAAGCAGAAAGAAAAGTTACTTCATCCTTTAGAGAAGAAAATGAGACCGGGCTAGGGAGTTCATCCAGGTGAGAAGCTGGAGCTGAAGGACTGTGTGCAAAACCAGGGTCTGAACTGCAGGGGGGAGAGAGAGAACAACATGAGCATGCGATGGGAAAGATCACAGGACGAGGTAGAATCATAAAGGGTTTCACGGGCTATGTTAACAAATGAAGAGACATCTCTAAAGATTTTTAAGCTGTGAGTGGGTGAGGAGGAGAAGGTGGAGAAAAATAATGATTTTGTAGTTTTCTCATTTTATTTAAAAAAAATCATACTGAAAGCACTGAGGAAACACATTGAAGAAATCTCATCCAGGAATTTAGGAGCTTACAAAAGAGGGATTTGTTACATGAGAAATGAAAATACATGTAAAGACCCAGATATTGACACATATACACTGGCTGATTCACTTTTAGTCGTGTTATCTATACTCACTAAAGCAGATACCCTTGCAGGATCATAAGTGTAAACCCTCTACTTCACGCTCAGGTGGGTTGCAAGTATAGAAAGGGCATAGACTCTCCAGTGTGGAAGTTCTCTCTGATGTTCGCATGCTAAATAGGTCACTAATACCTGCTTGAGCTTGTACATTAGGACATGTCCTAAAGACCCTTGAAGTTGGTTTAGTTCATTAAAGACCACCAGGATGAGACAGATGCAGTGAATTAAAGTGAAACAGGAGGCCACAAACCACGGCTGCCGGGGAACTGAATGCGTGAGAGAAGCAAGTTGTGGCAAAAGATGCTCTGGCAGGAAGAAGGGCAGATCCCAGGATATACTATGGACTGAATTCAATGGTTTGGATGATAGGCAGAATTGTATCTTGTAACACAGGTGTGGATAGAAAGTAACTACTACTCTTTTGCTGACACAGCAAACTTTTGACTTGACAATCTCTGGAAGGCAAATGAATCTCACTCTCAAGTTCTCAAAGAATATACTCCTTTCAGTTGACTTAGAAATACTTCAGGACACTCATAAAAATTGCTCAAGCCAGCAAGACATATCATGCATGTCCTTATGATTCCAGAAGATCATGATTCCTCAATCCCAGCATTCATCTAAGAAGTTATTTGTTGAGTGTTGGAAGATGTCCAAGGAGTACATATGCCAAACGGTCTCACAATATATTCAGGCTCGTCAAAATATGTCTGCAAGGATACTGTGTGCTGGCTGGCTTTCCAAGAACAATGTTGTGAAGCCTTATGCCCTGCATTCAGGAAAACAGTGATAACTGTGACCATAGGTAGCATCTACTGAGTCCGCAGCTCTTGTCAGACCCTAGGCTAGGAACTATGCAGGTATCAGCTCATTTAACCTGCACAATAAATGGGATATAGACTTACAAAAACCTGTACGGCTGGAGAGGTGTCAGGGTTAATGCCGTGGTGAAGGTCCTGAGTTCAATCCAGATCCCTGTGACGCCAGTGAACGGGCGGCCTGCGCTCTGTCTGGTAGGCGGAGCCTGTGAATCCCGGGGCAGAAGGAGGTGGAGGCAGTCCATGGTGGTTCGCGAATTCGTCCGTGGTTCTACACACACACACATACACACATGCGCACACACATACACACATGCACGCGCACATACATACGCACACACACAATTGAATAAATAATAACAAAAAAAAAAACAACCTTTACATAATAAGGTTACATGGTATATTAATGAGTATTTAGGTCAATGTAATAAAATGACCAAGAAGATAATTTAAAGGAGGAAGGATTTATTTTTGCTTCATGGTGTTTTTATTCATTGTCATGGCTCTATTGCTCCTAGGCCACAATGAGACAGAATGTCATGGCAAGAAGCATGCGGGAGAGCAGCACTATTCTCCTTATATTATAGGAGGTGAAAAAGAGTGAGGGGGTAACACAGAGAGAGAGAGGATAAACCCTTCCAGAGCCTGGCTCCAGTGACCTGCTTCCTCCAAATAGATCCAACTCCTAGTTACCACCACTTCCAAGTGGTGAATCCATAAAATGTGGGAACACAAACGCATCAGTGTGTGAACACAGTGATTAGATCAAACCTTACCCCCAAATATCCAGTCTTTTCCCAAAAACCCATCCTCTCTGAACATCGAATTTGGGACCAAGCTTTGAATGCATGAGCTTTTTGAAGGAACATTCTATATCCAAACCTTAACAACATGGTTTGAGAGTAGAAGCACCAGAAATGAAACCAGGTCTCCCTGTCTCTAAGGGCCGTACCTCTTGATGATATCACCTGTGCTCCTAAAGGCTGGTCAGCGCGGTGAGCCATGAATGTGCTGAAGTAACAGCAGCTTGCCTTATCCTACGAGAATCGATAGAGCCCCCTTCAGAAGCTGACCTTAGTCTCAAGTTCACGAGAACAGCCTTGGTTCTGGACAGCAGAAACATCAGGTTCCGGCTAGATCCCATGCCATCCTGGAGTGGGTACAAAGGTTGACCTCCTGCCTTCCCATTTGAGAGTTCTTAACTGTCCACAGCAGGGGTAGGGAATTCAGAATTCCTGGCACACAACTGGCCATGGGATGGCATCTAGCCCAAGAGCAAGAAAATGTGGTGGTAAAAAATGTGAACTGAATTCAAAGGGATCTAGAGAAGAGTTGGGGGAGCTAACATAGCCTGAGCATCCAGAGAAAAGTAGGCATGCTCAAGTAACGTTTCGAACACAGCACGAGAGGATCTGGTCTTCACAATGTCGCCTCACAGATAAGGACATTTATGGATAACACCCAGGTTTTTTGAGTCAGACAGTGCCTGGCCTGCCCAATACAAGGTTTCATGCACACCTGACCAGTCCCTCCCTTGTGCAAACTGGATGATTCCTGGACTAGGAATACCTTTGAAATGTAGAGCACACTTTCTCCTCCTCATCCCATATGTAAGAGACAAGAAAGGATGGGAGGCCCTCTGTCCTCTCAGCAACGGGGGACTAACACATGCGCATGATGCACTTGTACATTACACACTCCCACCAGTAGACATGGGTATCATTAGCACTGACTCTCCCCTCCAGATAAGTTCTGCCAGGTTAGAAAAGTGCTCAAGGTGTCAGTACCGCCTCAGTGTGAACGGCTCTCCTGGGGCCTCCCTGGAATTCAGCCAGAAACGCTGAGTCATTCCATTCCATCTCTCCTGGGCGAGAGGCCAGGACAATCACTGACCCCCACCTCATGCTGACACCCTTGGACATCACTGATGACATGCCCATCTGCTGTCCCAGCAGGAGGGGGCACGAGCAACCACTACAATGTGCTTTGAAAGCATGAAATGTCTAACAAGGCGCTCATCTTGCTCCAGAATCACTTTCTCTTTAGTTTCTGCAACAACAACAAATCTAGAGTTGGAGCTAATTAGGAGCAGTGACAACGCTGTGTAGATTACTGCTCTGTTGGTGGCAACCAAGATTGCACTGGAAATAGCACACAGCGCTGCACTTGTGAGCATTTCGTTGGGGATTTCCCAGACTCTGCCTATCAGAGCTGGAAGTGCAAGCGGAGGCCATTGCCACCTGGCCCATGGTATCGGGATCTGAACTCAGGTCCTTCCACTTGCAAAACAGAATCTTAACCCCTGAGCCATCTTTCCAGTGATCGAAGCGCCATCTTTCAGCTGATTTTTAGAAGTTTTAGGAACTGAGTCTTCAGAGTTGTTAATAAACTAAGTACTGCTTAAAACACTTGAAACAATGTGCGCTTTCCATCATCAGAAAGGACTGCCTTCCTTCTGAACGTGTTAATGCTCCCGAATTGTCCCATGGACTTCCACGGTAGAATGCTAGGCTTTCATCCCAGAATGCACACTGTGCAACTGAGTTTCTCTTAGGTAATGAGCAAATTATCAGATATCATGTACAAGCCACATACCAAAATATGGGTCTGAAAAATCACACCTGCTCAAACATTTCATAGAATTATTCTTACCCAACATACACTATGATTTACAGAATATTCCTGAATCATTTCTTGTGACTCACTGACCCATTAACTCATATCCATGTTTCGGCAGGCATAGGCATCGATCTTTCAATGGGGTCGCTTATGTTCTCCACACTTACTCAGATTTAACCAGCTCCCTAAATGAACCTCACAGTCAGTTATCACATCTATTTCCATTCAGAAAGAAGGGGGAAGAGGCTAGTGCAGTGACAAAATCCTGAGTAAGTTGCTGACCTGCTCTGAAGTTGAACTCTTGAGAAATAGTGCGGATAGAGGAGGGAGGGGGAACATGTGAGGTCGTGTGAGCAGCATTGAAACCTGAGAGAGGGACCGAGTCTTGGTTCATCTCCCTGGTCTCACCCCGTGCAAGCCTCCGGTCACCTCTCATTAGCACCCTACCCCACCCCCTTGCAGAACTTTCTCTTCCTCTGGGTGCCTAAAATCCCCAATCACGAGACTCCGTTGCTAGCTTGCCGTTGTTGTTTTGAGAAATTGGAGGCCAGCTGAGGAATTTTTTTTTAACTTCCTTTCTCTTCCCCCCTCTGAATTCCTCCGTACTGGGTATTATACTCCTCCTTTCGATTTTTGGCTCCCAGACAAACTGTCTCTTCTTTTGCCCAGATTATTTCCTTCACTTTCATGCTTGAGTAAAAGCCTTTGCCTCCCAAGCAGAAGACCCTGAGTTTAGATCCCCAAATCCCACATAAAATGCCAGGCAGGAATGGCAGCGGTTCACACTTTCAGCCCTGGAACGAGGAGCCCGAGAACCCCCAGAGGAAAGAAACAAGGTGGTAGAAGAATCTAGGATGATTCCTGATGTCACCTTTGGGCCTCCGCAGGCACACACACTCAAGTGCCATCAAACACACACACACACACACACACACACACACACACATACACACCACATGCACACACACAAAAAGAACACTCCCATTTTCTTGTTCTTTTAAGTAAGTCTCTGTCTTGAATCATTGGTCCTTCCTTTTTTTTTCTTTCCCATTTTCCATGTCTGTATGTGGGAGATTCATGCAATACGTATGTGTATATATGTATATGCATACATCTGTGTGCATGTGTGGAGACCGATACTTAGAATCATTCTTAATCACTCTACCACCTTATTCTCTTTGAGGCAGAGTCTCTAAACAAACCCAGAGCTTGATGACAGAGCTAGTCTTGATACCAGTTTGCTCTAAGGCTTCTCAACCTCTGCCCCCTGAGCCTGGAATTACAGACAGGTCACACCCACTAGGCATTTCATGTGTCATCTGGGAGATTCAAACTCAGGTTCTTCTGTTTTCATGGTAAACACTTTAACTGTTGAGCCATCCCCCAGTTCTGGTTGTCTTTCCTGACCAGTTGTCTGGTCTCCTGCCTTCTCTTAGACCCAGTCTCTAAAACAAATTACCACAAAACTTATTTTGATCTCTACCACACTTCCCGCCATGTTTCCTCCACTTACCACCAATTCGATACTCAGATTTCGAGGAATGCAATCTCTGCTTTCGACATTTCTTCACTAGCCCTTACTCACAAATTCCTCCTAGAATTGTGAATAACTACACACCAAGCCAACTCCACCCTCTCAAGTTTCCTGCAGCATTTAGAATCACTGGTGACCTTGCGCCTCCTCCCTTCCTTTGCTTTTGTTTCTAGTTTTTCACCCTGCACTATCCTCTTATGATCTGACCCAGGATCCCTCTCTTTGAAACCTCTCACTCTATCCTCTGATACTTCAGTTCTTCCAACCTTTTAATAGGATAATTTCTATTGGACAGCTACCGGTGCTATGAACGTCTGGTCTTGTAGGAATCACCCCCTCTATCCCTTCAGTCTTTACTACCTCACTACCCTAGTAACTCCTGGGCTACTCCTTAACCATGCTAGACTACAAAGGATTGTGATTCCATTGTCTCCTAACCTCTCCCCAACACTCACCCCTCCTCATGGTGGGTCTCTTCTTTCACCATGTGCTTGTACAGCCTCTGCCCAGCACTCTCTGACTTTACGCTGTCTCCTCTGTTCTTATGGCTTCCTCCTTGCCCCTCCCGGACCTATCACCTGAGAATTTTTTCCCCTTTCTCTCATGTTCAATAAATCCTGCTTTAACCTCTCCATGTATTTTGGTTCCAATCTTTGTCTCCAGGACACAGGAATGCCAAAAGAAACCTAGTTTCAGTGTTTCCTAGGGCTGCCATAACAGGCTGCTGTAAACATAGGTGACATAAAACAGCAACAAGAACCTAAAGTGTATTGTCTCACAGTCCCTGTGGCAGGAAGTCCAAACTCAAGGTGTCAACAGGGCTATGCCCTTTGAAGGTTCCAGAGGAGGATCTTGCCTTGCCTTTTTCTCACTCCTGCTATTTTCCAACCATCTTGGGAAGGAAGTCCTTGCTTGTTGACACTACACCCCAAACTCTGTCTGCATTGCCCTGTCCTTACCTCCCAGTCCATCTCATTTTATATTGTTTGCACCTGCAAAGGTTCTATTTCCAAATAAGGTACCCAGAGGTACAGGGGCACAAGTCAACTCACAGTAGCAGTTGTGAAAAAAAGTCTTCATTTCTTCCTTAAAGGATCTGTGTGAGAACTGTAGAAGGAGAAGGAATATTCTCTCCAAGTCTGCTGGAAGATTCTGTTGACCCCTGGTAAAATTTTTACCAGTAGAGACCGACTCTCTCATGGATTAAACCCGAAGTGTGCCAGTTTTTGAATGGGTTTAAGAGATAAAAACTAAGTACATATAGGCCAATATATGTTGTTTACTTTTTAATAGTCAATAATGAAAGCTCTAAGTTCAAAGTGCCTGACAAATTTGACCAGACCGTTTGAAATTTAAAAACTGCCTATAACTTTTTTAATTTTATTTTTCTCCCATATTTGTTATTTTCCTAATCATACAAGCTCAATAGGTACCCCCATCCTCTCCCTCCCCCCTCCCCTCTCCAGTCATCCCCCATTACCTTCTCCCCTCTTCCCCCCTTCCTTTCATCCTCCTCCTTCCCTCCCTTTCTCCCGCTGCTTCCCCCCCCCCTTCTTCCCTCCCATCCCCTGGAGCATCCTTTTGTGTGAACACCAAACCTCCCTCTGAGTCCTCCACCCTAGTGAGGGTTCAGGACTCAGTGGCATAGCCCGGAGCCCCTTCTTGGACTTCCATTAGTATGGGAACTATGTTGTGATTAATCCCTTACCTCTAAGGATCTTACTGCCTGGAGCCTTCTCCCCTGTGATCCATGCTAGACTTTGGGGAGTTGTTGACAATGTCAGCCATTGTGCAGGTCAAGTAAAGTCCAATTCTGGCTGCTGCAGCCCTAACTTGTATGGATCATCTTGCATATTGTTGATCCTCCCCATCTTTATGCTCTTACAATCTTGCTGCTCCCTCTTCCACAAGTTTCCCTGAGCTTTAGGATGGGGAGAGCTTTGACTGGTTTAGTTCCAGGTGAATAATGTAGGATCTTGGTGTTCCAAATTATGGTTTGTTTTTGTTTACAGTTTTGCTTTTCCTGCACTACCCTTGGCTGCATCCTGACTGGTATCGAAGGTTACCTCCTAACCAAAGATAAAAGACTGTTTAAATGATGATCTTAATATAAGAGGAGACTCAAAGGTAGATGGAAGAATAGGACACAGCAGTGGGGGAGTGTCAGTGTCCCATTTACAGGATGGTTACCATCTATCTGCCAGTCCCTATATCCTCCCTGATTGGTGAGATCAAACCTGAAGAACTGCCTATAACTTTGACCACTATTTATTTTCTTTTTTATTTGTTTCCTGTTGGAAAAATGACTTAATTTTCATGTGTGGACAATTTTTTTGAGAGTTTGTACGTTTGTGCTATTTTCACCTTTTATTACTTGATTCAATCTCTCTTCCTTCTCCCATTTCTTCCCTGACAATTTCCCTCCTACTTCTGTGTCTTTTTTTTTTTGGATGTAGACCCACAAGTTTCATCAGTTGCCTTAAATGACATGTGCCTAGGCACTTGCTGGAGCATGGATGATGTATAAGAGGGAATACCACTGAGGAAAGTAGATCCCCATCAAGCATTTACCTTCAATAGTCATTCAGGGAACTGCAATGCCTCTTGAGACCATTACTCAATGTTTTAAGCTCAGAACTTCATTATTTAGAATATGCTATTTGTAGATGTTATTGGATGACAGTAATTCTTGAACAAAATGACTAGAAAATGAAACTAACTGATGATGATGATACTGGTGGTGATGAAAGGAGTAAACAGAAACAGACACTTCTAAGAAGACAGTAGTCTTTTGTTTTTATCAGAAAAAATAGCTTAAGAGTAGAAAATGGATTCATATATTTATCATGTCTTATATAAAAAGTACAGATAGAGATCTGGAGCTTATTTTAAAAATAAAAAATTAACCAAGGCTCAAAATAAATATATTCAGTAGGGAACAATAGTCTTGCAACAATGCAGCCTCTAGCAGAGCACCTTGGGTGATGAATCACTGCACTTGATGATCTTAAACAAGTTTGCATGTAATTACAGAGGCATGGAAGTTAGGGGGCTGGTATTGTTTTACACAGAAACCTAGCACCAGACATCTAATAAACATTCAGAGATTTGTACTCATATTATGTAAGAATTACAACAAGTCTAACAGGAAAAAAAATCTCTAGTCAAAGTGTAAAATGATTTTTCACTTCCGTTTCTGAGTCATCTATTGCAAATAAGCGAGTCAAAAATAAAAGCACACAACTGGGAGGGAATGAAGCTAATTTTGTAAAATATACATGCATTAAATTCTTGATTTCCAGCCTCTCTCTCTCTCTCTCTCCTCTTTCTCTTCCCTTCCTCCCTCTTTTCCCTCCCATATTTATATAACCTGTATAAATTTCTATTGTATGTATCCATACAGAAAGAAAGAGAAAAAAGGAAGGAAGGAAGGAAGGAAGGAAGGAAGAGAGGAAGAGAGGAAGAGAGGGAGGGAAAGGAAGGAAGAAGGAAGGAAGGGAAGGAAGGAAGGAGGAAGAGAAGGAAGGAAGGAAAGAAAGGAAGGAAGGAAGGAAGGAAGGGAGAGAAGGAGAGAGGGAGGGGAGGGAGGAGGAAGAAGGAAGGAAGAAAGAAAGAAAGAAAGAAGAAAGAAAGAAAGAAGAAAGAAAGAAGAAAGAAAGAAAGAGAGAGAGAAGAGAGAGAGAAAGAGAGAGAAGAGAAAGAGAGAGAGAAAGAAGAGGAAGAAAGAGAAGAAGAAAAGAGAGAAAGAGAGAAAGAAGAAAGAAAGAAAGAAGAAAAAAGAAAGAAAGAAAGAAAGAAAGAAAGAAAGAAAGAGAGAGAGAGAAAGAGAGAGAGAAAGAGAGAGAGAAGAAAGAGAGAGAGAAAGAGAGAGAGAAAGAGAGAGAGAACGAGAGAAAGAGAGGAAAGAAGAAAGAAAGAAGAAAGAAAGAAAGAAAGAAAGAAAGAAAGGAAAGAAAGAAAGAAGGAAAGAAAGAAAGAAAGGAAGAAAGAAGGAAGGAAGGAAGGAAGGAAGGAAGGAAGGAAGGAAGGAAGGAAGGAAGGAAAGAAACAAAGGAAGGAAGGAAACAAAGGAAAGAAAGAAAGAAAGAAAGAAAGAAAGAAAGAAAGAAAGAAAGAAAGAAAGAAAGAAAGAAAGAAAGAAAGAAAGAAAGAAAGCTTTCAAGACAGACATGTAGTTAGACCTCAGATGTGTTTACATACTTAAAATTTGAGAAAAGTTTTCAGGGAATATTCATAAATATGCACTAATGATATGTTCTTAGCTCTATCCTATATTAAAAATAAACCTTCTAGACACAAGATTTTCATCATATTACGTAGAAGAATCTTTGTATTTTATATCCTATAATATATGCTACTCTTTTCTTTCAAAAATCAAAATCTACAACAACACCTCTGTTTCACCTTGACTCTGAAGTCTAGTTATTCCTCTTTCTCCCCTACTGTTTCACAGCACTACTGCCAATATCTAGTACTGGGTTTCAGGCCATACTGCTTTTCTATTAGTACTCAACACTACCATCAAAGACCCGGTCCTTTCAGCTTCAGCTGATGACTCTCCACATGGAATAAGGTGCCCAGTGAGTCCTTACCTCTGCTCCAAGGACCAAAGAGAAAGATGATACAACTCTCCCTTACCAGAATCAAGTAGAATTTCAAGATCTGAATTAACAAGTGATGCTTAGCTATGTCCAGTCCTTTCTCGTTTTCTTACCTCTTCTGGTCACCTCTTTACCAAGTCATGAGAGTCTGATCACAGAGACATCTCTGGGGGATGGAAAGCAGGCTTTCTAGCTTGTGATTCTCAGTGTTATCTGGAGCAGGTATAGGTTCTGTCTATCTTCTCCACCCTGTCCTGAACTTGCTAAAGATAACTCTGAAACATTAGGTGAGATTATAAAAATCTCTCCACTCAGGACACAGAGGGATGCTCCAGGAATTGAGGGGGATAAAAGAGGGGCATTGGGAGATAGGGAGGGAGGGGGGTGAAAGGAAGGGGAAAAGGGGGAGGGAGCAAGGGGGACCCGGGAGGGGTGGAGGGAGGGAGAGGACTGGGGTACCTATTAAGTTTGTATAAGTGGGAAAAAAATAAATATAATTAAAAAAATCTCCACTCCAGAAGTCTGGGAAATGTCTAGACTCCAGAAACAGGTACCTACTTCTCCCTAATTCCTGGGAGCTCACACACAGTCCTATCTTTTCCATGACCAAGTATGTCTGTTTCTTAAACTTTAAAAAATCTGCCTGTTTTCCACAGAAACCTCCTGTTGCTTTTTCTGGAACCTCACTGAATTTGATGTCACTGTTTCCAATGTTCAGTCTTTGTCCACAGCATCTATGAACCATGTGTTGACACAATGGAGCTGGTATCCCCACTTCTATGGGATAAAAAAGGGAGATATAATGCTTTGGAGATTTAGTGAAGTCTGTAAAAACTAATGCTTATCACACTAGGAGAGTCGAGAAAATTCACTCTATTTTCCCCAGAGAGATTGAAGAAATAATCAACTATAGATAGTGATGTCCTTCTCAGTCACAACAAAGTGTGCGTGTTATTTTAGGTCTTCTACATGTGTGAAACCAAGAATCTGGATGGAGCTGAGAAACGACTCAGCAGTTAAAGTACGTGCTCCCAAGCAAAAGGACCAGAGTACAGATCCCATGTAAAGTATCAGGTAGGCGTGGCAGTCTAGCTATGAATCTGGCTTTGGAAGGTAGAGACTTGAAATCCCCAGAGCAAGCTGACCAGAGGGACTAACCCTACCAATGAGCTCTGGTTTGATTAAAGATTCTGTCTCAAAAAGAATAGGGTAAAAGTGTGATCAAGGAAGATTCTCAATATCAACTTCAGGTCTACACACACGCACGCACACACACACACACACACACACACACTCACACACACATTCATATGCATATACACGAACATATGTCTACAGATAAGCAAAACATGCATATACACAGTCTCACATACAGACTCATGAAAATGGGAGAAAAGTGAAAACGGAAGTAGAAATTGGATAAGGTGGTCAAATGTTGAAAAAGTTATAATCTTAGAGCATTCCTCTCTGAGGGTGAATCCCCAGAATGACTTAAGAGTAACAAAGTTCAGATTGAGTATCACCAGGCAAGCAGGATCTATGTTCAGAAGCCAACTTTGCTTGAAGAAATAGGGCTATTTGATAAATAATGTCTAGAAAATTAAGTATTCTAAAAGCAGGTCTGAAATGGCTTAATTTTGAACACACATAGCCAACTAAATCCAGTCTTCCATGTAGACAGATACATCATTGTTAAAATGAAGAAATAAAATCCATTAGTGAAATTAAGGAAGACAGATCCTTACCAGTCTCCGCCATGTTCATTCTCACAGCTCTGGCTACTTGCCTGTAAGTGATGGATGAAGCTGGTAATGGGAGAATTATCATGAACTTGATGCAAGGGCAACGTTTTTCACTAGGAAAATTGAATTTGCTGAATAAACAGCCACCAGTCTATTGGAAGGGTAGTGTGGAAGGACATTACTCATGAGAATAAATCCGATGTGATAACAACTAATCTCCCTGCTAATGTAACCAAATGTGATACTCATTGTTTCCTGTCTACAACAGCAGTGTTGTGCTTTGACTGTGCATGGGGGTCCAACATTTACAGTTAATTTTGAATGAGCCACAATGCCGCCTGATGTTTAGACCCTGAAAATACCGAGTCCATACTAGCAGGGGATGAGCAGAATGCCTGGAAGAGATGCCACAGGTAAATACACACCTAGAAACTCAGCATTGGCATTAATGTATTTTGAAAACACTATATCCCTTTGACATTCTTAAGATCAATTGTATAGTTGTATATGAATAGTGGTTATCATACATGCATTGACTATATGACAAAGAAAGTTCGTAAGTCAGCATGTAACAGAAGTAATATTCTATAAGCATGCCACGATATATTGCTATCTGCACCTCATAAATACATTGCAGATGGATTACCATTGCACAAAAAAGCTAGCTTCATAATACCTATAGTAAGGTATTAAAAATTAAAGGTGAAAATGTGATCAAAATACAGATATGAAGTTGTCCAAGAATAAATTTTTATATTATAGGTAAAAGTATAGTGTAGGGAAAAATCATGGAAGCTATCTTAATAGTTATGGAAGAATTTTCAAAGTAAAAAATTTACACCTTTGTGTAAAGCTATTAGCATTCCATGTGGCCTAAAAGTGAAACTCAAAGAACCAAAGACAAATACAAATGGAAAATGATATTTACAGCAAATATAACTGACAAAGAATCAATATATCCAGAGTACTCACAGACTGATAAGAAAAACTTTAACATTTCAGTAAACAAATTATAAGTGGCATAAGTGGATACTTCACCAAACAGAAATGTGATTAATGAACATAGAGTCCTCTTAAATCTCACTTGTCAAAGAATTAAAGCTTCAATATGATTTTTGCCTGATTTGCAGCATTAAAAAAAAACAATATTTAATTCTACTTCACAGCGAAGCATTCACGGTAAAGAAGCGAACAGGAAGTGAGACCTGCTGCTCTGAGAAAGAATTACTGGATGAAGGATTCACTGTGAAAGAAGAAAGACCACAGGGAATCTGTTAGCTTCTGTGGTCCCTCACACAACGCTGCGGTAGAGAGCCTCGTTTGCTTCCATCGACAAGCCCGTGTTAGCGCTTCAATTTCTGACTTTCAAGTCCATACCTAGTGAGTCTTGTGCACGTTGTGCTATATCTCATTTTTATCCATGCCCTCTAACCGCAATCCCTGATGTCGTATCTCATCCCTCAGATGGAGCCACTAACTTAACTCTTTCCCTACTCATGAGAGTGATGCATGCTTTTTCTGTCTAGTAGAATGTTAAATCCTAAGTTTCTGTTTACACTTTAGTAGAGCATTATTTACACCATAGAGATAATAATAGTAGCCAACTTTATTACACACATTCCCCTACATGACTCCATAGAGGTCCCACAACCTCTAAGATAACAAGTCAGTATTAGTCCACACTTACCTGTAGGAACTATGTGAAAGGATTTGCTTCCTCAAACAGCTGCTGATGGCAATCCATGCTATTTTGAGTCCAAAAACACCCCACACACACACACTTCTTGCACACCCAGGACTCTGATTACATATAGCACATCTGAAGGCTATGGTTTTACTTACAGAATAAATCCCTATCATAATAAAACAATGTAAGTAGAAAGTCCTACAGCATTTATAGCATCTAGCTAGAGAAACCAAATATTTCCTGGGAAATAAGTCAATACTAAAGTACACAGAGCTTTATATTATTTTTTATAAACCATTATTTTCTATGGCCTTTCTAGAAATAGGGATTGACAAGTTAAAGCAAAATCAAACAAAGAGAAAGTCATCCCAATAGCAATAAAAGGGCCCGGACAGGAAAGTGCAATCAATGAAAAGCTAGACATGGTATACCTGAATGTTGAGTGAGATTTTTTTCCTATAGCCCCAGGATGAGCACTAGAATTTATGGATGTAACCCCAAGTGCTAACTCTCCACAGTTAAAGGGAAGACACCTTCCTCAGGGTTCCCCAAAAGGCAAACCAACCCTCCCACTGACAGCCATCAACCCAACCTAAACCCTTGTGCTAGGCCATCTAAGAAGTTTGGGCAAGAAAATAATTATAGCAAACAGCCTTGTGCCGAGGGCCATATGCATACTGAGAACCTCTTCTTTGCCCTAACCCCACAAGAACAAGAGGTATGTGCCACTACCAGACGATTCTCCGCAGAGTTGGGAAGGTCTGTTAAAGACATTGCCCTGCCCAGTGAGTGGGACAGAGTAGAGCCTTGTACGAGAGATCTTGGGGGGGGGGGGTTGTTCTTAAATCCAGAAACATGGGCCCACCTTATGATTCTGACTTCCGAAGGCAGAACCCACCACAGCAGCTCCTCAGCAGCAGAATAGGGAAAGGGGGGTGTGGCATCTCCACTCTGCTCATGTGATTTCTACCATGGAAGAGCAGCTACGGAATAAAAACTGCCACTCGCACAGCCAAGGACAAATGAGGTAACACCTTAGCAAAGGGGGTCCTGGAGGGATGAAGCATGGCAGAGCTAAGGAAGCTCTGATTGATGAACGATGGACACTGTGGCATCAGCAGAGGTCACCCGGAGCAGCCAGAACCAAAGTGACCGGCATTCCCTCCAGTACTATGTGCACTTAAACTAGAACGATAGAGATGTCAGCATGGCCCCTGCACAAGGACAGCATGCAGATGTGTGAAGCGTTGCATATTTTTTCCTAATCTGATCAACTATAATCCAAGCACAGTCTCTAGCAGCGCTGGAGCTGGGCCAACATAACCCAGGTTTACCACAGACAGGAAACCGTAGTGATCAGAGCCAAACAACGGCACCTCCTCCAAACTGGCAGGTGGCCAACCACATTGTTATTTTCTGTATTAAATAAATCCAGTCTAATCTGTATGACCTATATAGAGGAGAGAAGGGGAGAAGAGAGATCTGAGAAACAGTGTTTCTTCCTCCTTCCCTTTCTCTTTCCTTCTTTCTGTACCGCTTTTCATCTTCCTTTCCTCCTCTCCTCCTCCTCTTCCTCTTCTCCTCCCTTCTCCCTTCTCTCTCCATTTCTCTTTCCCTCTCTTCCTCCATTCCCTCCCTTCCAATGCAACTACTGGGTTGCTTGAGCAATGAGTTAAGAGAAGAAATTTTGGGGGCTGGAGAGGTGGATCAGCGGTGAAGCCTCTGCCTTGCAGGCAGAAGGTCCTGAGTTCGGATCCTAGAGGCGGCCTGGGGGGGGGGCGGCCTGGGGGGGGGCGCGTCCGGGGGGGGCGCGTCCGGGGGAGGGGGGCGTCGGGGGGGGCGCGGCCTGTGGTTCTGGTCCTGGTAGGGCGGAGCCTGTGAATCCCGGGGCAGAGTAAACAAGGAGAGGGTGGAGGCATCCATGGAGGTTCCCGAATTCGCCCATGGTTCCGCACACACACACATGCACACACACACAATTGAATAAATAATAAAAAATTTTTAAAAAGAGAAGAAATTTTAATTGGCTTGATCAGGATGTCAGCGGTTGCTGTGGCTGAGGAGAAGGGAAGGGGTACATGGAAGATTCCCAGGGCGGCGGAATAGTCTGGATGGTACTGTAATGGCAGATAAGTACCATTTTTATATTTTTCAAACCCAGAGAATGTTTAACACCAACACTGAGCCTCAGGACAAACCACAGACTCAAGTGATGCCATGTTAATGTAGACACAATAGTTCTAACAAAGTACCACTCTGTGAAGGATGCTGACAGTGAGAGAAACTAGCATGTGTGGGGTCAGGGGTGTATGGGAAATCATGTCCTTGCCATCCTTGCAAGGATGAAAAGAGGGTTAAAAGAGTAAAACTGCTATAAGAATAATAAAGTGCATTTCAGGAGCAGCAAAACCGCAAAAGAAAATCAACAAACCGTAATCCAGAACTTCAGAGACTATATATCAACCACCTAGAACTAGGCCAGCCTAATCTCTCCCCATCCTGAAGCTCAGGGAAATTTGCAGAAGAGGGGGCGGTGAGAGTGTAAGAGCACAAGGATGGGAGGAGCAATGATATGCAAGATACTCCACACAAGTTAGGACCAAAGCAATCATAATTGGACTTTGCATGCCCTGCACAATGTCCAACACACTATTGACCCCACAAAGTCTAGCATTTGCTAAAAGCACCAAGATCCTTGGAGGCAAGGGATTGACAGCCAAAATAGTGTTCCTATGCCTAAGGGGAACAAAGGAAAGGGTTCAGGGAAATGCCACCGGGTCCTTGTACGTCATCGGAGAGGAGGACCCAGAGGAGAGTTTGGCATGCACATTAAAGGATTCTCGGGGATTGGGGGAGGGGCGGCATTGGGGGGTGGGGAGGGAGGGGTGAGAGGAGGGTGAGCAGAGGGGTGGGGGGGAGGAGGGAGGGAGGGAACCGGTGTACCTATTAAGTTTGTATGAACGGAGATAATAAAAAATGTTTAAAAAAAAAAGAATAATAAAGTGCAAAAAGAAAAGTATCTTGGGCTGGAGAGATAGCTCAGGGTTAAGATTCTGTCTTGAAAGCAGAAGAACCTGAGTTTGGACCCCAGGTCCCCCATAAAAAACGGTGGTGTCCTGCATTTCTAGCCCTGGTGGATGAAGCCTGGGAAATCTCATTGTGAAGCAAAAGTGAGGTAAAAGCAATCCAGGATGATACTAGTCACCCTTGGTTACCCATAGGGACACACAGTGCCCTCTGACAGACAGACAGACAGAAACACACACACTCTCTCTCTTTCTCTAAAATAATAATAATAAAATAAATTATTATAATTTTTTTAAAAAAGAAAGCAGTTCAGGAGCCTGGGAAATGGGAAAAGAGAGATAGACTGCATAGAGGGTCCAGGAAACTGGAGGCGGGGTATTATTATTCTGATTGTGGAGATGACTTCATAGGTACATGTCTATGTCTAAATCCATCCAGTTGTATCCTTTGCAGTTTTGTGTATTTCAAGTATACTTCAGTCAAAACTCAAAACATGCAATGGTCAGAATGTTTGAGTACCTACTTGAGATGCTATGATAAGGAAGAAAAGATGACTTCACACAGAGAATGGAAAGAATGACAAGGAAAGTAAAGTGCTTAAATCAGCCTGTGGCAACACAGTGTACTGCAAGAACTCATTTCAGAACCCTCCCCAAAGTGACTGTTTGAAAGAATGATGGGTGATTCTATTCTTTAAAGAAAAACAATTTCCTTCATATGACTTAATACAATCACTAGAAATCAGGGACCACAATTTAAGAAATAAAACCAAATCCGAGAAAAAGAAGTCATATTTCTACATGGTAGATGAACTTGAGCTGGGGCCCATCCTTGTGAGTCATCTTAAACGTACAGAAAGCTGTGACCTTGTATTTCCAGGAGACCAGCCGTACCGATCTGCAGTTTGGATGAGTCATAACAAACGTGGCCAGCTTTGTTTGACAGCCTCAAAGCCCCTCCTGGGGAGTTGGCCCTTTCCCTCTGCTCAGCCTTATTCCTTTACTTTTTCTTTTCCTTCTTTTTTCTCGTTGGTATTTCTTTCCAGCATCCATCCATATTTGAATTCATATAATAAGAATTTCCTATCTACCATCCTATGAAAAGCACTACTGAGACATTAAAAAAAAATCAAACTACAAAATGATTCTACTATGTTTCTTACTTACAAAAGTAAAATGGATTTTTTTTCTTCCGCCAGAAAATGGTCCAGATTCTCAACAGCCTCTGAGTCTCAGTTTGATACCATGATTGCCAGAAATAAATTTCTTACGCACTCAAACCAGTTTTGCCCTTTTCCCAGGAGGCTTTTGCAATGCTCAACATAAACCCAGCGCTCCCGTATGATGCAATTGTGACTTAGGAAAAGCAGAGCCCCTCATCAATACACAGTTCTAGCCGCCCACTCCAACAGCCCAATCTAACTGCAGCCAAGTCCCAAACCCTGCAACTCCCACCCACAAGCTGCCAAACCCTCTGGTTGCCCTATCACTGGCAGATGCTCCAATGCTCTGTCAGTAAAAGGTTTGGGAGAAACTGAAAAGTGTACAAAATCAAACAGAATGCAAAAGGCATTTTTGACTGAATCAGGTTTCTAGAATACTTAATGCTTTAGAGTTAAGAGATTTGGGGCTGCATACCACTGGGCGTCTCTCTTTGACCCATGATGGAACAATCGTTGCTTCTCTGCTCTCAGGAATCAGAAGTAATAATTTGGGAAGGCTTTGAACTTGCCCCTGAAACAGACCAGAACTCTAAATACAAACTATTCCAGTCACCGAAATCCTGCTTACATTGCTTGTCAGCAGTATGAAGACTACTCAGGGTGGAAGATCCTCTGGTAACTGCAAGCCAAGGCCAAGGTGTGTCCAAGATGACTTTACCTGATAAGCCAAAATGCTGTAACTCAGTCACATTATTCTGAAGAATTCTCAGGAAGCATCTTTTTACAAGGGAAAGTGGTTAATAGTGACAATCAAAATTGACTAAAGTAAAGAGAGTAAGTGACTACAGGGACTACTTGGCATCTAAACGGGGCATCTAAATCAACCCCACCCCAAGGCTTAGGGAACATTGCAGAAGAGTGGGAGGTAAGAATGTAAGAGCCTGAGGGTGGGACATTATCTTCAGAACAGGACAGGGCTGCCATATCCATGAACTCACTGTATTGTTGACTTCCATAAGACCTGCTCGTGGTTTGGCCGGTCGCTATTCCACCATGTAAGGAGAAGGATCCCAAGAGGCTCCACACCTCCTTATGAGAGTATTGAATGTTAGTTAATGTGGGTAGAGGAAGAGGGTAGGAAGAAGAGGTACTGTCGTAGATAGTATACCCATTGATAAACCATCGATGCTCCAGTAAGTGCCCAGGCAACTGCCACTGAAAGCAACCCAGATACCACTCAGTAAGTCACACACACAGAGAAAGATGTAAAATTAGGAGGGAGACCCTAATAGTGAAGAAGGTTTGCAGTGGGAAAAGGAGAAGATGGGCTCGCATGTAAGGGGCGAAAATGAAGTAAATTCATTGTCTTCATGTATGAAACTCTAAAAGAATAAAAATAAAATTAAAATAAATTAAGAAGAAAAAAAAAAACTCTCGAAGTTCCTTCACCAAATCCCATGTTTTTGCTGCAATCTAAAAAGCAATCCTAACACTCCCAACCCTTCACTTTATAAACAGGAAAAAGGAAGATCAGGAATTTTTGAGATTTAGCCCTATCAAACCACTCAGATAGATAACAAATGTCTAAAAGCCACACTTCCAGCTCTTTCTCTGCCCTCAACCAAATACAAACCCACTGTTCCCACATACCTTTTTCTCAAATCTCTGAAGTTTTGGTAAACTCTGATTTTCTTTTTTTTTTTTTCATTATTTAATTAATTTATTTTTTTCCCACTCATACAAACTTAATAGGTACCCCGGTCCCCTCCTTTCCTTCACCCCTCCCCAATCCCCCTTGCTCCCTCTCCCTTTTTTCCCTTTCTTTTACTCCCCTCCCTCCCCTTCTCCCAATGCCCCTCTCCCCACCCCACCCCCAGCATGCTTTAGTGTGAATGTCAAACTTCCCTCTGCGTCCTCCACTCTATGAGGTTAAGGACTCAGTAGCATTGCCTAGAGCCCTTTCTTGTGTTCCCCTTTAGTATGGGAACACTATTGTGACTGTCAATCCCTTGCCTCTAAGGATCCTAGTGCCTGTGACCCATGCTTGACTTTGGGGAGTCATTGCTATGTTAGTCATTGCGCAGGTCATGCAAAATCCTATTATGGTTACTTCGGCCCTAACTTGTGTGGAGTATCTTGCTTATCGTTGCTCCTCCCCATCTTTAGGCTCTTACAATCTTACCGTCCCCTCTTCCACGAATTTCCCTGTAAACTCTGATTTTCAATGCCTTCCCCACTCCAACAGTCCAGTCCAGCTGCAGCCAAGTGTGAAACCCTGAAGCTCCCCCCCCCACGGTTGGGCTGACCGGCCCAGCATTCCCCTTCTCTCCCAGACCCTTTGCCTTAGATGCAAGCTTCTCGTCCTTCCCACCTGCAATCCTCTACCTCAGATTTTGTTTCAAAGCAATCTCAGGACTTCACTGGTTCTCGAGCCTCGGGCCTCCCCGAGTTACTGAAATCTTTTTTCTGCAGTACTATATTAATTTCCTGATGTAACAGAATTCAGTTGAACCATAACAAATCAATACACATTCAGTAGCTTCAAATATCACACATTCGTTGTTTTGCAATTCTCTAGGTCAGAAACTCAACACGCATCTGACTGGACTAAAATCAAGGTGCCAACAGGGTTGTGCTTCCTTCTGAAAGTGTTAGAGAAATCACATTTCATTGCTTTCCCTACATCCAGAGGTCACCCACATTCTTTGGCTCATGGTCCCTTCCTCCATCTTCAAAGACAGCACTAGGACATCTCTGACCCAGCTGCCATTCATTGCCTTCTCTGCCTTTCTCTGCCACCTTTAAGGATCCTTGTGACAGAGATTAACGGCCACAATAGTGTTCTTATACTAAAGGGGAACACAAAAAGAGCTCTAGGCAATGCTACTGAGTTCTTACACCTCATCAGAGAGGAGGACCCAGAGGGAAGTTTGACATGCACACTAGAGGATGCTCCAGGAATGGGGGGGGGGAGACTGGGGGAAAAGGAGGGAGGGTGGAAAGGAAAGAGAAAAGGGAGGGAGAGAGCAAGGGAGTCCAGGGAGGAGTGGAGGGAGAGAGGGGAATGGGGTACTTATCAACTTGAAGAAATAAAGAAAGGATCCTTGTGACTACATTGGGCCATCAGAATAAGTCATGGTAGCCACCTTATATTAATGTCAACTAATAAGCACCTTGACTTCCATTTGCCATGTAAGCTAACAGACAGTTTCTAAGGATGAGTGTGGCCCCTTGGAGAAAGTATAGTGACCCCAAGTATCATTTCTCAGCCTTTCCTCCGCCTTTTAATATTCTAACATCTTCCCTTGTCAACTACCTTCTCAATCCCATAAGTTATGCTATAGAAACATGGATTCTGGATTGACAGACCCCTTAAGAGAGCACAGAGCCATGTCCTATCCCACTCACTCTCTTCAGGGATCTGGGAAGATCATTGGTCAGGCCACTCCTCAGCCCTCCTCTGTCTGTGTGAACATTCTAGAGCTAGACAGGGCTGAAGAATCTAGAAACAGAGAAGAGCAAAGAGGGGCCTGGCATGGAAACCAAGAATCCAAAATGACCAGCCTACATAATGTGTTTGCTAAGGCCAGACTTGGCTCTGATCAAACATAGCAAAGAACTAATAATCAAGACAATGAAAATCTATGCATTGTAAGGTGTTGCCATTTCTCTGCATTGTTATCAATAAATGCATTACCAAAAGGCCTATGGGGTTTTATTTTGGCTTATTGGTTGTCTGTGTAGAGTTCTCAATCCAGTTTGGCAGGAGAGTCCACACCAACACCAGGGGCCAAGGGAACCGACCACACCATATCTATGGGAATACTTAAGGAGGTTGTGGCAAGCTTCCCTTGCCAAACAGTATGGTGTCCAAGTATGCCGAAGAATGCCAAACTTTCTTAACCAGCTCCCTCCGTTGTAATCCTACAACACCTGCTCAGAGGATGCCCCCACCCACCATGAGCAGGGTCTCCCTCCATAAGACAATCCCCTGCAGGCTTACTTAGGGCTTAACTACCTAGAGCAGAAGCCTTCAGTCAAGTTGATACCTATATCTAACTATGACATAAGGTATCACAGATCTTGCTTTAGGCAAATAAATTCATCTCAGACAATTACACAGTCATCTTCCGACAGTCCTATAAATCACCTTGAGCGATTTATGCATTTTAAAAAAATCCTTGAAACAATGACTTATGGGAAATTGCAGTGGTAGAACAGAGAGGGTCTTCACACCCTTCACACAGCTTCCCCGAATGGTTGCACCTAAACTAACCAAAGTACCATATTAAGATTAGGCAAGTGACATTTGTACAATGTGTGTATATAGTTCTATGCCATAATTCTAACATTTAAAAAAATATAACCTTGCAAATGTATATATCTTCTACTCAGCTGGAATCCTACAACACAGGCAGCAAGACTCCATGTAACTTCTGGACTCATCTTCTTTCCATTGGGCTGAATCAGGTGGCTTCTGTGGATCCGTACCACCCAAAGCTAAGCACATAATAAAGCAAGGGGAACTTAAGAATCTACACCAATAATGCGAAACCAAACCACAGACTTCCCCTACTCTGCTGGGAGCTCTCAGGCCCCCAGCACACCTGCTGAAATGAGGAAATGCTCAAGAAACATCTTCGCATGCTTCTGCTCAGTGTATGGGAACTGTCTTCAAAGATGCCAGGCATCCCAGCCAGAGAAGAGGAGATGACAGACAGACCATGAGATGGTCTTGTTTTGCTCTCTGTCGCTAGGACTCAAGAAAAGTCTTCTAAATCAGCCCCAGTAAAGCAGAATGTCAGAGTCAAAAAAAAAATCCTTACAGATGTTCCTGCTCCATCCAATTTTATTTTCAGATCAGGAAACCGAAACCTGAAGGGAGGTAGAGGAAGTCTTGCTCACACACAAAGCTGTTAGTGGGTGTTCCAGGACTGGACCTCAGTCTACTGAATGTGCCCAACTAATACATTTTCTAGGGTCCATATCATCCACCTTGAGATACATGCTTCTGAACTCTCAATGAGTAGTTGAGGTTCCAGAAGCATGGACTAGAAAAAAAGTCAGAAAAGGAACAACATGATCAGAAGCACTTTGGAATGAACCTAAATGAGTTGGAAGTCATCAGACTGGTAAAGAGGCTAGTGGAAGTCTGGGGGTGTAGCTCAGTATACAGGGGCTTTATGCACAAAGTCTTGAGATCAATCTCCAGCACTTGGAAAAAAAGGAGAGACTTTGAAATAGTCCAATGGATGTATATTATGGTGGTTTCAACCAAAGTGATGGCAATAAAAAGAAAAGGATTTCTCAAGGCATTTCATGGAAGTAGAATCAGAATCAACTGAATGCTGCTCACAACTATAAATTTCTGCATCATTCAAAGAAGCCTAAACATCAAGGGTGTCCAGCCTTGTGATGCTGCACTACGACACTGTCATCCACATGTGGGTTGGACCTCATCCAGAGCTATCCTTGGGTGCAAGTAGTCTACAGGCAGCAGGTTAGACATGCCTAGTTAGTGCTCAGACATGGTCTCAGGCAGCCTGCATATTGCCGATAAATTCATGGCAAAAGGGCTTATGGGAAACAATAGGTCTTATTCTGGTTTGTAGCCGTCTGGTTACAGTTCTCAATCCAGTTTGACAGAAGAATCCACATCAACACCAGTGTCCAGATGAATTGGCCACACCATATCTACAGGAGTGCTGAGAGAGGGGCAAACGCACTTGCTAAACCAGCATATCTGACCAAGAATACAGAAGAATGCCAACTTACATAGCCAGCTCCTTCCATTTAATCCACTTGTCCCCGGAACTAATCCCACCTACGATGGACTTCCCTACCACTTCCCTATCAATTAGACAATCTACTACAATCTTGCTTAGCACTTAACCACTAATTCTTTACAAATATGGCCAGAGCTGAAGTCTCCAATTGTCAAGTTGACACCTATATCCAACTACAATAGATATGAATAACTTATGCATGGTTAGACCTGAAAACTCCTTTTCACTATCCTATCAGGACCTATCAGTGCAACGGTTACAATTGTCTCAGCAGGCAACACTGAATTCTCTCACACGTTCAAAGACTGAGTTTTTCCCAGGTATTCATACGGGTTCCTAACTGGACATGGTGTCACACACCTGTAATCCCAGCACTAGGGAAACTGACACAGAGTAACCATGAATTTGACTCCCCCCCCCCCCAAAAAAAAAACATGAGCTGGGGAGATGCTTCAGTGGTTAAAGCCTTTGCCTTGAAAGCAAAGGGACCTGAGTTCAGATTCCCAGATCCCAGATAAAAAATGCTTGTCAGGTATGTCATCCAACCTGTGATTCTACCCCTGAAAGCTGGAGCTCGGAAATCTCCAGACTAAGCTTCCCAGCATATTAGTCTCCATGGAGTGCTCTGGGTCTAATTAGAGCCCAAGCTCACAACATAAGACAGAAGAACAATCAGGGATGATTCCTGATAACACTCTCGGAACTCTACAGCATGCATACACACACTCAATTGTGCATTCTTGTACATAAATCTACCCATGTACGTACACACACACACACACACATACACACACAAAATGTATACATACATGAGAGAAAAAAAATCATACTTTGCTAGAGTTTGAAACAGAGAGGTCCCTGTCTTAGTCTCCTATTTCCATTGCTATGGTTAATATATATGAGCCCTAAACAATTTAGGAGAGCAAAGCATTTATTTATGTTCATGGATCTAAGTTAAGGTTTATCATCGTGGCAGGAGAGCAATATCAGCATCGGGAGCCAGGAGCATTGGCCATATCACATCCATAGGAATTGCTGAGAGATAGGAAAGAACCAAAGCTTGCTGGTCTGCATCCTATGGCCTGAATCTTTTCACATCAATTGTACAATTAGATGATCTAAAAGACCTTCAGTAGATAACTCCTCACTGGTGTGCCTAAAGTCTTCAGGCTTGAAGTCAAGTTGATACCTGAAACTAACTGCCACAGACTCATGTTTCAAATGTTTATTCCCCAGTTGGTTGCAATATGTAGGGAGGCTGTGGAACCTTGGAAGTGGGGCCTTAACTTGCAGAAATAGATCACAGAGACAGGCAGGCCTTTGAAGGTTATAATCCAGCCTGATTCCATTCTCTCTCTCTCTTTGTCTCTCTGTCTCTCTGTCTCTGTCTCTCTGTCTGTCTCTGTCTCTCTGTCTCTCTCTCTGTCTCTCTCTGTCTCTCTCTCTCTGTCTCTCTCTGTCTCTCTCTGTTTCTCTCTCTCTCAACAGCTTCCGGTGTCAAAAACCAAGCTCCACCTTGCCTTCCTTCCCATGATGGACTATGGCTTTCTGAAAGCATGAATCAGAATAGATCTCTCTTAAGTTGCTCCCGTTAGTTATGATGTTCAGAGTCCCAGGAAAATAACCAATACACATGCTCCGGAAACAGCTTCCTACCTAGGAATCTGGCACACAGGCTGCTCCAGGATGTGACTCAGCTGTGCACTTGGCATGGGTTACTGATCGTCACTGTCTGTCGGCTCAGTAGTATCTGTCCGTAAGATCTACCTGCAGATCCAGCACCTGAGTATTCTCAGCCTCTTCTTAGTGCCATAAAAGAAACCCTAGTATCAGTCCTGAGCCCATTCTAAATAGCCCTCAGAAAGGATTGTTTTACCTAATCCAGTAAAATTAGGGACGGTTTAAGGGAAGATTGAGCCTAGAAGACTCTTAAATCCAATACTGAAATGTGCATTATCAGCTGGAAAACAGATCCAGGAAATGGAAAGGAGATAAAGCAAGGGGCTGGGGAGATAGCTCAGTGGTTAAAGTGCTTAGCATGAAGACATGAGTAGGGATCCCCAGAATCCACATGAAGTCCTCAAATGTGGTATCTTCATAATTCCTGTGGCAAGAAGCAGAGACAGGGCAAGAAACTAGCCTCAAGTATGTACCAGTGAACATGAAACCCTTTCTCAAACAACGTGGAAGGCGAGAACAATACCCAATCACTCAAGTTGATTTCCACACATGCGCTGTGGCACACGTGCGTGCGTGCATGCACACACACACATACACACACACACACACCCCGCAGATTATAAAAAGGCAAGAAGATAAAGCTAAATCCATGGAAGTGCTTGAAAGAAAGTTTAGATAAAGAAATAATAAAGAGAATTTTTCTGAAATGCTTTTCCTTTCTTTTTATCTAAAACCCTTCTTATCGATTTACGAGGTACCATGTTGCATCATTTCCTAACTCTGTTAGCATTTACATTATTGAAACCTTTTTAATATTCATATATTTATAAATGTTTATATATATTTATAAGTTATATATCACAGTTTGTAAAAATAATTGAATATACTTACAGGATCCAGTGTCATCTCTCCATACGTGCTTATATTATGGAATGTTCAAACCAGGCTAATTAACAAATCCACCACCTCTATACTTAGGATTTTCTTGTGGCAAGAATATCTAAAAGTTGCCACTTTGGTAAATCCGAAATACACGGTGCATTATTGTCATAGTCACTACTCTGGGTAATGGATCGCTGCAGCTTGTTCCTCCTGTTGACTGAAACTTCATACCCTTTGATCAGCACCCCTTCATCCAGCCTTTCTCCTGCTCCCCATCTACTCCTCACTTCTTCTTTGGTATTTTTATATTATACATACAAATGAGATTGTTCAATGTTGTCCATCTTGTGCTTGGCTTGTTTCACTTAACACTGTGTCCTTCGGATTCTTTTGTGCTACAGATAACAGAATTTCCTTCTTTTTTGAAGTGAATAGAGTTGCTTTGTGTGTACTATGTTCTTCCTCTTATGATAGTCACCTAGATTGCTTCTGTGTCTTAGCTGTTGTCAGTAATGCTACAGCAAACATGAGAATGCCAACAGTCCTTCTGTGGACTAGCTTCAATTGCTTTAGATGTATATCAACAAACGGAATCAATGATAGTTGAATTTTTAGTTTTTGAGAAAAATCTTCATATTGATTTCCAAACTGGCTATATCAGAGTTTACGTTCGTACCAGTGGCACACAAGGGTTCCCATTGCTCCCAGCCTCTCCAACACTTATCCTCTCTTTCTATGCCAACAGCCATTCTAACAGGTATGTGGTGTCATCTTATCATGATATTAACTTGAACTAGTGATGGCGAGCATTTCTTCACTTCTCTATTGGCTGAGAAATGCTTTTTAGGATGTATTGATTCATACCCCAATGCAATTTTTATAATATGGCATTTTTCCTGATGATTTGAAATTTATAACTTCATTTTATGCTAATATGTTATATGTAATTTTTAATTCTATTTCTATGGTCCAGTTCTAATGGGGCCAAATTTCACAGCTTCATTAAGTTTTTTGATGACTTACAATGCAAATATCCTTTCAGTGTTTTGTAAATTATCTTTTTTAGATATTTTAGCATGTTTGTAGTTCCATCTAAACTTTATAATCACAGTCAGACCCCAATCACTAGGACTTTGGCTAGGCTTTGTTGAATAATTTGGGGGGGATTACATTTTTGTTATTTTTCATCTTTTTATCCAACACTACTCTCTATTCTTCCAATTATTGATGCCTTCTCTGTCCTCAAAAAGTTTTGTTGCTTTTTCATATAGTTCAATACATTACTTGTTAAATTAATTTTTGTATTTTTAATTATGATTGTGAAAGGAATACTTTCTATTGCATTTTCTAACTGGCTTATGTTAGTTTCCAAGGATGGTATTATAAACTCACATATATATTCATACACTTAAGCATATAAGTATATGCTTCTATAGAAACTACATATACACATGCACATGTACACACACACACACGTGCACACACACACACACACACACACTAGGCCAGTTAGCTTATGAAACATTCATAGTCCCACTAACAACATTTTTTTAACTTCCCCATATTTCATAAGTATTTCCTAGGTGATGATAATTTTGCCTCCTTTCCAATGTTTATTCTTAGTTCAAAACAATAATAATGTTGAATATTTTCAGTGATAGTTGGCACTTATAATGGAAAGTGCTAAGGTTTCATCATTAAGTAAAATGTTTACTCTTAGTTTCTCATGATTAGGCTTTGTGTGTTGAGAAAATCTGCTTTCAGTCCTAATTTACCAGGAGTTTCCATTAACCATAGATAACAAAGTGGGTTGAACACTTTGCTGGCATCGTGCTCACACTTCTTTTAGCACATTCGATAAAATGAATTACATTAATAAATTTCATGTTAAACTATCCAAAATTTCCAGGAAGAAGCCCTATGTTACATGACTGTACTGTTGTAATTTTAGTATATTGCAAGAGTCAATTTTCTAATATTCTTGTTGAATATTTACATCTATTTTCACAGGTGAGTTTGATACAATTGAGAGAGCATAATAGTTTAGTCAGATTTAGTATCAGAATTATAGTACTTCAAAAAATGAATTGAGATCTTTGAATCTTTCTGTGTGTGTGTGTGTGTGTGTGTGTGTGTGTGTGTGTGTGTGTATCTCTGCTCATGTAGTGTGCACGTGCACATGCATGCAGAGGTCAGAGATCAACCTCAGGTGTCATTTCTCAGGTTCTTTCCAACTTCGTTTTTGAGACAGGATCTCTCACTGGCCAGGAACTCACCAAGTAGGCTAGTTTAGCCAGCCAGCAAGCACCAGAGACCTGCCTACCTCTGCATCCCCAGCTCTGGGATTGCAAGTACATGACACCATGACTAGCTTTTCTATTTGGACTTTGGGGATTAAACTCAGGTCTTTGCACTTGCACTGCGAGTACTTTATCAAATAAGCTGTTTATCTCCCTACCCCACATTTCTGCATATCCACATATTTCAAATATCCAAAGTATTTATTTAAAGAAATGCCTTTTCCTTTAATATTTTCATTCACTTTACATAAAATCATTGGTCTGATGTCTTCTATGTGGAGGAGACCTCTGGCCATCTTTATAAGTTCTTGTATAACTCCTGATATGCCCAGGTCTTCTTTAATTACTTTTGGAAAAGTCTTTTCTCCTTGAGAAATAGATTATTTAATCATGAAGTTCCCATCTCTTATATACAGATGAAGGCTGCATCCATTAGCAATGTTTTCTTTCATGTTACAAGCCCAGGTTCTGTTTTATTATTGTGGCCAGCTTCCTTTCTTGGATTTTTTTTTCTAAAAAATTTTTTTTGACAATTGAGAAGATTAATGTTTTATCATATTAATATTCATAGACATATTCAAGTATAGTCACACAAATATATACATTTAGACACATAAGAGTATATACTCATATGCATATATGGACATATGGACATATACAAGTGTATGTATTTACACACATAGACATGCATACATATACGTGCATATACATTCACACACATATGTATATACATACACATACAAGTGTATATATTCATGTACTTATATACATGTAGTTTCTTGAAAGTATATATGTTCACACATATATATGCACACATAAGGGTACATAGTCACACATACATATCCATATATGAACATATAAGTATATATCTATACATATATACATGGATACACATACAAATGTATATAAGCGCAATATGCAAATATACATATACAAATGTATATATTCACACACATATACATGTATACCATATACATATATATCACATCTGTATATCAACAGGAGCACTTGTATTTGACAGCTTCCTAACTATACATTCATTTGCAAAATAACACACTTGTCAGCAAAAACAGACTTGGATTCAGTTGGTTTGATAAAGCTATAGTTTCCTTTGTGGCATTCAAGATCGATTGTGTTCATGTACATCTTTTCTTACAGAAATGACTTGACTAGTTCATTTTCACAAGAGTTTTCTTAATCAACTGCCAAGCACTTATTAAACCATGTGTCAAATTCAGTGCTAAGAGCTGTATGGGATAGATGGAATTAGCGATATTGCCCCATCTACTGAGAGACATAGTTGGGAAGTGGAGATGAGGATGGTTCTTATCTCTGCAGGTTTAATATTGTCAGACCGTCTAGCACCAGGTGGGCAAGAAGACACACATTCTCTCAGTAGTCTAGAAGAGACAGGTCACTCAAACGTAACCACATGGAGTTCAAGATCTTGAATTCTTTTTTTTTTTTTATTTCAGCTCATACAAACTTATTAGGTACACCAGTTCCCTCCCTTCCTCCTCCTCCCCCCATACTCCCCTGCTCTCCCTCCCCACCCTCTCCCTCCCCATCCCCCAGTGCCTCCCACCCCAATTCCCAGAGAGTCCTTTCTTGTGCATGTCTGATTTTCCTCTGGGCCCTCCTCTCCGATGACGTACAAGAACCCAGTGGCATTTCCCTGAACCCTTTCTCATGTTCCCCTTAAGCATAGGAACACTACTGTGGCTGCCAATCCTTTACCTCCAAGGCTCTTGGTGCCTTTAGCAGATGCTAGACTTTGTGAGGTCCACAGTGGGTTGGACAATGCACAGGGCATGCAAAGTCCAATTATGATTGCTTCAGCCTTAACTAGTATAGAGTATCTTGTATATCATTGCTCCTCCCATCCTTTTGCTCTTACACTCTTACCACCCCCTCTTCCGCAAATTTCCCTGAGCTTCAAGATGGGGAGAGACTAAGCTGGCCTAGTTCTAGGAGGTTGATATAGAGTCTCTGAAGTTCTGGATTGTGGTTTGTTGATTTTCTTTTGCAGTTTTGCTGCTCCTGCAATGCCCTTCACTCCATCCTGGTGGGCATTGTATGTTACCCCCTAGGCCTCGGGGTGAGGCCTGGCTGGACCGCGCGCGCACGCGGGTGCCCGACCAGCAGAGCGGGGTGGGGTGTAAAGGGAGTCTAAAAATTTTTTTAACATATTCAGTGGATTGATCACCCTCTCTCTGTAGGTTCACTAATTTGGTGTTTCCTGCATTAAGAAACTTAGTTAAGAATTATTAGCTCCAGCATCTTCAACAAATGGTGCTGGCAAAACTGGATCTCCACATGCAGATTAAAGCTGGACCCGTACTTGTCACCATGTACAAGACTTAATTCCAAATGGATCAAGGACCTTGATATCAGGCCAGAGACTATAAAAACCATAGTTGAAAGGATAGGGAACTCCCTCGAGCTGATTGGGCTAGGCCAACATTTTTTAAACAGACATCCAATGGCACAGTCACTGCTACCAACTCTCAACAGTTGGGATCTTGTGAAATTAAAGAGCTTCTGTTTAGATAAAGAGATTGTAACACGAGCTCAAAGGCAACCCACAGAATGGGAGAAAATCTTCACTAACCACATATCTGATAGAGCTCTACTGTCCAGAGTGCACAAAGAACTTAGAAAATTAAACACCAAGGAAACCAATGGCCCAATTAAAAAATGGGCCCTGGAACTTAAAAGAAGTTTTACCAGGGATGAAATTAAAATGTCTAACAAATATCTTAAAAAATGCTCCACTTCCTTAGCCATCAGGAAATGCAAATCAAAACTTCCCTGAGATATCATCTCACCCGGGTCAGGATGGCAAAAATCCGCAATACAAACAACAACAAGTGCTGGAGAGGATGTGGAGAGAGGGGAACTCTCCTACATTGCTGGTGGGAATGCAGGCTCATACAGCCACTCTGGCGAGCCGTCTGGAGATTCTTAAAGAAATTAAAGATTGAAATGCCATATGACCCTGCTATTCCACTTTTGGGAATAACCCCCCATGCAGCAGAGGTTCACCTCGATAGCACAAGCACGACCATGTTCATAGCAGCACTGTTTACAATAGTAAAGTCATGGAATCAATCCAAATGTCCAACAGTTGACGAGTGGATAAGAAAACTGAGGTACATCTATACAATGGAGTACTACTCAGCTATCAAAAATGATGAATTACTGGAATTTGCTGGGAAATGGATGTCATTAGAAACAATTATATTAAGTGAAGTATCCCAAACCCAGAAAGTTAAGCGCCGTATGTATTCCCTAATAGGTGGCTCCTAGTACCAAACTCACCCAGCCCGCATTGAGACACTCAAAGGTAAACCCATGTAATACAGTAATTGCAAGGATTATGAACAGGAGGGATGGGGTTGGAGGGTCACACCAGACACAAGGAGAGAGGGGACCATGTTACAGCAGAGAAAATAGGCCTCCAAGGAATGCAAGTAAGTAATGTGACACCTGGTTAAGTTCACAGACGTTCGTTCCTGATCATGTACAACTGAGGGGGTATGATCTCACCAGAAGGGGAGGGCATATAGTCTGGCAGATGAAAGGTGATCATTTTGCAAATGGGTGACTGACCCCTCCCTCACCGAGGTTTCCTGCTTTTATTACATCTACCCTTGAATGTGCTATTATAACAAGACTCCAGTTTAACAGCTTTTTGTCTCTGACCAGGGGATGACATACAGTGCCCATCAGGATGGAGTGAAGGGCATTGCTGGAGCAGCAAAACTGCAAAAGAAAATCAACAAACCATGATCCAAAACTTCAGAGACTCTATATCAACCACCTAGAACTAGGCCAGCCTAATCTTCCCCCATCCTGAAGCTCAGGGACATTTGCGGAAGAGGGGGCAGTAAGATTGTAAGAGCAAAAGGATTGGGAGGAGCAATGATTTGCAAGATTCTCCACACTTGTTAGGGCCGAAGGAATCATAATAGGACTTTGCATGCCCTGCGCAATGTCCAACACACTGTTGACCTCACAAAGTCTAGCATCAGCTAAAGGCATCGAGATCCTTGGAGGCAAGGGATTGACAGCCACAGTAGTGTTTCTATGCTTAAGGGGAACATGAGAAAGGGTTCAGGGAAATGCCACTGGGTCCTTGTACATCATCGGAGAGGAGGACCCAGAGGAGAGTTAGGCATACACAATAAAGGACTCTCTGGGAATTGGGGGGGAGGCGCTGGGAGATGGGGAGGGAAAGAGGGGGAGCAGGGGGCTGGGGGGGGAGGAGGGAGGGAGGGACTGGTCTACCTATTAAGTTTGTATGAGCGGAAATAATAAAAAATGTATAAAAAAAAAAAAGAATTTTTAGTTCCAGCAAAACTGAAAACAAGAGACCATAATTCAGAACACCAAAGACCCTACATTAATCAACTGGAACCAGACCAGCCAAATCTCTCCCCATCCTAAAGCTCAGGGAAACTCTCGGAAGAGGGGGCGGCAAGATTGTAAGAGCCTAAAAATGGAGAGTACCAACAATATGCAAGATACCCCTCACAAGTTAGGGTTGCAGTAGCCATAATTGGACTTTGCATGACCCGCACAATGACTGACATGTCCACAACCCCCCAAAGTCTACCTGGATCACAGGCACTAGGATCCTTAGAGGCAAGGGATTAACAGTCATAATAATGTTCCCACACTAAAGAGGAGCCCAAGAAAGGGCTCTGGGCTATGCCAATGAGTCCTTATACCTCACTAGAGAGGAGGACTCAGAGGGAAGTTTGGCATTCACACAAAAGGATGTTCCAGGGGATGGGAGAGGGAAAGGGGAAAGAGCTGGGAGAAGGGGAGGGAGGGGGGTGAAACCAGGGGGAAAGTAGGGGGAGGGTGCAAGGGGGATTGGGGAAGGGTGGAGGGAAGGAGATAACAGGGTACCTATTGAGCTTGTATGATTGGGGAAAAAAAGATAAATTAAAATGAAAATTAAAAAGAAAGAATTGTTAGTTCCTATTTCCTACACTTTCTATGGTCATATTGCTATGTTCACAATTCTTCTTTTATTTTTCTCATTTTTATATTTAGTATTAAAACATGTTCAAAGATACAACTCTGCTCTGGGTCTCGATACATTCATAGGAATTTTTATTAACACCTATTAATCGTACTACTTAATGTTTGCTGTGATGGTAACATACATGCATACATGTCTAATGCACTGACTATACATGTCCACCCTCCTTACCTTGCCTCACTCTCCTCTCTTCCCCTCCTCCAGCTCCCTTGGTTTTTAACAACCTCTTCTTTCGTACTTTCAGGACAACTTTTTGTTTTTACTTACTTCCCTTGTGTACTTATAACTTTTTAGGGACAGTTTTCATTGATATTAATATGCCCATTTTCTCTTTGCCCCAAAGAACTTTAAGGCAGAATCTTTAAAATGTAGGGGGAAAACACTAAAGATACGTAGAACTTTTTGCTTTGGTTTGTAAATCTTTAATCAACAATTTCAAACTTTTATGATATTGTGGTCAGAGACTCTCACCTATGCATTTTCTGGTTTGGGACATTTTCTACCTAATTCAATGTATAATCATATTTTGTAAATGTTTAATGTGAACATTGAGAGAGAACATACATTTCTTGAGCATTAAGTTTTATATATAACTTTGATTTTTCTCATTCATATTTTATACATTCCCATTTTATACACATATTTTGTCAATTACCAACAGAATTATATAAAAATTTTTTGCAATTACTGTGAACAGGACTAACTTCTCTTGTACTTCCAACAGTTTGTCTTCTATATTCCTATGCTGTGTCTTCTATATTCCTATGCTGTATCTTCTAAAATCGTGTCTTGTGAATTCTACTCTTTACCAGTATAAAATTCGTTACTTCATAACAGGCATTTGATGCTTTCTGATAAGCAAGAGAGGCCAGAGAGGTTTCAAAGGCCCTCCAAATAGAATAGGCTTTTGCCATTGCTCTTGGTTATCCTCAAGAAATTAACAGTAAGACGCTATTACTGAAGATGCAACACAGAACATGGACAAAAAACACCAGCTGGTGATCTGGAAGCTTCTTCTTTGCTAGATAGCTTACAAAGTACCAGAGAATACTACCAGAGGACAAAAGCAATCAAAAGTCTCATCAATCTATGTAATTTGCAAGTTGTAATAGCAATCACCATGGAAACAAGTGACCCTCAGTATAATAGTGGCATGAATATCAAAGATAACCAACAGCTTTCTAATCAGGTTTAAGGCCTGCTTGTCAGAAGGAACCACATTCCTGTAAACTGGTATAAGAACCTATGAAAGGGGAGGACATAGGGAAAGAGCAGGTATGAAAGTTTAGCTATGAAGATACTACACCAAGCTGATATTTAAACACCTGTCACTATACCCATAGGTCAAAGGAGCACTAAGCATTCAACTTCAAAGCCTCCTTCCACAACAAAAGGTGTTTATTACCAAAAAACACAGCTGGCCAAATGGAAGCAAACAAGTGACTGTGGACACATGTCACATCCACATCCATCTCGAGGCTCACGGAACATCGCAGAAAAGGGGGCAGTGAAATTGTAAGAGTTTAAGTGGGACAGTGGTGGGCCAGACACTTCTGAACATGACAAAAACCACACGGGAACCATTCTATCATCTCACCAGGAAAAGGAAAAGCTCTCAAGAAGCTCCGCACCTCCCTGAGAAAATCATGAGGACTAATGCTCAGAGGGAAGAAAAGGAAGATGCTGTTCTCAATGGCATACTCACTGATCTAGGACACTTGTTGGAGCACAGATCTTGGAAGGCATATGACATCAAAGACAAACTAGATGAAGCACAGTGGGCCACAAGGTTCAGAAGACTTGAGAGTAGGAGGGAGTATATAGGGGAGAAAAAGGATCGTTGGGGAAGAGGGGGAGGGTTGGAGTGGGGATTAAGGGGAAAAGGACAAAAAGAAGATTAAAAATGTGTGTGTGTGTGTGTCTGTGTTATTTCACTTAATGTTTCCTATAATCCTTTTTTCTTGAAATCTACGTCTGATGATACTGTCACCCATGTTTGCTTATCACTTATAATTTTTTGGGGCTGGAGAGGTGGCTCAGGGGTTAAGCCTCTGCCTTGCAGGCGGAAGGTCCTGAGTTCGGATCCTAGACCCCATGTATAGACGCCGGGCGGAAGCGGGGGTGGCCTGCGTTTCTGGTCCTGGTAGGGCGGAGCCTGTGAATACCAGGCAGAGTAAACAAGGAGGAGGTGGAGAGTTCATGGTGGTGCCCGAATTCGCCCGTGGTTCTACACATACATACACACACACACACACACACACACACACACACACACAATTGAATAAATAATAAAATTTTTTTAAAAAGAGTTTATCAAAACAGACACATTCAGTATGTATTGTTTTGTGTATAACTTCTTTCACTCAACATGATGCTTTGGGGATTTAAGTTTCCTGCTGAGTAATATCTGTTTGTATGAATTATGACATTTATTCTCCTATTGATGACATTTCTCTCCAGTTCAGAACTGGAGAAATTAGGTTACAGTAAACGTTCTTACACATGTTTTTTTGAGGGCACATGTTTTCCTTTTTCTTGGTTAAATACCTAGAAATGGAATTTCTGGACTAGAGCATAAATAAATAATAAATTTTGTAAGAAATTACCAAAAATTTTTCCAGTACGGTGTACAATTTTATATTCCTATCTGCAGTTTTTTCACATCTCCAACATTTCCCGTGTTTTATTATCTAATCTTAATGAAATCATGTCCATTGTAATTTTAATTTGCCTTTTCTGAAGACTAACTACATTGAGCAATTTTGTGTGCTCATTGGCTATGTGTACATCTTTCCTGAGCTATCTACTCAATCTTTTTGCCTGTTTTTTTAAGTGTGTCTATTTATTGTTGGTGAGTGAAACTGAAATCATTATACTTATTGAAAATATGACCTTTTTTGCTTTTTGGATTTCTTTTCCATTTATTGCTACTTAGACTTCTTCAAAGAAATCTTTGCCTAACTCAAATATATGAAGCTAAGGTTCTTTCTAAAAGCCTCCAGGTTTCATGTTTGGGTCTATCTCTAAACATAGTGGGATGTTGTCTTATGAAGAATTGTTCTTCATTGCTTTATCCAATTATTTACTGTCTACTTATAGCCATGTAATTGATTTTATATATTGATCTTATACCATATGGCCTTACTAAATTTACTTCTTAATTCTAGTTGTTTTATGGATCCTTAAGATTTTCTGTGTAAAATTTTGGTCTAGTATAAATTAAGAAAAAAAGGTTTCGGTTCTCCCTTTTCAAATTTCATCATCTTTGCTTCCTTTACTTATTAACCATTTTAAGAAAAAGAGTCAAGATTTTCAGTGCACTACTGAGTAGATATGGTAACAGGGAGCAATTTTTTCTCAATCATGACAAGGCATTCATCTTTTCAATGTTAATTATGATGTGCCTATAGGTGATGTGCAAACTAAATTACTTTCCATTCCTAAGTTGCTGCATCAAGAAATGTTAAATTTTGTCCAAAACTTTTCTAAACAAGAGGATTGCATATTTTTCTCCTTACTAAATACATTACTTGGTTTTTCAATTTAACAATTTTGTATTCCCAAAATAAGTCCCATTTGGTCATGAGTACTAGATTCGCTTTTCTAATATTACATTAAGGATTCTTGTGTTTATAATCATAACAAACACTGATGAACAATTTTGCATATGCAAATTTTTTTGGATTTTGGTAACTTTGCCCACTGAACTATCTCACCAGCCTGGCTTTGGCACCTTAATCAACAAGTGATGTCAACCAATCTAAAGTAATTAAAATCTGAAAGGCATATTGGAGATGAGGGGAGAAAGGGTATGTGGGTAGGCTGAGTGGGCAGTTTCAAATGTTGCTGATGACGTGAGCGAGGGTGGAATGAACTGGAAACCGAAAGAACTAGCTCTGCTGCCTGCTGATTGGAGGTCCGTAGAGCCGATGATTGCCAAAGTCTCTTAACCTACAAAGAACAAGGAACCCAGTTTTCACGATAGCTCTACTTCCTCGGCTCGTTTTCTCCTCCCCTTTCCAACACTCTGCAGTGTGCTTCTTCCCACATATTAATTTCCTTTATGGCCCTCCATCTGTGGAAACTTTTCCATTGTGAAGACTTGAAAGCTGCAAGAGATCTTGGAGAGTAAGATGCTGTGGTTCAGATCTGCCTCCAGTGCGGAGAACTTCAGCCCTTGCTCTTCCACTCCGGGTGACCACATAATTACAGAAACCCTGGAGATGAAGTGGAGCCTGCTCCCTAAGGATAATGTGCTCTCATAAAAGCTTAGAGGTAGGGCTGGAAAGATGGCTCAAGGGTTAAAACGCTGTCTTGCAAGCAGAAGGAAGCAGAATGTCCTGAGTTCGGATTCCAGGTCCCACGTAAAAACGCCAGGTGGAAATGGTGGCCCACACTTCCTGTCCTGATTGTGGAGCCTGCAAAATCCCAGACCCAAGCAAGAATCAGGTCAAAGTAATCCCGGATGATTCACAAAGTCATCCTTGGATCTCTACAAGGGTATATAGTGCCCTCTGATAGACACGCACACACACACACATTTATTAAATAAAATTTTTTAATTTAAAGGTACATTTTTGTCCTCTTCTGAAATATATTGAGATAATGAATTTATAACTTGTACTCCTTTTATTCTTTCAAAATAATTTATTGAATGTCTGCACACATTGGGTATCGGGTGTGAGGATAAAGGCAGAAAATAGTGACTAAAGAAGCACAGAAACAAAGCAAAGTTGTGGACGGAAATGGTAGAATTTGAGAAAAAAAAATAAACAACCCAAGAGCTTGAGCATTTCTCTATTACCAAAGACATTGATTCCAGAGGCACAAAATTTGTAGTAGTCATGCTAGATTCCTGCTGCCAAATGTAGTAGACAATACATGTGTGTATGCATATGATATATGTGTAGTGTGTGATTTCATGTATGCATCTGTGCACATGAATGTGTGCTGTATATGTGCACGTGTGTGTGCATGTGTGTGTATGCATGTGCATGTGTGTGATGGGTTTTGGAGACAATGAAGGAGCATAAGGAGAATACCTCAATTTCTGCCCAATAGAAGTGGGAGGATAGAATCACTGATGTTCCAGAAACTAAGAATGGAAAAATGTAAATTATTTTCTTTACGCATGTGGTTTGCACAACATCCTCCAACATAAGACTCCCACTCAGGTCCTAAAGCTGAAAAAACCTGGAAATGTGGAGAAGGGGGACAGAACAGCAAGACTTGACATCAGAAAGCAGAAGTTGGTGCTAACAGACATCAGTCATTGATATAACCCTTTATTACTGACATTTACCTGAAGTACAGAGATGGATTTATCACACACTCCCTGTGTGCAGGCAGAACAATGAGGAATAGTGTAGTGAGGTTGCCTTAAAGAACTCTTGAAACTCCCTACCCCAAGTGGCGTTTTCCAGGGTGAAACTCATTTTATCTCAGTGCTTCAAAACCCCTCCCTCCTAGTCATCAGCAGTTATGGATGCAGTTAATACGTGGTAGAGTGCAGACTCAAGAGACGGTGCTGCTCGCCACAGGCTTCTACTCAAATTGTCTGTGACTGTGCAGCATGTTTCTTAATAAGAGCTTAGAAGACCATTTACTCTACATGCCTTCACACGTATTAGTTCTCTCTTCATGCGAAGGCATGTAGAGTAAATGAAGCCTCTCAGCAATAAGAAAAGTTCTCATTCCTCATTTCTCTCTCTCTCTCTCTCTCTCTCTCTTTCTCTCTCTCTCTCTCTCTCTCTCTCTCTCTCTATATATATATATATATATATATATATATATATATATATCAGATGAAGCAATTGAGACACATTTTACTTTCAAATCCAAAACTAGAAAGCAAGGAAGCTGAAATTCAAATCTAAGCAGATGTGCTCATGTAACGGTTACTCTTAACTATTGCTGTGAGAGAGCATTCAAAGTCGATCAACTTAAGGGAGAAAGGGAGGTTTATTCAGCTTATAGTTCCAGAGGGAAAGTACAGTCTCTCAAAGCAGAGGTGGCATGGCTGGCTGGCCAAAGCTGGAGGAGGCTAAGTCACCGCAGACATCTTGGAAGCTGAGAGCTGCAGGACTGCTTGCTGCAAAGAAAGACTTCTCCTGGAGGTAGGGTGGGACTAATCCACCTCAAGGCCCACCCCTTGTGACTGCTTCCTCCAGCAAGGCTCCACCTCTCAAGGTGCCATGACCTTGCCAAACACATGAGACTGTGGGGGACATATTTCAAACCATGACATTCCACCCCTGGCCCCCACAGGCTCATTGCCATCTCATTATGCAAACCATACTCAGTCCAACTTTAAAAGTCTTCATAGACTACAATGGTAGTCCCAACAGTCCAAAAGTCCAAAGTCCAAAGCCTCCTGTAAAATCAAAATACGAGTTACATACTTCTAACATACAATGGCACAGAATAAACATTCCCATTCCAAAAGGAAGGAATGGGGGCATATCCAGGAAAGATTGGTCCATAACAAGACCGAAAACCAGCAGGACAAACTCCAAATCTTGTAGCTCCAAGTCCAACAGGTGAGCAGCTTGTTGAAATCATTTCAGTTCCAAAGAGCTTTGGTTCCATCCCTGCAATGCAGCTGCCCATAGAATACGTTGCTCTCTTGAGCTGACTCCTCCCAGGGTATACAGCTCTCCTTGGCAGGTGTCCCACGTTGTGTCTGGAATCTCTAACATCTTTACTTCTCAATGGCAAACCAGGCTTTAACTCCACAGCACAAACTTCCCTTCTTGAGCCTCTAAACTGCAGGCTTCTTGCCTCATGATGCCTGGATTCTGCCAATTTTTGAAATCTTGGAGGAGGACTCCATGATCTCCTCCCTCTTGCATCACTGATCCTCTAAAACCAGAACCACGTGGACGACTTTGCCAAGACTAGCCCCCTTGAATCACAGCTGATTCAGCTTCTCTATGTTGACCATCTCTTTCACTCCTGAGCAGTCGCTTGGTAAGAGAAACCAACTCTTGCTTTGGAACTCCACCCTTTAGCTCCAGTCTTCTGAAAGGATTTGCATTCTTATGAGTGGGAGCCTTCCCTGAGGATCTTGCCCTCAAGCTAGGTCCTCTCCTATTATTCAAATTTCAAATGGAGCTAATCTCTTCAACAGCCTTTTTGTTCTCTGCTTCTTCCTGATTTGACTCTTTACATTTAGCATTGTATTTTTCATCATTGGATCTTACAGTTTTTGCTTCTTCCTGCCTGATTCTTTGCTCTTTTTCACAACTCTGAAGACAACTAAAAAGTAGCCATATCACATTGTCAAGACTACATTGCTTTGAAATTTCCTCCGCCAAGCACTCCACCTTAATTTCAGGCAAACTTTCAGGACGAGGGCAAAACTTCACTAAACTCTTGGCCAACACATGGCTCCATGTGTCACTCATCCAGTTGCAAACACAGTCTCTGTTCCCCTCTAGACCATCACAAGCTGGGCTTCCACTGTCTGCATCTCTCACAGCATTGCTCTCCTTTGAGCTCTCACAAGAAAGACCCCTTTGGCCCAACCGCCAAGACGCAAAGACTTTCCCAGCACAAAGTCCCAAAATTCTCCACATTTCTCCCAACAAACAGTTCCAAAGGCACACTAGCCACATCACAGCATTGGCCATGGTTCTGGATACCAAGTTTTCTCAGCCTCACAAACAACTTCACTTTATGGTACCAGCTGTTCTTATCTCACAGCAATACCCCACTCCCAGTACCAATTTCTGTGAAGGTTACTCTTAACTATTGCTGTGAGAGAGCATTCAAAGTCGATCAACTTAAGGGAGAAAGGGAGGTTTATTCAGCTTATAGTTCCAAAGGGAAAGTACAGTCTCTCAAAGCAGAGGTGGCATGGCTGGCTGGCCAAAGCTGGAGGAGGCTAAGTCACCGCAGACATCTTGGAAGCTGAGAGCTGCAGGACTGCTTGCTGCAAAGAAAGACTTCTCCTGGAGGTAGGGTGGGACTAATCCACCTCAAGGCCCACCCCTTGTGACTGCTTCCTCCAGCAAGGCTCTACCTCTCAAGGTGCCATGACCGTGCCAAACACATGAGACTGTGGGGGACATATTTCAAACCATGACAGCTCACTACAACACCCTTGATTAGCCTCGAAGCTGAGCAATACCTACCTCAGACTGATAAGAACTATGCATACGATGCAGCTTACAAGGGAGCTGCTGAAATGACTTATAAGGTAAGGGGCTTGCAAACCTACCCATTTCAATCCCCATGAAGGAAGGAGAGAACTGGCCCACAAAAGTTGTCCTCCTGATATCCACCTGGGCACTAAAACATGCTTGCCTGAGCCCTCCAAAGAAAGAGAGGATGAGAGAGGAAGAGAGGGAGGGAGGATTTTTAAAAGGTAAGGGTAACAGGTAACAGACATAGAGAAAAAATGTTCACATTCATCACTATTATTATTTTAGATAAATGAATTTGTTTAAAAACTATTACACGAGGGATGGAGAGATGGCCCCGGGGTTAAGACTGCTTCACAAGCAGAAAGTCCTGAGTTTGTATTCCAGGTCCCATGTAAAATTGCCAGGCGAGAAGGCATCAGCCTGCACTTCTGGCCCTGGTGGGTGGAGCCTGGGAAATCCCAGAGGGAAGCAAGAAGGTAGAGGCAATCCAGGATGATTCCCGAAGTCATGGTTGGTCCATCACAGGGACGCATAGTGCCGCATGACACACACATACAAACACAATAAATAAACAGATGATAGATAGATAGATAGATAGATAGATAGATAGATAGATAGATAGATAGATAGATAGATAGATAGATAGATCAGATAGATCAGATAGAAAGACTGACTAGAGGAGCATCCAGCAAACACTACTCAACTTTGGGAGCCTTAAAGGCATATCAAGCTCTGAATTAGGTACAAGACTAAATGATGGATACAACTGTATTTCTGCTCTTAAGAAGCTCACAGGGTCCAAACTTCCTCATGTTGCTCTTCCAGCCAGTCTCTGCATTGCGCTCTGAAAGCTCACCTCTCAGCTTGCAGGAATCCATCATGATTGTATTCTTTCTCGTTGTCTGGTTTCATCTGCTGCCATGGCCCTCGTTCACACTCCGGCCTTGGCTACCTGTCGTTCTTCAAACTGGTCATGCAGTTCACATCTCCATGACTAGCATTGTTTCACTGGTCTGGAAGTTTCTCTTCCTTACCTCCATTTCTGCACCTTCAGTATTCGATTCAGCTCTCACTGGAATTCCCCACACCCTGCTAGATGATCTGTTCCTCCTCTGTTCCCACAGAAGGCACACGCACAACCACACACTGCACCTGTAACACTGAGCTCCCCAACCCATTATTCCGTGAATTTCCTGAGGACATGGTGCCTTGGTGGTCTCTTATCCAAGCTCACCAAAACAACAAAAGCACAGTAGATAGTAAACTCAATGCATGTGTATAGAACAGATGAATGAATTAAGACTAGTGCTCTAGAAGCCAGTGAGCTAGCTGAAGAGATAAGGTATCTCCTCACAAGCCTTACAACCCCGAGTTCAATCTCTACAACCTCACATGCTAGGAGAAAACTGATTTCTGACCTCCATCATGCGCAATGTCCTGCATATTTACACCTTTCTCACAACACACACACACAGTCTCTCCCTTCATACCTCTCTCTCTCTCTCAAAATAAATAATAAAAATGATTCATGTTCTAATGGAATATGACAGGAAGTACAATGATTTTGACAAAGATACCATCTGAATTGGATATTTATGAGGAGCGAGAGAAGAGGATAGACAGAGAAGGGAAGAGGGAGAGGAAGAGGAAGGGAGGAAATGAGGGAAGGAAGGAGGGAGGGAGGGAATGAGAGAAGGAAAGGGGAGGAAGAAAGAGAAGGAGGGGAAAGATTGAGCTCATGTGGAACTGGCTCATGTGAACATGGGGACTGAGAAGTCCCATGATCTGTGGTCTGCAAATTGGAGACACAGAAAAGGTGGTGCTGTAGTTTCAGTACAAGTTTGAAGGCCTGGGAACCAGAATTGAGAGCGTAAGTTTCAATTCAAGGCCACAGGCCCAAATGCTTGACTGTAGATGACATGCGTCCCAATCCAAGTGGTAAAGCCCCACATCCCAGAACAAGCAGAAAGAGAGCGAGAACTCGCATGATTTGTATATTTCTACCCTCTTCAGGCCTCCACAGACCTGAATCTCCACGGACAGATCATAATGTATACCCACACCGAGGAAGACAATCTGCTTTAGTCTACATATTCAAATCTCTCCCAGCAAGATCGTCACTAATACATGAAGAAATGTGTAACCACGTGTCTGGACATCATGTAGCCCAACCAAGTTAACAGATAAAAATCAACTGTCATGCAAAAAAAAACCTTTGTCTCATGGTTATATACAGAGGGCCTCCCAAAATAAACGCTATGAGGAAAGATCCAAGAAAGAACTTCAAAGGTGCAGTAAGTGGGCATATTGTAACTACAGCAGAAAAAGATGGGGGAAAATGACCACAGAACCTGGAGACACAGAGACCTCAGGCCACTGACTAAAAATCGCCCTTCTGCTAATAACATTCCAGCCCCCCCCATTCTTTTGTGTTTCTTCTCATTCATTCATAATGATCCCTACTTACACCAAAACACACCTATGTGTATAAGAAGCGAATGGGTAAAAACAGAAAGGAAAATAACATGGAAAGCAAACAGAAGGAAACTGCATCTGATTCTCTCAAGCAACCAGGAGTGTGTTCGCCTGTATCAGGTCATCAGCAATGTGGTTACTCCTACATTTTTAGCATAGTCATTATTTACTAAAGATCCATCTGCAACAGTCCTATGCTCATCAGTTTGGGATGCAAAAACGGAGATCTCTGGTAGCAGCTAGAGGACTTATAATGAAAGGAAATCCTCGGCTCATATGCTTTGAACTGCACCTTAACTGCTGACATTACTAACAGGTTGGCAAATACTTGGAGGACAATACTGAATTTGGTTGTATCACACCAGAACAAGAATACACAACCATGCCTTAAGTACCCGTGCCTTAAGTACCAGCCCAACATTTCCTGCACACACCCATTACAGGAATACACTGTTTGGTATCGCAAGGAATACGTGTATGAATGGTAGGATCCAGGCACTCCAAGAACACACCCAGTGAGCCAGATGTGCCCTGAACAGTTAAACGTGATTAATGTACGGGAAGTAAAACATGAAAGAAAAAGTAGAAGGCATTCACAGCAGGACTGAGGACTTCTAAGTTTGTTTGTTTGCTTTTTGTAATTAAAAATTTTTATATAGGTGACATGTGTACATTATGAAAAGATAAAAAGATAAACAAGAAACACAAACCATTATGTTTTCGTATATGCTATTTATTTACAAATGACTATGTTGTCCATAGTTTTCAACAAATGGTTTTCTCCAAGCAACAATCTATTACAACTTTTCCATGTCACTTACTTTTACAATTAATGTTTCATTTATAAGTAGGTTCACAATCGAGATGTTAAAAGTACATAAACACAGTACAAGTATGTCTGTCTCCCATTCCACCCTCCCTCACCTGAGGAAACCAGAAGCAGCGAGCGTTGCTGTCTCCTGTGATCCTTCCACAAATATTCTATGAACACATGGACATATGAATATATATTTTTCTCTTGAAGTAAGTAGAACAGTGTATACAGTTTTGTGCCCTGCTTATCCTCCCATAATCAGGAAAGTCATATTCTGTCTTTGTTCATCTTAGTGATCAGAAAATGTCCACTGTACAGATATACAATACAGTATTCATCCAGTCTCTTCCAATGGACAATCAGAACTTCTAAACTTTTACAGAATTGTTAGATATACCCTTAAAATGCAAGCATGCATATATATATGAATAATTCTTTAGGAAAAAATATTTATTTCAGGAAGAATTTTGAGGTCAAAGGAAATATATTCTAAAACTCACAGTTTTATGTAACCACAATGCCTCCATTTGGATGCTCTTAATTCCACCAACTGCAAATAAGAATATCTATTTCCTTACCTGGTGGAGCCCGCCAAATACTGCTTCCCATTTCTCTCCCCAGCCCACACACTTTGTACCCAAGTTAGGTCGCAGTCTGGTTCTGGCCAGTGGAAGGTGGATGGTGTGTGGCACATGCAGGCCAAGGAGCTGGAAACTGAGCAACCTCTGCCTATGCTGCACGGCCTGCAGCTCCACCTCTGCAAGCAGAGGAACGAAAGGTCCTCCCTAGGGGACGGCAGCCACACGCTGGAAGGAACCTGTGTGCCTGAGCCACCATCCAGAGAAGAGCTGGTCAGACACACGGACTTTTTTTTTTTTTGAGGATTAAGGTAGAGTTTATTAGAGAAGAGAAAGATTGGAACTCACGGACTCCAGATGTGGAGTGCCATGAGGAGCTAGGGCACCTCCATGAGAAGCAGAAATGAAACAGAGCTCATGGCACTAGAATGCCATGAGAGGCTAGATTGCCTCCAAGAGAAGTAGGCAGCTGGAAACGAACTCATGGCACTAGAGGGCCATGGGGGGCTAGATCACCAGATACACGGACTTTTTACATGAGGGAAAAATAAAGCTTGTATTCAGCCACTAAAATGTTGGTACTTGTTACAATAACTTGCTTTACCACAAAACACCTTTTTTATCTAAAATCCCAGCCTTACAATTAGGAGCCCACACGTAGGGAATATTGCTCAAGTGTTTCATTGTCAACTTTCAATGTCGAGTATGAAACTGACTCTTAAAAAATGAAATAATATATTAGAGAATTCTTTAAATCTGATCACAAATTTTTAATCTCCAAAGAAAAAATAAAATGCACAAATATAAAAGAACAAAGGTGTAACTTGGAAAAACAAGTGGACGAGGATTGCACTGTCCAGATCAGAAGCAAGCAGAAACTGTAGGAAAAGAAGACACTAGAACACAGGTCTAAAAGGTCTGACAGAAAATAAAAGAAGCTCCAAATGGGAGTCATACAGAAAAACACTGATAATCAAAACATACAAGAAAACTTCCCTTTTACCTCTGATGGTACCCAAACCAGGCATCCCAAGACCTAACACATTTCCTTTCCGGAGGATTTTGGTGTTGAGGGAGTTGACACATTAGAGGAGTGACTCCACTGGTTTGAACTACAAGAAAACTTCCCTCAGGAAGAAGCTAGAGTTGGTATATTAGAAAGGCTCACTGAGTACTGGACAAGAAAAATGGGAAAAGACATGGAGCCCATAACATATCCTAGAAAGATTTCTAAACTTATAAGATAAGGAAAAAGCATAAACTGTCACAGACAAAGAACAAGCTACTTACAAACAAAAAGAGAAGGAGACTATTGCTGGGCATAATTAAAGATGGCTTATTTGTACCTCTTTATGGATGATATTAGTAATAATAGCTTCTAAGGCTGACTGAAAGCAAGATCTAAGATGGTGTGTGGAAAAGTCTGGCAGACCTGTGTTTACATCTACCAATATCTAAAGCTATCAGTGAGTCAAAACTTTGCAGACTTTTGAGAAGGCCAATGTGCAAGCCCTCCCCAAAGCATAGCACATAGCACTAAAGACCCCATAGACTCCAGACTAATACCTTGATAGCAACTGGGTTGCATGCTTGTGAAAAGTGAGCCCATGATGAACAGAAGGCTCTCACTGAAGAAAAAATTTTTTTGGCTCGGAGCTCAAGATTATTGAAGATGAAAGAGTTCTGGGCTGTGTCAAGGGAAATGAACTTGGTGGAGGCTCATAAAATTAGTGGAGTCAATCCTGTAATGCATAGACTCGATCAACACCAAGATCGTCTGAAAAGGAAATGTTTCAGGTCTTGGACTGCCCAATGTAGGTATCATTAGAGTTACTGTATTCATCAGCAAGTGTTGAACAAATGTGCCAGCACTAGATATTAACTATATGAAGATACACTAAGTCCCCGTCCTCAAAGAAGTGATATAAATGAATCAGTTTGATTGTACAACCCTGACTTAGATGCTCTGCTACAGTGTAATCTAACAGCAAAAATTGATACCATGAAAACCATTTACAAAACGCATCTCCTCCTCCCACTCTCTACACCTTTTAGCATGATTACACCAAAAAATGAAGAAGTTGACTTTTAATATTGCCAATCATACAAAATTGAGTAAGGTTTTAACTTAATTTAATCACTTAGTTTATAATTTTGCAAATGCACAAGTAAAACAACTTGGTGAAACTTTTGAATTTGCCTCTTCAGCCCTCTCTGCTGAGGAACTGTCTGTGGCTGCCGGCTAGTGAAAGTAACACGTGATCCGCTTTACGCCACTTCACTCTCTCTGCAGCTGGCGTCCAGGACACTTGACCTCTGCAAGCTGAGCAAGCACTTACTAAGCACTTAACACCAAACAGAAATATTTCAAACATTGCTCTAACTAAACACCTTCCAGCTAAAAAATTCCCTGGTTTACATGCTCATCTTCAGGCCGAAATCTCTTTCCTCTACTCAAGAGAGAATTAAATGCATATAATAAATGTAGTAGGTTGAATGTGGGGGTAGAGTTGAAAAGGTGTGTTCATGTGCTGATTTCCAGAACTTATGAGTTTATCTTCTTCAGAAAAAGGGTCTTTTTCTAAACTATCATTACATTAAAGATCTACAGATCAGAGCATCCTCAATTACCCAAGTGGACTTTAAATCTAATAACAGGAATATTTCTCTATAGTCAATCTACATCAGAAAGAGGCAGAGACGGGCTGGAGAGATGACTCAGAGGTCAAGATTTTGCCTCAAGAGCCGAAGGCCCTAAATTCGGATCCCAGGTCCCATGTAAAAACACCACGTGGAAACAACAGTGGCTGCACTTCTGGCCCTAGTGGGCAGAGCCTGGGAAATTCCAGAGCGAAGCAAAAAGGAGGTAAAGCAATCCAGGATGTTGCCTATAGTCACCCTTGGTCCTCCACAGGGACACATAGTGTCCTCTGATACACATACTAAATGAATGAATAAATAAAGTTGAAAAAAAAAGGCAGAGATATTTTTTAAAACAAACCAAAGAGAAGATACAGATCAGAAAAATAAGAAGCTGTCTGACCACTGAGGCAGAAAATGGAGTGTGGTGGGCACAAGCCAAAGAATGCCAACAGCAGCAGAAGCTGGAAGAGGTGAAGAACGGATGTTTCACCAGGGTTTCCAGCAGGAGCCTGGTCCTGCCAACACCTTGTCTTTGGACTTCTGGTTCCAGGACTGTGAATAAATGCCATTGTCTTAAACCACTAGGTCTAGAGTGCTTTGCCACCACAATCACAGGACACTGGTGCAGTGAACAAAGACTTTTGGGAAGGGTGTCATGCTCCACTCCTGCCGTTTATCCCCATTATTACTATTAATGCTGTTAACTTCTCAGGCCCTCCGAATGTACTATTTGCTCCAGAAGTCTTAATAAGAACTAAGTGAAAACACTCAGAATGTTGTAAACATCTATGCAGATATCAACGATTATTCTTATAGTTTACCTGGAATTTCAAATGAGGAAGTGAGGTTCGAAGCTGGGGCCCTTTATTCAAGTTCATAATACTTGCCTAATTCCAGCAATACCAACATCATATCAATTCTTAGTATCAACTTCTATTTATAGAATTAAACTGTCTCTAGCATATACAGTATGTCTTTAGTACAAGGGCTTAATGAAGGTCTAATTACCACTGGCTTATCAGCTTGTCACTTCCCTCCAGATATCCCTCACTCCCATCACACTAATTTAGTAAAGAGATCACCTAATTGGCTTATTGTTCCCATATACGTTCACAAATCAGCTTGAACCAATTTTCTCTCAACGATATCTGTGAACTCACTAAACATAACCATAATTCTTTCTCTCGGTGACCTTAATTATTCCATATTGTTCTTTTTTCTTAGCTCAAAGTGGACCATTAATAACCTCTTCCTCCTATTTCTGGTTTTCCCCAAACAGGTGGATGCTGATCTGCCACTGGACCTAGTTCTTCTTTCCTGAAATAAAGAATATGCCTGAGACAAGGGCATAGGCTAAGGATATTAGTTCTACAAAAACTAACTTCAGAACGCCACACTTTTCATCTTGTCCAAACACATATGAAGAGTCCATGTGTATGTTCTAGGGAATTATTCCATTACTAAGCCATCAGAAATGTCACCAAACACACTAAAAAATTATGGAGGGGCTGGAGAGATGGCTCAGGGGTTGTGACTCTGTCTTACAAACAGAAGGTTCTGAGTTCGGATCCCAGGTCCCACATTAAAAATAAATAAATAAATAAATAAATAAATAAATAAATAAATAAAAAATTATGGAAAGGCTGGCCTATTGTAAGCCTCAAATTTCTTCAGGCTAAGCATTAAAAATGAAGAAACAGCAAGGTGACAGAAATAGTCACATACCAGAATTGACCTCTTGTACCTTCGCCACTCTGGAGTCAATGGGCATTAAAATTTTCCTTATATGTAACACAGGGCACCAGAAAAATCTAAGTCTCTGGAACCCCACCTCTTCACAAACCTTTAAGTAAACCTAAAATAATTCTTCCCAAATGGAAGTTGGAACTTAACTGGATCTTGAGCTTTGTAATCACAAGCATTACCATAAACAATATACATCAGCAAGAGGTGCCATCTCTCAAGAATGCATTAGAAATGCCTTCTGAGCCTCTGAATCAGAGAATACAATACTGTGATACGCTTCACTTCACTGCCTTGCCACAGAAAGTAATTAAATCACAATTAAATTGGATATCTGCCTTTTAGACTCACCACCCAATATTTCCAATCAAAATTCAGACTTGGGAAATCCACAGCCAGTATTTCATGTAGATGAAGATGAATACTACACTATGGCACTATCCTCAACTTTAAATACAGGACTTATCTCCCTGCAGATGAAATTATAAAAGTATCTACTGTGTCACCTCGGCCAATGGGAACTTTCAGCAGTACTGGTCTTCTAAACTTCATGGTGACGACATGGCCTTCATGAGAGCCCACCATGAGTCCCTTCCAACAGTTGCAGCCTCTATTTGTTTCAATCAAAACCATGAGCTTTTTTATCTGGTAAGGAGACCCTGAGCGAAAGCTCTTCCTAACTCCAGCTCCTCAGGATTCCTCTCAACAAACAGCTTAGAAAAGGCCTTAAGCAGCAGCTTAGAAAGGTCCAATTTGGTCACCCATCATAGCAACCAACAGTAGAATCTGGCCCCTCGCCACTAGAGGGGGTGTTTCACTTTCTCCTAATTTGACTGACCAGAATTTCTAGTCTAACAAGAAATTAACCTCATGATTGATACCCTGACCTTTATTTCTCTGGTAACACTGTAACCCTATATTTTTAAATTTTTCTTTTCTTCTTCAGACTCCAGGTGATCAATAAACAAAAATAATTTTTAATTCCTACTTTTATGACTATCCCTTCTCATATATCTCAAACTGACTAAGAAGCTGCCCAGAGCTCTGACATAAATTCACTGGGGAATAATCAGAAAATCCAACTAAGCTTAAGTACTTTTTAAAAGTTTTTTTTTATTTATCAAGTTTCATATTATATCATTTAAATTACAGTAACCACAAAAAAAAAGGGATTAGGCAAGCATTCGCAACAAATTTTAAATAAACTTGGTTTCTTTTTAAGGATTTCCCAACATCTGAGGTAGCGAATGAGGAAGTCGTGGCTTACACTGGGCAGCTCTGACCACCAGCCAACTTCTAGGTCTGCTTATTCCATGCTTTTTGTACAAGGGACTGAGTAAAAAGACCAAAGGCTGACTTGCTCATCCTCATTACCATGCCAGTCTAGAACTATCAGCTGATAGTTACCTATTTTAATCAAAATCGTTTTCACTCCTAGAAAGTCCTGCGTACTAAGGTTAATGGTCTCCATCAGAAAGTCAAGTCATTGAGTGAGGAAGGATGGGATGAAGGAGACAAGGCAGAAGGGATGAAAGAGACGGAAGAGAGGAAAACAGATCTATCAAACAATCTTGAGGCCAGACATATAGCTCCCAGCATCCAAGCACAGGGATCAAAGCCAGAAATCAAAAGCAGAATCAAAATGAGCAGCAGATAGGAGCAGGACTACCTAGCACGTGCTCAAACACAACAGGCTCCTTTGGAGACGGTGAGTGCTGTTGGGCTCCTTGCTGGTTTCTTTGACCAATGTTGGTTTACGACACTGACTGAGAAAAGACAGTGGCAAGAAACGGTTGCTTAGACTCTGCTCCCACATTATGAAGCCAGAAGACAAGGGGTTAGAAGCACTCTGATAAGAAGAAACTGATCTGAGTAAGATCAAGCCCACGTGACGTGAATCTGCTGGCGACTCGGATGCTTTGGCTGCCGGCAGCAAGGACCCAGGCCAGGCTGGCTTACACAATGAGGAACTGCGTTATCTGACAGAACTGGAAGTTCAAAGGAAAGGCAGCCCGAGTGCGATCAGTGTTCAATAAGGTCAACTTCGGCTTTCACCGGCTCTCTGTTCCCACATCTTCTAGGTGACTTTGCCCAAAGCAGCTTCTCTCAGCCACCCAAGATGGCTTGCGTGGTTCTGCCACTGTGCTCAGGCACACCAGAGGGTGAGGCTTCGTGGTCTCTGTCTTCTCCCTCTTTTAATGTCAAGAATCCTTTCCCAGAAGCCTTCGCGTCCCCCACCCCATACATTCCTTCACATTTCATTGGCCAAAGTAGCTCACTGGTGACATTGGCAAGGGAAACAGGATTGTACATGCTGGTTTAGACCAGTCATCCGAAGCAGAATGAATGTTGGGGTGACAGCCTAGGACCTACAGTGGACGACAGAATGATACGCGTGCTGCAGCTTTAACTTCCCAACAAGTCTATGATTGAATTACGCCGCCTCCATTCCCTTGTCTCCAAAGCACGTGTTTTGTCTGCAAGTCAGATGACTATTTGCTCCACCCCCACTTATCTTAAGAAATTTACTGATCAGATATATGACATCTTATTATAGCTTTCCTAATCAATCCATGATTAAAAAAAAAAAACTTTAATGTAACACAGCAAGAATGGCAAATGGGTGTATATCCACAGCAACCCCAATGAGTATAGCTAGCTAGAAGCCATTCTGAGAATGGTTCAGAGCTGAGTTTGGATCCAGTGAGAAACAAGCGACATGACAGATGCGTGTGCACTGCATGGACTCAGCACGCAGCACACACTTGCCAGCTGGATGCAGTAGTACACACCTATCGATGAGGCACGAAAAAGGCTAAGAGAAAGATCACAAGTTCGAGGCCAGCCTAGGTTACAGAGAAGATCCTATCTCCAAGAACACTAACTTCCCTCTGCTGCGAGTCCTCATTCATTGTAATGGAGGGCCCTTCCCCTGTTATTACTGTCCCCATCTAATCTTCATATGCATTACATACATCTAGCATGAAGTCCAAAAATATTTCCTATGTATCAAGAGTTCCACAGGAATCCTCCACTGGCCCCTTTAGGAAGGCTTGGCAGAATGGGTTCATCTACAAAATACTCAAGCAAGCAGAGCGTCTTCAAGGTCCAGGCCTGGAGTAGACTTACACTGAACAGAAGGACAGAGAGGAATGGAAGGGATCACAATGGCAACCAATTTAAAAAAAAAAAAAAAAAAACCTGAAAGTGGAGGGACCCCAGTTGCGAAACAGAAAACAAAAAAGGAAAAAAGGAACCAAAACCTAATTTTAGGAGAAAGATAACTAAGTGGAATTTGGAGAATGCTTAAATAAATTGGGGTAAATAAAAACAATAAGCAGTGTTAAGGTATAAGATGCATTTAAGAAGACAGAGGTTATTCACAGTTTGTCCTTCTATTCCTTATCTAGTTTTCTGAGTGTCCTGTACTGCACGAACATGACCTTTTTTTGAAGAAGGAAAAGGAAAACAATGAAGCAAGCATGTTTTTATCTGCTAGATGCTTTGATTGCTCCAATAGCCTCTGCTGCCTTCAGTTAAGATCACTAGGCTACTAACTGAGCAGCTAGCTTGTTTTGGCTTTTCTGATAGCACAAGCACCAACCTGATGCTGTAGCTGAAAATTAAATAAAAATCAGGAAATGCTGAGAAAGTCAGCCCAATTGTTTGATCACCCCCATAATACACTGATATTACTCAAAACCCAATAACATATCATTTCAAACCAAATCATCCTTTTAACCAAGTTATCTGGTTAATCAGAGGGGATTAAACTATAAATTCACAAAAATTTGACCAAAGTCAGTTCTAAGTCAGAAGAACAGACTGAACAGAGCATACCATGAGCACCAAGGCAGACTCTGAAAGCAGAGAAAGCACATGGGACCAAAATGTAAGTTAAATAAAAAAGAACAGACAAGATGGCCTGGATGGGTTTGGAAGGGAAAAAGCTTGGGGCAAGTGGTTCAAAGTAGATGGAAGTCTTTTATCAAGAACTCTGGACTGAGGCAGAGATAAAGGGAATTCAGTTCTAGCTGCCACCTTAGACACTCTCCTGGCGGACTGGAAGCCAGGGTTAGGTTCTACAGAGTAAAAAACTCAAAATGCTATGGCTGCAGTGAAAGGTTAAGTTTCCCAAACTATCTATCTTCAATCACAATCCCAGTTTTAAAAGAAAAAATGAACGGTCTCTGGAGGTGGCCATTGCAGAAGTGGGATGCCAGCACTAGTTTCTGGTGCACTTGCCATGGAAAGAGCGAGAGGTATGTTGTCAGACTAAAAGAAGCACCCCAAACTAGACTGTCTCAGGACTGTAGGACCCAGCCTCCGTAACAGCTGGGGACATCCCTGGTTTGAACTATCTTGAAGGGAACTTCACTATACTTAAGATTCCTTTCTGACCTGTGCTGTTCCGTGGAAACTGGGGAGCCCTCTGGGCAGCTTGTGTTCACTCATCTGACCACCAAGCCTTTGGTGCTGCTGCAGAAGGCGGAGGCAGCATGATGGAAGACCCTCCGGTCCACAGAAGGTGTTCTCATAAGAAGAAAAGCGGCACCATATTCATACTTACCATCAGCAAAGAAGGTGTGAAAAAAAAAACAGATGAGTCAGTCTTGTTTGGGGCACAAGTGTCGGGGCAACTGAGCAGCCATTTGGCAAGATACCAGGACAAATGGATCAGATAATCCCATCTTTAGGAGAAATGATAAAAGCAGTAAAGACCAATGTGAGGGAATCCTTTTGTAAACTTGGAGTGGGGATTGCTAACTGACAAAACAAAGAAGTTACTCAGGAAAGTAAAGACTGACAACTTCAACCGCATTTTTAAGAAATCTGCATAACAGTAAGATGATAAGCAAAGTTGGAAGACAAATGACAAATGAGGGGAAAGTACAGCATAACTCATACTAGGAAGGGCAAATCTCCATCGAGTAAACAGAGACTAGAAAGTGATGTTTAAACCACCTCCACCCCCCCAAAACATGCATAGGGTACAAGAGATACTTCATAAAAGAGGAAATATAAATGGCTCTTAACTATATGAAAATATATCCACACTTAGTCATAAGAGAAACAAATTAAAACCACACTAACAATTTTCACTTACCAGACTGGAAAGAAATCCAAAGGTTAAATAATGCAGTTTTTGGCAAGAACATGAGTAATCAGCATTTGTCTATATTTCTGGTGAGGTGTAAATTTTACAGTCCCTCTGGAGGGCAACTTGGCATTATTTATCAAACTGCTATGATGCTCACTCTTTGGCCCAGCAATCCCACTTCTAGGAATTTATCCTACGAGTACATTTGCCCAAGCTTGAAATTATCTATGTGACAGAAGCATTTACTGCAGTATCAACTACCACAGCCAAAGACTTAAAATTTCCAAATGTCCATCAGAACGGGACTGGTGAAATACATGATTATACATACATACAACTGTGTGTGGGAGACCTCTAAAATGCATTATTAAACAAAACATGTCTAGGATTCTTTTCACTGTTGTGGAACCAACACTAAGATACCAACATTGTTATGAGAAAAATGGCAAGACAACATGTGAACACTCCCATTTGTAGAAACGAGGCGAGAAAAATAAAATCCATACTTGCACAGCTTTGAATGCATTTTAAAAGTTGTACATGATGGTGCATACCTGTAATACCAGCTGAGGCAAATCACTACAACTAAAGATTAATTCTTAGAGAATAGGAGGAGGCAGGTCAAAAAGCAGTTCAGGGATTGAAAAGACGACTCAGTCACTAAAGTGTCTGTCATGCATACACGAGGACATGAACTTAGATCCCCAAAATTCATATAAAAAGCCAGGCACAGTGGTGCATCTCTGTAACCCCAGCAATGGCGGAGGCAGACACGGGCAGATCCCCAGGCTCACTGGCCAACAGGACAGCCTAATCATTGAGCATATAGGCACACGCGCCCATACACATTCACACACCGTTATGAACACACACAGTTCAACAATTCTTTGAATACCTGCATGGGTTTGAGTTCAAACACAAATGTCACACACTGTGAGTCGGGGGCATGGCCCTGAAGTCTTTGCAGGCTACACACAGCAGTGGCACAGGGTGACTGACACAGTCAGAGCAGTGCAGTGACATACAGCAGGCTTTCTCGGCTCCCCTTTTACCCCAAGTCCATGAACAAAACTACCTCAGAACACTAATGAGCCCTGAAGACTGGTAAAGATAAAGGAAACAGAATATTCCCAAAGAGCTTATTGAAAGCTGGTTCCATGTGTTCACCAAAATGTCAAGCACTTGCTTTGATGAACTTCCTGAAGGGCTCAGTCATCATCAACAGATACACAGGAGCTAGGGAGATAGTTCAGGGTTAGCCTTTGCCTTCCAAGCAAAAGGATCTGAGTTCTGATTCCCAGATTTCACACAAAAATGGTGGGCAGATATGTCAGGGCCTGCAATTCCAGCTCTGGAAGGCAGAGCCTGGAAAACCAGAGCAAAGCAATAAGGAGGAAGAGCAATCAATCTATGCTGAGTCCCAGTGTCACCCTTGGGCCTGCACAGGCATACGCGCAAGTGTACTCACACACACACACACACACACACACACACACACACATGCACACGCACACACTCCCAGCCGCACACCCCAAAGATTTACATGGGTCCAAGAAAACTGAAACAGAAAGACATTTGAAAAGAGTTTGAGATATGTTCCTCTCAAAAGAGTCTGAAAAATTAAAGGTCATATAAAAGTCAGTTTCACAAGTGTAAAAAGCTATGGAACTATGGTAAATAAATTTTGAGTTTTCTCCAATTTCCCAATTTTTTTAAAGATAGTGGTTTAACAAGTGATCTTAAAACAGTAATTGTTTTCAGAAATTAGAAAAAATGAGGCAGTTTACTTCTATTTTACTATACTTAAGTAGCAGAAATCTTTAAAATATGGCTTTCTATTCTCCTTACCACAATTGATAAAACAGGAAAACATAACTGGAAAAGGGAACTAATTTAAAACAGATGTCAGGGAAGAATTTTTCCAGTGCTGAACGATAAACATGCGGAATAAATACTGGAAAATGTATTATGGTCAAAAAAATCAGAATCAGTTACTAATTACATGATTTTAGAAGGAAACCAGATACCTAAAAATGTACAACAGGCTTAAAAAAAAAAAAAAAAAAAAAAAAAACCTTAATTAATAGACAAGCCCTGTCTTTACTAACCAAATCTGAGTTAGATAACACTTAAACTCAAATTTACAACTCAGAGACTTCCCAATGTTTCTGAAATTGGCTTCTTGTTTATCCAAAAGATGAGTCCAACTAGAAAGTTAAGCGGTTTACAAATAGCATTTACTGTACTCTTCCTGAATGCGCTGCCAACATTTCTTCTACTTAATATCCTCCTGGTACTTCCTTGTGGCTTGCTTTTATATTTCCCTTTCTCTCTCCCATGGACAGAGACCTAAAGACTCAAGGCCATCGCCGGCCCTTCTGTAGGAAAAAGCCAGTGCTATGGCTCAGAACACCAAGACTCGCAAACAACAGAAATCAGCTCCAAGAAAGTTTGCTAATTTGTATGAAGTCAATTTGTGAGTCATCCGTATTCAGATGAATGTTCAAAGACAAATCCTGGAGCTAAATATAAAATGACTTTTGGACTATCCAGGTTTCTACTTTACGGACAGGAAAGGGCTGTGATGTTGGCAGAACATTCACTTTCTCAGGCCACCAAGATCCCACTCACTCGGTGGCTGGCGTCAATTGCCATGCAAGCCAAAGCAGTTGAATAAAATATTACTACCAATATAACGTGACGACTAAAAAGCACGTGTGCTATATACAAGAGTTAGGAGCCTCCTGACCACAGCAATTGGGTAGTAACAAGAGACTGGAGCAGGACTGACTCGTGATTCACAGTATTTAACTGGCCTAAAAAAAGCATTCAACTTTAGGGCCTGAAAGAGCATGAAGGGAACCCAACACTATCAATTTACAGATGTTGAGACTTAGGCCCCTGTGAGATTCATTGACCCAAGGTTGGGCAGCTTCAAGGCGGCAAAGCCAGCAGTCAGGAGCTCTGTGACACATGGGCCCTCGCTGCTTGAGAACAGGTTGAAGGAACTGAACTTGTATATGTAAGGGTTTTTTGTCTTTTGTGTTACAGCTGGGTAATAGGTAGGAATTGGGCAGCTGTATTTGGAAAGAGATATTTACTTCATTAACTCTGGCTACTATGTCAATTCTATTTTCAGGCAGAAACTGATTTATCACACATTTTCCCTTCCAAACTTCCATGATCTTCCAGAGCTTACCAATGACTGGGGAAAACATGACTAAAATAAATTATCTCTTTAACTGCATTGCAAGCCTCTCCTATTATTATCAGTGAATGAGAAAACATTTATGAGATTGTAAAATAATACTTACATTACGCCACGAAGCTGTGTATTCTTTTCTAAAGTTTTCTATTGTACAAAAAGCCTTTCCTGCTCTATCATATGGCCTTTTCCTTATTAAACTGAAAACAAATATTCTAAGTCACATGGACAACCCCAAAATCTTTTTGCCCACTTCACCTCTGCATAGAACATCAGAATATCACACAAATCTGTTTTAAAAAGATAAGAAGTCCAAGAATTTTTGCACATAACTGAGATGTCATAGTTTCCAATTTCCCAGGAGACGGTTTTGCTAGCCTACTGCATCCAGTTCATCATTGAGAGAAAGCAGCATGAGAGAAAGTGCAAACAGAGTAGGAAAGAAGTTAGAAGAAGATAAGACTCAAACCAAAAGTCTGCCAGGAAAAAAAAAAAAAAAAAAAAAAAGATCACAGCAAATCTTCCTACGCAACAAGCTAAACTGTCATTTCCTTGTGTCACCAAGCGCTGTCTCGGCTTCTGTCAGGCACCTTGACGAGACATGTTCGATCAGGAATATGAAAAGTTCAGGTAAAAAAAATACATGTAATGTGTGACCTCATACACATCCACCCATGCCAAGACTATGCCAATCCACGTATCTACTGCCTATAACTACTATGGCCTCCGTGTGTTTGCAGTCAAGTTATATGAAGCATGTTTTATAAACTTTACTATGAACATTCTTAGGTCTCGTGGAAATTTCAGAAACGTGTAAGGCATGTTTTTGAAGCTTATAGTTTGACAACATTATAGACTATGGACAAGAGATAATTAAAAGAAGGCAGGAAAATCAGATTTTCATGGAAGACTATGGCACAGTCTGATTTCTTGAGCTAGTTCTAGAGCAAAGGTAAGATTTCAAGAAGTGGAGAAGGGAGAAGGGAATGCTGAAAAAAAGAAAAGAAAAAAGAACTACAATGTGGGACACTGAAGTTTGTGAGAACAACAATGAAAAAACATCAGATTGGCTAGGAAGGACAGAGTCTGTAAAAATAGGCCATTGAGAGCCAAAAGTTAAGTTGCTAAAGACTTTTAGGTTGCAAGTGATGGAACAGAAGGTATAGTTTTGGAAGAGTTTCTGATGATGAGAGAAAAGGAAAGGAGGTCAGATAGAAAATTACATTAATCCTGGATTCCTGAAGTGGATACATCTTAACTTAATGTCACCTTAAGTTATGAATATACATATCGATAAAATTATTAAATATAGTATTGGACCTATGAAGTGACTGTAGGAAAATTGATCTTAGAATTGAAAGTTCATTTTCAGCTTAGCTAAAGTGTTCTCGCTTGGAATTTTTACTTAACTTGTCTTCATTTATAACAGTTATCATTCTTTATAACTAGCAAAATTAACAAGATCACATGCTAGTATTCATTGATTCAAAACTTATTTTTACCTTAGCTAACAATTTCTAGCTCAGATTTTTTTCTCTCCTGTCATTTACAACAGTCATTATTCTCCACATAACAGCAAAATCAACAAGACTACATGTTGCTATTCATCAGAAGAGTATTAAAAGCATTTTAATCCCATTTTTTAAAATACTTGCTTTACATCACACACAGTAACTTTTCCCCAAAATTCCTTACTGTATCTTCCAAGACAACCTTATCTTTCTCAAAGGCAGAAAGGGCCTATTTACATCCAGAAAAAAAATGAAAAGTAGCTATCGTATGAATCTGAATCATTCCTTTAAAATAAAGTTTTTAACAGACTGCCTGCTCCAAATGCAGACACTGCTTTCTTACTTTGTATTAACTAGAATGTCCTTTTCCTAGAAAGAGGACCAAACCAAGAATGCTTTCATTATGTCACAGATTAAGTTGCCTACTCCATTTGATGTCTCAAAGTTAATTTCACTGTCTAAAGTATTAAATTTCATTTAGAAAATACTGAAATTGAAAAGTAATCTAGATCATTGATATTTATTACATAGACCTCAGTAAATGAGACAAGATTTGAAAAGACAGAAGAGGATTAGATGTAAAGGGAGGAAGAGAGGGAGGGAGGGAAGAAGGGAGAAGCAAATTCTGTTTGGGGTCTTGGAAAGCATCTAATGTGTTTGGAGAACTTCGATTAAGCAGAGGAGGACATCCCAGTTTGTGGGAAAGTCCTGTCTCTGCTTCCGTGACTTTCCATTAGAGTATAAAGGAGTTGGAAGTTACCAGAGACTACCGGAAACTCTCCACAGCTAAGTCCAGCCTTCTGCTCTGAGGAGCAGCATCCAGACCCAGGGCATGAACAGAACAAGCAACTGAGACAAAAAACTGACAGACACTCAGAAAAAAGAAAAAAAAAAAGCATGAAGGAGGCAGAAGGGGAGGATGAAGGGCAGAATTAGCCCCAACAGAGGCCTCAAAGAATCACCTGCTCAGTGAATCTTTACTTGGAAATATTCTCAACCAGATGGGAAAGGGGTTTGAAATGTATTTTTTAAGCTAAACACAAATCATGGTTACCACTAACACCCCAAAATGTTTTTACTCATACAACAATGCTCTATGCTGCTAAGCGTAGGAGAGACTCCTTTTTCAAGGCAGGGTCCTCTATAAAGTTGGCTTGTTACCAACACACATGCAAGTGGCATCATGCATTTGGCAAATATGATAACGCTTATTCCATCTGCTAGAGCAACTAGGTAAGCACGTGGATGTCGAACTCAGGATCCGGGTTTGAAAGTTGCTTGGTAAACGGCTCTATAAGACCTTGCCTGTATTAGCAGAAAATGTAAGGTATTCTACAAATGTGAAAGATATCATTTTCCTAAAACTCTACCGAATTTTAGGGTTCCTGCTTATAGTCCTTCCAGTTCTGCATGAGATTTTTAAACTGAGAGGGAATGGGTGGGGTGCTGAACACAGATGAAATTTTTACAGCATGGAAATAAAAGTATTTTTAAACCTTCTTGGGGGTGAAGAGTTAGGCAAGAAGTAATACGTGGAAACTGTCAAGTGCTTCTCGACACACCCACCCACCAGATACCATCGCAGCCGACTGGGGGAGTCTCCTTCTTCTTGCCTGACAGCTTCACTTTCTTTGAGGTCTGGAGCTGGTGATCACACTGGCCCGTCACGGTATTTTCAGTTAACAAAGCAGTTACTCAACAGGGGAAAAAAGGCACAAAGGAGCAGAGCAGCTGCTGCTGCACCCATGATGCAAGTGCAGGATGAGCCCCGGGCCGCCACCGCCGCCTCGGCTCCTCCGTGACGTCCGGGAGGGGTATCCCCGGTTCTCAGGAAGTGGTGGCCGCAGGCAGCTCCGCCCCCACGCAACTCGGGGCTGGCCGGGTGGCAGGACAGGACAGCCCGGCCTGCGCAGGGCGGGCACAGACCTCAGTGCCTGGATCCAGCGCGCGAGCGCGTGCGCGAGCACCCCGCCAGCTGCACGCCCCGCTGGGTCACCCGCGTCGCCATCCAGAGGGACCCTCGTGCCTGCGCCCCCCTCCCGGTTCCCTCGCTCCTGCCGCACGCCCTCTCGTCCCGCGGGGCTCACGCCCACTCACCCCGACCCCCAGCGCCAGGCCCAGCGGCGCGTGGCCGGTGACCAGACGGGGTCGAGCGGAGTCCAACATGGCGACTCCACCACCCCCGCCCCGTCCGCGCTCCGGGAGGGGTCAGGGCGCCCCCTCGCGCCGCGCGCTCGCGCCTGAGCCCCGGCTAAAAATAGCCCGGGACCCATCTATATTTGGTTCGGCCGGATTCCGGCGCGGCCCCGCGCGCCCCGCCCCGCCCCGCCCCGCCCGGCCCCGCCCCGCGCACCCGGCCCCGCCCCGCGCGGCGCTGAATGGAGACGGGCGGGGGGACCGAGGGAACCTACTCCGCTATCTGCGGCGCGCGCCGCCGGCTGGGCCCGGCCAACCGCCGAATTTAGTAACATCGCCTGCGTCAATCACGCGCCTCGCGTGCGTCAGCGCCGCGCGGCTCCAGGTCCTGCTCCCCCCCCACCTCCTGTCTCTGAATGGATACAATGTAGCAGCGCCCTCCTTCCTTCTGCGACTGGATGGGAACCCGCCCGGCGCGGGGGGCTTGGTTCCTCCAGGCTGGGTCAGCTTGCGGCGCATCCTCCCACGGTCCTCTCCACACCCGCCTGCTTAAAGTGGAAGTAGAGGCGAAGGGAGACTTAAGCATGATACACACGTAGTTTTGTTTTTAAGTTTCTAGTCCTTGCTCGAACCTTCTTCGATATGAAACATGTGCTATCCACAAGGAGATTCTCCTCCTCAACGCTGCCACCCACACACATGCAAAGATTGGGACTGATCAAAAGAAAATGCCGTTTGTGATTCAAGCGATCACTTAGGAGCCGCGTCTGCCTACATTGTTTCACTCGGCGGTTTCCTCCTCATAAATTCATTTCTGAGAGAGGTTGCTTTCACTTAGCAGCGACCTTTGAGACTAAGTGTTTCACTCTGATACTTTTTTTGTTTTGCCTTCAGCAAGAAACTGACAAATCAATTTCCAGGAAGAAATTGCCCTCGCCCATATGGTCGCCTAGGCTTTCCGCACTCTCTGAAGACAAATGTGTCCCAGGCGACCAAAGCAAGTCTCTCTAGAGACGGACTAATAAATTCTGTTGGTTGCTTTTGAAATGTTTCATTTTGAGAAGTGGAAAGGGACGTCTACAACTATCAAAAAAAAGTGAAAGTGCGAGTCGAGAGTTCTACGGCTGACTCGGCGTTGGGGAGGAGAGAAGCTCTGTAATAGACTCGCTCAGCTGTTCAACACGTGTGTTTGTTTTATACATATAAGTAGTGTCGCGTGCAGCGCGCGCGTGGATGGCTGTGCACTTCATTGGGTTATACTGTGTCCGGTTAGGAACCTCACGCTGTAAGTGTAAAGAAATAAAGTCTTATCGGTGGAGCCTTCTGCATCCTTGTGCAAAAACACACACACACCAACAACTGGTGGGAGGAGGAGGTGAATTAGCCTAGGCGCGGGGGGCCAGAGAGACGTAAACAGCCCTAGAACCATTGCAAAAGGAAAGCACAGCTGCACCTCGGGGAGTCGTCGGTCTGTTGCCAGACTCCTTTTGCACCGGCTGCCAGGTCACTCGGACAAGCTGGCTGGCGGAGCCTTCTCTTTCGGAAGAGCTGTCCTCTCTCTTACCCCCTCGACCTGGCCGGGTGCCTCGGGGCAGCCTCGGAGGCGCGCCAGCAGCACTCTTCCAACTCTACTCCACCCGGGCCTGACAGCTGGGCGGTCCCGCCTGACCCGTGGGCAGACGGCTGCGCCCTCCAGTAGACACGCGCCCTGGCGAGCAGCGCAGTGGCAAAGCGGGTGGCGGCGCGGGGCTGAGAATCCCCGGGGCTAGGGTCCGCAGTTCCCCCGCAGTTTCCATTGTGCGGCCGTGCGAATGGCCGGGGAGCGCGCGCGCGCACACACACACACACACACACACTCCCTCGCACACGCGGAACCGGCTGGGCCAGAGGAGGGAGGAGGAGGAGGGTGACGTAGCGTCCCATGGCGTCACATTGACGTCTCGCATTCCAGGCACTCTATGGAGAGGCCGCTAGGGCTCCTGTGGCATAAATGACGTGCCGAGAGAGCGAGCGATCGCGCAGCCGGGAGAGCGGAGTCTCCTGCCTCCCGCCCCCTACCCCTCCAGCTCCTGCTCCTCCTCCGCTCCCCTTACACGGACACGCTCACACGGCTCCCCTCACTCGCACACACAGACACACACGCGCACACACGCTCCTCGCACACACTCCACTCTCGCTCCCGCGCGCTCACACCCCTCTCGCCCCGCGCCCCCAGCGAGCGCCGCGCCGCGCCGCAGCCGGACGCCCCTCCCGGGCTCACTTTGCAACGCTGACCGCGCCAGTGGTGACCGTGGAGGTGGGAACAGCGGCGACATCCTCCCCCCTGTTCGCAGCCGGAGACAGGACGCCGGCGGAACCTCTCGGCGGCGCCCTCCCATGAGTTGGGATCACAGCATCCCTCGCCAGCCGCTCACCGCTTCTGGGAGCTGCTGGGCTTGTGCACCGCAGCCCTTCCGGGACCGCAGCTGTGACTCCCCCCCAATCCAGATTTCGGGACCGCTCTCTAGAAACTCGCTCTAAAGACGGAACCGCCACAGCATTCAAGTACGTATGAGATTTACCCAGTTTGATAAGGGGACTGGCTTAAAAGTTGGCGCGCTGGGAAGAGTCGCTCCTGAAATTGACAACTTTGAGTATCCCCCACTTCCCCACCTCCTCCCCGCTCGGGCTTTGCTTGCCGAACCGCTGCTAGGTTCTGATCCGAAACTTTTCCGCCGTAGCTAGCCCGCAGGGACTCAGGAGCTTGTGGGATTTTCTTTCCCCACCCAAAGAGGCGAAAAGCCTCTAACAAAGAGGAGAACCGGGATTTGTGCGGTAGCAGCTCTAGCGCTGTAATTCAGGGTATTTCGGCTCTAGTTGTCATGGTAATGATGCTCTCGGCGGCAGTGGCGGCGGCGGCGGCGGCGGCAGGGAGTTGCAGCCCCGGTGATGAACGGCAGTAATTTTCCTGCCTTTTAAGTGGGATTGAAAACAGGGACTCTGGTGGGTCCACATTAATGTGCCTAACGGTGGAACGGAGCTAGTGGTCTGGTAGAACATTTAGGAGTAGAGAGACCTGGGCAGCAGAGGGCCGGGTTTGCAGCGGCGCTCGGAGGGTCTCAAGAAAGAGGTTGTAATTGTAGGAATGAGGCTTATTGTATTGAAATTAGCCTAGGGCTCCACTAAGCACGTCTGTCTGGCGTCGCCGGCTAGCTGGTTTACACTTTTCCCTGCGGAGGTAATCGGGTGTAATTGCCGACTCCCGCGCCCCGACACGCATGGGAACGGCGGCGTCCCTTCTCCTCCAGGCCTTGGCTGGTAGTGTAGGAAAGGGGTGCGTTACTTTCCATCGACACAACTCGCGCTTTCGGATAAGTTGTTCCCAGTGTTTGACTCTTGGTAGAAATGAAAGTTCTCTGTCTTGAGAGGAGAGCGGCCAGGGCTAGCGCAGCCTGCGGAGACTGGCTTTCAAAGGCACCTCGAACCTGTTGGAAACTGCCGGCAGTCGTAAGGGAGTTCAGCAGCACTGGTCCCCTGATTTCCAAGAACGTTCTTGGAGATGGCCTTTTGTTTACGCGCCCGGATTCTCCCGAAGGGAGAGCCGCCAGGAGTTTGGTAATCAGTGATCTTGGAGGGCTTTGGGGCGCCGGGAGAGAGCACAGTGCTCTGTTCAGCGGTACCTCGCGAATCCAATCCTGGGAATTCTTTTCCACCAAATGGGAAATGTTTTTATAGGACCCAGTTGGGGAAAGAAAAGCTGCCCAACGCGCAAACTGAGCACAATGAATGAATGACTTTATTGGAGTTGTTTTAGCCAAAGGAGATGCACAGGGATGTAAATGTCAAAGACTCTCAGGCCACCCCGACCTCCACACCCTCTTCCCCCCGCCCGACCCCGCTCTTCCTTCTCGAGACCCGGTGCTCGCAGAAATTCTCCGCGGTTTGTCTGGGGTTCCATAGGTCTTTCTGAGAATCTGTCTTTCCCTTTCTACCAGTCTCTCCTCCACGCCTCTTGCCCCCACCCAACCTCCGCCCCCGCTCCCCAGGGTTGGAAACTCCGCGGAGGAGCCCCGGTCACAATGGTGCGTTTCAAGGTTTCCTCCACACACTTCACCACGGGGAGGGGAACACGGGGGTGTTCCCTTCGTCTACCCCCGAGAAAGAAAGGGGCTTTGACAGAGGTAGTTATTTCTTCCTAATTTACAACCTCGAGGTTCTGTGCTCCGGGCCCCCGGCGGCCGCGGAGCGACAGAACATGTTTCCAGGCGCCGAGGCTTTGCCTAGGTAACCGACCAATTGGGGGGCGGAGAAAGCGTTGGGGCGCTCCGCCGGACTGTAGGAAAGGCTGTGTGGCTCTCCTGAGAACGCTGAGCACTACAGTGGGGAGATGTGACCCCTACACACACCCGAGTTCAGAGGTGTCTCCTCATGGAAAGACTAAGCTTGAAAGCCCTCCGGGGAGGGGTGCGGGAACCCGCTGGAAAAGAAGGTGGGGTTACTGGAGACCCCCCTCCTCAGTGAAGATGCAGGAGGGGGGTGAGCAACACATGCTAAGACTGTGGAAAGATCACTTGTGCTAGCTTTACAAAAGAGCGCAAGCTTTCCATCCGAGTACTGAGAACTGGAGGTGGCAAAGGAATCCCCCATTTCCTGGCCATCAAGGGTTTCCCAGACCTGGGAGACCCGAGCCCCTTTCTGTTTGTAAGCAAACTCGAGGTGCGGAAGTGGCAAGAAAACGTCCACTATCCTTGAGATCTGGCACTAACGAGACATTTTACCCCTTTTGGTTAGTTTAGGGGTTGAAGTTTTTTCAGTCCACGTTCCTAACCTCTGAGCTGTGCCCACCCTGGGCAAAGGGGGCGCTATAGGCCGGAGTTTGGGGCAGCCGGAGCCTTGCTCCAGACCAGTCAAGAGGCGCTTTCACCTACAAAGTTTGGCTAGGCGGTGCGCCGGGACGTTCGCCCGGGAGCTGCACTGGGCACACTCCGGAATGTACCCCCTCTGAGCCACCGGGTGGTCTGGACCCTTGAAACCGCCCACCCTCGGGGACACCGCCCGCTGAATGCAGGGGACCTCCCTCTGTCCACCCCACCAACCGCAAATTCTGTCTGATCGAGCGCACGGCTTCCAGCGCCCGCCTTCTTTCCACTGTGCGCTTTTGTTTGCTTGACCCCTGGCCCCCGAAACTCGCGGCTAATAGAAGCGAAGCTCCATTAGCATTTAGAATGAAAGGCACAGACTTTCTTAATTCCTCGGGGGCATTCACGCATTCGTTCCGAACCTCCTATGCAACGTGTAAAATGTGTATTTGAGGGGTGGGAGCAGGCGGAGTTGGAAAATGGCTATTTTCCGCTCGTGCACACTCACTGACCCCAGATTCAGGCTGAACTCGTTCCTCGAGCGTTCTATCTTTGGTTTCCCCGACTTCGGAAACCCGGAACCAACTGTAAGTGGAGAAAGATCAATCTCTAGCCGACTACAGGCTGCGGGACACTTAGCTTCAGAAAACAACCACCGAAGGGCGCGGTGGGCGAGAAAACAACCTTCCCTCAACTTCCCCCAAGACAATATGACTCGAAGCCCAGGAATTTCATCGCCCCTAAAGCATTTTTATTTACTCTGATAAAAATGTTGTGTAATTAACTAGCATTTCTACAAGTACCCATCCCCCAGCCCATTTGCACAGGGCACAGTTCCCACCACCACCATCACCACCAGCAGCAGCCTGGTTTCAACGCCATCTCTGTCCTCTCTCCGTGTGTATAGAGCCCACTGCGGGAGAGCGCAGCCCGGCAAGCCCGGGCGCTGAGCCTGGACCTTCAGCGAAGTCGCGCATTACCGCCGTCGCTTCACCTAGCCGGACATCCCCGCCTCCTACACTCTCAGCCTCCGCTGGAGAGACCCCAAGCCCCACCATTCAGCGTGCAAGATACCCTCCAGGTAGGTCTGATGGCCGGAGCCCTTATTTAACCTCTTGAACCGGAGGAAATGGGTAGAGAAACCATCACCCAGCGGGCAGACTGGTCAACTTGCCCAATACCAGTGACTGCTGGCCCCGCGTTTCACAGCACAGGTGGCTTCCTGGCACGACACTCCTCCGTATACCACACCCTGTTGTTACCAAGTGCATCAGCCAGATTAGGCGTAGCATTTCTCAAAACGTTTTTTCCTTAAAAAATATGTGAATACTCCGATAGATCTGGATTTTTTGTGCCTTTTAATGTCTTGATTTTTTTACCCTCCCTTTATACCCAGCACGGGTGTTTAAAGAGCAGTGGGGAAGATTTTTATTTGTTTAAGAAACAAAATCATTTTGAGTGCAGAAATGAGAACTGAAAAAGCTCAGGGGAGAAAGGAAACATTTGAGTTGGAAAGCCAAGGTGGAGATGTGAGTTTGGCAAAAGGGAAGGGCCTCATTTTGGGCCCACAGCATCTCTGTACAAATGTGTAAAATTCCTTTCTAAGTGTCAGGCTGGTTGGTGTAGGCACCTGAGATCTGCAGATAACTGGAACACATTGGCAGCAAGCTCTCTGTCAGCTGGAAGCTTTAGGAAGAAAGACAAAGGAGAGCAAGGGGCAGGAATGACAGCAAAGGATGACAGAAGAGAAGGGACAGATCCTAGCTGTATGAAAGAAGAAAAGATGAAAAAGACCAGCAGCATTCTTTCTTTCAAATGATTTAACCCTCTATTTCATACAAATATTACTGGTCACTGAAACTAGCAAGTGTGTTCTTTAAGGCCCTGCTTGAAAAAGAAGACTGGCTTGAACTGGCCTCTCCTCATCACTGCTTCTTCCAACAGGCCCTCATCACCTTTTTTCAAGTCGAGATTTCATCCCATACACGCATGACTCAATCAGATTTGGAAATGTGGGTAAGAGAAAGATGTGGAAGGAAATATGAGGTGCTGACTTTTCTATTAGTCACAGCTTCGCACCATACACTCCAAGCAGAGGTTATGCACCTGGGTTTCCTCTGGCTCAGAAAAACCAACCACCAGAAACAGCCCATGTTACCACCTTTGACTTAGCCATAAAGAAGGGAAATTGATCAATCATCGACTAGGCAGTAACTCCTAGGGCCTTCTCACCCAACTCAACCTCTCTGAATAGTAAGCACTGTGGAAACCAGTTGCTTTGGGGGACCAAAGTGGCAGAAAAACCAAATCTGTTTCCTTTCGTCATGAGAGTATACCCAGAATAACTTGCCTGCTATGAGAGCTGGTAGCTGTTGTCATAAAACAGCTACAACATATCTTATTAGTCAGAACTGAGAGAATATTGCATCTATATCATGTATATATGTATGTATACACATACATGTACACATTATAAGAGATAGTAGCTTTAGTGGGCGTGTTGTTGCAACTGATCTTTTCTTTGCAGATGGCTTAAACTCCCCCAAGTCCATTTCCTGGGCCTACATGCCCACCTCACCACCTAACTGGCTGAAGTCATCAATAAGGGTCCAGTTTGTTCAGGCAGCTAATCCTGTTTGGGGGAGTGGGTGGAAACAGCAACCACAAAGTGTGTGGGCAGCTTCAGTTGGCACTCATAAAATGTTAACGTGTCACCGCCTCCCTTGGCTAGTAAGTCCCACGCAGGACATCTTTTTTACTAACTCACAGGTTTATAAATCAATGTGTGTGTGTGTGTGTGTATGTGTGTGTGTGTGTGTGTGTCTGGGAAAACAAATGCCTTCTTTTCCCCAAAATTAACCGTCAAGCATTCATTTAATGATTTATTTGTGTTGTCTCTAGCTAGAGAGGACTCAACGCCACTTTTGAAAACACCTGAACTTGTCAGGGAAACCACCTAATTCCCAGATCTGGTAGAAAACTGGCAAGGGAGAGTAAATGGGTGTAGAAGTCCCCAGGAAGCAGGTTGTGGCCGGGTTCTGTGGTCCCTTCGGCAGTCAGGGATTGGGCTGTCTTCCCCAGAAGGCAAGCATGGGGCTTCATTCTGTGATAGCAGAAGAGGATGCCACTTCCTCTCTCTTTCCCAGATTAGAGAGAGCAGTGAATCCAGCCCGGCCTATTAGCTGGCAAGCCAGTATGGACTGGTTTCTGAGACCCTTTGCGCTGTCCCTTACAGATATGCCCTGCGTGCAAGCCCAGTATAGCCCTTCGCCTCCAGGGTCCACTTATGCGGCGCAGACGTATGTCTCCGAGTACGCCCCGGAAATCATGAACCCGGACTACGCCAAGCTGACCATGGACCTCGGCAACTCGGGGATCATGGCCACGGCCACGACGTCCCTGCCCAGCTTCAGCACCTTCATGGAGGGTTACCCCAGCAGCTGCGAACTCAAGCCCTCCTGCCTGTACCAAATGCCCCCGTCCGGGCAGCGGCCTCTGATCAAGATGGAGGAGGGCCGCGGGCATGGGTACCACCACCACCACCACCACCACCACCACCACCACCACCACCAGCCGCAGCAGGCGCAGCAGCCGTCCCTCCCTGCGCCCTCGGGCCCCGAGGACGAGGTGCTGCCCAGCACCTCCATGTACTTCAAGCAGTCCCCGCCGTCCACGCCCACCACGCCGGGCTTCCCGCCACAGGCGGGGGCGCTGTGGGACGACGCGCTGCCCTCGGCGCCCGGCTGCCTCCCGCCCGGCCCGCTGCTGGACCCGCAGATGAAGGCGGTGCCCCCGGTGGCCGGCGCGCGCTTCCCGGTCTTCCACTTCAAGCCGTCGCCGCCGCACCCGCCCGCGTCCAGCCCGGTGGGCGGTCACCACCTCGGCTACGACCCGACGGCCGCCTCCCCGCTCAGCCTGCAGCTGGGGGCCGCGGGCAACCAGGCGGCGGCGCTCGAGGGCCACCCGTACGGGCTCCCGCTGGCCAAGAGGACGCCCACGATGACCTTCCCGCCGCTGGGCCTCACCGCGTCCCCCACGGCGCCCGGCCTGCTCGGGGAGAGCCCCAGCCTGCCTTCGCCACCCAACCGGAGCTCGGCGTCCGGCGAGGGCACGTGCGCCGTGTGCGGGGACAACGCCGCCTGCCAGCACTACGGGGTGCGCACCTGCGAGGGCTGCAAGGGCTTCTTCAAGGTGAGCGCCCCCTGCCTCCTGCAGACGCCCCTCCCCCCTGCAGTCAGCCCCCCCCAAGGAGGCCAGCTTCTGAGTGGGCGTTGGCACCATTCCTTGCTGTCCCCAGATTGAGACATATTCCCATTTCCATTGCTAACACTTCAGACGCATTTCTCTTGGAGCGGGGGAGGGGTTAAATAGAGGTCCACGGACAACAGGCTGTCTAGATGGGCTTATGCGATCTGCCAACCTTCTACCTAGATAGGACCTTGTGATTGTTGGTTGTTTTTTTTGTTTGTTTGTTTGTTTGTTTTTTGGGTTTTTTGTTTGTTTGTTTTTTGGTTTTTTTTTTTTTTTTTTTTTTTTTTTTTTTTCGGACAGGGCTTCTGCAGATTTCCAAAAAGTGTCCAAACTTCATTCATTCCTTCTCTGGCTTTGCTGGGTGTCTAAGAGGTTATACCCTGTGTGGCAGGCCCCATACATTTGTGCCTCACTATTCACGTGAAGAGCTGGGCGTCTAGCATCAGAACTGCCTGAGATTGAATCTTGGTGGCTCACTGGCTGTTTTTATTCAGTGTTTTGAGGTAGATGATTATCTGTGTTTCGCAGAGGAGGAAAGGAAGGTTCACAGAGGTGGCCCAGCTCTCCTAGACATACAAAGTGAGACTGAGGCAGGAGGCCAGCTCATGTTCCTCTGCTCCCAGAATGAAAGCCTTTGTATTGCTTTGTAGTGAGTGGCACTGCAGGGGTGGTTGGCTACAGGCAGCTTGGAATAGCTCCCTCCAGAGGAGAGAGAAGTTTGACCTCCTCAATCTACAAGGTCCTCTAGGAGCCTTGCTTTCCTGCCTCTGAATGTGCGTATGCACACACATACATACACACCCCACAGTACCAGGTCTTCACATTATTCACTCTCTCATAAACCCAGAAGAGAATTTTAGAATAGGAGGACCATCAGGCTGCTCAGACTTTATCAAAGAGCTGAACTCCAGAGAAGTGTGGCCTTAGGCAGGCTCATGCTTCTAATCTACTTTGCATGTGGGATGTGCCCAGCTGGCTCCTCTTGACTCCGGAGTTGGACGATCTTTCCACTGCTGGTGGGGGAGGCTTCATTCGCTATTTGCTCTGCTTTCACCATTGAGTCCCAGATGGTCCCAAACGTTTCTGTGCCATTCTCTTCACTCCCTACCTTACTGACGTTAATTCGGGCATTTGCAGACCCACACAAATTACATAAGAGAAGTGGGCTGCCGATTGGGTAAGTAGGATTTGCGAGACCAATAGGATATATCCGGGAGCCTGCTGGAACTGAGCTCAGAAGAGTCAGATAGGAAACCCAGTCTGTCATCTACCAATTTATAACATTAGACATGACTAGATCTTTCTAGATCTTAGTTTCCAGATCCATGAATGACATTCAGAGATGGATTGCATAAATAAGATTTTAAAAAGATATACTAAACAATAGTCTGATTACTAAATTAAAACTGCAAAGCATTTATGACAATGTGCATGTTTGTGGGTGGAAATATATACCAACAAGCAACAGTTGTCTTTGATGTGAAAATAGTTATCTTATTATTAATTGAACTCCCATAGACAAATGAAAACATGCCTGGGGAACAACTTTGCATCTGGCTACACAGGCTTATGATGCCTTAAAACTTGGACTCAACCTCCTCACACCCTTTTTTTTCCTGCAAATTTCAAAATTTTATTACTTTGGAAACAGAAAAACCAATGCATCTTAAAGCCTCATTTTGCAAAAAGGGCTGAACTTTGAATTCCACTGTTTGGGAAGGCCTCACACCCTTTTTTTAAAAAGTCATTTAAGTTTGTCTTTGTCCTCCATGTTAGACAACAAGCCCAGGGACTTAAAGCTTGCTAGGCAAGTGCTCTACCACTACGTTAAATCCTCAACTTTCAGGTTAGCCTTTTTTTTTTTTTTTTTTTTTTTTTTTTTTTTTTTCACCAGGGCTATTTCCACCCAATTGCATTCTTTTAGCAGATTTGGTTTTTATAGAATTTTAGCTGAAGGATGGTGACCAGACAACAGGAAGAAAGAAAAGAAACTCAATCAAAAGAATTACGAATACCCTCCAAATTGGACTATTCCTAAATAATGGGGAACACATCAAAGCATGGAATTGGAGATATATTCCAAATCTAGAATGTCCATTTAGTATTCCCCAATAGCTTTCCTTTTCTGCAGCAATCCCTCGAAAACAAATCTATACTTGAAATGGTGAAGGCAGGCCGAGATAGAACGGCCTACAGATCTGTTAATTAAAGAAATGGGAGCAGGTTTTACCCAGTGGCTTTCTACCATTAAATTGAATTCTTTAAAAATGTGACATGAAGTGCAGTTAATGATGGGAATTCAGTGATTGAACCATAACGATCTCTCACTGTCCTTAAACTGTGCCGGCACACACAGATGTGAGGAAGGCTCCAGGTTATTGGAAAAATGTATACCTGAAGCTAAACGCCAGCAGCTCTTAAATTGGCATATTGCCTTGAGGATAATGGGGAGAAACGGAGTGTTAGAAATGACTAAATGTTCAATGAAAGAGAGCTTCGGTCAGGAAGCACCAACCTTCTATCCTTAGAAATTGCTAAGAATGGAAATGCTAGAAACCAGAAGCATGTTTATCTCTCAAAAGTCTGGATTTTGAACTGGGCAGAAATGTCTTTAGACTTGACCCAAGCTGACTTCGTTTATGCCTTTGATGTGTTACCTTTGTAACTCAGGAGCTGTGTCCTCATATGACATTAAAAGGTGACAGGGTAAAGCTGAAATGAGAGATAAGAATCCCGGGAAATAAAAGGTTAAAAATAAGGCTAGAATTATGAACTCAAGATAAGTCATAAAGCCCAAGATACCTGGATTTTTTTTTAAATGTAGCCCTGACTCCCTAAGTTAAAATTTTCTACCTTGTATCTATAGGGTTGTACAGATTCAGGTAATTTTTTAGTAATTTCAGTCTAATGATAAAAAAGCATTCATTTGCACAAATGTTTTCAATTAAAAATAAGCATTCTTTCACATTTGGATCACAAGATATGTTTAATTATTTCTCCATGTGTCGCTCCAAAATTCTATGTGATTCAGAAAAATATGATGTTATTTTGATCTCCAAACCCAAGTTTTGGATGTGCCTTTTACAACGTGCTTATTTTAGTGCCAATGTCAATAGTCATTTACAAAATATAGGAATTCTCCCTGAACATATATGGCTGTCCTATTTCTTCCTTTCTCTTGTTCTTATTTGTTCTTGGGCTTTCTTTTTTTCTTGGACATGATAGCGATTTTTATGATAGTGATTTTGGGGTTTGCTATCAAAAATCGGAAATGGCCCATTTATTATAGTTATCCCTTAAAGACAAAGTTAACTATATAGACCAATTAAGTGGATTTATTTTTTAATTAAAATGTTATTTCCTCTATGTTTTAATAAGACAAATTCTGATTTTTTTATGGTTTCATCTCTATTGGTTAACAAAGCCAGTTCCTGTGATATTTGACTTACAGTAGTGATAACATACAAACTACATCCCAGATAATTTTGATTTTATTTTAATAAGGTCAGCAATAATCAGGGGAGTGGAACAAGTAGAAAATTGTTCCCAAAGGGATATTAAAAGTGAAGATAATCTAATCCTCCAAGGTGTGATATGTTGACCTGGTAATTTCAGATATGATTTTATCATTCAGAGTTGGATGCCTCCTGAGACTTGCTTCAGAACAACCCAAGATGATTTTCACTGTCAGCAGCTAACACTAATAAAATTGTTTTTCCTGCAGGCTAGCGTGTTAGGAAATTAAATTTATCTAATTATACGAATTGCACTGTCGCTTTTCACATTGTAATTAAAATATGTCTTGTCAGGTCTTACCGCTTTCCAGAAACTATTAGTTGACTATCTCTGTATTGTATTTTCTCAGAGAACAGTGCAGAAAAATGCAAAATATGTTTGCCTGGCAAATAAAAACTGCCCAGTAGACAAGAGACGTCGAAACCGATGTCAGTATTGCCGATTTCAGAAGTGTCTCAGCGTCGGGATGGTTAAAGAAGGTGAGGACATATCAGTTTTGGGGGGGGGTTGTGTGTGTGTGTGTGTTTTGTTTTGTTTTGTATTGTTTTTTGGCTGTGTATATCTCATACACAGGGAAATCTGTTAATATTTTCTGTTTCTCCTTCCTTCCTACATTTTCTTTCTAATGGTGTATATTTACACTTAACTGTCATTGAGGACCACTTACTCTAATTTCTCAAAATCAGCCATAGGACTTCAGTTCTTCGTTCAAAATCTTCATTAGGAAGATTTTGAGGGCTACTTTGTTATGAAATGTAAGTATAGAATGTCTTCTTTTTCTCAGCTTGTTTCAATCTCCTTCAATCATCCTGGATCATTATTCCTAACTTATTGCCACTTTGAAACAGTTGATCTCATTAATTTTGGCCAAACTCTAATAATGTGTTGGAATTCCTTGTCATGATTTATGCCTGTTCAGTAAACAATCTTAAAGCATTGCTTTTTCTCTCTCTCTCCGCAGTCGTGCGTACAGATAGTCTGAAAGGGAGGAGAGGTCGGCTGCCTTCCAAACCAAAGAGCCCATTACAGCAGGAACCCTCTCAGCCTTCTCCACCGTCTCCTCCGATCTGTATGATGAATGCCCTTGTCCGAGCTTTAACAGACTCAACACCCAGAGATCTTGATTATTCCAGAGTAAGTTCTGTGCATGCCTTCAAATAACTGATCATGATCCTCTGTTCGTGACAAGAAGCCATAGCAAGAGTCGATCAAATGACTTTGTGCCTGACACCGTGCTGGTCAATTTTCCTATCTTTTCTGCATTTTTTTTCATTTCATTTAGCAATTAATTAGCACCTTCACTGCACCAGATCTTTTTTGCCTTATTGAATCTCTAAGTGCCTTAACAAATGACACTGACAGCGCTGCACCTGTCATACCTATTGTAGGATTCCCATGGTGGCGCTCGTGGAAAAAAAGTGCACAGGTGAACCACCATTTGTAGAGTTCTTTCCAGATCTAGAGAATGTAACTACTGCCCCAGAAGGGGTTTTTGAACATCAATCACAGAAGGAATGATAAAAACATTTCATTTCAAAAACCATAAATGATTACCAGTATTGTTATATTAGCCAAAACACATATCAATCAACACTTTAATTTCATGTGGGCTATACTAAAATCTCACTGGTACAAACTCTGCAAATTCTCCCCAAATTTGGATAAAGCAGAGAAAGAGAGAGAGAGCACAGAAAGGATTTTCTAAGCAATTGTACAAATATTAACGTGAGGCCATTTGTTTAAGGAAATTGAAAAGCAAACTTTTAGTAAACCAGGGTCTGGCTGAAGAGCAGAGAGAGGAATCATGATTACTGAATAACATTTGCAAGCTAAACATTGTGGCACTCTGCCTTATTGTACCATTTACACAGCCATGAGCCACAGGGAGCATTATCTCCACTTGAAGACAAAAAAAGCTTAGCAACATAGATGAAGAGATGCTGGAGTCATGTCTCCTATTGGTTGATCTGGTTGGCAACTGCTACCACATTGCTTTCCCCCTGGCTAGTGCTGCACTTCCAGCATCAGGCTGAGTGTCTAGCACAGAGCACGAGTGTGTCTTTGCTATGTGCTGTGTTGACAGAAAGGATGGGTGTACCTGCTGTGATTTCCCTGACCCTCCACCATCACAGGCAGCAAAGCCCCTCTCCACGCCTGATCACAAGACTCCCTGTGCATAGCATGGTAGATCCTCAGCACCAAAGGTTGAGGACTCTTACTCTGATTGCAAGTAGCTTCTCTTGACTAAAGTCAAGCCTCAAATAATAACATAACAGAATAATGCAGTCATAAAAGCTCAGACTTCAGAAATAGGCAAGCCTGTATCTAAATTCTAATACCAGCATTCACCAGATGGGTGATCTTGAGTGATAAATTCAGCCTTTCAGTACCTCAATTTCCTCATCTGTACAGTGAAGTAATATTTCCTGCCTCATGGGGTTGTTTGTGAAGATGAATTATAATGGTATTATTTGTCAAAGCTTTAGCATAGTGCCCTGTGTATTGTTTGCTTGGTCAAACTTTTCTGTGCTGTCATTAGTCAGTTGTACTTATAAGTACGAACACTACTCAATCAGGCACCATGCAATAACATCATTTAAGGTAGGTATTATCTCCATGGTTTAAACTAGGTGACTAACCCAAGGTCACAAACTAATAATGCAGTCGAAATCAAATCAGGAGCCAAGTGTATCAGGCACAAAGTCTATGTTCCTTAAGGCCTCGCCTCACCCGCCTCTGAAGTTAGTTGAAGTTAGAAGAGTATTTCTTTTTTATTTATACAATTGTGCATGTGTGCGTGTGTGCGTGTGTGCGTGTGTGTGTGTGTGTGTGTGTGTGTGTGTGTGTGTGTGTATGTGTAGAACCACGGGCAAATTCGGGAACCACCATGGACTGCCTCCACCTCCTCCTTGTTTACTCTGCCCTACCAGGACTAGAAACGCAGGCCACCCTGCTTCTGCCTGGCGTCTATATGTGGGGTCTAGGATCTGAACTCAGGACCTTCCACCTGCAAGGCAGAGGCTTAACCCCTGAGCCACCTCTCCAGCCCCCTAGAAGAGTATTTCTGAGTGAATCCCTCCCAAAAAACCCCACCCCATCCCTCTCTCTGCATTATGAAGCTTCTAGTGCCATCTTGACTGAGGCTTGCAATCTGACCTTGTTCCAGGGTACTTATTTGGCTTTGCTATTGATGGTCAACCCAGAGAAATTGCCCCCAAAGTGATATTTTTGTCCTCCTCCCAAATTATCTAATTATCAGTCTCTAGGGCCCAATTACTCATTTAGTGGCAAAGTCTCCCGAGCACTTTGAGTTGTCCCAGCTGGGAACCTTCTCCATACTGAAAAATCAATCAAAGAACAAGACCATGTTTGCTCGCCTCTGTGCTGTTCGGTCTGTTAGTCCAGAGTCATCATCCTCATCAACAAACATTTATCCAATTTAATTGTTAGCTTTGTCCTAAATAGCAGATTGCCCATGCCAGAGTCTGGGTCACACTGATACTACCTTTGAGACCTGGCTCCATTTTGCAAAGCATATTTATTTTAATTGCATTGTTTTCAAATCAGGTTGAACTTCATAGCTTGGGTTCTCCTGCTTTTAGATAGCTTTACAAAATTATCAAGAATTGGACCAAAGTCAACTAAATTAAAAGACTTTTTAAAAAATACAGTGAGCTTTCATCAGAAAACTTGGAAGAAGACACAGGAGCATGCTGATCACATTTGCAGATGACAGAAAGCTGGGAGGGATCGCTAATATGATGGATGTCAGTATCAACATTCAGAACGATCTCGACAGGTTGGAACAGGAAGGGCTGAAACCATCACGAAGAAAGTTAACAAAAATAAATGTGAAGCTCAACATTGAGAATTTTTTTTTTTGAGAAAAGGGAGAGCCTTGGCTTGTCAGTGGTTCATTCAGTTTATTCCACAGACACTTAGTATGATCCAACCAAGTGTAATTGTGTGTGTGTGTGTGTGTGTGAGAGAGAGAGAGAGAGAGAGAGAGAGAAGAGGGATGCCAAACTACCTACTAAAGTGTGGGACTAAATTAAAGGTTGTAGGGACTCTGTCGATCAGACTATACCAAGAATTCCAATCCAAGGAGTTCAATCCAAGATGGGATTTAAGGGGAATGTAGATAATGCTGTTTCTGGGAACTGATAAAATATGGCTGGAGGAAATGGAAATGCACAGATAGGAAGGGAGAGGGATTGTGGAAATTAGGTCACTCTTTTTCCCTGCAGGGGAAAAAAAAAAAGAACTAGTCTTGCACCCCTACCCCCAGCAAATGTAAAGAGAAACAGCAATTTACTCAAGGATGAGCTGTCTTGGCCACACCAGTGAGGTCAGCAACCCAAGAGTAATGTAGGAGTATGTATGGTGGGATTCTCTGCAGGACGAAAGGTTGTTTTGGGTGACATTCAGCCCCTTTCGACTCTTGAGATTTGATGATTCTTATTGTTTCTAAATGTCAGTGCTTACATATGCAGAAACATATATATATATATTAGGTTAAATAACTTGGTTTTATCCAGACTAACCTTGTTTTATTATCTATTGAAACATTAGAATCGGGCTGATGTCTCAGTTGGTAAAGTGCTCATCACACAAGTATGAAGACTTGAGTTCAGATCCCCAGTACCTACGACAACAGCAGGCTGTAGCAACATACACCTGTAATCCCAGTACTGGGGGAAACAGACAGGAAAATCCCTAGCTAACTAGTCTAGCCAGCAAACAATTTCCAGGTTTAATGAGAGATCCTGTCTCAAAAATAAGGTAGAGGGCACTGGAGGAGACCTCTGGACATTGACCTCTGGATTCTACTTGCACACCCACCTATGTGCACACACATGTGTATAAACCTATATGAACATATACTTGTATATCCCCATACACACACAAAACATTATAGTACAAAAATGAATGAAACAAAACAAATTCATTGAGTGCCTATGTTGAACCAGGCACCATCTTATAGAATTTCACCTAAGCCTTCAGCTCTGTGTCACAGAGCTTAGAGTTGCTTTCATTGAAACTAAACTTTCACAATACTTTGCCCTTGAAAGTTTGTGTTTAAGTTTGCTTAAGATAGTCAAATTCAACCCCCATATTTTCAAGTCAGTAGATTCAGGTGTAAAGTGGGAGAGGCCCTGTTGCCTAAGATCAGAGGCAGGCCTAGGAGGACATGCAGATCACATCATTCAAGATGGTACTTCTACGCATCAGGCTGCCCTTTCAATTTTATGAAAATTTATCAGATTTTTAAAAATAGAAACTTTGTGAGAATAAAGTAAAAATTTACTTGGAAATACTCATTTACGGGCCTGGGAAGGTAGCTCAGTGGTTAAAGTCTTGGCCTTGAAAGCAAAAGAACCAGAGTTTGGATCCACAGATCCCTAATAAAAATGTTGCGTAGATATGACTGAAGTCTGTAATTCCAACCCTGGAAGAAGGAGCCTGGGAAACCCCAGAGCAAAGCTATAAAGAGGTAGAACAATTCAGGATGATTCCCTGTGTAACTCTTAGGCCTCCACAGACACACACACTCAAATATATCCTTGTATACACTCATGTGCATACATACATCCAACCAATGCATGTGCATACACACACACACATACACACACACAATTATACATATATAAAAGAAATTAAAAGTGAAAACAAAGGAATATTTTCTGTTTATTTATAGCCACCTGGTTGATGTTAATGTTTTAACGTGTATCTGCAACTTACTGCATGTTAATAGGAAGTCTCCCTAGCAAGTTAGTCTAAGAGTGGTTTAGTCCAATACAACCTATTAAGGGTATTATCTCCTTCTCTCCCCCTTCTTCCCCTTCCCCCCAGTGAATTAGGCCAATAGAAAAAGAAGATAGCTTCTGCCAACCAAAGGGTTTTAATCTGCATGGATCAGCATATGTGCCTTAAAGGTAGAAATGGAGCGAGTCGTTTTCTCCCCGTCTGTGGAAAAAGGAAGAGTTTTGTTCCAAGTCACAGAGGGAATGAATGTTTCAAGAGGCCAGGATAAGAGCTCCTGAGCTCCGTGACGCATTCCTGGCTCTGGGACCTTCACTTCTCCTCCGGGCCAAACTTCTCTCCCTCAAAAATGAGCTCAGATCATTGTGCATCAACGCAGTCAAAACATGTCACGTTTGATTTGTTTCTCCCTGAAATACTGCTATTCCTTGCCCCACAGTTGCTTTCAATTTAGCAATCTGAGTATGTATAGACACTGGGCTTGGCTTCAGCGCCTGCATAAGTACTAATGAGATAACATACTTAATGTCCTCATTAGGTGGTCATTCCAAGTAGTTTTCAGCACACTAGGATGTTTCCTGGTCATTGGTACCACTTAGTACAGAAACAGCCTGCAAGTACGAGAACTATTGCTCAGATATAGCCAGGCACCAGCAAATGCCACTTAAATGTTAACAAGATAGCCTATATATAAGAAGTAATGTGACCCACATGTTAGACCCCCAAACAGAGCAGCCTGAAGACTACAACATATTTCTCCTGAAGCTTCTCAGAAGACACTTTCTAACCGCACCAGTTAATTCACTGGATGACTTCAGGCCAACTCCTACCCCTCGGGGGTCCTCAGTTTCTTCATTTGAGTGATGATGGAGAGATTGTAGCCATCATAGCCCCTTTCAGCCTTCTCATTCCCTGACCCTCCAGCCACTACCCCGACTACATACAAACAGTTCCTGTGCACAGACAGGCTTGCATCTCCGTGAGGGTGGAAACCAGACTCCCTCAGAAAGAACAGCCAGAATTGCTTTAAAATTCGGGCTCCTACTCAGATCTACTGAATCAGACTTGAAAGGAGAAGGAGACAGGCAGGAAATCTTCACCCTGACGATGATTCTTTGAGAGTCACCGATATTATAGTTTCATAAGAGCAACTCAATTTTACATTGAATTTTCCAGGTTTTTAATTATTTTATTTTATTTTATTTCTGGTAGGGAGTGAAATGGGATGAGCAAGGCAAAGTCTCCAGGAAGCAATGAATTCATTCTTTTTTTTTTTTTTTTTTTTTTTTTGTAATGGCTGCTGGGTGTAAAGCTCTGTTCTAGGGCAGCGGCATGTGAACGATGGAACTTCACAAGGTTCTGCCCATGAGCTTGCACATCAGTGAGAGAGAAAAAAGGAACATGTAATCCTTCCATGATGCCATTGTGGCAAAAGGGGAGCTTTTGAGTTTTGCTGTTTGGGGGGAAAATGGCAGGCACTTAGATACGAAAAGATGAAATTCGAGAGGAAATACATTCATTGCCAATATTTAAAATGCCACTTTTTTTTTTACATTCATGCATGTGGTGTGAGTGTTTACATGTGTGTGGACACATGCATGTGGAAGCTAAGACTGAGTTTTGATATCTTCTTCATCACTCTCCACCTTATATATGGAGGGACGGTCTCTCACTGAACCCAGAACGAGCTGTTTTGGCTAATTTGGTTAACGTGCTTGCTCTGGGGATCCCCCATCTCTGCCTTCCATGCATTGCGTTTACGGGCCCGTCATCACACCCACCCAGATGTCACATGGGTCTTAGGGTCCAATTCTAGTCCTCAAGCTAATACAGCAAGCACTTTATCTACCGAGTCATCTTCCCAGCCCTAAAATGCCATATTTTTTAAAGTATGAGAGTCTGAAAATGTGTACACACAGTTTGACCCCTAGATAGTCATGTCTATAATTCTTAGAGCTATAAAGACCCAGAGAGAAGTAATGCACTAAGGATAGAAAACGCAACATATCCTCGGGATATTTCATAGACAGCCAGGGCTGAAAGTGAGGTGAATGTTCATTCTCAGTGTGTGACAGACATATCACTTGGCTAACTTGTCAGAGTGATTTTCTCTACATGACTGACTTCTTACAGGCATAGGCCATTGCTGAAATCTGACTTGCATGGTGGTTACTACTAAACTCGGAGTGCAGACTTGCGTTGGTTTAAATCACACTTATTGCTGTTGTTTGCAGCTCTAGATTCTCTTTCCTCCTTTGGAGGAATCTCCTTTTCACCTTGACTCTCAGAGAATGTAATGCTGCATCTCTGACTAGTGCTGAAGCCAGATTCTGATAGAACAAGTATCCAGATAGGCTGAGATTAAAAATTAACATCAACTGCAGAGAGAGTTCATTTGAAAACTCTTTCTGTATTTGGCCTATGTTTGAATGGAATAAGCATTGAACAAATATTTTTAGATTTTTTTTATTCCCAGACCATGGGAATGAACAACAAAAGGAAGAGTTGGGGTCCTGTTCTTCCTCCCATGGGTCTAAATGGCTAAGCTAGACAGAGCATGTGGAGGCTTTGTTCCATAGCATTAAACCATGGGTTCAATAATACATGTCGCCCTGCATCCTGAGTCATTAGAAGCTGACCCTCTGGTCATCACTTACTGGTGACTCTGGCTACATCCAATTTGGTTCCAAAATTCTGGGGCTTGGGCCAGAAAGCCTAGAGAGTCTGGCTGTAGTCATTTGGCTTTGCTGGGCTCCATCAAAGAGCCAAGGCAGGCAGGGTCTGCTCTTCACAGAGCAAGAAGCCATGAAATGTAAGCCTAGCAAGCCTGGAACCTGCCGAGAACCCTGGGAAAAGCAACACACTCTGCTGCATTCTAAGCCACTACTAGAAACAGAGCTGTTGTTTCAGAGGAAGTCAATATAGGAAAGAGGAAAGCTGTAGACCCCATTCCCAGAGGAAGCCTGTGTCCTTTGCCTTTTGTTCTCCATTTAACCCACTATTTAAAAACAAAATGGTAATGCATTGCGTCAAATTTTAGACCAGTGATATCATACCGGTATGATATGTTGGGGTGTGTGCACATATGTGTACAAGAGGGCATGGGAATATGTGTACCTGTGGAGACCAAGGATGACTTTGAGAATCATCCTGAATTGCTCTACAGCCTTATTGCTTTACTTTGGGGTTTCCTGGCTCCACCTTCTAGGGCAGGCATTACTGCTATCATTTCTGCTTGATTTTTTTTTTTTTTTTTGTCTTTTACGTGGGATCTGGGGATCCAAACTCAGCTCCTTTTGCTTGTGCAGTGAAGACCTTAACCCACGAATCATCTCTCCAGCCCCACATTTGGCTTTTGAGCCTCAGAAATAGCCACTGTGATGAGGATCTGAATTTTAATTTTTATCTAATTTTTATGATATAAAATAGCTACAACTCTTGAGTCTGGTGATACATGGCCGTCTGGACTCTGGCAAGGAGAAGCTCAATCTACATCAAACACACACACTTTGGGATTTAAACCATAAAATTATATCAATAGCAAGCAAAGATCATTCTTTTTTCATTTATGTTGGTGAGTGTGTGTCTCCAAGTTCATGTGGCCAGGTATCCAAGTGCTGACATCAGAAGTCACTGTTGGAAGCCTAATGTTCTCCATCTTAGTTTTTGAGACAAGGTCTCTCACTGTATTTGGAGCTTATCATTTGTTGGGAATAGAGGAGCCATGGCTCAAAATCAACCTGATGTTACAGGATCTTAGAAGGCCACGGTGAAGATTAGAAACCTCTGCTTCAATCGGATCCCAATTCAAAAAAGATGGAAAGTGAGAGAAGGTGACACTTCAGTCGGTGTCAGAACTATTCTTGTCAGTGTCCTCACTGTCATCTGATCTTTAGCTCACCATGGACCGCGGGCTCTTCCCAAAGCTGGTCATGAACCTCTAGGAATAACCTGTCTCCAGGATTAGAACTACACCTACTATGCCCAGCTATTATGTGGGTGCTAGAGACCTGATCCAAATGTGGGCCCTCATGCTTTCATGGCAGGCTCTCTACCCAAGCAGCCATCTCTTCAGCTCCTATTCTTTTTTATTAACTAATTCCTTGACTTGCAAGCTTCAGTTTACATGAACATCTTCAACCTCAAATCAGTCTACTAGGCCTGTTCCCAGAGTTTTTGATGGGGTGGGTCTGGGATGGTGCCTAAGGTTGTTGTTTCTAGAATATTCTCAAGTATTGCTGATATCACCGGTCCACAGCAACACACTTTAGCATCTTGTTGGACCACTATGCTACAGTCACTGGAGTCAGGAGACACGCTCAGATCCAAACCCATGGGGTAATTGTTTCCCTGTGGACTGTTGGGTGGAAATCATCTGGGGAGCTTTTAGAAATCCCAATGGCCAGGCCTCGGCCCAGACCACTTACACTGGTCTCTCTGGGGGCAGGAAGGACTCAGACGAGAATGCTTTATGAAGCTCCCTGGACAATTGTACTGCACAGTCAGGTTTGGAAACTGCTGCGCTGAGGGACTTGAATGGATTTCTGTGTCTACTGAGTCATAACAAAATAATTTATTTTCTGTCCCAGGGCCATTGGAGAATCTGATAAGACTGAATGCTAGCAGGCTTTATAAACTGGCATTGGTAGAGGTGGGGGGTAGATTTCGGTATAGGCAGAGCTGGTCAGCAAGTAGTGTTGGTGCTATACCCTAGAGCCAGGCTAACACTGCTGTCTGCGGTTTGCATTCTAGTACTGCCCCACTGACCAGGCCACTGCAGGCACGGATGCTGAGCATGTGCAGCAGTTCTACAACCTTCTCACAGCCTCCATTGATGTATCCAGAAGCTGGGCGGAAAAGATTCCAGGATTTACTGATCTCCCCAAAGAAGATCAGATGTTACTTATAGAATCAGCCTTTTTGGAGCTGTTCGTTCTTAGACTTTCCATCAGGTGAGTTCCGTTGATCTTCCTTCAGCCCTTCCTTCCTGGGAAGCAGTCCACAGTCCTCTGCCTGTAACGGAATCATCACTGCAAAGTTCGTTCATGAGTAAATATGAAATGTCATCTGGCGTTAAAACATTGAACAGTGTGGGGGTGAAGGTCAAGGGGATGGATAAAGAACACTAGAGTGACAGCAGGACCCCTAGATTTGTGTGTGTGTGTGTGTGTGTGTGTGTGTGTGTGTGTGTGTGTGTGTGGTTTGTGTGAAGGGGGCATCATGTGTGCCTGTGGATGCCCCTAGGGTGACATTGGGAATCATCCTGGATTGCTCTGTCTCATTGCTTTCCTCTGGGGTTTCCCAGACTCTACCTTCCAGAGCCGGAATTGCAACCACCACTTTTTCTGCCTGGGCATTTTTACATGGGATCTGGTTTCTGCATTCAGGTCCTTTTGCTGGTGAGGATTTAATCACTGAGCCGTCTTCCCAGCCCAACCCTTGGATTCTTGTCCCAGCTGTAGGAGCAGGACCTGAGCAGGTCCTCGCCTCTCTAGCAAGCCAGCTCCTTCCTGTAATGGAAGATGGGTTTGGCGCCCTCTGAAGTCGGTGGAGCTGGGAATGGCCTTATGGTTGCAGAAGGCATCTCCTGGAAGTGCAGGAACATTGGGTTTACCATATGGGTTTCTGTTTCACAAATGGCTGTGGCAGCCCCTTTGAGGGGCCTCCGAAAGTTCCCTCAGCTGAGCTCCTGGATTGTAAGATTTGGTCTAAGCTTTGGTGCTCAGTAGCAGCAAACAGAGGAAATGAAGGTGTTTCTTTTAAAGATAGGGTCTCACTATGAAGCACAGTCTGGCCTTAAGCTCACCCTATAGCACAAGCTTGTCTTGAACTTCGCAATCCTCTTGAGAGTTGAGATTTCAGGTGTGCACCCATCTCCTAGCAGAAAGTGACTTTTCAAAAATCACTTCAAAAAATGTAAACTTCATACCCAACTTTCTTTCATAGACTCCATGTGTCTTTCTTTTACTTTATTTCAGTTTTTATTCAAACAATGCATATTTCATTCTTTCTTCCTTGCTCCTAAGTAATTTGCATGTTTCAGGAGATGGTGTTACTATTTCTTAGATAGTATAGGAAAGGAAAAAAAAATCATTCACCTCTTTCTCTTTACTACCAATTTCTCCCCAGTTTCTGACTGCGATATCAGAAATCCATAATTTAAGATGCATTTCCTCATGCCTCATTCACATCTACTTTGGCATAGTAGAGTATGGAAGAAATACAGAAATCTGCATTTTTAACTCATCCTCTCTCTGAAAGCAGTAGTCAGAAGTCAAATTTAAGTTCTGAAACTGAATTATTCTGTGTGTGTCCTGGGTAGAGGGATCCATCCAACAGATGTGTGCAGTTACAGTCAGGGTGTCAGATATTAGCCTAATGCACAGCTACCGAGTTGTATGTGCATCCTGAGCAGCAGCGGGCCTGTCATCCTGGGTACAAAGCAAAGGATTAAACAGAGCAGATATGCTCCACACAGGTGGGCACCCGACCTGTCCTCCTCAGGGGGCTTTCTCTAGTGCCTAACTCCAAAAAAAGCGACACGTAACATGGTGCTCAGTAATACTTGCTGAGTGAAGGAATGAATGGGACTAGTCATTCCAGAAACACAGTTTAAAAAAAAGAGAGACCAACTCGTGAATGCAATAGACCAAGCTAGATAAATATGTAGCAAGATATTTTGAAGTTAAAGGAAAGCCAAGATTAAAGTAAGAACCCCACAGAATTCAGAATTAGTTACACCTAATCCTCCTTGCACCCTCCTGTGTGCTAGGCATGATGCATGGGCTTTCAAAAGCTCCATTTCATGTAATTCCCCCAGAAATCTTAAGAGGTTGTGATTAAACTCCTCTTTTATAGATAAGGAGAAAGAAGTCAGAGAGATGGAAGGAGTACCCAAGGTTATGCTGCTGAGCCATCGAGTCCAAGTTGAAGTTTCAGGGTGCTTTTATCCTCCAAAAGAAGACTGGAGCGATGAGGAGCATAATAGACACTATCAGGGCAGGTTCAGAAATAGTCCCCTGTGACTGTCCCCCACCCTCCTGTTTAAACTTAGGAAAGCAACACAGAATAAGGGCTTGTTTCTTGTATGGGCATTTGCACTTTCTGATTGACTACCTACAGGTACTTACAAGGACTTGATGCTTTGAGTCTACACATGTCTAGCCCCAGGCTTGCTCAGCCTCCAGCATTTAAGAACAGAAGTAGCCCCCATTCCGAGGTCCTGAAAGGAACAGTCTCGTGTTCATTGCAGAAGGAGGCTGTCATGTGACTTGTCCTGGGGACAGTTGAGCAAACATCTGTTCTGCCACATACGGCACCGATGACGGGCCAAAGGAACAATTCCATTCAAGTCCAGCTTAGTGAACCAATGAGTTTCTTGGTTTACAAAAGCCTAGGTAAAGGATTCCTTGTAGGAGCCTGGGTGGCCCCAAAATAGTGACACCCAACCTGGAAAAGAACCTTCCCAAATCTGCATATGAAGTCCCCCTTCAGTTAGCCTTCTTCCTACTAGGTATTCTAGCATTTCCTGAGACCACATATGTAGCCAGATAGCAAAGGAAAAGAGGGAAGGAGTGATTGTAATATCTTGTGGAGAGCATTGTGTGGGTAATCACAGCTGCTCTGCTTTCCAATGGTGATGGGCATGTGCTGCCCGGAGGACAGAGTTCTACACAGAGGTCATGCATTGGACTTTCCCTATATGTCTCTGAGGAAGGTTCCTCCATGTTCCATCCCAGGTAAACCAACATGTGATTCTAACAATAAGACAGTAGATGTCACAGCCCTATTTTGGGGCTGAAACTCTCAAAGGACATTAGCACAGACCAATGGTGCTGGTTATCTAGCTCCAGAGTAGTCTCGTTCATGACCATACTGTTTCCAATGCTTTGCATAGCTGTGCTGGTATCTATGTGATATGATGTTGTCTGTTATCATGTTGGCCAGACTGAAGGACCTGTTTAATGTGTCTCTTTCTCTCTCTTTTGACGCCCCCCATCCAATCCAGGTCAAACACTGCTGAAGATAAGTTTGTGTTCTGCAATGGACTTGTCCTGCATCGACTTCAGTGCCTTCGTGGATTTGGGGAGTGGCTCGATTCCATTAAAGACTTTTCCTTAAATTTGCAGAGCCTGAACCTTGATATCCAAGCCTTAGCCTGCCTGTCCGCACTGAGCATGATCACAGGTAAGCACTACCTTGCTGAGAGTCAAGGTCATCACATCTCCTTGCTCGTCCACTCCATGCCCAGGGAAGATTCTGGCCTGGGCAGTCAGACCCCAGAACAGCTAGGAAAATGACTGCCATCTTATAGAAATCCGCTAACTCTGACCTAGTTTAAGCAAAGAGACAGGCACCTGCAATTTGCCCTGAGTTTCTAAGAAAGAAGATTGATAGACTGCTTAGTTTTCCTCATCAATGAACCTATAGCATCAAAGTCTGACTCTACTGGAGTTCTCTTGGCAGTTAGACTAGCTCCTTCAAAGTGTTTTCACAAAGAATTTTCCAAAAGATGACCTTAACCAACCCGTTTCTGTGGGCTTCTTTCCAGTCCTTACCTAGACACTTAAAGTAAGTCAAAGAACTACAGACATATAGAAGATGTGGGATGTATCAGCCTTGATTGGGAAAGAACTAAAGAAATTATAGATTTGTCAAAAGTCAAAATGGCTCAATTCCATAGCTTTTAAAACTTAAGAACCAGGACATAAAACCAGGTGAAGTGTTGCTCTTGAAAGTACAAGGACCTAAATCCAACCCTCAGAACCCACATAAAAAAGCTAGGTGTGGCACTTGTTATCCTAGTCCTGGGGAGGTGGAGATAGGAGGATCCCCTTGGGCTTACTGACCCCATTAAGAAGAGCAAGTGTCTCATCCAGGACCAAAGACCTTCCAATATGTTGAATTCCAGGTAGAGGAGAGACTGTGTGTCCCCAAGGAAGTGGAGAATGTTTCTGATTGTTCTTTGGGGTCCACATATACACACACAGTTATGTACCCATAACACATGTGCATCATACGTGTGTGTGTGTGTGTGTGTGTGTGTGTGTGTGTGTGTGTGTGTGTAGTCTCCCTCTCTATCCCTTGGAGGATAAAGGATCTCCAAGGATTGTTCTGGACAGGAAGAAGAGGTGACAGTTTTTTGCACTAACTCTATGACTGTAGAGACACTGCTACAGCTCCGGTCCCATATCCTTATCATTCAGACTGGGGCTTGGTGAGGGAATGACAGGAGTTGGAGGCTCCAGAAGGAGCTAGCAAGATCTGAGACTCATCCATGTCCTTTGGGTCAGATTCAAACCTAGCTAAGCTAGTGGGGATGAAAATCAAGTCCAGATGGGATGTGTTCTAGATCAGAGAAAATATTTCTCAGGCAGGCAGTGTTGAATGCAGCTTTAACGCAGCAGGTTTGTCCTTTCTGGTGCAGTGGGGCTAGGTATTGCTTTGCCCACACACTGGGTGCATGCACTTCTTAGGGAGTCTCCCCTGAGCCAGAGTAAGCTCTATCTGGGTGCCTCTAGAGTCCAGGATGGTCACATGGCACAGTTACAAGCCAGCCACTAGCTTGTTCCCTTAGCATTTGAGTGGACCTGACTTCCTTCTCCCGGGCTTTGGTCCTGGATGAGACACTTGCTCCTCTTAATGGGGTCATCACAGTCTTCCAAGAAAGCCATTAGTGAAGCAAAACAAAGGTAATCTCCAAAGAGTATAGATTTCCCTAAGAGGGGTTTCTGATGGCTCAGCTGAGCACCGAAGAAAACAGGTGCAGTTAAAGCACAAGTGTGTAACTCCAGCGAGGCTATAATGACACTGGCCCCAAGGCCACCGTGTCCTAAAGCTCTTTGCGTCCACTTCAGAACCATTCGGCTCTTCTAATTTTGAACTAAACACTCAAAATTAGAAAGTATGGAATTGAGTTCAGTCACAAAAGACAAAGGACACAATTTGAGTTAGACTTGGCTTTCTGTAAATAAAACCAGTGCACACCCCATCGCCAGGGAAATGGGGGTGTCGGTAGCGAATCCACACATGTTCACTCACCTAGGCGCTGTACCAGATGTCACTGGGTCTCCACAGATGGTGACACACGTCTCTGGAAGAGACAACATGGATACGAAGTTTGAGAAGTGGAGTGTAGATGCAGGAGAGGGTGCCACGTGCCAAAATGGATGGGGCAACTTCTCAGAAGAGAGCACAGGGACTGGTCCTTGATCAAAGAAGAGGGTGTTTTCAGGCTTCAGTGGAAGGAGTAAGAATTTTAGGCAGAAATAAAACTTTACTGAAGCCTTGCGAAATAGGACCTCCTGAAGTGTCAGGAAGAAATGACTGAAAAATAGTGACAGGGAGAAGCCATTGAGCTAATAGGGCGTGAAGACGCTTCTACAAACATTATGTGCCTAGTGAGGCAGGTAGGGGTTGTTTTGACAGCAGTGGGGCGCGTCAGAAGGCTTTGGCCAGAGGAGCACTGTGGCCAGACTTGCATTCTAGTAAGATTGACTGTGGCTGGTTTTGAGCCCAAAAGTGGGTTAGGAAGGCAAGTAACAGGAAGACAGCAAGTCTCTCAGCACAAGAGCTATGGCTGTAGAGGACAGCCTGACATTGAGGCCTGATTTTTGTTTTTGGTGTTTTTTGGCTTGTTTTACTCCTTAAATGGAAGCGAATGTATATCAGGGTGTCGGGCACTCCCACCCTGGTGAGATTGGCAGTTCCTCACAGAGAGTCTGAGTAAGAATTAGGAGGAAGGTGGATTCCTCCAATCTGCATTCATTTTGCTGTCCAGCTACTGCCTACTAAAGTACAGGGGGCCAGTTTAGCAATCCCCTATAAATGTGGGGTCTGGGGCTTCAGAAGTATGTACTATTGAGTAACACATTTCATGTCTCTGAACTTCAGTTTCCTTCCTCAAAGTGACATTCATTCCACGGGATAGCAGCGTGGACTATAGAAACTGGGTTTGTGATGTAGCCATTTATGTTCCTCCCTCTAGTGGGTGACAGAGGTTCCCTTCTTAGACATATAAATGTCCCTCCTATCCTGGCTGGTCCAAAATGAAAACACAGTGTTTCTCTCAGATCACTTTCCTTTTCTATGGCAATAGGGAGTTCTTCCATTAGTTGTAGTTTTCAAGAATTTTCTAGGTCTCCAGTTTATCTATCCTAACCATTGCCTTTTACCAATGCCACATACCCAGAGCAACAGAAAGACTTTGCCACTTTGCTTCTGATGAGATGTCAGTGTGGGTGATATCTGCTCATGGTTGATTGTTTAGTGAACAGAAAGTGCTCTGAACAGAGAACATTACTAATCAAAAAAAAAAAAAAATCAGAGAGACGAGGCATGTCCATGGACTACCATGGCACGATGTGGTGGAATTGCATGCTTCATATTAAATCATCTGTAGGATCTGATTAGAAAGAAGAGAAAAAATTCAAAGAGTACGCTGAGGTAGAGCCTGCTTTGGAGTGCATGTGAAAGAGAACTTATGAATCCACTTGATGGGTTCACTGCCTTTGAAGGGGAGAACTTGCAATGTGGGGAAATACAAAGGCTTTTCAGAGAGAAAAGCTGATCCACAAAGATGTACCTTATGGACTGACTCGAGGACTCTATCTCAGAGCATAAGCCTATCTTGTCCATACAGTGACAAGGGAAATAGACTTGGAAAGGTCATTTGGGTGGCAGAGGAAATCTTCAATGTCCACATGCCATTTTTCAAAAGTTCCCCAAGGCATTTTTGTGTGGAATCAAGTCTTCTGTCAGGTGAGACAATGACTTCTTTCTCTTCCATCTCTATTTTTTTCCTGGTTTTATTGGAACCTGACCTCTAATGTTGATGAGGAAGGAAGGCAGGCAGGCAGGCAAAACGAGAAGCAACTTGACAGTACCTTCAGACACTTGGCCGATCCCAACTTGTTCTCTGCCACCTGTCTTTCCCATGCTCCTTGGCTCACTTCGGTTTCTTGGTGCCTCTGAGCAGCAACATTGCATAGAAAGATATGGGTGAAAGTTGGCAGGAGGTCAGTTTTCAACATATGAAAGGGAGAAAGGGTTATAAACATTAAGACAATGGGAGATAATAATGTCTATTTGTAGGTTTCTTATTATGATTGTATGAGCTAGCTGGGGACTCTGCAGAGAGGAAAATAATCCAGCCAAAAATTCATTGCCATTAACCCAAATGCTATTGGTCTTACACACTTTCAGGAAGAGCTATTTCTCCTATAAGTTCAAAAAACTTCATATTTTGGTACAATTGTATGTATATAGCACATTCAGAATTTTCTTTGAATGTGTCTTTATTTTATGGGCTTCTTAAAGGCAAGACTCTTAAAAAAAAAAGCTAATAACTTGGATTGTTTCTTTTAGCCTTTGAATGCACAATAATGCATGCATTCCCACAAAGCTATAGTCCTAGTGTGTGTATACATTTGCAATCTATATTCTTTTTATCCCTATGTACTGTATTATGAACATTTTTCCATGTCACAACTTCCTGTGGTAGCAAGTGTTTGGTCATGCGATTTGGATCAAAGTGATAAAATTTACCAAGGCCTATTCTGGGCATTTGGAATATATATTAATGCCCAATCCAAAAGCCAAGGTTAGGGGGAGTCTTATTTATAGTTAAACTACCTTAGAACTTAAAAATGCCTGGCACATGACCAATATTGGTTGAATAAATGGGTTAAATGTGTATATTAGAAAATCGTTCAAATTGGGAAAATCTGAGTTATTTTTATTTTACCACTATTATTAGGAAATAGCTTGGCTTCCCAAGAACTGACTGATTTCAATTCAGATTAATTAAATAAACATCTATTGAGTATTTGCAGCACTCCAGTCATATCATCCCCACTCTCAAAGACTCTGTGGTCTTGTTGGAGATGTGACACAGACTACTCAAAGAGAAAGATTGGAAAACAATTATACCTCAACATAGGCTGCTCACTGTGAACTTGTGAATTCCTGGCCAGTGTGAGTTCAGAGTCTCCGGAACTGGCTGTCAGTAAAGGCAATGTCAGTAAAGACATGACTTTCTCTAGGAGAGGACAAGGTGACGTTCGGAGCAAGAGGTCCTTATTGGTAGATGTTTCTGTTCCAAGTGCATTGCTCTCCTTCTTCCTTGGCCAGAACTATGCCCTTATCTCTGAGTTGGCCAGTGACCTACCCATCCCTTTCTTTATCCCATGTCCTACCTTGAAGAAGAGAATTCAGTGTCTCTTATAGGCCCAAGAACCAGAACTGGAAAGTGTAAGATGATAACATTTAGATAAAAACTATTTGAAGTTGAAATAGGTCCCCTCATTAAAACTGTCTAAAGTTATAATAAGCTATGTTGGGGAGTGAAGTATGTATAAACGGAGACTAGATGAGGCAGACCACAGCAGATTCTTGGACACTAGGGTCTTGCATGTACACGAGCAGCTCCCCCATTGGGTTAAATTGTAAATTCTGATTAGGTGGGACTGGGGCAGGGGCTGAGATTCTGTGTTCCTCACAAGCCCTCCCAGGTCATGTTGATGTTGCTGGGCTGGGTGGAGGCTATTCTTTGAGGAAGAAGGATCCAAGATATCTACTGGCAATTGGGATTCTCCGAAAGTAATAATAGCTACTGTTTTTAAGTTCCCAGCGCTGTGCCAGGAGTTTTACGTATGTTATTTTTACATTGCTTAATATATAAATTTGGAAATGCCTGGGATGGATCACAGGACTCATGAGCAACAAAAACAATGTAAGTGGCAGGAAACCATGTTCTGGTCCAGGGGAAGTTGGTATCCAGAAAGAACTCTCAGGTGCAAGAAAAATCACAGCGATAAGAACTGAAGTTCTTGGGATAAATAGATGGGCCGCAGGGAAGGAATTGTTACAGATTATTCCAAGTGATGAGGAAGGTTGAAATAACATTAGAAACAAACTCCAGTCCGTGGCTGATTTGATAGGGAAGGTAATGAATTTTAAATACAGAGGCTATTTATTTAGTGTCTACTGTATACTAGGCATTGTTCCAAAGAGTTTGCATGTAATAACTCATTTAATTGTCACAGCAACACAAGAAGGAGCTGTCATTATTAGTCCTGTTTTCTAAGTGTGATAACAACCCCTGTCACCCAGCTAGTAAGTGTCAGAGATAGGAGAGACAGAAAGAAAACTGTTTCTAAAAGCTTCTAGAAGGAAAGTTTTAGAGAGTGAAACTTCTTTGCCAGCATGAGTTATCTTGGCAACTCTCAATTCATTCATTTAAACTGAGCAACTTTTACCTTTAGTATTTACTGAATCATTTTTGTACATGATTTTTATCTTACATCTATATATTTGCTTAACAGACCCCTACTGGGTATTGCTACTATCCTAGGTTTGGCGTGGGGCAGGGATACAGAGATGAGCTGACACAGTGCATCTCCCCAGGTGCTCACACCATATTTAATGAAAAAGCCAGGCATCCATCACATATGACTTCTTACTATTACGTCCCACAAAGGGAAAGAACCAAGTAACATAAGAGAATGTAATCTAGACTAGGACCCCCCAAAAGAAGCTTTTTGGAAGACATTTTTTTATCTGAGATCTAAACGATAAGTAGACTCTAACCAGGGGAAGAGGGAAATACTTGAGCACAGATTTATTTCATTCAGTCAGTCTGGTTTCCTTCACCTTTCCCCTCCCACTTTTCCTCCTCCCCCAGCCACCCTTGAACTCAACAAAGCTATCTGTGACATAGAGGCAAAAGTGCCCAGGAATCCAAATCCATCTTTAGATGTTAACCTGACACATGTTAGCCTTCGCTGTTCTGATCCCTCTGCCGGTAGCATCACTTGTCATGAGTAATTCATACGTTATCTGTTGGAAGAAATAATTGGCCATTAGTTAATTAGGTAGCCAGAAAGTAGGATAGAATTAGAGGGAGGCCATGCACCTCGAGATGAGGAGAAACTTTCTAGCAATTAGAGGCAGTCAAAGCAGGCAGGTAGCCTGGTATAACAAAAGTTATCTCTGGACTTGACTTGAAAGAGATCAACCACTTGCTAATTTTGACCCCAGGCAAGTCACTTACCTTTGAGTCTTGCCTTCTTATCTGTTAATTAAAGATAATGTTTGTCCTGCTTCATTCACAGGGCTGTTGTGAGAGAGCAAGATAAAATAATCTTAGTTAAAGAGTGCAGTGTGAGTGCCATTAAATGCTTTTCATTAACAGGTCAAAAATAACAGACTTGCCAGCCCAGCTGTATCTTGTAGGAGAGATTTTTTTTTTCCTTCTAGGCAGGAATTTTAACAAGATCCTTTCCATTTCTTAAAGACAATGTTTATGGAACATAGATCTATTGCTAAACCATTACTGTAAGCTGTATCTTGAAGTTTCAGAAACTTGTGTTAAAATATTGAGTTAGGGGATAAATATTATGTAAATCAAAATGCAAAACAATGCTGAGAAAAGAAGCTTGTTTTGTTCAGTGGTGGAAAGAAGCTGTCTTTTTCAGGTATGAGGATCTAACCCAGGCCCTCACACATTGCCGAAGTAAGCACTCAACCACTAAACTGCATGTCCTACACAGGAAACTCTTAAACTAAAATCTTCAATGGACAAATACTCATACATACATACATACATACGTACATACATACACACACACTCAGAAAATCAAAAAATAAGATCTGCTATATATATAATTCTCTAGGGAGGTTAAAAAATTACAAATATCTGATTCCCCTCTCGTTCTCTCTGTGCTTATCAGCTCTATAGCTGTTCATCACACTGCAAGAACTGTGTGTATATGGGTATGGGGGGAAGGGCAGCCCCTTCAATTAAACGTCAGTAATTGGGTTTTTAAGGAATTTTAAATGACTGGGAAGACACTTGGTAACTCCCTAGGGATCTGAAAACCTTGCTGACTGCTGGCAGGAGTTTACATGAAGGCTGGATTTTTATCTGAGCCCCTTTGGAAAAGTAAAGAAGCCACAAATCCTGTGGCTGTTCAAAACAACAAAGAAGGGTGCCTTTGGCTTTTAACAGGAGTGTCTCTGAATTCCTCAAGGAATTCCAGACCTCGGTTGATCCAGCTGGCAGGAGGTATCGATCTCCACTTGAATTCACTGAATAAATAATGGTTGCCATAGTTATTGAGCAGTCGCAACTAGCTGGAGAGCCCAGAAAACTCCACGGCCCCTTCTGTGAGTTTGGCCAAGGCAGAGCCTCGCTTTGAGGTTCCACAATCAACCCCCTCCCGAAACCCAGCCGACAAATTGCTCAGCTTCTTCATCCTGATAATGAATGTGGAATCTTGTATATTATATAAGACACGAGGTGCCAGAAGCAAGGGAAAGCTTCAATTAATGGATTTGGCTTTTTAGTCTGAGTAAAGCTTCTCTCTCTCCATTGTAAATCGAATCTGATATATCTCAATAGTAATAGAGTTTAGTATCAGCAAGACGATGTTTGATCATGTTAAAAGTATTACAGGGCTTCAGGAAGGACCACCTCTACCTTATTTTATTTTAACTTTATTCTGCAAATAGCAGTAACATGGAAAGGTTAAAAGAAAAGTAAAAGAGCTCTCCAGCCATCTTAGAGATATTTTGTATTTTGTTTCTTTTCATCCTACAGAGGATTCACAAAAAAAGATGTAAATACAGCTTAGGTGAGGCTTAATATTCTTTAATGTTATCCGTATTTGCTTACGTTGCTTCACAGTCTTCCTGTTAGTCCTTCTTGTGTCTATAGAATCTTCTGATGCACAGCAATAGCATTGCTCACTTAACAATTCCCCTGTCCTTCAATCTATCATCTTTTCCCAGTGCTTTGTCTATTTGTTTTGGTTCTGAGAGGTGGACTGGTAGACAAATGGTATATCAAATGTCTTCATGCATGCAAGTTTGATTTTTTGTTGTTGTTGTGGAATTTTGCCTTTGAAGACATTCCCAAGTGTGCGATTATTTGGTTAGAGGCTCTGAACATTTTATAGCTGTTGAAATTTACGGTCGTATTTGCAGCCTGGTCCTATGCTTTGGGAGAACAAACAAAAGTTTCAGCAGAACACCAGTGCAGGCAGGATTTTTTCGAAGCTCACTCTTCCCGGTCTCTCCTGAGACAAGTGAGGGGCCAAGTGTGTGTTTAGTAGGGATGAGCCAAGTCTAGGAGTGGAGAGAGTTGCACCTATGTTGATAGGCTATTGTTTCCTAGCAAAAGCAGTCAGGCATTGAAAATCTGAGAATGAGGGTTCCATTGTCTATGATTGATCTCACAATGGTTGTCTACCTTGCCTGGTGTCAGCCATTGTCACAGAGCTGACTGTCCCATGTGTATTACACTATAGTTGGTAGACTGCTTTTTCATAACATCATTGTGTTGAGCCTCCCAGTTTTTTGGTTTTGTTTTATTTTGCTACCATCCCACTTTTCTGTCAATGTATTGTATAACATTTAAGACAAACGAGAATGTAGCAAAAACTTGAGGCTCTTTCCTTCCGTGTCACTCCCATTTTCCTATGAAGACACTGAGCTTCAGAGAGATTAGGTTGTCCAGAAAGGAAGCACCAGAACCAGGATTGGATCCAGGTTCGACTCCATATCCAAGGTTTCTTTCTCTGTAGAATGTAGAAGATAAGACACCTGAGACTGGAGAGATGACTAGAGGTTAAGCCTTTGCCTTGCAAGCCAGTGGACCTGAGTTCAGATCCCCAGATGCCATGTAAAGATGACTTGCAGAAATGGCAGAAGCCTACATTTCCGATATTGAAGGGCGAAGCCTGGGAAACTCCAGAGCAAATCCATAAGGAGGTAGAACAATCAGAATAATTCCTGATGTCATCCTTGGGCCAATAGGGGCTCACACGTTCAAGTGCTCTGTTCTTTCTTTCTTTCTTTCTTTCTTTCTTTCTTTCTTTCTTTCTTTCTTTCTTTCTTTCTTTCTTTCTTTCTTTCTTTCATATGAGTGAGTGTGTGTGTATATGTTTCAGAGGGCACTGTATGCCACTGTGAAGGAACAAGGGTGACTTTGGGAATCACCCTGGATTGCTTCTACTTCTTTCTTGTTTTGCTCTGGGATTTCTCAGGCTCCACCTACCAGGGTCTGACATGCAGGCAGGCAGCCTTTTCCACCTGGCATTTTTACCTGGGACCTGGGATCCAAACTCAGAATTTTCTGCTTATGAGGCAGTGTCTTAACCCCTGAGCCAGCTCTCTAACCCTCAAGTACCTTTTTCTATACACAGTCACACACACATACCGTTCACACACACACATGCAAAAAATAAAGAATTGAAGAAAAAAAAAAACACCTGTAAGTTATAATCCCCTACTGGAATTCTTTTTTTTTTTTTTTTTACATTTTTTATTATTATTTCCACTCATACAAGCTTAATAGGTACACCGGTTCCCTCCCTCCCTCCTCCTCTCCCCGAACCCCCTGCTCCCCCTCCCCTCATCCTTCCCTCCCCATCTCCCAGTGCCTCCCGCCCCAATTCCCAGAGACTCCTTTATTGTGCATGCCTGACTCTCCTCTGGGCCCTCCTCTACGATGACACAAGGTACACAAGGACCCCCCTACTGGAATTCTTTAAGGCACTCTTTTATACATCTGAGGCCTTTACATCCAGCCTCCTCCCTTTACAGTGTCTGCATAAGGAAAGAACTTGCCCAGGTCATACATAGTTGGCCGTACTGGAGAGAATGCAGATTTTCAGATTTTTCAGGTCTCTTTTATCTGGGACAAGAATAGAGAAAACTACCTTGATAGTTGCTTGATAGTTACTCGAGGGAAGTAACCTTCCTAACAAAATACTTCCCACTTAGACAACTAAACCTGGGAGAAATTAAGAATTAGGGCATAGAGACCCGTGAGAAGGCTACATAGGCCTCTCAAGAATCCTGATTCTTTTTTACATGTAAATATACCGAGAATAAACAACTGGGATGAGTGAGACCAGGGTCTTCCCTTAGAAAACAGATTCTTCTCTCTGCAGGCTACTAAGGGCAAGCGGAGTAACTTGCATGGGGCTCCTTTCTCATGGTGGCCGTATCTAACAGTGCTCCACAGCCAGAGACAACATGCATCTCAAAAGTTGGATTTGAAGACCAGCTTTTAGCAACTATGTGACTGGGAAGATCACTGGACTTTATATATCAAAGGGGTCATCATATTCGCCACCAGAATCCTTTTCTGTATTATTTCCTTGAATAGAAAGTGGTTTTGTTTGTGTCTTGATGAACTGGGCAATACTGGCCTTCTGTTCTTTGGGGCCTCCCCCTCCTTGCTGTGCCTTTCCCCTCTCTGCAGCAGGAGGACCCACATATTTTGCACTGAGTGCCCAGGTGCAGGTAAATAGGTGTCTGAAAGGAGAAACCAAACAAAGGTAAAAAAAAAAGTTGGCTTCTACTCGGTGCTGGTTAGCATGAAAACACAGGCAGAGCCTTCGGATCCGACCCTGAAGTTCAGCCTTACAGTAGCAGTTACAATATGTAGCCCTTCCTACCTCCTTCACGTCTGTCAGGAAAGGAGCATTCATTCCCTTGCCTGGATCCATTTCCACATCTCCACATCTCCAACAGGGCTTTCATGAGACCTCTGCAGGATTAGTTGTGCAAAAATAGCAACCTGTCATGTATTCAGCTGGTTAGTTGCCAGGAACTGTGGGCTTCACTTCCGTGTTCATCAAAACCACTCCTCCCAGAAACCTGAACCTGAGTCTATGTCATGCCCCTCTTGTAGGGTAACTGAGGCATGAAGTAAGGCCACAGAGCAAATTAATTGATAGAACTGAGCTTCAAACTCTACTTTTTAAAGGAGGGGATCTTTGGTTTGCGGGTGCATGTGTGTGCATGCTCACTGTGTTTTCACATGTGTACAGGTATATATGCACATGTGTACACGTGTGTAGAGGCTAGTGGACAACCTTGGATGTCAATCCTTAAGTATCATCTACTTTGTTTTTTGAGATAAGGTGTCCCAGTGGCCTGTGTTTCTAGTTGGTTAGCAAACTCCAGGGATTCTCCTGTCTCCCTCCCTCCCCCCGCACTGTCCTTGCAAAGACTGGGATTGTAAGTATGTGTCATCATGCCTGACTTTGTTTATTTGGGTTCTAGGAGATCAAACAAAGGTCCTCAGACTTCTAAGGCACTCATTTTAGTGACTAAGTTGTCTCCCCAACCCAGGTAGCATACTTGGATGATAAGCTGCCTAACCCATCTAGCAGAAAGGACAGGGGCTTTGGTTAGGGACTCAAAGTATCTTAGGACCCACTTTCTAAGCTTGTCCTTTTCTATACTTCTACAGAACGACATGGGTTAAAAGAACCAAAGAGAGTGGAGGAGCTACGGAACAAGATCACAAGCAGCTTAAAAGACCACCAGAGTAAGGGACAGGGTCTGGAACCTGCCGAGCCCAAGGTCCTGCGTGCACTGGTAGAACTGAGGAAAATCTGCACCCAGGGCCTCCAGCGCATCTTCTATCTGAAGCTGGAGGACTTGGTGGCCCCGCCTTCCGTCATCGACAAGCTCTTCCTGGATACCCTGCCTTTCTGAGCGGGAGCGGCTTACTCTGCTGGCAGTTGGACGCTAAGCAGGCACGAGGACAGCGCTGGACACACACCACTTCCTGTCCTTCCTTCAGAGCAAAGAGCAGCTCCTGTAGAAAGCAAAGACTATCTCCCCCACCCCTGGCACCTTTCCTTACAACCTAAAGCCAGAAAACTTGCAGAGTATTGTGTTGGGGTTGTGTTTTCTATTTAGGCTTTGGAGGGTGGGGTGGGAGGGGGCATTATAGTTCCTGAGGCTTTTCTAAGAAATTGCTAATAAAGCACTTTTGGACGATGCTATCCCAGCAGGGAAAAAAAAAAAAAAAACCGATAATATAACTTTTAAAACTCTTTCTGGGGAATACAATTATGGTTGCTTTGTATTTAAAAGTTAAGAACAGCCAAGGGTTGTTCTCCAGGGTAGGATGTGTCTTAAGGCTGATCCCTTTAGGATACACTTTCTATATATCTAGGGTACATACGTGGTACAAACAAGGCAGAAAGTTCTTCATTTCTTTATTTTAAAAGAGGGCAAAAGATGGAAGACTATCTACAAATCAGACATAGCAAAATGACAATGGCTATTTGCTTCCATATACAAGTGCAATTTTTTAAAGTGCTGTCTTACTAAGTCTTGTTTATGAACTCTCCTTTATTTTGTATGGAAATAAGAAGGAGGCAGTCACATGAGCAAATGACACACTGAGTTTCTTCCTTGCAAAGGCTCCATCCACCTGCCCTGTTGAACCTTTAGGATGTGCAGCCCGCCCAAGACTTTTAAGTCCATTCTTGATGGAATTTGATCCCTGCCAGATAGCCAGTGTCCTGAAGGGGGATCTGATTCTAAAATAGTTTAAACACAACTCTTGGGTTGTGTTCTGCCAATGTGGACGGAGTTCTCTAAACTCATTTCATTTGCAGCAACTTACTGTTACTTCTGTTCAGAAGCCCATGGAGTGTTTGGTAAATCAGTCGTGTACTTGACCCCCAGAGAGAACATGCAAGCACTGGGTCACACAGGGTCAGCACCAGGGATGATAAGGATTTATAGATAGATAGATACAATTTAATGTTTTGATATTGGTTGAAGAGACAATTCTGGAGAGCAAGCAAGTCTGTTTTTTAAAAAAAATAGTATTAATGTGAGCACTAGAAAAGATTAGTGGGCTGCGTTTCAACATTCCGTGTTCGTACTCCTTTTTGTACGTTTCTACTGTTAATGCCATAGTCTTCTGAGATCATTCGTTGCATAGTGTCTTTATTTGTATAAACATTTGTATGCACGTTCTGTTGTAATAGCTCTGCCTGTATTTATTGCAAGACCACCAGCTCCTAGAAGCTGAGCTGCAGAATAATCCAGTGGGATGTTTTCCAGTGACTTGGATACATCAGTTAGAAATTAAATAAGCAAATATATATATATATATAAATAGAACAGGTTACATATATATATTTATAATGTGTCTTTTTATTAACCATTTGTACAATAAGCGTCACTTCCCATGCTGTTATTTTATGGTTCATTTGCAGTGACTTTTAAGGCAGTACTGTTTAGCACTTTGATAATTAAAATTTTGCTTATGTTTTGCTAAATTCAAATAATGTTTGAAGATTTTTAGGTCTAAAAGTCTTTATATTATATACTCTGTATCAAGTCAATATCTTTGGCCATTTTGCTAAGAAACAAACTCTGAATGTCAAACTGATGTCACAGTAGCTTTTGTTAGCTTTAAATCATTTTTGCTTTAGTCTTTTTAAAAGAAAAAAATAACAAAACTATGCTGTTTGTATTGTCATTAAATTATACAATCAAACAAATGCCAAATGAGTTGTCTAATTGCTGCAAAATATAACTCAGATAGCCTTTTTGGGCAATTCATTCTGATATTTGATCATGTATTATGTTTGTGTGAGCTTTATGAAAGATTACTTTTATATAAAGATGATAGGATCTAGAATGTTCAGATTTTGAAGTGTTAGACCTGGAAGGATCTTAAGAAAACTGGGTCCCATAGAAGAGTAAAGAATTACCCCAGGTTAAACAGTTATGATCAAAACTACCTTTTCCATAATCTTTTCCCCACTCCACTTCTCGCATCTATAGAAAAATAGACTTTTAAACATATCCACTCATATTAACATTTTATTAAAGATATTCATGGATAAAGTAATACTTTTGCATTAATTTCTGAGCTTATATGCAAACATAATAAACATTATTAAATATCAGGAAAGCTAACATTTCATACAAGATAGCTTCTGACCAAATTCAAATTGAATTTGAATAAATTAGAAGTACTGTGCTTACATAACCTTCTGCACCACGAGTGTTTGGAAAGTTAATCCTTGTTTTTGTCATGTCCATAAAGCAAAAGCGAAGCAAAAAATAATAATAATAAACACAGAGCCCTAGAGCAATGCTGTTCCTCTGCATCTTCACACCCATCACATTCGAGGGAAAGGACTGTTTAGGCATCCTGTTCATGAGCTTGAGGCTTTTTAAGTTACAGATGGATACACAAGCTCTGGAAAGGAAGAATGATACATAGCTGGTGTCCTTCTGTCTTCCATAGTCATTGCCACAAGAGCTTCCCCAGTTCATCTATCAATTCAGCTCTTTTTCTTAATGTTGGCCCACAAAGTGGATGGCACTGTAGTTCAGAAGTGGACGACAGGCATTGGGGCAGGTGATTCCTCTCCTTGTGGGAGCGCTCTCTCAGTGTGAACCCACCGCTGGCAGGCAGAAATCAGGAATTCACCCGCTGTTCATGGAGAGTGCCTTGCTTTTATTTCCGACAGTGAAGTTTCCCCGAGCTTCTCTCCTCCTCTAACAGCATTGCTCTTTAGTGTGTGTTTACCTGTGCTTTGGAAGAAATGCTCTTGTACATTAACAATGTAAATTTAAATGATTAAATTAAATTACATTTTACCAATGACTACTGGTGTGTTGACTAAGCATGCTTCATTTAACACTTTTCTCTTAGTCCTTATAATAATATTTGCTATAAAGTCTTGAAACACATCCCAGAATGGATTTTTTTTAAAAGGCTTAGTAATGCTGAAAAGTTAATAGGCATTTTCAATTGGAAATAGATAAAACCTTAGTGATCAGAAAGAAGGACACTCTAAATTCAATAACCATTTATTGACTACTTCCCCGGGGGCAAGGCATGCTGGGCGTTCTGAAGACTCAAAAACATGCACAATGCGTGAAAGAAACTCCATTTCTCTTTCAACTACAGACACCATGAACGAGGCTGACAATTTGCTGCTGAACAGTATTCTTTAGAGACAGGGAATTCATTTTCCTATCAAGATAATAAGATGTTTCGTTGGTGAACCAAAATTGTTGAGGATCAAGGCTTTAGTTCTGCAAGGCAGGGCAGCAGGTGACCCTTTTTGTTTGTTTACATCACTGCTGCTGTGTTGATCAGAAGCTGTGTTGCAACCTTTGTGGGGGGATGCAAATAACAGCTTCTTTTTTTGTGTGTGCATGTGTGTGTGTCTGTGTGTGTGTGTATGTAAATGTGTGTGTATGTGAATGTGTGTGTATGTGAATGTATGTGACTGTGTATGTGTGTGTGTGTGTGTGTGTGTGTGTGTGTGTGTAAGAGGACACTTGAGTGTGCGTGCCTGCAAATGCCCAAGGGTAACATTGGAATCATCTTGGATTGCTCTTGCTTTCTTAATTTGCTCCCAGATTTGATTTCCAGGGCTGGAATTGCAGATTACTGCCATTTTCACCTGCCATTTCATATGAGATTTGGGGATCCAGATTTAGGTCCTTTTGCTTGCAAGGCAAAGGTGTAACCCCTGAGCCATCTCCCCAGCCCATAACTTTTAAAGTATTTATTTTTACTTATTTAGTTATGTAGTGCATGTATTTGTGTGGGGAGGGGGATGTGTACCATCAGCGGATAACTTTTTGGAAGTCGGTTCTCTCCTCCCATCTTGTTTTGAAGTAGGTTGTTTCTTTCTATTTCTGCTACTGTCCTGTATTTAAAAACTGCTGACTAATTCTGCTGTCTCTGCTTCTCATCTTGTCATAGGACTGCTGAGATTACAAATAGGAATCATGGATCCAACTTCTTTTTTTTTAAATGTAGGTTTAGGGGATCGAATTCTGGCTATTGGTGTTGCATTGCAAGTGATTCTGTCCTGTGAGCCTTCTTGCCAGCCCCTTTTATTCATTCATCCTCCCAAAATCTTGTATGTCTCAATTAGAATGTATGTGTGTGTGTGTGGCTTAAAAGTACTAGAAATGTGGGCACTGATCTAAGGTAGCTCATCAGCCCATGAATCCAAAATTTTTTGTGACATCACAGTTCAGCATGTAGTTTAGGGACCATACCTCCCTGATCCTCAATAGCATTTCACTGCCTCAACTATAAAAGCAATTAAAAACAAAGGAAGGAAATGGGCTGAGAAGATGGCTTGGTGGTTAGAGCTTTTGAATGTCAAGGCAAAAGAACCTGAGTTTGCATTCCCAAATCCGTGTAAAAATGTCTGGGCAGGTGTGGCAGCCTGCTTGTAATTCTAGCCCTGGAAGGCAGAACCTGGAAATTCCCAGAGCAAACTGGCTAACCAGACTAACCCTAATGGCATGCTCTGGGTTTAATTAGAGACCCAGGCTCACAATGATAAGGTGGAAAAGCGATAGAGGATGATTCCAGATATCACTCTTGAACCTCCACAGGCACACACACTCAGAGGTATACACACTTAAGGTACATTTACCCACCCGTGTGAACCCACTCACATGTAATATATGCATGCCATATACACATGCATGAAAGAAGATTTATTTTAAAAAATGAATGAGAGATATGGTATAGTTTGTTTTTTGTTTTTTTTTTAGAATTTTTTTTATTTATTTATACAATTGTGCGTGTGTGCGTATGTGCGCGCGTGTGTGTCTGTGTGTGTGTAGAACCACGGACGAATTCGGGAAGCCACCATGGACGCCTCCACCTCCTTCTGCCCCGGGATTCACAGGCTCCGCCCTACCAGGACCAGAAGCGCAGGCCGCCCCATAGACCTGGGATCTGGGATCCGAACTCAGGACCTTCCGCCTGCAAGGCAGAGGCTTAACCCCTGAGCCTACCTCTCCAGCCCCAAGTATAGTTTTATCTTGTACACAAACTAAAATAAATGCTTTACTAAAAGGGGAAAAATAATTAAGGAGGAGAGGATTAAGCCTCTTTTGTGAAGACCATAGGGACAAAGCATTATTTTGAATGGAGAGAGGAACAGGAAGGTCAGGACTAAATTAGGTGCATTTGCCCATAGGTGAGTTCTGATAAGTTAAATGAAGGAGCATAAACACAGAAGTTCACGGGTGACTTTTTCTTCATTATAGAAAACATACATTATATAAAATCTATCATTTTACTCATTTTGAGTGTTTAAATAATGCAAAATACATTAACATTGTGCAACCAGTCTATAGAACATTCTCATCTTGCCAAACTGAAACTATACCATATTAAACAACTCCCATTCTCCGTCCAGAGCCTCTGCCAACACTCCATCTCCATGAGTTTGACTACAGAATTGTCCACTGCTTATTTCACTTAGCATGTGCCATAATTTCCTTCTTCATTCAGGCTGAATAATATTTCCTTGCCTTGCTTTGTTTATCTCTTCACCCATTGTTGGATATAATGACTACTTCTGCCTTTTGGCCATTGTAAATAATAGTGATCAATATCTCTTTCATGCTCTCCTTTCTATACTTCTGGCTAACTGCTAATTTCTGAGTGTGTCATCTAAGTGCTTTGCAAGGATAGCCTTGACTGTATGTAGACTGTTGTTACTAATTTTTTAAGTTTGGTGGTTTGAGATTTGGGGGGCTTGTGTCATTTTGACTTAGCTAGTGATGAGAGATCCCCATTGCCCTATTTTAAAAGATATCTGAAACTGTTTCTTAATAATGGATGTTTATAAACTTTTGTTCTGGGTCTAAGCTAAGAACTGAAAAGACCAGAATCTAAGAGGTTTCATATCTGTCCAGATTCTTTTCTTTGAAAGACTTCAGTAAATCAGGAAATCCCAAGTGCCAAAAGCAGATTCTGTGCATCTATTATTTAACCTACCTCATGGTAACTAATAACTCACAGCATTCTCCTGAGGTTGTCTCCTAGTTGTATGGTGACATTGGCATGGGATATTTCACTTGTATGGCAAGCACATCATCTTTCTGATCCTCTCTCTAGTCGGCCCATTGTAATGTACATAACACTGGTAAATGTCTGGGCTGAAGAGATGGCTCAGGGGTTAAGACTCTGCCTTGCAAGCCGAAGGTCTTGAGTTCAGATCCCAGGTCCCACATAAAAATGCCAGGCAGAAATAGCTTTGGCCTGCACTTCCAGCCCTGGTGGGCAGAACCTGGGAAATTCCAGAGTTAAGCAAGAAGGAGGTAGAAGCAATTGAGGATGATTTCTGAAGTCACCCTTGGTCCTCCATATACAATGCCTTCTGATACACACACACACACACATACATATAAATAAATAAATTTTAAATAAATAATATCAATAAAAATATTGGTAAATATCATGTGTTGTTTAAGTTCGTCAGCAAGCTAGCTCTGAAAACTGGGTTCCCCACCCCATTCCACTTTCAGAATCAAGCATGCTGTTTCAAAGTGTCCTCCGGGTCCCCTTGCCCAAGGACAGACTGTACATCACCTCCTCACCAAGCCCCAGTCTTATAGGAAAGAGAAAGAACAATACAACAACTCCAAAGTAAAGATACCTAGTCCTTGCTAACAAAAGGCAGCAAACTTTCAGAATAAAATCACTGTGTCCTTGAACACAGCTGGGAAGCAAAATGCTCCCAGACGTCTTCCCAAAGCTACTACTGTTTAATCCCATGACATAAAGATGGTGCAAATGTCCAGTCAGAAGTCCATCCATAAACAGGGTGCTCTGTTCTGTTTGAACTTTGCAGTAGGAAACTCCAGATGACTGTCTTCTGGAAGCTTCTCCAAGCCTACTTCTGCCAGATGTTTGTAAGACATCACTGATAGGATCATTTTTCCTTTGCTCAGAAGACTCACCCGAGAGGACACTGTTCTACCCAAAACCTTTTCAATGGGGAGCTCCAGGTGACCTCCTCTTTCGGGCTTCTTTGTTTCTATTGGATGTTTTTAAGCCCCAATTTGATGATGTTTTTGCTCTCTATCTGCCATTTGTAATTTATTCTCTTAATTTTGCTTGTAATATACTTTAAAAAACGCACTCATTCAAAACTGAAAGCAGGACCATGGTAGATCATTCTCTGGACCATGCAGAATACCAATTTCATGGCTCTATCAGAGAATTGAGGCTTCATCACCCCCCCTTTCTCCTGTGATCTCCTGTGATGCTAGCTGACCTCCATACTGGATCTTAAGGGTATTTGATTTGAGAAGGAAGAGAAGACCTAGCATTTATTAACACCTATTCTGTGCACCAAACACTCAGTTTTACCCAAGGTTACATTTGATTCTTTTTGCTTCTAAGATAATGAACTTATCCTCAGTTTGAGAATGAGACAAGAAGCAGAGACAGGTTAAGTACATAGTCCAAGATCCCATAAATATCTGTGTACATGCTGGCACCACACTACTATCCCCTGACAGCCTATCGGGACTTACCATTAGCTCTCTGCTCTTGCCAGCACTCAACCTTAACCTTATTCTTCAACAAATGGAGACCTGTACCCGAGCACCACGGCCAATACTCATTCTCCTTCCTGTGGTACTCATGATCTGTCCTGCTGATTCCTCTCCAACCCCTTCTGGACATTGTCACCAAAGCCACAAAAACAAACACACCAAGGTCTGCTTTCTCGTTCTCTACAAAGAGCTGCTAGAATAATACAGAAACTCAGGACTTCTTGCTCATCTCAGTTCTCCTAGCTGGCCTGTTCAGTTTTCCTAGTGAACTTGAGTTCTCAAACATATACCCACCCATCCTTCCTTCTTTCCTTCCTTCCTTCCTTCTTTCCTTTCCTTCCTTCCTTCCTTCCTTCCTTCCTTCCTTTTTTTCTGTGATCTATCTTTATTTTTTTTTTTAAGGAGAAAATGGAGATTTATTCAGCTTATGGTTCCAGAAGGGAGATACAATCCATTATAGCGGAAAAGGCGTGGCTGGCTGGCAGAAGCTGGAGGAGGCCTAAGTCACATCCATTAAGGAGGTTGAGAGCTGCAAAACGATCAGCTGGTCTAGTTAGCCAGCTTGCCACAGGGAGCCTATGTCTTTGCTTTCTGAGCGCAGGGATTACAGACAGCAGTCACCGTGATGCAGGGACAGGAAACGACCGTCCCAATGATGCAGGGTTCTTGTGTTCCGGCACTGAAGATTAAAACCAAAACACGTGTAGAAGATTAAGGTAGAGTTTATTAGAGGAGAGAAAGGCTGGAACTCATGGACTCCAGATATGGAGTGCCACGAGGGGCTAGGACGCCCTGGAGAACTCATGAGAAGCAGACAGCTAGAAAGAACTCATGGAATGCATGAGAAACAGGCAAAGAACAGAACTCGTGGCACTAATGCCACCGAGGGGTTAGGGCACCTGTCTTTTGTTCTTAAAACTGTTATTTCTTCCCCTTCTCAACCACTTCTCTTTTGATAATTTCTTTCCTGCATTTTAAATCAGTGGCAGAAATATACAAAGATAATTTTAAACATGGTCAATGTCCCCCAAGAAACCTCTAGGTCAAAGACAAGGTCACAAATAACAACAGTGGCTCCAAAAGATCATAATGGGGGCTGGGAAGATGGCTCAGGGGTTAAAGCCATTGCCTCAAAACCAAAAAGACCTGAGTTCAAATCCCATATGAAACTATGGGGCGGAAGCAGTAGCCTGGAAAAAAAACACAAAAAACTCTGAAGCAAAGCAATGGGAAGGTAGAGCAATCCAGGATGATTCCCGATATTACCCTTGGACTTCTACAAACACACACACTTAAGTGCCCTCTTGTATACACACCTGCACACACATGTACACACACACATACACCATTATAATGGAACTCAGACATTCCTGTCACCTTGACCATCATCATCACATCTTAGTGCAATGTGTTGCTTGCATGTTTGTGGTGATACTGGGGTAAGTAAAACTATTATCTTTCCAATAATGAAAAAGTAAAGTAAATGCAATTACATACATAATTCTCCAAAATAATAAATGACTATGCTATTGATTTGGGTATTTACTACACTATACTTTTCATCATTAGCTTAGAATATAACTACATATAAAACAGGTTTATTGTAAGGGAGAGCAAAAGCACAATGATCTCTATGCACAAACATGTCATAATGACAGCCAAATTAAAACAAAACAGTGTTTTGAAAGTTTTTAACAGTTTTTTTTTTTTTTTTTTTGTACAGAGTGTGGTGTGGTCCAGCAGCAGCCTCGTGTGTCTTATGTTCACTGTTACCACCTGACTGTACCACTGGAGGTTGTATATTGTGATTGACTTATGCCACCTGTGTACATACACTCTATGATGTTAGCATAATTGATGAATCACCTACAAACCATTTTCAAAGCACAGCTATCAATCACTAAGCAACTCATGACAGTTTAAATGGCATACCACACACACACACACTCACACGCCACAAACACACAGTTTCCTTAAGGATTTGTCTTTATTATTTGTGTGCATACATGTGTGTGTAAGCGCCTGAGTGCACACATGCATGCATGTGTCTATGTCCATGTACGTGCATGTGTACAAGCCAGATGTTGACATCAGGCATCTTTCTCTATCATTCTCCAATTTATTTTTGAGGTAGCGTCTTGCAGTGAGCCTGGAGTTTGCCTTTTTGACTAGATTGGCTGGCAAGCAAATCCCAGGGATTTGCTGTCTCTGCCTTCTGTAGCGCTGGAGCTAGAGATGGAGACTACATGCTTGCCTTTTCACATGGATGGAAGGGATCTGAATAGGCCCTCGTGTTTGCATAGCAAGCACTTCACCAACTCCTTAGTCTCCTTAGTCTCCTTAGTCTCCATGGTTTTTTTTATTTTAAAAGGATGTCTGTTCTTATATTTTTATTTGTCACAATGCTAAAACTTATGGGGAAATAAAACTGGAAATGTATAACTGATTAATAGCAAATATTTCGTGTGTAGAGAATGAAGCTGATTTGGAGCAAAAATAACCAAAACATTTCATACATACAAAAGAATAATATAGCAAACATTGTGTGTGTGTGTGTGTGTGTGTGTGTGTGTGTGTGTGTGTGTATCAGAGAGCACTATGTGTCCCTGTGGAGGAACAAGGATGACTTTGGGAATTGTTGCAGTTCGCTTACGTGGTTGCTGATAAATGACCATCAAACGGCTCAATAGAACAAAGGGTTTATTCTCTTACAATAGACTGACTACAATTCCTTGTTCAACTTTGCAGGAGAGCTCACACCAACACCAGGGCCGAGGGAACTGGCCATACCATCACCACATAATGGCTGAGAGAAGGACAATTCTTACCTGCCAGACCATCATGTCTGGCCAAGTGTACACAAGATGCCAGTTCTCTCAACCAGCTCTCTGTATTTTATTCCAGGGCCTAGTCCCACCCACCATGGGTTGGGCCTTCCCCATCAGCCAAACAATCTCCTTCAGGTTTGCTCTGGGCTTAATTCAACCACTAATTCTCTACAAATGTGCCCAGAGCTCAAATCCTCAACTGTCAAGTTGACACCTGTGCCCAACTATGATAGGAATCATTCTGGATTGTTTCTAACTCCTTTTTACTTCACTCTGGAATTTCCCAGGCTCTGCCCACCACAGCCAAAGTGCAGGCCATTGCCATTTCCACTTGGCATTTTTACGTGGGACTGAGAATTCAAACTTAGGGCATTCTGCTTGTATGGCAGAGTCTTAACCCCTGAGCCATCTCTCCAGCCAGATTTTAGCATCTTGAATACTGGAATACTATGTTGTCATGCTATACCATCATCTAAATGATGGAACATTTGCCTGGCCCAGATAGTAGCTGTGCATATGGAAAAATAAACTTGGAGGAGGGTCAAGGACAGTGCCAGGATAGATGGATTCTTCTAATAGCTTATAAAGAAAGAAAGCCTGGTATTGGAATCTGTCTGGTTTTTATTGTGACTCATATGCTAGCTAGAGCCTCTTTTCCTTGGAATCTAGAAAAGCTTGTTTTAAGCTTACTCTGTAAATAGAAAGGTCTACAGATCGCCTTAAGACAGCTAGAAATTCTGATGAATTTTATAGTCGCTCTGGCTTCGGGCTTCTACTTTTGTTTGATGAACTCTATTCATGGATAATTTTCTTGCTCTTTTGGCTGGTGTTGTGTCCTTTTCTTGTGCTACTGGAGAAAATTCAGATTTTTTTCATAATTTCTACTCACAGATAATCAATAAGACTTTATTAAATTATAGAAAACTATCATAATGTCATAGTTATGTACAGGTGTAAACTTGATGGTTGAGGGTTTGAACTCTGGGCACAATTGTAGAGAATTAATAGTTGAGTTAAGCCCAGAGCAAACCTGAAGGAGATTGTCTAGTTGATGGGACAGACCCAGCCCATGGTGGGTGGGACTAGGCCCTGAACAGGTGAATAAAATACAGAGTTGGTTGAGGAAGTTGGCATCCTTGTGTACACTTGGCCAGATATGCTGGTCTGGCAAGTAAGGATCGTCCTTCTCTCAGCCATTATGTGGTGATGGTGTGGACAGTTCCCTCGGCCCTGGTGTTGGTGGGTGCTCTCCTGTCAAGCTGGACTAAAAACTGTAACCAGTAATCGTAAGAGAAAATAAATCCCTTATTCCCTTAAATTGTTTGATGGTAATTTATCAGCAACCATAAAGGGAAACTGCTACACATAATATATTATTTTTTGTCTTTTTTTTTCCTTCCCTCTGTCCATCCTTCTATCAAGACTAGAGATGACACCTTAGACCATGGAGATAAGGACTCCTAAAGACTATATATAGAAGAGCAAGTCAGAAACCAATTTGTAAAGCAAAGCCACCCTATCAGCTCTAGGTTACTTATAACAGGACTTATGAGAGAGAAATAAGTTCTGGATAAGTCACTGTTATTTTGAGTTTTTTTTTTTTTAATGGAAGAAATACACAAAATTGATGTGTATCCTACCTTTTTGTCATCATCTTGGATCCTTTATCAATAGTACATGAGGGAAAAACAAAAGCAAAACAGGAGCTGGAGAGATGGCTCAGGGGTTAAGCTTCTGCTTCATAAGCAGAAGGTCTGAGTTCGGATCTGGGATCCCATGGGAGAAAAAAAAAACACCAGAAGAAAATGGAAGCCACCCGCACTTCTGGTCCTGGAAGGCAGAGCCTGGAAAGCTCCAGGATGAAGCAAAGAGGAGATAGTATAATTCGGGATGATTCCCAAAGCCAATTGGGCGTCCAAAGGTACACACAGTGCCCTCTGATACACAGAGACACACATAAGAAAGAGAGAGAGAGAGAGAGAGAGAGAGAGAGAGAGAGAGAAAGAAAGAAAAAGAAAGATTCAAAATCACTAATGCTATCAAGTCAGTAAGTGCATCAATTAAAACCTATCAGCCATCAGCAAACAAATTGTACTCACCACACTCCCAAGCAGCAAAACATGCTCCCAATAAAGAGAGCATAAACAATGTTTTTCTGTTAAGGTCTAAGAATGCAAGCTTTAAAAAAAAAAAAAAATGGTAGGAAGGTTACCCTGGTAATTCTATTCAGCTATTGAGACTGGGCCAGGAATACAATTTATGGATTTGGGAAAATGACATGTACTATAATTCTTCAATCAGGATAGTGAACACTCTACCAAAAATTGAAAGAAGGAAGAAAAGGAGAGGGAGAAGGAAGAGGAGGAGGAGGAAGAAGAGGAGGAGGAAGAAGAAGAGGAAGAAGAAGAGGAAGAGGAAGAAGAAGAAGAAGAAGAAGAAGAAGAAGAAGAAGAAGAAGAAGAAGAAGAAGAAGAAGAAGAAGAAGAAGAAGAAGGAGAAGGAGAAGGAGAAGGAGAAGGAGAAGGAGAAGGAGAAGGAGAAGGAGAAGGAGAAGGAGAAGAAGAAATAGTGACACAGAGGCATTAGAGGCAGACTTCTGTTACAATAGCTGGATGAAATGTGACTGAAGCTTGCTTCAGTTCCCAAGTCCTGATTGCTTGTGGAGTTTCCCATGAGAGGACTCAGAAGGTGCCTGTGCTGCTGGTGGGGCTGCTCTTAAGTAGCTGTGTCTGCATGTGACTGATCACCAGCTATCTCTGGAGAAAAGTCCAGTCCCCTCTTTCCCTCTATGTGAAACACCTTCTCTATTCTCATTTTATTTTCTCCGTTCGCTATTCAATAGTCCACATTGCCGGCTTAACACCTTCAGCTCCAGCATTAACAACAACTGCACACACATGGTCACTCAAGTTATCCAAAGATTCTCCAATAAGGCAGAATAGTGTTTCTAGCCAAAAGCATTTATTTGAGGTCACTTCCACTCTGTCACTGTCTTTTCAATACTATCCTTCGAAAAGTAGGTAGTGAAGTCAGGAAGATAGCTCAGGGGATAAGGCCTTAGCCCCATAAGCAAAAGGACCCAAGTTCAGATCCCCAGATCCCATGTAAAATTGCCAGGGGGAAATGGTGGCAGCCTGCAATTTCAACCCTGGAAGTAGGAGCTGGGAAACAACAGAGCAAAGCAATAAGGAGGTAGAGTAACCCAGGATGATTTCTGATGCCATCCTTGGGATTCCACAAGCACACATACACACTCAGGTGCCTTCTTGTACACAGACACACATACACTGCACAAAGTGGGGGTCGTCACAGGCAGGAACTGAATGACTGGACAACTGGATGTGACTGTATAGAAACCCAAAGCCTTCAACAGTAGCAAATTTAGGAGATCAGTCAAGGGCTTATTTGTCAAGTTTTGTTTTTATCATCTTTTTAAAAAGCAGAGTGTCCATCTGTTCTGAAGAGAGTGCTGTGTACAGTGTTGTGGATTAGCAACCTCATAATTGTGGAGTTTTTATGTCCAGGTTCTTGGTTTGGGAACAGAAGATTGAAACCAGAACACACCCGGAGGATTAAGGCAGATTTTTATTAGAGGAGAGAAAGAACGGAACTCACAGACAGGGAGTCTGTGGGGGGCAAGATAGCTCAAAAAGAAGTCATGAACCCCAGATAGGTAATCCATGAGGGGCAAGGGAGCCAAAGACATATGGCAGCATCAGGAATATTTATAAGGTTAGGCAGGCCTGGGGAAAATGGTTTTTCCTTATTAGTTACCTTCAGTTTCTGGGAACCTGATTGGGGCTTTTGATCCCCTACATCTCATTGGTCTATTCATATTGGGCCCAACTCAGACACTTTGTGGCTGACCTCCTGGTTGAGCTGTTTCTTTGGAGGAACTTAACTTATCTGCAATGGAGAGCTCATCTCCATATCCTTTCATAAACAGGAGGTTGGGGGAAGTTGGCAACCTTATCTCTGTGGGGGATTAGAACCAGTTCCTCCAGATTGGCAGGGTGTGTTCCTTCACGACCTTCAAAGCCCTTCAAAGACCTCAGCAGCCTTTCTACTCTGTCCTATTCTAAACTACCTAACAAAATTTCTCTCTCTCTCAACTGCTCCTCCTCTTCTGTAGGTGGGGGATAAGGAGTAGGGATGGTTTCTGATTCTGCAATTGCCATCTCTACTTTGTGTGTGTGTGTGTGTGTGTGTGTGTGTGTGTGTGTGCGTGTGTGTGTGTGAGGGGGCAGTGGGGCACTGTGTGTACCTGTGAAGACCCAAAGGTGAATTCAGGTATCACCCTGAATTGCTTCTACATCCTTTTTGCTTTTCTCTGGGCTTTCCCAGGCTCTACTTTCCAGGGCCAGAAGTACAGGCTGCTGCCATATCTTCCAGATGATTTAACACAGGATCTGGGATTTGAACTCTCGTCTTTCTGTTTATAAGACAGCAGTTTAGCCCCTGAGCCATCTCTCCAGCCTGTCAGCTCTGTTTTGTGGTGTTTTGTTGCATTGGCTCAAAGCTGTGTCACACTGATACAAAGATATTCATCCCAGTGATGCAGGGTTCTTGTGATCCTGATGTAGGACAATCCCTTTGTGGCCGCCAAATGATGCAGAAACGGTCTTTCGGCTGTCCCATCTGGGTCGCCAGATAATGCAGGGACAGGAAACGACCACCCCAATGATGTGGGGTTCTTGTGTTCCGGAGTCAAAGATTGAAACCAGAACACATGTAGAGGAGTAAGGTAGAGTTTATTAGAGGAGAGAAAGGCTGGAACTCATGGACTCCGGACTGGAGTACCATGAGGGGCTAGGATGCCGGAGAACTCACGGACCCTGGGCATGGGATCCATGAGAAATAGGCATGGAACTAGGAACCGGCTCATGGCACTGGAGTGCCATGAGGGGCTAGGGCTCCAAAGATGGCTGCCAGGATCAGGCATATTTGTACACGGAGGCAAGCCTGGGAAACTGGCTTTTTCTCATTGGTTAGCTCGTATTGGGGCCCAAACCTGTTGCTCCTGGGCCCACTGGGGATAGAGACCAAGGTGTTTGTTAGATAAGGAGGGCTTATTTCCATAATCCCTTCATAGGGAAGTTGGCCATTTTATCTCTGGGAGAATTGGTGGGTTCCTTCAAGATGGTTCCAGTAGTGGGGGATGACCTTCAGGAATTCCAAAGACCTTCAAAGACCTTAGAGACTTTAGAGACTCATCCCAGTATAGCTGCTCTAATCCTGCCTCAGTATCCCAAACAGGACACACAGGAAGTAAATGGCTCACCTAAAGCACAAGCGAAAAAGAGCCAGGGATATTCAGAACAGTGATTCAGTATGAGTCACTGTGTTTTGAAAGTGCTGACCCAAGACAGCTAACATCGCAAGGATTTGTTCCTTATTCCTTCAACATTGAACGAGACCCCGTGTTTCTGTTTCCTCATGCCACACCCTCTGGTGGCGTGCCCCTTAACATCTCTCATCTTGTAGATTCTCTCTTATTATCTTCTTGTTTATCCCTAGCCATGTCATTCGATATTTTCCATTTCCTGAAAGAGAAAGCCTGATCCATCTAGTTCAACTTTTCATGCCAGGCCACATCATAAGTCATAGAAAGTCTGTGGATTTTGTGGCCTTGAGTGATCTTTGATCTATTCAGCTGTGGTTAAGGAGGGACATGCCTTGACCCTTCAGAAAAATCTGTGTGTATGTGTCTGTGTGTGTGTGTGTAGTATGTGAATTATCAGGGATTGTGTGTGCTTGTAGCAGTCCAAGGGTGACTCCGGGAACCATCCTGGAGTGCTCTACTTTCTTTTTGCTTTGCTCTGGGATTTCTCAGGCTTTGCCTTCCAGGTCTGGAAGTTCACGCCAAAGTAATTTCTGCCTGGTGTTTTATGTGTGATCTAGGATCCAAACTCAAGGCCTTCTGTTTGTAAGACAGAGGCTTAACCCTTGAGCCATCTGTCCAGCCCTCCACCCTATTTTTTGGAAGACAAGGTCACTCGTTGAATCCAGGGCTCTCCAATTCAGCTAGGTTGACTGGCCAGTGCACTCCAGGGATCCGCCTGTATCCACCTGCCTAGTATTAGGATTACAGATAGATACACACAGATGCACTCACTGGCTGCTGGGTATCCACAGTCAGGTCTGCATGCTTGCACACCAAGCATTTTATCAACTGAGCCATCTCCATTTGCCCAAAACACCTTGACCTTAAATAGTTTCATTCTGGAGTGACTGGAATAATTGTCATGATGAGCATCATGTGAATGATGAAGGAAGCTCATTTTTGACTGATAGGGCCAATTATGAGGAGACAATTTTTTAAAATATTTTTTATTATTATTTCTGCTCATACAAACTTAACAGGTACACCACTTCCCTCCCTCCCTTCTCCTCCCCCCAACCCCCTGCTCCCCCTCCCCTCACCTCTCCCTTCCCATCCCCCAGTGCCTCCCCCCCAATCCCCAGAGAATCCTTTAATGTGCATGCCAGACTCTCCTCTGGGCCCTCCTCTCCAATGACGTACAAGGACCCAGTTGTATTTCCCTGAACCCTTTCCTGTGATCCCCTTAAGCATAGGAACACTACTGTGGCTGTCAATCCCTTGCCTCCAAGGATCTTGGTGCCTTTAGCAGATGCTAGACTTTGTGAGGTCAATCGTGTGTTGGACATTGCGCAGGGCATGCAAAGTCCAATTATGACTGCTTCGGCCCTAACTTGTGTGGAGTATCTTGCAAATCATTGCTCCTCCCATCCTTTTGATCTTACAATCTTACTGCCCCCTCTTCCGCAAATTTCCCTGAGCTTCAGGATGGGGAGAGATTAGTCTGGCCTAGTTCTAAGTGGTTGATATAGAGTCTCTGAAGTTCTGGATTGTGGTTTGTTGATTTTCTTTTGCAGTTTTGCTGCTCCTGCAATGCCCTTTACTCCATCATGATGGGCATTGTATGTCACCTCCTGGCCAGAGACAAAAAGCTGTTAAACTGGAGTCTTGTTATAAGAGCACATTCAAGGGTAGATGTAATAAAAGTAGGAAACCATAGTGAGGGAGGGGTCAATCGCCCATTTGCAAAATGGTTACTTTTTATCTGCCAGACTATATGCCCTCCCATTCTGGTGAGATCATACCCCCTCATTTGTAAATGATCAGGAATGAACGTCTGAGAACTTAACCAGGTGTCTCATTACTTACTTGCAGTCCTTGATGGAGGCCTATTTTCTCTGCTGTAACATGGTCCGCTCTCTCCTTGTTTCTGGTGTGGCCCTCCAGCCCCATCCCTCCTGTTCATAATCCTTGGAATTACTGTAGGTATTACATAGATTTATCTTTGAGTGGGGGAGACGATTTTTTTGATCTCCTTAGTGCCAACACCTGAGTTACAGAAAACCCTCAGAAAAATCACATTGAGTGAGTGCATGGTAGATATTCACTGATGGGGTAGGGAAGTAAAAAGACTGCACACATTCCCAAGAGAGAGACCTTGCAAGTCTTGACTTCCGACAGTTGAGCTTCAAGGTCCCCCCCCCCCCCCCCCCGCTCCCGAACTCCAGGAAAAAAGAAGGAGTGAGCAAGCGAGAGTGAATCAACACAACCCCACAGAAGGTTTGTTTTTTCCTTTCCTCCAGAAAGCAGCTGTCAGTTTAACTTATCCCAAAATACTGTCGGTGATGAGCATGACTGAAAATGCGTTTTATCTGTAATTAGAGAGATTACATTAAACACTATTATTTGCAGACACACATTGAATTAACCCTAATCGAGGCTAGCAAATAGTGGAGCCTGCCTATTTTTTGCCTCAAAATTTTTAGAAAATTGTGACAGTTGACACACGAGGGACAATGCTGACGAGATTTCCTTCCCATCAAATGCCAGACGGTAATTGTAATTGCCTTTAAAAATGTTTTAAGCAGTAGCGTTAGTAAATCAGAAGGTGCCACAAATCTCACCGATAGTTTCTAAACATGGGGGCTGTTGACTGCGCATTCCAATGTGAGTTTAATGAATTGATTTTCTGAGGAATTTAGCTTTGCATCTGTTTTCAGGTGTAATTAATTCACTCTGATTAATGTGATTAGCATGGATATCAGTGGATCACACACGATGCCCCTTATTTGTTCACTTGTTTTTAATCTGCCATGATGTCCTTTGGGAAATTACAGGAGTGATTTGGGGGGACAAGTCTTACCCGTGGCCCTGGTCACACTGAAATTCTGCGGAGGAAGAATCCTGGTGGGAATTCCCTGATTATTCACACATGATACAGAAGTGCGCTTTTGTTTGAGGGACTTATTGAAGTTTACACAGTCCCTGCCTTGAAGGAGCTCATAATCCAGAGGGAAACATGAGACAAACATTCCCATGCAAGTCACTCACAAGAAAGAACAACTGTCTTTGGGTTCTTTCTCTGAGCACCTCTCCCCAAATCTCCTGGAAAAATACTGTCGCTTAGGGTCTGTCAGTGGCCTACCCTTATATGAATGGCTTCCTGTTCTTCTACATCGTATCAACTACTGATCCAAAATGACATCTTCAGTCCTTTCCCCTAAGCTGCAGGCCCAGAGGGATCCATATGGCTCCAGATGTCTTCATCTGTATATTTGCTCAAAGGCCTGCCAATATCCCAGGCCCAAATCCCTGTTCTCTCTGATCTATTCCTCCTTCTAGCTTCCCCACTCCCTGAAAATTGCTCTTATACTCATCCAAGCTAAGTTAACTACTTCAAATCTCAAAACAAAAAGGCATTCATCTATCTCACATGGGTCTCTCAACCACTAATGTAGGGAATCATCTGGAAAGCTTATTAAATAATAGTTTCTTGAAACTCATAGGCAGAAGTTCTGATTTGGTGGTCAAGAGCAGAGTCCATGAATTTGCATTTCTAACAAGTTCACAGATGACCCAATGCTACTGGAAAGCAACTGCATTTTTAGAACCCTTAAAGAATGGAAAGGACATGGGTACATTTCCACGAGCCAGCAGTATCACTAGCATGTGAATCATCTTTGCTAGAGAATGAAGGTCAAAGAAGCAAATCAGAGGCAATATGAAAAAAGAATGAACATGTGATCTAAGTAGTTCATGCCACTAATGTGTAGACTTCATGAGAGACAGTAAATAGAGGACTCTATTACATGTCTAGTTCAGTGCCGGGCACATTGATTCTCAATAAGAATATTTGATAAGTGGTCTAATCGGATCCAAAACTTTGGCCATACCAAGTATGTGCTTTCCACCCTCGCCTTTAGTTGCTATTATGGTTAGCATTATGTAATATATTCCCTCATGAACTTACTCAGCTTGTGGTGTTATGGGGTTTTTATGTCCAGGTTCCTGTGTTGGGAGCCCAAAAGTTGAGACCAGAACACATGCAGAGTTTAGTAGAGGTGAGAAAGAACTGAACTCTGGGACATAAAGTCTGTGAGGGCAAGGGAGCCAAAGACCACGGCAGGATTAAGTGTATTTGTAAACTTGGGCAAGCCCAGGAAAAATGGCTTTGTCTTATTGATGAGTTCTAGTTTTTGTAAACCTGATTGGGATTTTTGGTCCCCTATATCTGATTGGTCTGTTTTGTTTTGTTTTTTTAAGTGTTTTTTCATTCTTAATTTTTAAAAATTTTTTATTATTATTTATTCAGTTGTGAGTGTATGCGTGTGTGCGAGTGTGTGTATGTATGTATGTGTGTGTGTGTGTGTAGAACCATGGACAAATTGGGGAACCACTATGGACCGCCTCCACCTCCTCGTTTACTCTGCCCCGGGATTCACAGGCTTCGCCCTACCAGGGCCAGAAACACAGGCCGCCCCCGCTTCCGCCTGGCGTCTATACGTGGGGTCTAGGATCTGAACTCAGGACCTTCTGCCTGCAAGGCAGAGGCTTAACCCCTGAGCCACCTCTCCAGCCCCTGGTCTGTTTTTTTTTTTTTTTTTTAATATTTTATTTATTTATTGTGTGTGTGTGTGTGTGTGTGTGTGTGTGTGTATGTGTGTGTGTGTGTGAGTGAGGGCACTGTGTGTTCCTGTGGAGGACCAAGGGTAACTTCAGGAATTGTCCTGGCTTGCTTCTACCTTCTTTTTGCTTTGCCCTGGGATTTCCCAGGCTCTGCCTACCAGGGCTGGAAGTGCAGCCTATCACCGACCTGGGATCTGAACTTAAGACCTTCTGCTTGCGAGACAGTCTCAACCTCTAAGCCACTTCTCCAGTCTGTTTCTCTTCTCTTCTCTTCTCTTCTCTTCTCTTCTCTTCTCTTCTCTTCTCTTCTCTTCTCTTCTCTTCTCTTCTCTTCTCTTCTCTTCTCTTCTCTCTTTCTTTCTTTCTTTTCTTTTAAGATTATTGGGGTTTGGGTGTTAATGACAAACTCCAACCTTCTCACCAAAGTTACTATACTATTTCATTATTTGTGATTCTTCCAAGTAAACTGATATTGACTCAAATACCAAGAGAACTAACCAAGTTTGATGTTTCTCGCTAGATGCTAGTGAGCTAGAGAGATGGCTCAGAGGTTAAGTCTCTGCTTCAAAAGTAAAAGGATCTGAGTTCAGATCCCATATACCACATAAAAACACCAGGCAGAAAAGCCAACAGCATGCACTTCTGGTCCTGGAAGGTGGAACCTAAAAAATACCAGTGCACAGCAAAAAGAAGATGGAGCAATTCAGGATGATTCCTGAACTCACCCTTTGGCCTCCACAGGCACACTGTGCCCTCTCTCTCTCTCTCTCTCTCTCTCTCTGTCTCTCTCTCTCTCTCTCTCTCTCTCTCTCACACACACACACACACACACACACACACGCACAGACACACACACACACACACACACACACTCACAACACTCATTAAAAAAATAAACAAGTGCCTTCTCCAAAGGAAGTGGATACGACCAGGCATGAAGACACTCACCTGTAATTCCAGCACTTGGGAGGCGGGGCATGAGGATTGGGAGTTCAAGATCTTCCTCAGATATGTAATAGTTCAAGACCAGCCTGGGCTATGTGAGCCTCTATCTCAAAAAAAAAAGAAGAGAAAGGAAGATAAAATAAAGGAAGGAAGAAAGGAAAGGAGGAAAGGGAGGAGGGAAGGAAGGAAGGGAGGGAGGGAGGGAGGGAGAGAGGGAGGGAGAGAAGAAAAGAGGGAGGAAGGGAGGGGGAGAAAGGAGAGGGAGGGGAGAGGGAGGAGGAGAGGGAGGGGAGAGGGAGGGGAGAGGGAGGGAGAGAGGGAGGGGGAGAGGGAGGGAAGGGAAAAAATAAAGAAACTAAGTTGATTCAGAGGTAAGAAAATTAAAGACTAAATGAAGCACAGCCATGAATTGCTATTAAGCTTTTGATAACACTATTAATTTGAACTTCATGAAATTAAATTTCATGGGAAAAATGACAACAGAAAACATATACAGCAGTATATATGTAATTTTTTAAATTAAGGGAACTGAACTCACACACACACACGATCTAATTATGTCCAGAAAATATCTGGACAAATCCACACCAAATTGATGCAAACAGAATTTTCCTTTCTGTGTAATAATTATGAGTAATCTCTAAAGATAATCCATGTTTTATAAATCTTGCCCAGTGACTGTTGGTGGTTGGTGCGATAAACACTTAGAAGACAGAATGAGTCCGCAGGACCTGCAAGGAATAAACACCTGGTGGAAGACCTTAGGCAAAGATTCTCAAGCTGGGGTGCAAATTAACATCACCTGGGGAGCTTTAAAAATTTCCAAATGACTAAGATTCCCACCAAGACTGACAAGATATGAATTACTTTCCTGTGAGTCTGGTTTTCTGTTAGGATGAAGGGGTCTAAATCCATGAAAAGAGTTGTATAAAATGAAAAGTAGCAGAAAAGCATTATTACTGTGCATTGCAACTAATAATATGGCTGTATGCTCAGAGAAAGACAAAGCTTGATGTAGTCTCTCATGGAAGACCTCTGTATGGACAGGGAGACCTAAGTTCAAAGAGAATTAAATAAAGGGTAAATCCACAGGCTGAAACTGAAAGCAACTTGACAGGCCAAACATGAAACACTCCTTTCTCAGAAATCCAGAGAAGAGACTCTGAGGAAGATCTTCCCTTTACTTTTCTGATGGCTTCCAGGAATTTATCCCAAAGTAGTGATGTCCCAGAATAAATAGGTTTTCTTCTCATAATTAAGCCAGAGGTTCTGGGAATGGGCTGAACACAAGGCTGAATTCATTACTGAGATTGCTTGCAATTTAATTCAGGTCTCAAGGAGGTGGTTCCTATGTGTCACTTGGAAAAGACTCCTTGCATCTAGACAACAGCCCCCATATGCCTCTAGATTGACTTTGAAGTGAGACCTCCCCCACGTTTTGATTTAATTCATTATCTGAAAACAATGAGCTTTAGAAGGAATTTCACTGTGACACTGTCCAGGGGTGGAGCTCACATTAGGTAAGACCATCTTAGACATAATTCAACAGAAATAGCAACTGAAGAATCAAGAGTCCCTTCAGAAGAGACTGTGAAATTTTTCATCTTTCTGTTCCTTGCCTATCACATTATGCTAGGCTCAGAACATAGCGAATTCGTGCTTTGGATGCTTCTTCTAAAGGAAGTTTCTAGTTCACGATAGGAAATTAACAAACATTTAGGAATGGACAGCATTGCCGTTGAGTTTATGGCCATGCAAAGGTGTTCCCGTTTTGTGTATCTAAACCCATCGACGGTTGTAAGATGGATTTATTCTCCACTGTTCTCAGCGTTGAGATACATTTATGCTGGAGATAAACCATGGTGTTTGCCTGGTACATTTCCATTGTATTTTATAATTAGAACTTCAGGAAAAGATTGCCTAGCAAGAAATGAAGGAAATTTAAACAAACAGAGGGAGAATAGTGAGAAGCTTTCAGACCTAGTCTCTAGTTTGGACACTGAGGCAAATGATGGAGTTTTTCTCCCTGAACATCTGAAGTACTTGTGGCTTTGAGGACAGATGTGATCAATTTTGTTAAAGTCATGCTATACTGGGCCCACCTACACCTAGGTAAAGGTGCTGAGTACTTTGGGAAATATGTAAATATGAAACTCAGAGGAAGCATCTAGATCGATATTTTGGAAATCCATGAATCCAGAACAGTAACAACAACAAAGGAACAAGTACAGGGAGGTTATTGAGAGGAATCTTACAGGGAAGGAGGTGGCAAGACTGTGATAGGGGATTAAGGAAGAAGATGAACAGAGCTAGCTTGAAAGACAGAGGTTAGCATAAAAAAGAATGTGACATCAAGGAGAGGTTTAAAGCTGAGAATAGCATGCTAAAAACTGGTGTGTGGGAAAAATGACAAGATTGGAGACCTGGACTCCTCTGACCTATGCAGCACCATGACAACCTCTTGGTGGTAATGGTACTATAACTGCTTAACGTCTGTCATTCAAACCTACCATAAGTCCTCTTGTCCAACTCTAAAATTCCTGTCCAGAGATGGAACTCTAGGAAACATACTGCTCAGTTTATCCATGTTGACATAGCACACTCCTGAGCGGCCCGTCCTTTATCAACCCGGCATCCACATGCATGCTTCTTTAATTATATTTAACTTACAAATAAAAACCTTAAAAATAAAAAAAGGCCATGCTGCTGCAATATGTGATTCTTTGCCACTCGTCTGGCACTGAACTGATTCTTCAAACACTATTACAAAATTCTGTCATGTCAACAGGCTTCCAAGTTATGGCAGAACTAGTACCATGTTGGTTCTCTGTAGAAGGCTGTGTGGGATACCATGATGCCACAACAAAGAAAAATTCTGGAAGAGCAATGGACTTCCCCTTCCATGGTAGAAAAGGGTCAGTATTTTCAGCCAGAGCTAGTTGACCTAAACAATGGTGCCAACTTTCAGTTGGTGCAGCTCTTTGCTATTAAAGTCGAGTTGGAGTTGGAGGTAGGCATGAAGGTGACCATGAGAGGAGATCCAGTGTGGTAGACAATTTAAACCATAGTCACTTCATTTGTAGGCCCGCTGGGCAGGAAGAAGAGACTAGGAAAGACTATGCTGCATCCACAAGTCAAGCCATCTTGTATACGTGTATAGGGTGAGGTTGCCCTATGGTGATAGTATTCACTCGGGGCACAAATGCCATGTTCTGGACCCACTTAGAGAAGCCCGTATCGTTTCTCCAAACAACATTGCCTTCAATTTTTCAATCATCATCATCTTCTAAGTTCATGACTTCTAAATTCATCAGCCAAATCATTAGTCACTGTTTCTGAATCGGTGTATGCATAGCTCTGACCATGTGTCCTTCCAGGAAAATTGACTAACCAAGGATACTGCCAACTGGGACTCTCCTTCAATAGCATCTTTCCTGGCCACACCTGAGGGGGCACTATGGGGGGCCATAGTGGTGTGGGTTATACTCTCAGCTTCTTCTAGCATGATTGCTTCTTCCTCTATCAGTTGATCGGTCCTCAGAAGGAGTGTCCTGTGAGGCCATCGGTACAGATAGTGGAGAGAAAGGAGGCAACATAACACAAGCAGGGCCCACGAGGAGTCTAACCTGCTCCCCATTGGAGGCTGATCTCACACATGCTACTACCACTCGATGATGAAGTGTTGCTGTGTTTACCCAAGACTATAATTCACTTATTAGATCAGCGTCATGGTTCAAATGTAAGTTGTCCCCTACAGGCTCATGTGTTTGAATCCTTAGCTGATGTGTGGGAAGGTCATGGCACCTTTAGGAAGTGGAACCTTGCTGGAAGAAGGCAGGTCATAGGAGGTGGCCCTTGAGGTTGGTTGAGTCCTGCCCTGCTTCCAGAGAAGTCAGCTCTTAAGTTTGCAATTAGTTCTCTTAGCCTCCATGATGGATATTACTTACACTGCCTCTAACTTCTGCCAACCAGTCATGCTCTTCTCACCATAACGGACTGTATCTCCCCTCTGGAATCATAAGCCAAACAAATCTTACTTTCTCCCATTAAGTTGCTTGAGTTTAAGAATTGTCTCACAGCAGCAGACAGAGTAACTGGTAGAGTCAGCCATCATGCAGACTGACAGGCAGTTCAGATCCCATGGTAATGTGGTATCCTACAGATAAGTAATTAGTGTCTTTTAGGGTCCAGTAGCAACCCAGAAGCTGTTTCTCAAAACAAAACAAAACAAAACAAAACAAAACAAAACAAAACAAAACAAAAAGTAACCTGTAGAGAATGACAGTTTTATTCCAAAATCCCAAAAAGTTGGGACTATGAGTCACTCATCTATGTAATGCGCTTGTCACATGACTTACATATAGCATAGCTCTGCCAAACAGTCCAAGGACCTCTGCATCTGTCTGTGGAGCCAGACAACTGCTTTGGGTGGTCTTCACTGGACCTGAGGAACAGTGTTATCAGTCGTTATCTAAAGCAATGTTGTTTTGCTTTTGGGGGAGAGGAACACATTTGGAACAACAAGGCAGGCAGTGAGAGAAGTGCTACTGACAGAGGAGAGGAAAGAAAAGACAGGGTGGAGCCCAGCAGGAACCTCTGCCTATCATACATCTGACAAGACCAACCTTCAGAATGTTATGGCTGTTCTGCTTCCACTGTCTAGTTTGCAGCCAATAACAACCCCAAGTCAGGTCAATACCGAGAAGCCCCATTGGCAGCCCCAAGATTCAGCAAAGCCAGAGCACTGGATATGTAAGACTTGCTTTTTCATGTAAGACCTGCTTCACAATTTTAAAAGGATCTTTTAAAATCAAATTTAAAAATGTTCAGAAGCATTTGTCATGCACTTATTTGTTTAAATTGTCTTGATTGGGAAACATTATATGGACGTATAGTCTTCTCTCTTCCAAAGAGGACTCGTGAGTGCCGAGCTGGATCTGAGAATGGAAAGGGAAAGGGACATGAGTGGGCTATGAGGACAGCCAGGAGATGATGCTCAAGAGAGGCAGGAGGGGGGCAGACATTCAGGGAGGGAGACGGTTTATGAACAGAAAGGAAGCAGGCTGCCCCAACAGAAAACTGGGGAGAGGAAAGAGATCTTTCTATGGGATTTTGTTAATTTTTAAGATACAGTTTTGTCATACAAACCCTCTTTCACCAGTCCCTGGGAATCTAAAATGGAATGTCATGCATGTGTGAGAGGGCGGGGCCTCGCCGCAGTCCTGGATGGAGGGCTACGGCTACTCTGGAGAAACTTGCTACCTGTCAGTGACACCAACCAAGAAAACAATGTCCCACGCTGTTGCGAGGAGCAGTGAGCAGAATCTGCCCAACCAAAAGACACTCGAAGACAGATTGTCCTTTGTTTCAAGGCCATAAAACCCTTTAAATGAGCTTCTCCTTACTGTTCTTGAGAAGACTACATAATACATGTAATCCAAATGCAGATATCTCGACCTAAAAAGCTAAGTAACTGGACTGCAACATAAATTGCAGTTTTGGTTCTGGTTTTGGCAGCCAGAATGATAGATCTATAGATACTGTTGCTTCTTTGGGAAAATGTTTATTTTGTCTGTGCAGAACTAAATTGCATGCACTATACCTATAAACAATTGCTTAATCCTGCAGAGATGTATTAAGTATTCTTTGTGCATAAATGGAAAGATGTGAGGAAAAGAAGAAAGGCAGGAGAAAGGTGCACTTAGACTTTCACCTTTCCCTAGAACAGTCCCAAGAAGCCTCAGCTTGTTACATACCAGATATTTAATGTTCTGTCCATGGACCACGTGACTAAGAGCACATGTGCTACAAATTCCTCTGTGACTCTTTCCAGGCTAGGCTACCTTTGGCAAATTATCAAATTTTTCTCTTCTTCACTTTGATCATTTTTAAAATGGGAAGGAGGCCAACATGGTTGAAAGGATTACCAAGGGGCATGGGAAGCAATTAGCAAAACTCATGTGACACACTGTAACAGTTCAATGTATGTTAGATGTTGTTATCTTAATGTTAAAGCCGAATAATCTAGAAAAGACTGACATTGAGGCCTCCGTGATCTAATTTGTCTTGATGGAACCTGCAGGTGAGGTCACACCTTCTTGAGCAGTTTGGAGTGTCTAACTTAGAAATAAAATTCCCAGTGCCACTTGTCCTAAAATATGACTTCCAGGGGCAGATAGTGGATTGAGCAGCCAATGATCTGTGTGCTGTGAGAAATAGACCAGGAATGAGTGAGACAAAAATACTTGCCATATGTACGTCATCGGAGAGGAGGGCCCAGAGGAAAATCAGACATGCACAAGAAAGGACTCTCTGGGAATTGGGGTGGGAGGCACTGGGGGATGGGGAGGGAGAGGGGTGGGGAGAGGGAGCAGGGGGTACGGGGGGAGGAGGAGGGAGGGAGGGAACTGGTGTACCTAATAAGTTTGTATGAGCTGAAATAAAAATAAATAAATAAATAAATAAATAAATAAATAAATAAAAAATACTTGCCATAAAGTCCCAGATTATTGGTGAGTATTCTGGGATGCCAGAGCCAGGCCTTCAAGAAGAGAGAGATAGAAGATATTCAGAATGCTTGAGGGAGATGCTTTGAGGCATGAGACATGGCTAAGATTCAGAGGAGCTGATATCTGTACCATAAAGCTTCCTCATGATTTGGGAGGAAACACATGAAATAGAATACAACCGCCATGACTACATCTATCTCAAAGCTACCCTTCGAAGCTTAGAGGCATAAATCAGCATGTTATTATAGTCATGGTTCTATGAGTCAGGAGTTTGGACTTCTAGAGCTAAGATGACTTGCTTCTATTCTCTGAAGTCTGAGTTTCGACTGTGAAGGCTGGAATTGGAGTGTTGGGGGGATTTGGTAGTTTGCATCACATCACCTGCAGGAGTGTTTATAGCTGCTGTTGGCTGTGGTGGGGGATTTCAGTTGAGTTACTGGCTGACATAAATACAAGTGATCTTCTGTGGGACATCACTGTATGAACTAGCTCAGGTTTCTTCATGGTTTGACTGTTAGATTCCAAAGCTAAGTATCCCATAAGCCCCAAGGAGAAGCAGTATCATTTTTTCATTTCTTAACTTTGGAAGTCATATTACATCATTTCCTGCAAAGTCACAGGTTTACCCAGATTTTAGTAAGGAAAACACAGATTCTACTTTTCTGTAGCGAGTTAAACATGTTGTAAAAAGAACATGTGGTATGAGAGTACTCACTTGGTCATCATTCTTTTTATGTCCCTCAGCAGCTGATCATGCCAAGCAAGTGAAGTATTGCTACATTTGAGAGTCCAGTAGCACAGCACTGGATGTTATGGTGTGTGTCTGTGATCCTATGACTTGGGAGGCTGAAGCAAGAAAGTTGTGAGATCTAGACAGTGAGACCCTGTATCAACAACAGGAACAAAAATGAGATTGAGCTTTATAACTCGGCAAAAAAAGAAATAAAAAAAATTAACTAAGGAATAAATGAAGCAGTTCATGAGAAAAAAAAAATTAGATTGGAAAAAGCAGTTTGGGAGATACATTCATTCCCCAAGAGAAATTTCTTCCAACACACAGAGCAAAGGAGGGACAAAATATAATTTTGGAAAAATGAGAAATAACGTAAGCTGACTCCCTGTGGATGAGCCATGAACAATAGAGGTAAGATGGAGAAGGTATATCAGTGAAATCTACAAAAGTATAAAACCATTTTCATGAACTATAATCAGTGCTGGTCAAAATTACCTTAGAATGAAGAGATAGTAAAGTTGTTAGTTAAGGAGACCATTAACTGAAAGACAACATTTGTGGCTGATGTGCTTTACCAAGATACACTTCTACCATATTTAGGAGTACAAGCTTAATGGGGCCATATTCCTAGAAGATGCGGATATCTTAGGACTACATTGTGATTTGCTATTAATATATGTTATAAGCTTGTTACAATAGGCTTACCACATTGTTTTAAATCAGCATTTTTAGATGTTGCAATCTTTTATGTGTATATTAAAAATCTTACAACTTCATTTGTGTTGCCTCTGAATATAGATTCCAATTTCTAGTGTTTGTTATACTATGCAGTCATCAATTCCTGGAACATTTTAGCACCAGGTGGCAGCAAATCTGAGGGCTGAGATAAAATCTTTGGCAGGGAAGTAAACAATTAAGAATTTACTTCAAATTTCCTGATGGTCAATAAGGAGTTATAAATGCATTACTTCCTCACTCCCCTCATTAGCTTTTTTTTGGTCTTTGTGCTTTCTTCTTCTTTCTCTTCCTTTCTCCTTCTGTTCTCCCTCTATCTCTTATGCTCCCCCCATTTAGTGAGTGATTTTTTTTCCAAATTATGCATACGCCTCCCCTCACCATGCCCCATCCCCAATATTTACATACACTCTTAGAGACACAGAGAAAAGCCAGATATCTTAGTGTACTCTCCTGGAAACTAGATTCACAAGAACAAGAACAGGGAAGTTCTACTCAGAGGGAGACAGCAGTATAAACCAAACTGGGGTATTAGGAAAATCTAAAGGACTAGTGATGAAGTTCAAACACTGATTCTAAAATAAACAGAAGCAGAACCACAGTTAAGCAGTAGGAGCCAAAGAACAGGTAAGAAACCTCACCGTGACTCACCCTTGGAGGTCATTGAGGGCAGTTGCTTGGGTATTTTGAGTTCACTGGACTCATGTTACCTTCTCAAATGCATCCAAGAGTGGAGTACCTACATTCCACAAATCTCCATTCTCTCCAGGCTGGCCAAAGAGCAGAGTGCTGAGAATCTTTCCTGGTTTTATCTTGCATTTGTTGGCTAGCTCAGAGCGGCTGTTTGTGAGTCTGAGGTGATTCCCTGGTCAAATGGGAGCACAAATGCTAATTGAGTCTTGCCTGTGGACATGATAGTGATTGGAATGGCAGGTCCAATTTGCTGTTATTTAAGAAGCTCTGCCTCAGTCACATCAGATTTTATCTGGACAGAGCCTAGTACTTAAGCTGTCAACCTGGATAAAAATGCATACTTTTTAAATACAAAATCATTTTAAAGTCCATTAACCTAGATTTTTTAAAGTTGGAGAATAACTCAAAATTGCCAAGCAACTTTATTTTCAGGTGCATCCTTAATCATGACATGGCTCCAAATAGAATTTTTCAATAGTTATATTTTGCAAGCATCTTTTAAATGGATGGAGAATATTTAGGCATTTTTAATCCTTTTTCCTAGGTGTTATAAAAGACCCAGGATTTAATCTTTGGAGCATGTATCAAATTCTCAAATTAGATGCCACCATTTGAAGAATCCCTGAAAGGTTTGTTGAGGAGTCTATTGTCATCTTTCTTTATTCCTGGGATTCTCTGCACAGCTACACTTTTCACTGTGTGGATGGAAAATGGATGTTCGTGTCATATGCTTAAAGTAGAAACAATAGTCTTGGAATGGAGTGTCTCCAAAGAGTTGCAGGTGTTAACAGGTGGAAGGATTCCAGATGCTATTTTTCCCCCTTTATTTTGCGAGTACGTGCGTGTGTGTGTGTGTGTGTGTGTGTGTATCAGAGGGCCCTGTGTGTCCCTGTGAAGGATCAAAGTTGACTTTGGGAATCCTGGATTTCTTTCACCTCCTTTTTGCTTCGCTTTGGGACTTCTCAGGGCCCGAAGTGCAGGCTGCTGCTATTTCCATCTGGGAAATGTGGACCTGTGATCTGAACTCAGGACCTTTTGCTTATGAGGCAGAATCTTAACCCCTAAGCCATCTCCAGTCCCCAGATGTTATTATAGAAAGAGAAGATCTTTTGATCTTCAGTAATTGCCTCTTCAGTGGTGGTTATTTGTGCTTGGCCTTACAAGCCAAGCCAAGTGGTAAACTGTCTTGGCTCAGCAGACATTTATGGACAACTAGCAAGAGCAGTCAAAATAGCCATGGAGAAGAACTGGATGTGCCTGGAGACCACCCTACTGTGATCATCACAATCTATACTGCAGAAAACTGAGTTGTGGTATCTCTCTCTCTCACGCACACACACACACACACACACACACACACACACACACACACACACCAGTTCTGATGTGTAACCAAGAAGTTCATTTGTTAAATGTTTTATTAGGTATTTGGATATGTTAATAAATAAATTCCTCATCCATATGACAGATCTACACAGAAAGTCAATTACTATAGAAAAAAGTCTGATGCACATAAGCATAGCCCAGAAGAAGGAGAGTCTGCACATAATTCACTTCTTTAATAGCTTTATCTCTGATATGGCCCAACATACTTGTCTCCATAAGAACAAAACGGTTTAAACCTCTCTTTTGTTTCTTTATCTGGCCTTGATCTAATGGATTTCCTAGTTCTAATGTTTTATACTCAATTTTTGACTCGATTTCTATTTTCTTCTGGAGCAAATGGAAGCATAATAGGAACCAAAAAGGCCAAGCAAACCACAAGTGCAGAGAGCTATTTCTCAAGATGTATGAGGAAGAAGAAAGAGGGCCTTTAACTACTTTACACGACTCCACGTCTCTCAATCCAGATAAGATAGCCCAGCAGAGTGCAAGATACAGCCAAGCATCCTCTGAGACATTCGAAGAAACCAAGATGAGAAGAGGGGCTTGAATTCTAGAAACCCAAATATTCTAAACAGAGATTGTGAAATGGCTCCGGGTTAAACACTTTGCCTGGCAAGCAAAAGTTTGGATTCCAAATTCTACATAAAAACAACGGGTAGAAATAACAGTAGCTTGCACTTCCAGCCCTGGAAGGTAGTGCTTGGAAAATCCCAGAGCAAAACAACAGAGGTAGAGCCATCCAAGATGATTCTTAGTATCACTCTTTGAACTCCACAGGTACATATACTCGGGTGCCCTCTTGCAAACACACACACACAGACACACACACACACAAAAAGAGTTCTAAATAGGGAAATGATTTAATCCAGAAAGAACAAGAAACGGGTAAACCTCACAAAGTTTAGGCAAAGTTTGTTGAGTACACAGCGATCCCCAGGAAGCAATATGAATTTGCTATCAGTATACCAGTCACATCATATTATCATGTGCTTTCCAGACTGGATTATTATAAGCATCTACCCAGATTGACTGGCTTATTGAATTTAACAGCAAAACCCATTTTACATCATAAAATCAGACAGATGACATTTTACTTTCTTCTATGTTCCGAATCAGTCCATAGAGCAGCCAAGTATTTGTTCATCAAGTTTGGGTAAGACTTTGTCTCCTTTCAGGATTCCTTTGTTTTTGTTTTTGAGACAGGGTTTCATGTAATCCAAGCTCTCTGTATGTAGAGGCTGTGTTTCAAGGCTGGCCTTGAACTCATGATCCTAGAGTGCACATTATTTTGTGGTGCTTTTCCCTTTGGCATAGGATAATACTGGGTTTTGACTCTACCTAATCTGAGGAGGATGTCGTTAGCCATTTGCATCATTCCATCCTGGAGGAAAACTGAGAAAGTAAACAGGAAGTTCCTGAAACTAACAAGATGGAGGATGCAGTGAATAACGCTTCCGGGAGGAAACTCCCTGGCCAGCCAGCCATTCAGTCTGGAAAAAACCCTAAGCAGCCCAGCAGTCTGGAGGAAACTTCAACCAGTAAGTCATATAAAGAGTTCCAGTCTCATCCAGGCTAGTGTGGGCTTTCTGGCAATGTATCTGTATTTGAGTATTATACATGTATCTATATTGAGTATTTATAAGTAACCCCAAAAAGCTCATTGGTTTCCCAAGTTGAACTTCAATGTCATTGTATTTTGGCTTGTCATCCCTGTCTGGGGTGAGTAAATGCTACTGTGACATCTCCCCAAGAAAAGTGTCACACAACACAGGCATGTACCATGAAGCCTGGCTTCAGAATTCCACAAGCAGGAGGGTAATAGATTTTTAAAAAAAAATTTTTTTATTTATTCAATTGTGTGTGTGTGCGTATGTATGTGCACGCGCACACATGTGTGTGTGTGTGTGTGTGTAGAACCACGGATGAATTCGGGAACCACCATGGACGCCTCCACCTCCTTCTGCCCCGGGATTCACAGGCTCCGCCCTACCAGGACCAGAAACGCAGGCCGCCCCGGCTTCCGCCTGGCGTCTATACGTGGGATCTGGGATCTGAACTCAGGATCTTCCGCCTGCAAGGCGGAGGCTTAACCCCTGAGCCACCTCTCCAGCCCAGGAGAGTAATAGATTTAAAGCTTTGCTCAGAAAGAGCCAAGTCTTCTTAAAAGCAACACAAGATGAACTTTGATCAGCTCATCACTTAAAGGAGAAGGTGGGAGTTATACACATCAACCAAGGACCTGACTCAGTTGTGGGTCTTATAAGTTAACCCTGAAAGCAACCTTTTATTTGGGGGTGATGGTGGTGGTGGTGCATGTGTGTGCGTGTTCACATTTATGTGGGCTTAATTATATGCATAGGTACATGTCCACAAATGTACACTTGCATGTGGAAATCCAAAGTTAATGTTGGGTGTTTTCTTTGACTGATCTCCACTTTTGTTATTAAGATCATGTGTCTCAAACCCAGAGCTTCCCAGTCAGCTGGCCTAGCTAACCAGCTTGCCCTAAGGATTCCTGTCTTTGCCACCTGGGAATAGAAGAGGCTGCCCATGCCTGTCTGACTTGCACTTGAAGCTCTGGGGATGCAAATGCCAGTCTTCGCTCTTGGGGAGCAAGTGCCTTATCTACTGACCCATCTCTCCAGTCTTCAAGGATATTTTTAAATAAAAGAAAATCTTTAATAGCTTCAAATTCTTAAAGATTATCTTGCTTTCCAGTGATTAAAAAATGTAAATTTAGAATGATTTAGGAACACAGATAGGCTTTCATCAATGTAATCCAAGCACGGCAAATACATTTTAGTAACAAGACAGATTTCCTTCCATCTCAAATGCATTTTCATGTGTATAATTTTAACAATCAGGGTAATAGATTCTATCTTCTAATATTTTGATAAGCTAAATATTAGTTTTTCATTTAAACTTAGAATTTTTAAAACATAAGAATAAAGATTTAGGAATGTTTAAGTCTGCATTATTTTTTAAAATTCTTTTGAAAACAAAATACAAGCTTTAAATGCAAAAAATTCAGTTGCCAATAGTTTTACATTATAGTCGAGTGCTATGCTATATGTCACTTTAACTAAATTTGAAAAGTTTGGAGAACCCATGAGTGCCAGGAAGTAACAGCTGTAACCTTACTTTCCCAATATACTTCATCCATGTCAGTTTCCCCTGGGGTTGTTTCAAACAGTCTCCACATAAAGTTAATTAACTAAGAAATAAAAATAAGAGATGACATCTATTTATAATGAATCTCCTTTGAGAATGAATTAAAAGTCATCTGTAAAACTGCATATAATTCAACAAGATTTTATAAATGCAAGGGAAAGATGAAAAAGAAAGTGAACGTGGGAGAAATCAGCCAGGGAGGGTCCATATGCAAATGCTTTGAAATCCTGTTACTCACCAAAGTTAGTTAGGCTTTCCAATAGGCGTCGCAAAGAAGGAAACAACCAGGTATGTGATTCATAAGTGTTTCACAGTCCCTCTAGGGAATACACCATTCCAGGTTGAAGCCCCGAGGGCTGAGGAGTTCCTTGATCCGGGTCTGTAATGTAAAAGACATCCTGGTGATGTGTGCCTAGAAAGCTGAATCAGGAGGACTCAAAATACAACTCAGACTGTGTCATGCTTCTGCTCTAACAACTTCAGTGGCTCCCATAGTCTATAAATACTCCCAAATTCTTAATTTGATGTTTCAAGCCATCATCAAAACCAAATCAAGGTGAGTTCTCTGGAGAGCAGATAGAACTGGCTAGGCAATCTTACATCACCGACATGGCCCTAGAGTTGGTAACAGAATAGATGTTGACACTCAAATGCAATCTGTGATACAGAATATCTCTCAAAGTCATTATATAAAGTTGGCAGAAAAGTCTCTAGTCTTCATCTCTCTTGTTCCAAGAACTTCCTGTCAGGTCTAACAACTGAACACCAATTTCTTTAATAGCAGCAATGATAATAATAATTCTTAATCACAAATAGTAGCTATAGGAAGCCCTGGGGTCCATAGAAGTGGACTGGCAGGAGGGGGGGAGGGAGTGGAATGGATCGATGAAGGAAGAAAGGGAAGGAAGGGAAATGGGAGAGAGGGGGATGGAGAAAAGCAGAGGTAAGTACTCAATATGCTTGTAAAATTAGAAAAATAAAATAATAATTAAAAATAAATAAAAAAGAACTGAAAAAAAACCCCAAATAGTAGCTGTTGCAGTCCGCCTGCATGGTTGCTGATAAATGACCAGAACACAGCTTAAGGGAACAAGGAGTTTACTTTCTTACGACAGTCCGGTTACAGTTCATAGTCCAGCTTGACAGGAGAGCACACACCAACGCCAGGGCCAAGGGAACTGGCCACCATAACGGCTGAGAGATGGACAATCCTTACTTGCCAGACCAGCATGTCTGGCCAAGTATACAGAAGGATGCCAACTCTCTCAACCAGCTCTCTGTGATTTATCGAGGGCCTAATCCCACCCACGATAGGCTGGGTCTTCCCCAGCAGCTAGACAATCTCCTTCAGGTTTGCTCTGGGCTTAACTCAACCATCAACTCTCTACAACTGTGCCCAGAGCTCAAACCCTCAAGAGTCAAGTTGACACCTGTGCTTAACTATGACAATAGCTATAAAACATTTAAGGGCTGGAGAGATGGTTGAGAGGTTAAGCTTCTGCCTTGCATACAGAAGGACCTGAGTTTGGATTCAGGATTCCACATACAAACGCTGAGAAGAAATGGTGGTGACTTGAACTTCCAGCTCTGGAAGACAGAGTCTGGGAAATCCCAGCATGGTGCAAATAGGAGGTTGAGCAATCCAGGATGATTCCTAAAGTTACCCTTGGATCTCCATGAACAAACATAGTGAGTGACCTCTAATACATGCACACACACACCATTTTTCATACAGGTACACATATTTCATTCGTACAAGTTCATCTTTTGTATTCAGGGAGGGATTATGGGTCTTGTCATCAGTGCAGAAATCAAATCTTACAAAGGTCACATCCTTATTAAGTGGGTATTACGGTTTGAATGTAAGTTGTCCCTAGTAGGCGAATGTACTTGAACACTGGTTCCCAGTTGGTGACACTGTTAATGGAGGTGGCAGAGCCTGGTCAATGTGGGAGAGGGTTTGAGAGTTACAGCCCAGTCCTGCTTCTGATTCCAAGCTCTGCTTCCTGGTCAGCAGTCCAGGTGAGAACAAGGCACTCTGCAAACTCCTGCTGCCCCCACACCAAGCTTCTCCACCACCATGTCCACCCCAACATGATGGACTGATCCCTCTGAAGCTGTGAGCTATAAAAAGCATCTCTAACCTTAGATGACTTACGTTAGGTATTTTTTCACAGGGACAAGAAAAGTTTCTAAAGCAGTGGGAAACACCATTTCCACTTGTTTTCCAGAAACAGAATGTGGTTTCTTATTCTCTTTAAACCCCATGGCATTCAGTTTATACATATCCTATGACAATACTGTCCCCATGCATTTTATAAGGTGCAAAAACATTTTCTCACGTTAATTTTGTATTTTTTCATTTTTGCCACAATGGGAGGAAAAATTTAATCCTTTCCTTTTATTATACTGTGGCTCCTGTCAAATCCTCTAAAATTAAAACCAAGAGCCACTCAGTAGGTTATCCCACTAGCACATCTATTTTATCTTCCAGTATGTATGTATCTTCCAACAACAATTGAAATTATCATTTAAAAAAATTTTAAATATCTTATTCATTGTGTTTGTGTGTGGGGTGCACACTTGCAACATTCATTTTATCTTCCAACAACAATTTAAATTACTATTTAAATTTTAAAAGAATACTTTATTTATTGTAAGTGCAGGATGCTTTCCCACAGTGTATATGTCTAGGTCAGAGGACTTTGTGGTGTGAGTTCTCTCTTTTGCAAGGATTCTGATTGAATAAGGTACGCAGATGTTTACACACAAACACACACACACACACACACACACACACACACACACACACACCCTAAGACAGCCAAAATCTTGAAATAAAATTTGTATTTTCTTTTTCAACGGAACCTCTGACTAACAATGATGACAAAATGCTGCAAAGGAACCGCCTTCCCTTCTAAAACTTGGGCACTGCCTAGCAATGATTTCTCTAGGAAAAGTGATTGTTCTTTTTGTGGCTGCTCTAAGAAGTAAGTTCATCTGGAATCCTTTGGATGAATCAAGAGTGTGCTGGAAAGAGCTCCTCATTACGGTATGTTTGTTGAAGATATCTTCAGGTAGGAAAAGAACCCAGCAATCATTTTATTGATTGATTGATTGATTGATTGATTGTGTGTGTGTGTGTGTGTGTGTGTGTGTGTGTGTGTGTATCAGAGGGCACTGTGTATCCCTGTGGAAGACCAAGGGTGACTTAAGGAATCATCCTGGATTGCTTCTCTCTGGGATTTCCTAGGCTCTGCCCACCAGGGATGGAAGTGCAGGTCGCCACTGTTTCTGTCTGGCAATTTTTTACATGGGACCTGGGATCAGAACTCAGGACTGTTCTGTTTTTGAGGCAGGGTCTCTTTTTTTTAATTTTTAATTGTTTTTTTATTTATTATTCATTCAATTGTGTGTGTATGCATGTGTGCGCGCGCATGCGCGCGCGCGTGTGTGTATGTGTGTGTGTAGAACCACAGATGAACTCGGGAACCACCATAGACTGCTTCCACCTTCTCCTTGTTTACTCTGCCCTGGATTCACAGGCTCCACCCTACCAGGACCGGAAATGCAGGCCGCCCCGGCTTCCGCCCTGCGTCTATACATGGGGTCTAGGATCTGAACTCAGGACCTTCCGTCTGCAAGGCAGAGGCTTAACCCCTGAGCCACCTTTCCAGCCCCGAGGCAGGGTCTTAACCCCTAAGCCATCTCTCCAGCCTCAGCAGACATAATTTGGTGACTGTTCTTTCCTTCTTTTGGCACAAAGTAAGGCTTCCAGCCAGAGGTAAATAAAACTATGGTGGAGGGAGATAAACTATGGTGGAGGAAGATAAAACTATGGTGGAGGCCACCATCAGGAACCAAGTTGCTTGATCAGTAACATGAAGAGAATCTCTCTCTCTCTCTCTCTCTCTCTGTCTCTGTGTGTGTAAATTATAAGTCACATGTAAGACCTGATGATGATTTTCCACGTGTTCACTAAATCTGAAATCAAAACTGACCATAATTTACAATTATCTGAAGAACTTTAAAAAACTGTATTGATTGATGCCTTTTGTGGCTTTGCTTCTAGACTAGCATCTAAAGACCCATGTGTTGAAGACTTGTTCCCTGGAGCAGTACCACTGAGTGGGTGTAGCAGGAGGTTGTAGATCATTAGGAGCATGCCCTCAAAAGGAACTGTGGGACCCCCCAGTTCCTCCCTCTTTCTTACTTCTCTTTTTCTTTCCTATCATCAGGAAAATGTTTTGCTCCTCAAGTGCTCACTGTCATAATGTGGTTCCTTGCCACAGACTGGACACTGAGCTAAAGCCTCCAAAGTTATATTTGTTACAGTGAAGGGAATATAAGCAATATACCAGATTTCTAAGCCAAAACAATCAGGATGTCTGAGGGGGGGGCATCTTAGCAAGTATGTCTTCCCAAGGTCTCCAAATGACATCAGTGATGTGACATTTCTTTTTTTATATAAGTCTATTTTTTTAACTTTGTGTGTGTGTGTGTGTGTGTGTGTGTGTGAGTGTGTGTGTGTGTGTGTGTGAGAGAGAGAGAGAGAGAGAGAGAAAGAGAGAGAGAGAGAGAAAGCATTGTATGTCCCCATGATGGACCAAGGGTGACTTTGGAAATCATCCTTGATTGCTTCTACCTCCTTTTTGCTTTGCTCTGGGATTTCCCAGGCTCCACCTACTAGGGCTGGAAGTACAGGCCACTGCAGTTTCTGCCTGGCATTTTTATATGGGACCTAGAATCTGAACTCAGGACCTTCTGTTTGTGAGGCAGAATCTTAACCCCTAAGCCGTCATTCCAGCCCATGTTTCATTTCTGTAACCATTGTATTTGCTACTCTCTTTGTTGCTGTGAGAGAATACTCAAATACAACTTAAAGGAGAAAGGGAGATTTATTCAACTTATGATTCCAGAAGGGAGATACAGTCCATTACAGCAGGAAAGGCATGACTGGCTGTCAGAAGCTGGAGGCCAGTTAAGTCACATCCATCATGGAGACTGACAGCTGCAAAAACTACTGGCTGCAGGAGCTGGGCAGGGATAACAAACCTCAAGACCCACTCCATGTGACACATCTTCTTCCAGCAAGGTTCCACTTCCTAAAGATGCCATGACCTTCCCAAATAACTGAAGATTCAAACACATGGGCCTGTGAGGGACAACCCACATTTCAAACCACGACAAACATCCTGACAGGAATGAAGATATTCTGAAGAGACTCTTATCCTTCCCTTTTTATCAGACTGAGACAATGGGTCTCAAGAAATTGGAATCTTCCCAGGGATCTTATCCTGGTAGAAGGAATAGACTGAAGCCCGGAAGAGAAATATATCTCCCAGAAAGAGATCTCATACAGCTCTACAGCTTGTCAGACCACTTTGCAGGAAAGACGGTAGCCTAGACAACAATGTAGAGCGAGCCACAGCTCGCCACAAGTACTTAGTTATACATACCACTTGCCTTCTATTTACACCTGAACCTCACCTTAGAACTCTGAAGATGGACTTAAGGTCACTGAACCTCTTTGTTTCCCTTCTCAAAGGTGACCACACTGAATGAATCTCCTTTCTCTGCTTTTGGCTATTTACCTACTTAATTGTCCTGCTGAAAACAGATGGTGATCTTAGTTCCCTCGGGCTCCCAACACCCAGACTCAGATTCCATTAACTGTAGTGAGTTTCCGTGAATCAAGGATTGAGAATCCATGCTCCTGTGGCAAACAGTTTCAGAAAGTTTGCCCAGTTGGAGAAACTCTGTTGTGAAACTGAACACGACACCAATGAAATCATATCAGCCAGGAGACAAACAGGTTGTTACAGTCGGCCTGCAACATTGCTAATAAATGACCATCAAATGGCTTAAGGGAACAAGGGGTTTATTTCCTTACAACAGTCTGGTTACAGTTCTCAGTCCAGGGAGAGCATGCACCAACACCAGGGCTGAGGGAACTGGCCACGCCATCTCTATGTAACAGCTGAGAGAGGGACAATCCTTACTTGCCAGACCAGCATGTCTGGCCAAGTGTACACACAAGGATGCCAACTTTCTCAACCAGCTCTCAGTATTTTATTCCAGAGCCTAGTCCAACCCACCATAGGCTGGGCCTTTCCCATCAGCTAGACAATCTCCTTCAGGTTTGCTCTGGGTTTAACTCAACTATTAATTCTCTTCAAATGTGCCCATAGCTCAAACCCTCAACTGTCAAGTTGACACCTGTGCCCAACTATGACATATGTCCTCTAAAACAAATATTTGTCAACGACCACCTTCCAGGCTACCTATAAGGAACTAGGCAGCCATAATAAATAGACAAAGTCACTGCTCTCAAGTGGTCTCTACTCTGTTTAGAAAGACAAATAGGTCATGATAGTCACACAGAACAAAATTCAGGTAGACTGGGGAAAGAGGGAAGATTTTAGAGAAAAAAAATTGGAGGTGGGTTTTCAGGAGGTGACTTTTTATGTTTAAATTTTATTATTTTTGTGATACGTGTGTGGCGTGGGTGTATATGCCGTAACATGAGTGCAGATCAGAGGAAAACTATGTAGAGTTGATTCTCTCCTACCTTCACACAGGTGCTGAGCATCAAATTCAGGTTGTCGGGTTGGTGTGTCAACCTGACACCTGGAGCTGTCTCGCAGGTCTAGCAGTGGCATTTGATCAATGAAAAAGAGGTAGAAAGATCCCCTAGGGAGGAACTGCTGGAGCAAAGGCACGGGGGCAAGGACATGGATGAACTTTGACGTATCAGAGGACCAAGCCCAAAAAATGAGGGCCTATGAGTCCAGATATTTAAATTTTTATTAATTTTGTTAAAGGGCCGCAGAAGCTAGCTCCCGGTCCACATCTCCCTACTCCCAACTCCAGGAATCAATGTTTTTTTTTAATGGAAGTCTGGGAGACCCTACTGATGTGGGGTTCCTCTGGGGTCTATATGTGTCCAGGTTCTTGTGTTCAAAAGGTTGAGTCAAAGGTTGAAAGCAGAACATGCATAAAGGATTAAGGCAGAAATTATTAGAGGAGGAAAGAATGGAACTCACAAATGTGAATCTGTGAGGGGTAAGAGAACCCCTGGAGAACTCATGGAATTCTGGAGTCCATGAGGGGCAAGGAAGCCAAAGATAACTTCCAGGGTCAGGTATATATATATATAGGGTTAGGCAAACTCAGGAAAAATGGCTTTTCCTCATTGGTTAGCTCCAATTTCTACAAACTTGATTGGAGTGGTTGGTCCTCTACATCTCATTGGTCTGTTCCTGATGCAGTTGATCTTGTGGCTGACCTCATGGTAGGATTTACCTACAAGGAAGATCTAATCTCTATACCCTTTTATGAACAGAGGGCTGGGGGAAGTTGAAGGGTGTGTTCCTTCAGGGTAATCCTATCCTTGGGAATGAGGATGACCTGAAAACCTTTAGAAACTGCCCTAGCATGGCTACTCTAATACTGCTTAAGTATGACACGGGTCATCAGTGGAAGGGGCTACCTCAAGAGTTTAAATCTAAATGTCCTATTGACAGAGCTAATACAAATGAACCATGATCTCCATGCACTTCGAGAAATGCTACTTGAGTTAATTAGAGCTTCCTACCCCCTGGCAGCCCTAGTTATCCATAGCATTCCTAGTTTTTAAGAAAGTCACATGAATAGCCACTGATATTTTTCTTCCTAAGTCAAGTGCTGTTTATAAAAGCACCAGTGTCCCTGTTGGTGCTCTATTTTGGGATCAAAACATAGCACTATTGAAAAATTTATGCCTTGTACATATGTTTTTTTTCTTTTTGCTCAAAATACACATTTCTCCCTTCTTTTGATGAATTCTATATATTGACTAAACTCGTCAGTTACCTGGTCTACTTTCTGTAGCATTTTTGTAGAGATCACTAATGCTACACTTGTCAATTGTGTTTGAATCTATATACATACCTGTCATTGCATCCAGACTGTTAGCTCCTGGAGGTCAGGACAGGATCTTGGTAAGTTCTCAGTCACCAGCACTCAGCCCTAGTGGCTGGCATGCCAGTGGTATCAACTGCTCAATGAATAAGAAAAATACCTGCCAGATGTCTTTAAAAAAATCTCAAACTCACCAATTATGCCCTTTAATGTTTCAGCCTGGGGACTTGGGAAAAGATTTGCCATATTTAGAGCCATTTAGTCTGATTGAGAACATTGCTTCTCTCAAATGTTCACTTACATAAGCAAAGTGACAGGATCTGACCTTATCAATTTATTTTCATGGATCAAGTACCAACTTCTTTCTTTAGTAATCATCTGGCAAGGAAATATCAATGTCTTTGACGATAGCAAATAAAACATCACTCAGAAAGCTTCTGCAAGCCACTGAAGTCAACAGAAGACGGGGGACATTGCCTAGGGTGCATGAGAATAGGTTTTTGGGACATGCTGGGCAGTGCTGAAGAGGAAAGGTGGGGCTCTTTGTAGATTTTGTTGATTTCCAATTCCTTAAATGTATTCCACTAGTTGAGAGATTAAAAGGTTTACTGGTGAGAGTGTCAGTTCTCAAAAGACAGAGGGTAGATTCTATAATCCTGCCAAAGAGGGTTCCGGCAGCTTCTCTAACCGGAATGTAGAAATCTCTGGTGTCTCGGAAATAATTTTGTCCTTTGTTATCCTCACTTGGTTGTTCTGTAATAATCCTCTTGCCCTTGGAAGAAATGGCAGGTTTATGAACTTTTATTTTCACATTGCTGCTTTCACTTTCTGTTTGCACAGCCCTTACCTATTCTTCCTTGCTGTGCTATGAGTGTGTTGCATTTTGAAGCTGGTGCTAGGTTCATACACGTCAAGGACTGCTCTTATCTTGGAGAGTTGAGCCCTTCATCATTTGATATTGTACCCCTCTTTTCCCCTCTCCCAGATAATTTTGTTTGTTTGGAAGGCTGTTTTGTCTTAAATTAACAGAGCTATTCCAGACTTGTTTTCATAGTGTTGGCATGTATGGTGGACCAAATCATGTCCCTCTAAACATTCATGTGTGATCTGTCAACTCCCAGCACCCCAGATATGGCCAAATTTGGAAACAAGGTCTTTAAAGAGGTAATTAAATTAAGATTGTTGGGTGGACCCTACTCTACTGTGAACAGTGTTTATCTGCAGAATAGAAATATTTGAAGACAGATGTGAAGACAGATGTGAAAACAGAAGGCAATGTATAAAGACTTAGGGAGACGTCAACCACTCCCCACCTGGGAAAGAGACTTGACATACATTCTTTCTTCATAGTCCTCAGGAAAACAGTCCTATTAGCACTTTGATCTCAGACTTCCAGTCTCCAAACTGTAAACACAATTGTGTGGTTTAAGCCACACAGACTCTGGTACTTTGTCATAACAGTTTAGGAAACTAGTAGAGCATGATATCTCTCCATCACTTTACTTCTGACCTGTTTACTTACCTATATACTATAACCTCCTAAACATTATTATTACTACTTAAAGTTGTTGTGAAGGAGGTTTTCTAATGTCCAAGTGCTTGTGTTTGGGAGTTGAAGATTGAAACCTGAACATGTATATCAGAGGGCACTGTGTGTCCCTGTGAAAGACCAAGGGTGACTTTGGGAACCATTCTGGGTTATTTCTTCCTCCTTCTTGCTTTGCTCTGGGATTTCCCAGGCTCTGCCCTCTATGGCGGGAAGTACAGGCCCCATCCATTTCCACCTGGATTTTTTACATGGGACCCGGGATGTGATCTCAGGATATTCTGTTTGTGAGACAGTCTTAACTCCTGACCCATCTCTCCAGCTGAAGGCAGATTTTATTAGTGGAAAGAAAGAATGGAATGTTAAGGACTTGGATTCTTTTTTTTTTTTCATTATTATTCAATTGTGCATGTGTGCGTGTGTAGAACCACAGGACGAATTTGGGAACCACCATGGCCACCTCCTTCTGCCCTGGGATTCACAGGCTCCGCCCTAACAGGACCAGAAACGCAGGCCGCCCCCGCTTCCGCCTGGCGTCTATACGTGGGATCTGGGATCCGAACTCAGGACCTTCCGCCTGCAAGGCAGAGGCTTAACCCCTGAGCCACCTCTCCAGCCCTTGGACTGGGATTCTCTAAGGGGCAATAGAGCTGTCTGATGGGCTGTGCCAAATGTTGCGTCCTTGTGTCCAGGGATTGAAGCAGGAGGGCAGCATAAAAGGATTAAGGCAGATTAGAGGAGGGGAAGAAGGGAACTCACACACATCTAGTCTGTGAAGGACAAGGAAGCAGAGGACTCACAGACTTCAGACATGGACTCCATGAGGGGCAAAGAAAACCCAGAAAGGGGGGCTGGAGAGGTGACTCCGGGGTTAAGCCTCTGCCTTGCAGGCGGAAGGCCCTGAGTTTGGATCCCAGATCCCACGTATAGACGCCGGGCTGAAGCGGGGGCGGCCTGCGTTTCCGGTCCTGGTAGGGCGGAGCCTGTGAATCCCGGGGCAGAGTAAACGAGGAGGAGGTGGAGGCGTCCATGGTGGTTCCCGAATTCGCCCGTGGTTCTACACACACACATATACATACACACACATACACACGCGCACACATGCATACACGCACAATTGAATAAATAATAAATAATTAAAAAAAAAGAAAAGCCAGAGAGAAACTCATGGATCCTAGACATGGAGTCCTATGAGGGGTAAGGGATAAGGCTTCTAGGGTCAGGGTTATTTCTAGGTTTAGGCAGGTCCAGGAAAAGTGGCTTTTCCTCATTGGTTAGTTCCAGTTTCTGCATACCTGATTGGAACTTTTGGTCCTCTACATCTCATTGGCCTGTTCATATCGGGGGCCCATCCCAGTTATCTGTGGCAAACCTCCAGTAAGACTTATCTGCAAGGGAGAACTAATCTCCATATCCTGTCGTAACAAGAGATTGGGGGAAACTGGCAAATTTCTCTCTGTGGAGGATTAAAACCAGTTCCTCCAGATTAGTGGGTGTGTTCCTTCAGGGTGATCCCAGCCCTGGGGGGGATAGCCTTCGGGACCTTCAAGGACCTTCAAAGACCTCCCAGCATGACTGCTTACAACTGCCTAACTACCATGCGGGCTGTGGGGGTTGAACTCAGTTCACCGGATTTGTGTGGGCAGGTGTCTTTCTTTACCTGCTGAGCCATCTCTCCGGTTTAAGGTGAGTAGGATTTTGCCATTCGAAGAGAATATACCAGAGGAAAGGTGCATGCATACCATCATGGAGAAATAATTGGAAAAAAATTCTAAGAATTTCAATTTCTTTGAACAAAGAATGTAGGCCAGAGAGTAACAGGACATAAAGTTAGATAGTAGGGTGGGGCCCGTGTGGAATTTTTATTCACCTGCAAGTCTTTCATGTAATATAATTAATCTCTGTGATAATAAGTAAGGTACTACATAACCCAAGGTATGTTGTAATTTGCTAAATTTAAAACATTTATAATAATTTTAGTGATAAATATGTCTGCTACATTCTAATGGCAAATTCAATGAAAACCTGAAGGTGAATTGGAGTGGTAAGGGTTTTGAATACAAGGAATTAAAGTCTCTGAATAAAACATATATGCACAATCAAATTACCTTTGAAAAACCTTGAAATTGCTCATAAAACTCATGAAGTATGACTTTATGTGCATTAGTTTTGAGTATCACTAAGTTAGATGATCTAAAGTCTGAAAAATAGGAGGAGAGAGGAAGGACTTTTATGGGTCTGAGCATTCAAGATATTCTCATAAAAGGTGATTGTTGAGCTCCTGCAGGGAAGATGGAAGATAAGTAGAGAACCCTAGTCTTGTTATTTGTCTGCAACATGTATTCCTTCGAGTATGATAGAATATCTAGTGTGTCTCTAATATATATGAACATATTGTTTGGTAACAGTGATAATGATGGTAGTGGTTAATGGTGATGACGATGATGGTGATAGTGATGGTGTGTGTGTATGTGTGTGTGTGTTAGTAAAAGACAGTAAAGTAGATCACTGAGTATAACGGTTAATTACTAAAGCCAGTGAATACATGGTATTCAAGTTGAAAATGGCATCACCAGATAGTATGATGGTATTGGCTGTCCACATAGTTAAAACATTTTTTGAAAGTACAAGATGTTCACCTGAGCTAGTTTACAAAAACAATTAAAGGGAAGAGAGGCCTTGAGAAGACTATAGATATAAGCAGATCTAAGTGTAGGGATGCAACTCAGCCGCAGGAGTGGACTGGAACCAGAAATCAAAATGTGCTATGAACTCCTTTTATGTGTATCTAGTCATTCCTTCCACTCTCGTCTCCTTTCCCCATTTTTCTCTTTCCATCTCCCCCTCCTCTTCTCCTCTCCTTTCTTGCATGCTCTCTCTCTCTCTCTTTTCTCTCTCTCTCTGTCTCTCTCATTCCCCCATGGATTTTTGCTGTATTTTTTTGAGGAAGCCAAGGGTTCTATGGATGAAATTTATTGCTGCTACTTGACCAATATTTCAAAGAGACAACGGAAAGAAATAACATTAAGATCTCACTTATTCCTAGATTAGTAAAGTTTTCATGATTTAAATCAAGAATCTTCATTCTCCTTTTTTTTTTGGTTGAGGCAAACCTTCATGAGGCCTGTAAACCTTAAGTACACAGTTTAATGAATTCTCATGTGTGTAATCACTGTAGAGAACATTTCCAGCGCCCCATGCTGCTCCCACTCCAAAGGTAACTATTATCATCAGGTTTTTAAAATGCTTTTTCTATCTCAGATAATATGGTCACAGAATAATGGAATGAACAAAGTAATAGAATAACTCAAAACTAGAGTATTACAACTCAATAATGCATAGCTAGGGGAAGAACCTAGTGAAGGCAGAGGATTTAATTTTTTAGTTAAAAGAACCCATAGTAAAAAAAAAAATATTATGATCTAGTCCATGCATAGAGCAAAGTGAAAACCATACTGATCTGGATTAAGTGCTTGAGGCTTCTTCTCAGATTCGCTTGCTGAATTCTTAACCCACAAAGTGATGCCATGAGGAGGTTGAGTCTATGAGAGGTCATCAGACTACGCAAGCGGGACTCTGATGAGTGGTATTAATACAAATATAAAAGAAACCTTGGGCTGGAGAGGTGGCTCAGGGGTTAAGCCTCCGTCTTGCAAGCGGAAGGTCCCGAGTTCAGATCCCAGATCCCACGTATAGACACCAGGCGGAAGCAGGGGCGGCCTGCGCTTCTGGTCCTGGTAGGGCGGAGCCTGTGAATCCTGGGGCAGAAGGAGGTGGAGGCGTCCATGGTGGTTCGGGAATTCGTTCATGGTTCTACATATACACAGACACACACACACACACACAGATACATGCGCGCGCACATACACACGCACATGCGCACAGTTGAATAAACAATAATAATAAAATTAAAAAAAAAACCTATAACTTTAAAAAAAAAAAAAAAAAGAAACCTTAGTGTTTGCAACATAGCTCAGTGGGTAAGGTGCCTGCTTGCGAACCTGGTGATCTGAGTTCCATCTCTGAATGCCCACATTGTAGAAGGGAAGTTGTCCTCTGACCTCCAACCATGCCCCGTGGCATTCATGTGTACACCCTTCCCCCTCAAGAAAATAAATAAGAATGTTTAAAAAAAAATAAAAAGAAACCCGAGAGACTTCTCTAGTCCATCATGGGGAAGTTGGCAGTCATACCCCAGGAAAAGCCCCTCACCAGGACACAACTCTCCTGGTCTCCTGGCTTTAGCTATCTAGTCTCCAGAACTGTGAGAAAGAAAGACCACCCTGTTCTAGCAATGCAAAGTTAAATACGGCCACAAAGCCTCAGCTTTCAGCACATTATCTATCCTAGAAAATGGCTAGACTGTAGTCATGATCTTATTTTTGACTCCTCAGTCCCAAATATCTAGGAGATGTTTTATTGCTCTAGTTGGAGTCCACCATCAATTCCTGAACAGGGGCCTGAAATCATATTCACATAAAATCATTGCCACAACCTCATAAGTTTTAGCATTCAGATCTGAAGGGGCAGAGTGGTTTCCAGAAAAGGATGGGAAAGATGACCTATTATATTCGTACTATTGTGCTTAATGCATAATTATTGTGCTAAATATGTACTTGTTACATGATATTAAAACTATGTCTTACTCCTAGTATGTACTCATCTCAAATGTGAGCTTCCCAGACTCTGCCATTTAAGGCTGAAATTACAGAGGGGTGGCATGTCCACCTGGCATCTTACAAGTGATCTGGGGATCTGAATGCCCGTCTTTTTGCTCACTCAGCAAATGTTTTAATGCTAAGCCATCTCCCCAGCCCCATCACATTTTTAAATCGGAAACTGTCATTTAAGAAAGCTGCTTCCGTAGTCACTTTATTGAACTTTTTTGAGTACATTCCCATAGAGTCTACATGAAAGCAGTTATAAGATCAAAAAATAATTTTTTTCTTTCCAAATTGCATGCTACTTACTGTTTGATCCTTGATTTGTCCTTACTGAGTTCAGGAATCTTAGGAAAACTTCGTCCCGTAGCAACAGGCCTGACTTTAACAACTTCTTCACCCATGGCAAAGGTACATAAGTAGAAATAAGGTACACTCTGTTTCTAAATATTGAAAAATTATAAATTGAGCTACCCAACTGTTAGACTAAAAAGTTTCATCCTCTTACACAAAACACCTATTTGGAGCCGACACACACCTTACTACCTAGAAGGCCCAGTGTAACCCGAGGCTTCAAAGGCTGCAGCCTTGTTTTCCTAATCTTTGTGTTTCTGTATATGGTGTGTGTGTGTGTGTGTGTGTGTGTGTGTGTATCAGAGGGCACTGTGTGTCCCTGTGGAGGACCAAGGATGATTTAGGGAATCATCCTGGATTGCTTCTACCTCCTTTTTGCTTTGCTCTGGGATTTCTCAGGCTCCACCCACCTGGGCCAGAAGTGCAGGCTGCCTACATTTCTGCCTGTCGTTTTTTATGTGGGACCTGGGATCCCAACTCAGGACCTTCTGCTTGTGAATCAGTCTTTACCCCTGAGCCGTCTCTCCAGCCCTCTACCTTATTTTTTGAGACAAGATTTCTCACTGAACTTGTTGCTCACAGATTTGGCAAGACCAGCTGGCTAGGAGCTCCAGGATCCTTCCGTCTCTGGCTTCTTGGGGGCTAGGCTTACAGGACCATGCCAGTGTCTGACTTTTCACATGGGTGTTGGAGATCCAAACTCAAGTCTTTATGCTTGTAGGGTAAGCCCTTTACCAATGGGGAGTCACCTCCCCAGCCCCCTGTTTTACTGACTTTTACATAAAAATGTTTCCTATGAAATTGTCTCATACCTTTATTTTTCTCTTTAGAATTAAAATTTGATAAAAATCCTCATTCTTGGACTGACTGTAATATAAACAATAACACTCAGGCATACTCTCAATTGTATAGAATTGTCTACTATTAAATAGTGAGTTTTCTTTCAGAAATTGATCTTGAAGATTTTCTTAGGTCCCTCCCCAATCATCTACGACGTACAATTTCTCCTTCATTCACTTTCTTCCAGCCACTTTTAATGTTTGGAACATTAAAACCACTGAAAACTGTACCATCAGGGCACCCAAGCCATTTGAACACTCAGATGCATACTGTGAAAAAGGGCTGGGTCTGGAGGCTCGTCCATGGACAGAAGGATCTATGGCCTACAAACTTCAAAGCCAATCTCCTGCCAGCTCTTGCAGCAGCTGGTCCAACAGGAAGGACTTGGATAGGGAATGAGCCAAACTAGTTTGGAGTCCTCCGGCTCTGTCACCAACGAGCTAACTAAGGAGAGCCACGTGAGCGCTATTCGCTGAGCCTCAGTCATCTAGAAATTGCAATAAGGACAGATGTTCAAAGCACACCAGCAGGTTTTGGAGAAAACCACACTCCCCAGTTTTCCATGTTTGTGCCTGTCACAGTTAAGACAAGTCCTTCTACAAGTCTGTCTACCGACAGACCTTTGGGGAGAGAGGAAAAAGGCACATGTTGTTGAACTTCGGTTTCTAAACATGTAAAGAGCTAAGAATACATTGCTAGCCCACCAAATCAGTTCTAGGAAGAACACTGGAAAATGTATAGGAAAACCAAAATACAGAGAGCTATCCAAATTCTTTTTAAAATCTAACACAAAGACCTATGAAGTCCATGTGGGTGGATCTCTTTCCTCACGACGCCAGTGTCACAAGCTCATAATGTAAAATCAAGAAGATTCCCAACCGGAAAGGCGACCTAATTTGTAGGTCCAAGTCACATCCAGCTGCATTCCACAGGTCCGCCGCCCTGACACCCGGGGGCGGGGCCCCAAATAACCCCGCCCCTGGTAACGCCCCTCAGACGACGCCCCGCCCCGGCCCTCCCGCGCCTGCGCGGTACGCCTCGGCCAGCCTTCAGCTCCCCGGCGGGAGGTAAGGGGCTCGCGGGAGGCCGCGTCGGGGGCGTCGGGCCGCGACCTGGCACCGAGGGCAGCGCTGTGCCCGCGCGCGGGAGAGACGCCCGGCGGAAAGCGGGGCTTCGGGTCGGAAGTGCCAGCACCCGGGCGGCTCCAGCAGTGCCCGATCCTCCTGGGTTTCGGTTTTGGCACAGCCGTTCCGAGCCGGCCGAGGCCGGGGCCAGACAGGCGGCCTCCGGGGTCGTGGGGGAACCGGTTTCCCGCGCCCGGGGCGCACCGTGGGGCCGCGGGTCCCGGGACCGCCTCGTGTGTGTGTTTTGCTGGTGGCGCCCGGCGGCGCGTGGCTCAGGGCCGCCGGGGGCGCCACGCCGAGGGGCTGACGCGACCTGGGGAGCCCGGGGGGCGCGGGCGAGAGGCCCGAACCTCAGGTCACCCAGGCCTGGGGAGGTCGGAACCCTGGGGACCCCGGGCGGTGACTGCCCCCGAGCCGCCGCGGCGCCCCCTGCTGCGCCCCCGCGCCCGCCGCCGGCCCCCCGGAGGGAATCACTAGGCCCCGGGAGGTGAACGCTTCTAACTAGGGTCAGCGGTGTGGGACTTTCTCTGGGATGTAGGGGTTTTCTCGACTAAGGTACTTTTGGGGTACACCCCCCCTCATGAAGGACCTGAGTATTGTAGTACCCGGCTCATCTGAGTTGTAAGCACCCAACGATCAAGTTTGACAAGCATTCGGGCACTTCTGCATTGTTGTGCCATGGAAGCGATTGCAGGCACGTCCCATACACACACAAAAACAAAAGCGAGAAACTAAACCCACTTTGCAACAATTTTAACACAGGAAAGTTGCACGAGTAGTATGGAAATCTCAATAGCTTCCCTAAAGGTTAACATTTCACTTGCCATACATAGTACACTCATGGAAAAGAAATTAGTATTAGACTAATTTAGTTATTAGTTATTAGACAAACGGAAGTCTTCTGTTTCTGTTCCTCTTTTTATTCTACACTAGCTGCGAAGACCTTACTTTGCACTTTAGTGACAGGGCACCCTTATTCTGTGACAGTTTTTTAATGTCTTTATGGCCTTTAAAGGAACCTGGATTCTTTGTAGTATGTTTTGTCTATGGTGGTAATTAGATTCTTGGGCAGTATTGTTAAGAGTAGCATAAATGCATGCGTCCTATTTCAGTTTAATCACGGGATACAATTGGTGTTTAGGATGATCAGGTAGATTAGCATAATACTTGCTGGGATTCTCCAAGGCACATGTGTAGATACGTAGTATTGTAATGGTGATTTTTCTATTTCCCTTCTTCCTGTGTAATTAGAATTTTTCTGTGAGGAAGGGCTGTCCTATTTTCCCCATGCATTTATTCGTTTTCAGTTCTTTATGACAGTAAAAATTCAGTTACTTTCCTGTTTTATTTATTTATTTTTAATTTTTTAATTTGTGTTTGTGTGTGTGTGTCAGAGGGCCCTGTGTGTGCCTGTGGAGGCCCAAAGGTGAGTTGGGAACCACACTGGATTGTGCTCCCTCCTGATTGCTTTGTTCTGGAGCGTCCCACACTCTGCTTTGCAGGGCCAGAAGTCCAAGGGCCGTGACCATTTCTGCCTGGCATTTTACCTGGAATCTGGTATCCGAACTTAGGACCTTTGGCTTGCAAGGCAGAGCCTTAACCACTGAGCCACCTCTCCAGTCTACCCTGTTGTTTTTATTATTTATCTCATGAATCAAAATTTTCCCACTTGGACCTTTAATAGCTTTGTTTTGTTGTTCTTTTCTGTATCCTCTGTGCTTTCTTGTCTCCGGTTTGTAACGAACCACTTCTCCAAAGAATCCTGGTTTCCTTTCCCCTTGCAGAATGGTGTTAGATACTAGGTGTCCTCATTGCTACTGGGATGCCATTGCTTTCATAGGCTCATAGAAGACAGCATTGTGTGCGTCTATAGACATGTGTTTGCAAAATTAGTACTTCCGTATTAGTGTATCTTTAAAAAGTAAAAGCATAGCTCAATAATTGAGTTTGTTCTCACACCACCAGGTATAGTCCCCTATTTAAAACTTCTCTGTGATAAATCTTTTCTCTCTCTTTTTTTTAATTATTTATTCAATTGTGTGTGTGTGTGTGTGTGTGTGTGTGTGTGTGTGTGTAAAACCACAGGTGAATTCCGGAACCACCATGGACCGCTTCCACCTCCTCCTTGTTTACTCTGCCCCGGGATTCACAGGCTCTGCCCTACCAGGACCAGAAATGCAGGCCGCCCCCGCTTCCGCCTGGGTCTATACGTGGGGTCTAGGATGCGAACTCAGAACCTTCTGCCTTCAAGGCAGAGGCTTAACCTCTGAGCCACCTCTCCAGCCCCCTCTGTGATAAATCTGACTTTAATGTCCTATGAAATATTTCCTAATATGTTCAATACTGCTATGCACACAGAAATGTCAGAATTTCTAACCTTTATCACTAAGAGGAAAAAATTTCTTAGCATCCATACAATTGCTCTTACCGTTAGCCTTATGGTATTCAGTTATTGTTTTCTAAAAGTACTTAAGATTGTTTTCTTCTCTGCTTCTTTCCGTGTATGATGCAATCTTATTTTTGATAGTTTATATATTGCCTTAGGTTTCTCCCAATCCTGTCCTCAAACTTTTATGTGTATAGTAACACTCATTCTTTGTTCTATTTATAGTCCTGTGGGTTTTTTTTTAATTTTTAAAAAATTATTTATTCAATTGTGCATGTATGTATGCGGTGTGTGTGTGTGTGTGTGTGTGTGTGTGTGTGTGTGTGTGTGTGTAGAACCACAGGTGAATTCCGGAACCACCATGGACCGCCCCCACCTTGTTTACTCTGCCCTGGGATTTACAGGCTCTGCCCTACCAGGATCAGAAATGCAGGCTACCCCGCTTCCGCCTGGCGTCTATACGTAGGGTCTAGGATCCGAACTCAGGACCTTCTGCCTGCAAGGCAGAGGTTTAACCACTGAGCCACCTCTCCATCCCCTTCCTGTGGGTTTTGACAAGTGCAATGACAGAATAATTCCATCTCAAAAATATTTTATTCTTTTTAAATATTATAAATAGTATAAGGACTTCCCAGAAATTTGGAAAAACTAGGCATTTCTGTATGTTTTGTTTTTTTTCTTTAGACATTTTTCATAGGTAAGATCTTAATGTGTTTTTTAACCTTGTGCTTTAACATAGTTTCAATTTTAGGAATGAAAAAACAAGAACGCCAGAATATATTTTCATTCCATATTTAATCCTACTTCCAACCCACATTGTGGTATTAAACTAGAATCTTCCCATAACGATTTACACACTAAGGCAGATACTCACTAAGCAGTGTTCTGCTTCAGTAACATTATGTTATCTACAGTTACTTGAATATTGTGCTTTCACTTTGTACAGGATTTATAATGCAATAATGGAAAGTGATAGAGGAACTTTGTAAGAGACTAGCTTCATGGAGAGGTTGACTCGGAAAGGTCTCTGGGAGCTCCTTGGGGCAGGTGGTCTCCTTGTTGATTGAAGCAGATACTCGGGAAATTCCACTCTGGAAATGCTACTTTGGAAACGGAAGATAGAAAACAGTTGCAACACTGTAGAGGAAGAGTGAAAGCAGAAATAGTCCACAGTAAGGAACTGTCAGGCACTCTACGAGACAATTAGTGGACGAAAGACAGAATTGAATGTGTCTCTGATAAGTGATATGTAAGGTTTAAAGATGTATATTACATTAGTTACTTTTTATACCTGACAAAAGTAACTTAAGAAAGAAGGGTTTACAATGACTATAGTGTGGGTACCTTCCAACATGGCGAGGGGGCATGGTGGCAGGAGTATGAGGGAGCGGGTCACTTTGTGTCCACAGTCAGGAAGCAGAGAATGGTGGGTGCTGGTCCCCAGTTCACTTTCTCCTTTTTATCCAGTTGAGGTTTCTAGCCCATGGAATGGTGCAGTGCATATTAGAGAAGGTTTTTCCTTGCCCAGATTTGTCTCCTGAGGTGTCTTTAGCCCTTGCCGAGATAACCATCACAGATATAATCAGACATCTAGGCAGAGTGCATCATTGCAAAGCTGCAAGTAGGATGGGGGATAAGATTTGGAAGGTTGGGGGAAGAGGAAAAATCATCTAAATATATTCTGTTCAAATAGTAGGGAAGTATTGGAAGTATTGGAACTGCAGTTGTTTTCAGTAGTGACAAGCTGTGAGGAGAAGCTGTGAGGAGAGAAGAGAGGGTCTCAAGACAACAGAACTGGCAAGGCTGAGCACATTGTGTTGTTTGATTAAAGTGATGGGGTGAGAAGTAGTGAAGGAGAGACAGGTGAAAAAATTCGGATAGAAACGGCATTAGATAGAGGCATGTAACTTAGAGTAGCAGAAAGCACAAAGGTACTGAGAGGAATTGAACCTGTTAAGATGTTTAACATAATAGAATGTTTTTGTTGGTTTTTTGAGACATAGACTAACCATGTAATCCAAAATGGTCTCAAACTCTAGAAAATCCTCCTGCCTCAATCTCCTGCGTGTTTAGACTGTTGATGTGTGCCATCATAGTAAGACTCTTATAACTTAAGAAAAATTAAACATTCCTGTAGTAAAATACATGCATAGTAGAGGCAGGGAGTTCACGAAAGAAGACATAAAATTGCTAGTAAGCCAGTACCATTAATAACTTAAAGAATGCAAGTTAAAGCAACAAGACCCCATTTTTTGCCCATTGAATGTCTAAAAAGAAAGATAACACCAAGTCAGTAGATTAGAATATAGATACATGGATATTCGGGTATCATTTTGTCAGGAAGATTTGGTAGCATCTGTATTTTAAAAGCTTTAAATTACCTTCTAATATTTCTCTTTGCAGATATTTAAAGAAATAATTGTAGGTGGAGGTATGAATTTGTGTGCAAGGAGAATAATTATACTATAGTTCATAATAATGGATCAGCCTAAATAGATGATTAGATTATGAAACATACATAATGTAATACTATGCTACTAAAATTAGATACATAATAGGAAATTACTTATGCTGCATTTTTATATGTTTAATCATGTCATTCAAAAGAAATCCTGTCATTTATTCATTCATTCATCCATCCAATCTAGTAATAGTTTATTTTATTCACTGCTCTCGGTCATTTTACTCTTTTGAACTTATTTTTTATTGTTAATATACTTTTTAGGGTTTTTTTATAGCATTTTGTGTTTTGAGAGGGAGTAAGTTGATTTCAGCTTTCAGTAAATGTTTATTAAGCACATATTACCACATACCTATGTTGCCATAAAAGAAATATACAAATGCACACATGCATTTTAGTAATTTTCTTTGGTGTGTGTGTGTGTGTGTGTGTGTGTGTGTGTGTGTGTGTGTGTTTAAGCCATCTTGTGCAGAGGCTTGAAGGCGGAGCAGGCTATATAGGTTAACGGGGTTGGAGGACCTCTGCAGAACAAATCTCTGGGGCCTCATCTTTGATAATTTAGTAGTTCCTTTAATGAGGAGTTTGATGATAAACTCTCTTGGTCTTTGCATGTTGGGAAGTAATTATTTTGCCTTCAGTGTAAATGATAATTTACTGGGTATATCCCAGCTCCTGCAGCACTTTGAAGGTCTTCCTATCTTTTGATATTGCCTTGATGAAAAGTTTGCTGCTTTTGTTGTTTTCGTTTCTCTGTCTTTTATCTCTGGTTTGCTTTTTAAGATGTTTTTCTTGTCCTTGATGTTCTGCCCCTTCCTTTCCACCTGTTCAGGTGAGTTGTTTTTTTATTTATGCTGCTGTGGCCCATATGCTTTTCACCTTGAGATTTTATATTTTCATCCTCAGCATGTTCTCTTTGAATAACTTCTGGTCGTTATTTTCTGTCTTTGTGTCTATTGCAAGGGTTTACTTTTTGTGTCTTTTATCCTCTTTTTATATTTTAAAAAAATTTTTTTTGTGTGTGTGTGTGTGTGTGTGTATCATAGGTCATTGTGTATCCCTGTGAGGGTGCCTTCTGGAATCATCCTGGATTGTTTCTACCTCTTTCTTGCTTTGCTCTGGGGTTTCCCAGGCTCCACCCACCAGGATTGGACGTGCTGGCCACCAGTTTCCGCCTGGCGTTTTTTCATGGGACTTGGGATCCGAACTCAGGATCTTCTACTTGTGAGACAGAATCTTAACCCCTGAACCATCTCTTCAGCCCTTTTTATATTTTTATTCTTCGTCTTTTTATGCTTGTGTTCACAGTGATACCTTCTATTTAGTAATTCTTTCTTCAGCTACATGTGTTTCCTCATCTTTTGAGGTTTTTCATTCTAGAATTTTGACTTGGTTTCTATTCATGTTGGCCTGTTAATTCTTTGTCAATATTATCTAAATTTTTTTAGCAGAAGTTTATTAATTACTTATGTCTTTTTTCTTTTTTGAAAATCTATCCCTTCCTTTACATCTTTGGATCTTTAAAATGTACTTTAACATTAATTACCTTTTTTTCCCGGATCTCTTTTTCAGAATTTCTGGGCTGTTTGTTATGAGTTTCCCTGCTTTGTTGGGTCTGCTTCTTTTGACTGTGTCTTTCACCTCATGTCTCCAGTTCCTCTTCACTGCCATGACTCAGTTTTAGGGGTTTGGGTGCTTGTAAATCTTCTTTCAGAGTGTGTGTCAAGCACAAGAACCAAGTTTTAGGTTGTAGTTTTTATAACCAGTGCTTCAAGATTTGCAAGTGTGGAAGAAAGTAGAAAAGTAGAACATTATTTGGAGTAATAGTTCCTAATGTTTGAGGGCAAAACAATGGACACTAAGGACACAGGTTTTCACAAAGCATTAAGTGAACCCTTATCTCTGTGAGCACTGGGCTGAGAAGCCATAACCCAACGAGATTAACAGGCTCAACTTCACTATTATTATTTTTCTAATTTTTAACTATGGAAGAGGCTGTGGCTGAGGAGATGGTGTCAAGATGTGGTAGGCAGTGGTGGTGGTCAAGTTTGGCTGAGCCACACAGCACATTGCTTGCAGATAATCTATTATAAGCTCTAATTTATGGAACATTTGTAAGTAAAATTTCTCTAGTTAAACCCAGGTGGGGTCCTGAGGCATGCTCACTTCCAGCCTTCCCTCTCCTACGTATGCCTCAAAGGATGTGCTAGGAATTTTCTGTCTTACGATAGAAACCTGTGGTGAGGTGGAGAAAGTGTATGTCTTCAGAAGTGTAGGTTCTTACTGAGTTCTGTCAGTGGTTATTTGTGTCTGTGAGAGACAGTATTAAACACTGTTGAAAAAGGAAAAAAAATTAAAGTTGTCAATAAGAAGAGTTCTGTATTCATTTATACTTGAAGCATATAATCACATCAATGCATTATGACATTACAGGTAGAGATATAAGTAGAAATGTCAAGATTGAAATTTTTCCTTCAAGTTTTTCCATTGACAAATTTTTTTTTTAATGTTTATTGTGTGTATGTGTGTTTGGGCACTTATGTGGTGTTTAGAGGACAACTTGCAGGAGTCTATTGTCTGGAGTCCATTGTCTCCTACCATGTGGGCTCCAGGGATCAAAATGAGAAGGTCAGTCTTGGCAGCAAGCACATTTACCTACCGACACATCTTGCTGGCCTGGAAATTTTGTTGTTACAAATGGCTGCTCAGTGTCTCAGCTATATCAAGAAGTACTCCTCTAAATATGCCGACTTAGTCCTGGTACCAGATAGAAAAGGATCTCAACGCCCAGACAGGACGCTGCCTAGTCCACTGCAAGAACAGTGAAATAGACAAGAACAGCCAACAACCAGAAAGCAGAATACCTACCATCCTGCAAAGTTCACCTGGAGTCAGGCCAGCCAAATCTCTCCCCATCTTTGGGCTCAAAGAACCTTGCGGAGGTAATGTTGTAAGAGCCTAAAGATGGAAGGTCCAGGCTGGGTGGGACATTCCACTCAATGTAGGGCTGCTGCATCCAGGAACTCACTACAGTGAGACTTGTTCTTACTAGACCTGCATAGTGGCTGGCAAATCCACATGCCCCCATAGACTAGAAAGGATCTCATGAGAAATAATTTCAAGCAGTAGGAACCTTAGTGGCTAGGGCTTGACAGGAAAAAGGGAGTGTCTCTATCAATGGGTCTGCCCAAGGAAGGGCCACTTGGTCTGCAACAGAGGCCTGAACCCCCACAGATCAGATGATCCACAGGCAATATCGGGAAACAGAAGCAGATAGATATGGTGGGAGGGAGTGGGATGGATTGATGAAGGGAGGAGGAGGGAGGGATAGAGGGAAGCTAGAGGGCAGGGATTTTTCATTGTGCTTATAATAGGGAAAAAATTGTAAAAATTAACTTAAAAAAGAGATATATAAGAGAGTGTTCAAATTCCCTAGCCATTAGAGAAATGCAAATTAAAATGATTTGAAAGAAAGAAAAAGATATACTCCTAATATGTTTTATAAAGGGTATTTATGAACATGTTTACAATAGCAAAAAAACTCAGGAGATATAGAAGAATATAAAGAAGATCATTGTTAATTGCCTGTTAGTCTATTGTATATTCCTATTTCTAAATATTCTAGAGTTAACTTGGAAGCTTTCAAAGCCAGCCTAGAGTTATGAAGTGAGTTCAAGGCCTACAGAGTTGAATGAGACCCTCTTTGGCGGGGGGGGGGGGGGAAAGAATCTAGAATGATTTTGTATTACTTTCATATAGAGAAAAATGCTTTAAAATCCACGATTTCAGAAAGAAAAGCCAAGCTACTAAAATTCAGCACTGGGTCAAAGATGTATTTAGAATAAATTATAGTCCTCCTAGTTGCTGATTTTTAAAAATAATGGAAACTGGTGTGACAATATTCTTAAAGAAACATTTCCCCTCTAGGAGTCTCTGCAGGAGAGGCCAGGCCAGTGGTTCTAGGATGTCTGAAGATGAGGACAAGGTGAAATTGCGCCGTCTCGAGCCAGCGATCCAGAAGTTCACCAAGACTGCGATCCCAACAGACCTGGAGAGGTTAAGAAAACACCAGATCAATATTGAGAAGGTAGGTGTTGCATTTCTCCCATGAGAAATGGTTATACTATTTGGTTTGTATTGGTTGTGAATTTCAGCTCAATGGAGACTGTTAGACAGGATTTGCTGAAACTTCTAGATGTGACTGATTTAGTAGCTTTATCTACTTTTGAAGCAGGTTTTTCTGTTCTGCAAATACACCTCTCCTATATTCCTTCTTTGAAGGAAGGGAGATAGGTGTAGAGTCTCTTCCTTTTTAATTGTACACGTTGAGGTTTTAGGCAGTTAGTAATTAAATTCAAACAGTTTGATAGTGCCTCATGATGTAAGGGTGGGGAGCTTCAACTAATGGACCTACCTTAATCTCAGGCACCCTGTGGCAAGTGTTTTGAACTTGAACTCGTGCCTATCAGTAACACCTACTCCCTTCAGGTGCACATATATTAAAGATGTAAATAATTGTGTGATATGAGGGAATTTCCTTTCTTCACTGCTCTTCTTTTACAAAGGCCCAAAATTGTGAAACACTGCTAAGGGTGGGCCAAGGAAATAGGCAGAGGGTATATGAGCTGTCTCGGGACAAGCTGTGTGTCTCTCTACTTTTTTCCTTTCTTTTTTTTTTTTTCCTACAGTAGGGTGGAGAATGTGGTCATAAAGGCTTTTATTATAACCAGTATTCATCACCTTCCAGCAATCCTATCTATCTTTCTTGTACTTAAATCCTTTAAAAAAATATCGAAACTGGGTTGGGGAGATGGCCTAGCAGATAAAGCATTTGCCATGTAGTGGTGAAGCCTGGAATTTAGATCCCAGAGCCCACATAAAAGCCTGGCAGGTGTGGCAGTAACCTGTAATCCAAACTCCCAGAAGGCAGAGACAGAGATCCCTAGGCCAGTTCAGGTAGCTAGACTAGCTGAAATTGACAAACTTCAGGTTCACCAAAAGACCTTTCCTCAATAAATAAAGTGAAGATTGCTTGTCAGAAGATACCCCTATGCAAGCATGCCAACAAATATACACGTGAGCCCACACACATGCAAACACATATATGCTCACATACATAACACACACATGCATATACACAACAATATAGAAACTAATTTCCAAGAGTACTGCAATGAAACTTTCTATGCAAATATGAGGCCTTTCTAGAATTCAGGATATTTTGTCTTCCCTATATTTCTGTTCTTTTCACGCACAAACAGTAAGTGATTCTGTGGTTTTTTAAGATGGAGAAAGAGTTGTCTGATAGACTGGTTATTCCTGACATGAATGGAAACTAGTTAAAAGTTTCCATGTTTTGGTTAAGGAACACATGGTCTTAGCACTATTACGATGTCAAAATAGAGTTTGCTTTAGATTGCTTATCTTTGGTAAAAGATCCAATGTGCATTTCAAAGTCCTGAGCTCATATTAATTTTACTGTTGTGAAAATGATGAAAATTTGACAGATGATTTGATTCTGAAATGTAGGAACAAGTGGACTATGGTGAGTAATAATGCCATTTTTACTTTACCCTTGAGGCTTGGCATGCCTTAAAATTTCCCTTTTCTCATATTTATTCTGGGCTGAAATATTTGGTATCATTATTCCCCTTTGGTTCTAGCTACATGTATGACTCAATTAGCCCTCAGGAGAAAAGTGAGAACCCTGGGAAAAATTACTGAGGAATAGGAATGAGTTCAGTTTGATAGTTAGTTATAGCAGGTATCATAGGAAAATCATCCCAAAGTCGGGTACCTTGATCTTGCTCTGTCTGAAAATTTTTCTTTTGTGTTTCTACTTATTTTGAAACTTTTAGACATTATCAGATAAGTATTGCTGATAAATAGTTGATCAAGTCAACCAAAGTCAAGAAAGCAAATCCACATTGATTTCTGTTTTGATTCATATCCTTACCGTTTCATTGTCTGTCTGCAGATATTCTAGTTTAATTATGAAAATAGCTTTTCATCTATCTGGGACCAAATAACATAGTTTGATAGATATGTTGAAGCAGCATAAACACATTTCACAAATACAGTGTTTGCTCTGTACAAGAGAGTTAAGAAGGAAGCTTGGACTCCAGGTGTCTGATGGTGCCTGGCTTTCAAAAAGCCATATTCTTCTTGAAGAGGTGTTGAAAGATAAAATATTTATTGTGCTGGCCATCAGTCATCCCATATGAATTTAAAAGAAGAAAGCCAGACTGAAGAAAAACCGAAGTTAAGCCTTTAGCAGAGTGATTCTGGGGCATCCGAGACAATGGGAGCAGTGTGCTGTGGACACCTGGGGCTGTATTCCATAGGTCCTTCAGCGTTGCCTTTATTACGCATGATAAGTGTTATTAACATGTAATCCCGCAGGCTGGAGGTTTCACATTCAGTTTTCTTGACTGACGTATGAGAGACTGAAGCATAGTAAATGGGAACTACAAGATAGCAGGCTTGGAACATAATTTTTTTGTTGTTTCATATTCTTGGGAATTTAGGGGAAAATTTACTGTGTACAAAGCATAAAGATGAGTTAGCCTGTGGCTAAAGTACAAGTGCCAGAAAAGCCTCATGTAGTATAATTGGATAATACTGACCAGCTTTTGCTTTGCTTGGTCTGAATCTCCCGCGCTGATGCAGGCCCCCCAGCGTAGCCAAGAGAGCTCTACAGTCCCTGAAGACCCAATTTCCCTTGCTTCCGGCCTCAGCCTGTTTCTGTCTTGTGTGCAGAGTGCCTGCTTGGTGCTAGTGCTCACATCCACGTTGCAGCTTGGGCAGAAGTGTTAGAGTCATAATTTTTCAAGCTGTGTTTGTTTCTCTTCAATGCAATTCCACACTTGCATGTACACACTCTCTTTAAACGAAGCATCAATTTCTCCTTTCATGGATTCAGTGTCTTTTTAAGCAAGATTTGTAATTGTCTTCTACCTTGTCTTTGGTTTTCTCAATTTCCTTTTTCTCTTTCTTCTCTCCCTCTCTGCTTTCCTTCTTTCTTTCTTCCCTCCCTTTCTTTCTCCAGCCCTCCAATTCCTCCTTTGTCCATCTCGGTGAATATACCATAGATTGTTGACATTTAAAGGTACTAATTGGAACTTATATGTGAATACTTGTCTATGTACAGCTGGGGGCAGGGTAGTCTCTAGGCCCTTGAGACTGGAGGAGTGAGCTGGTAAGGAGGGTCTGTGTTAATGGAGAATCACAGGATATCAGTATTTGTGCAGGTTTTGGGGTGAGCTATCCTCCAGTTTCCTAGACTTAGAAGCTAATTTAGTAGAGGTGAGTGATGCATCACTGCTGGGGATGAGAAGATGGGAGGAGGTGTGGCCATACTGTGCATCGTGTGGCCATCGATCTAAGCTAGGGGAAGGAACGTGGGTAAGAACAGGAGCTATTCCCGTTCAGATTCCTAGTCTACTTACTTGACTAGTTAACCTTACTAGTTGGGGCGTGCTGTCTCATCCCTGCTTTTCCTAGGCTTGGAGTCCAGGACCCACAGCTTCTCTAGTTGGTGCCTGCAGAGAAGGCCTTCCCTTCCGCCTTCTCTAGCGATGGGACAGTTGCTTGGCCATGTGGGGAGGCGATAGGACAACCACTGCTGTTCACTTCAGCTTTCCACCAAAGCTGCTTTTCTCCCACGGGGCACTCACACTGGTCGCCTGTGTCTGCTGGTGCTGGCTGTGCTCAGCCTTCCTGGAGTACAGCCGCGCCTGTCACCTGCCTCTGAGCATCTCTCTCCCCCACTGCCCACCTCTGCAGGCCCATGTCTCTAGTCTCAGCACTGCTGACTCTGTGACATGTCCGAACCCTTCTTGTGTGTTGATTTCTGTTGTGTTCTCATTGTTGTGAGATCTTTATTGTTCTTTAGTGGGATTTGGGAAGAGCAGGGATGAATATTTGAGTTCTGTCCACCAGGTTTAATGAGAAACAAGATTATTTATTACAGGAAGTAAATGTTAGCTTTTCATCAGTATTTATTGGCATTCCCTGTTTGCTCTTTCTTAGACTGTTAGCCTTGAAGGATATGTAAAAATAGATTTCCAATTCTCAAGGAGTTTGCAGTTCCATTAAGGAAACAAGATAAGGAAAAGTCAAAGAATGATAAGGGGCAGCATATGACTAGGTGTGAGGATGGTGGCATGGAGTCAGGCAGCTGGAAGTCTGCACCCTAAGGCAGAATCCATGTTGTCATTTGTTTGTTTATATTTGTTTGCTAATTGGTAATTACAGTGACCCCTTTCCCCTCACTGTGAACAGCACCATGAACATCTCTCCTTTGCCAAGCCCAGTATTAGTTGAATGATAACAAGTCTGATGAATGTAATAATTCTATTTTTGTCAGCATGGTTGGTTATCAAGGAGCAATAGATACATTGTGGAGTTCTGGTCAGTGAGATTTGACAGAAAGCCTAGTAGAGATAGAGAAACTTCTGGAAAGATTTTTCTACTGTTATGAAAGGAAACTGCTTCTTTTCTTCAAGTAGGTCTTGTATCTTCTTGTTGTGTTTAGAACTGTAGTCAAGTCTATTGCAATTGTTAGGGGCAAATCAGGACAAAAACTTCTTATTGAAAGTAATAAAGCAGAAAGGCAGAACTTGGACACTGAATGACCTTGTAAGTTTCTGAATCAAGCCACCCTGAGTTCTCATTCTGCTTCTAGACTGCTTCCAAGTGGATTTATTATTGGAGACATTTTAAATTTGGATTTTCTGGTTTTCATAACCCCAAGTATAATATGTTGGCCCAACCTTAGCAATGCATTAACTTTATTGTCTAATCCTGCTGTGCAAATAGACAAAAATGATGTTCTGCAAAACAGCTGCAAAACTCAGCTGTTCAGAAAAGTATAGGGACTATTTCTAATGCTTTCACACATATTAAGTTATCCTACATTTTTTATTTGAAATAATAGGTTTTTAGAAGCTGTCCTAATTTGGTTTAAAATTGTGTAGTAAGCAGTAAGAATCTGAATGATTTTATTCCTTGTATCCTATTGTAATAAGAGACAGGTCCTTGACAAGTGGACAGCAGAGTAGCTGTTGTTTTCATGTCTTTTCACTGTCTTAAGTCAGTTATAGGCTGTGCCATTATTGTGGTTTGTTTTGGGTTTTGAGATAAGATCTCATTGTGTAACCCAAGCTAGCCTTGACCTTGATCCTTTCTTAGGTCCTAAGAGATTGCAGGTATATACTACCACACTTCACTTTCTGTCCTGCAGCCTTCATTTTTTTAGGTAGAAAGACCTTTAGAGTAGTTAAGTTATTTGTTTGGATACTGCTATGCTAGTAAATATCTTAAACTTTTAGTGTGCTCGACACAGTGTGCTTCTAATAAAGGCATGTTGAGTGAATGTCTGTGTGCATGCAGGGGCCTTACACTACATGGGTCATTTTAGAATCCACTTTAGGTTGCTGGCCCTTTTCATTGATTTTGTAAATGAACTAAATAAAACCCATAGAATTTTTCCTGTGAACTATAGATAGTGAACAGATAGTACCCATATCTTTTACACTCTTTTCAATGTATAGGCTGTGTCCATTATTATAGTTGTACTTGTGCAGTTGTGATCTTTCATCTATGCTAATTATTCCTCCTTTCTGTTATCTGCTGAGTTGATCATTATACATTCTTTGTTTTAAAGTCATTGATGAAAATGCTGGGCAGAAAAAGGACCGGGTCCCCTCATATGCTGTCTCTACTTTCATAAATTCTTATAAACCTTCTCTATAATAATCCAGTAAAATTGTTATGCAGGGTTTGTATTAAGATTTATAGCTTGAGTGTTTGAAATATATGTTCTTTGTGACAGTTAGGGCATTGTTTGCTTGCATGTATCAGGGAACTTTTCTAGTTCTTCATGAATAAGCATAAGTGTGTTTGAGGTTCTTCGATTCACTCACATTTTCCTGGGCCTGCTGATTCGAACTCATTTGAAATGCGTAGGTTTACTCTTTCTTCTTTTCATTTTCCTTTTTTACAGAGGATAGAACTTAGACTTCATGAGTGCTGAGCAAGCACTGCATCACTGAGCTGGACTCGTATTTACCAGTGCATCATGTCGTTTTGGTTTGAGACAGCGTCGTACCATGTTGCCCAAGCTGGTCTTAACCTCTTGGTTCAGTGATTCTCCCTCAGCTGACTGATTAGATGTGACTCAGGCATGCGCCACCACATCCAGCTTCATTTTCCTCTTAATGATTTTGTTGGAGCCTTTTCTATTTTGAAGATGATTTCTTCTGTAAAGAGGATGGAGAGAATATGAATTCAGTTGGTTTTACTTTCTCGCTTACATATGTTACCATTATGCACCTCAACATTGTTGCCATACAAACATAGTTTTTTATTCAGTTTCCAGCTCAGTTACTCCCGGTGGAGTTAGAGCTGATTGATGCAGTCACCTTCCAGATACAAACACACCATCTTGACATGGAGCTGTGCAGCAGACCTTTGCATTCACAGATTTAGCATCCGTACTCTAACCAGTTGCAGGACAGCCACAAATTTCAGTGTTTTACACAATTAGGATGGTGAAACTATCATCTTAGAGGGTCATTAGGACAATTAAAGTTTTACATGAAAAATCTCTGCCTGCGAGCTGGACCCTTGGATGCAAAGTGAGTTCGCCTTCCTTCCAGTGTAGGGGGTGCCTTTTTATTTGTCGTTCTTTGTATTTTTGATATTTTTGGTAGGTAAGGTGAGGCGGTTTACTATTGTCTATCCTTTGGGGTAGACATTGTCTTCACTGTGTGAGTAACCCTCAGTTTATGAGCCATCTGCTACTATTATGTGACTTTTCTATGGATTTTTTGACACTTTCTATATACTTAGTCATATCAGCAATGAAGACAATTTTATTTTTTCCTTTTTAATCTTTACCTCCACTTCCTTGCTTTGGGGATTCCCCAGGCTCCGCACACCAGGGCCAGAACTACAGGTCTATCTATGCCTGTGAAGTCCTAACTCAGGATCTATTTGTGAGGCAGAGTCTTAACCACTGAGCCATCTTTCCAGCCCTAATAAGAATATTTAAAGAATGCTTTTTTCTCCTTATTCTTTTATTTTGTATCTTCAGAGAGTTTTTGTATAAGCAAACTTTTTTGATAAAATAATATAATGTAATCTTTCACTTATTTGTTTTATTATTTTCATAAGTTTTGTATGAATATTATTGAAAACCTCCTACTTACCTGGTCTTCAGGCTGTTCACTATCACTGAAAAAAATCACTGTCTTCCCTAGCTGGTATGTGTGAATAGATTAAGGATTTTTGTGGTAACTGATGCTCATGCTCTTGTGATGAAAAACTTTAATATTTTTCTCCATCTCTTTTGTAGTATCAAAGATGCAGAATGTGGGACAAATTGCACGAAGAGCATATCAATGCAGGGCGCACTGTTCAGGTAAGATCATTGTATGGTTTCTGATGAATCAGTAGGAAAAAGAGTCTTAAGAAACTTTTGCTAGGGGCTGGAGAGGTGGCTCAGGGGTTAAGCCTCTGCCTTGCAGGCGGAAGGTCCTGAGTTCGGATCCCAGATCCCACGGATAGACGCCAGGTGGAAGCGGGGGTGGCCTGCGCTTCTGGTCCTGGTAGGGCAGAGCCTGTGAATCCCCGGGCAGAAGGAGGTGGAGGCGTCCATGGTGGTTCGCGAATTCATCCGTGATTCTACACATACACAGATATACACACATAGACACACGTGCGTGCACATACGCACATGCGCACAGTTGAATAAATAATAATAATAAAAAAAATTTAAAAAAAAAAGAAACTTTTGCTAAAATAATTCAGGTTGATATTCTTTTATCCAAAATGCTTCAGATGGGCTCAGGTGTAAACTAAGTTCATTTGTGCTTCATACATACTTCTTACACATAGAGTAACCATCACATAAAGTCAGGTGCGGAATGTTCTGCGTGCGTCATTGTGGTGCTGCTGCTCTCAAAGTCTGAGATTCGGGAGCACTGGATCTGTAGATTGGGAGTGAGGGATGCTCCACATATCCCAGTTTAGCTGAATCCATGTACGTATTTGTACTGTTTTAGCAAGAATCGCACAATCACATTTCCCATTACCTAATTTTCCATCAGGAACCATACACAGCCAATGCATTTTCCAAAAGTCTTACAAAATTAGCGTGATTTCACAATTCTTTGCTAATTGGTTGGCTGAAATATTGCTACCTTGTTGTTTTAACCTGATTTTTTTTTTAATTGCTTTGAAGGGTGAAAGTTTTTTCACATATGCCTTGGGCAGTAATATTTCATAATTGCTACGTACATTCCTCAAATATATTATGCCGATGTGCTTTGTAAGACAGCCACATCTGTAATTTGGAAGACATGGGTTTCTATCTGCAATATGCATTATAAATATTCTTTGCTAGTTACTTGTTTTTTTAAAAAAATACTAATTATTTTAAAGTAATTTTTAAAAATAATATATTTATTTAGTTTTAAAAGCCAAATATGATGAGGGTTTATAGCACCAACTCCAAGTCTTTCTTACAAGAAGCCATTATTAATCCTTTTGGCTGTTTTCCCTGTATTTGCCTAGTTATTAGTAAATGCCCTGTTTAGACGGGTATTTCCTGCTTAATCTAGTCTAGGCCTTATCTCTTCCTTCCTGCTTCAGTGGGTGGAGCTCTAACTTTTCACTTTGCTTTCCTACCTCCTCCTCCTATGTAATTACATGCATACAATCTTTGATTAAATTAGTACTCACTATCTCATTATTTTGATTATAAGGACATTATTTTCTGCCAAGCCAAACAGTGAAATGAAGTCTAACCCTTTACTTTTTTTGAAGTTAATAACAACCTTATTTTTAATTACCTGACTTTCTGTATATTTGTTATTAATTTTGTTAAAATGCTCCACGTGTCTGTCACATGTTGTTGATAATATTTTTCCATGTGCTCAGATTTATCAGCTCCATTCTTTGACAGTTCCCTCCCTCCCTAAGTTCTCCCCCAGTTCCTATGTGGATTCCCTCTCCAAGCTGCAGCCCAGCTGTGCCTGGGGACTTCCCTGTGGACACTTCTGTATCTGCTCTCTGTTTTCTTGGGGACTTTGTGTTCTTCTTTTTCTTTTCAGGCCATTGTTTTGTTGGGGTAACCCTTTGACACCCCAGAGGAAAAGGTTTTAAGTTGTCTATCTAAAGCCCTCACATATAATTTCACTAGGTGTAGAATTCTGTTTAGAATTTGCTTTCAATTGTGAAAACTTTCTAGCTCTTTCATGTTACTCTTTAAAAGCTGAGATCACCTCACGTCTGTCTTTCGTGGGACATTTTGCTTTTTTGTTTTGTTTTGCTTTGTTTTGTTTCCCACTTTCTTGGAAATTTTGGTGTTCTGTTTATCTTTGATATTCTAAACTTTAATCATGAGCATATATATGGGTTTCAGTCTAAAAAACTTATTCTTTAGTTCTGGGAAGTTTAAATATTATTTGTTTACATTTTGTGACACGGTCTGACGATGACCCATGCTGGCCTGGAACTTACTGTGTAGCTCAGGACAGCCTCAAACTTTTTTTTTTTAATTTTTTTTATTATTATTTATTCAACTGTGTGCATGTGCGTGTGTATGTGCGTGCACGTGTGTGTGTCTGTGTATGTGTAGAACCATGGACAAATTTGCGAACCACCATGGCCGCCTCCACCTCCTTCTGCCCCGGGATTCACAGGCTCCGCCCTACCAGGACCGGAAACGCAGGCCGCCCCTGCTTCCGCCTGGCGTCTATATGTGGGATCTGGGATCTGAACTCAGGACCTTCCGCCTGCAAGGCAGAGGCTTAACCCCTGAGCCACCTCTCCAGCCCCAAGACAGCCTCAAACTTATGCCAACTTTCCTGCCTCAGCCTCCTGGGTATTGCCATGACAAACATAAACTACCACAGCAAACATAAACTATCACACATTTGACTTTAATTTATTCTCCAACATTTTCTCTCTTTGCTTTTTAATTTTTAAAAAATATTTCATTGTTGGGACTGAGGAGACGTCTCAATGAGTAAAGTGCCTGCTGCACAAACATAAGGGTCTGAATTCAGACCCCAGCACTCACAAACTGGTGTGGTAATATGCATCTGAACCCTGCTGGAGACAGGCTGATCCCCAAACGCTGACCAGCCAGTAGAATCAGTTGCTGAGTTTCAGGCTCAGTATGAGACTCTGCGTCTACAGTAAAGTGAAGAGTGAGAGAGGAAGACACTTACATTGACCTCTGTCATGTGTGCACGTGCACACACACACACACACACACGCACGCACGCACGCACACACGCACCCACACATTGCGAGGATCAGCAAACTGTGGCCAGCCACTTGACTCATTTATTTACATATTTCTTTGGCCACTTGCACATTGCAAAGGAAGAGCTGACCAGTTACAACATAGACGTTGGCCTGCCTGCACTGTTTGCTAGCTGCCCTTCAGAAAAGGTCTGCCAATTCCTGTTCTGTCGAGTGCTGCAGCTCTTGGATTGCACGTCAGTTTTCTTCTGGTTTTGGAGAGCTTTCCTTAGCTTTATCTTTAGTTCTCTGACTATGGCCTTTAATTTCCAATATTGTCATCTTTAATTTGTAAGAACTTGTTCATTTTCTCTTTCCCTTTTCCATAACATTTATCTGTGGGTATAATAGCTTTTTAAATTTTTCCCTGAGACACCCGAAGAAGCCGATTGCTTGTCTTCTATTGTACTTCACATTGGTGCAGTGGCACAGTGCTTTGGCAAGCTGACATTTTCCTTGGAGATCCCTCAAATATCAAAGGTCATTCTGGTTGATTTTTCTGCCGTGTATCCTCGTTCTCCCTCTCAGGCAGGCCTTTATCTACAGATCAAAAGACAGCTGCTAGACTTTCGTTGTTCAGTACAAGCTTTTATGCACATACCCGTTTCTAGCACTGTGTCTGGTGTTTCTGAATCTAGAGTCAGTTTCTCCAAGAATTGCATGGCCCTTTTCAATTACAAAAAGTTATAGCTGGCGTACAGTGAACAGATTGGGATGGAATGACGGGATGTGAGAAGTCATTGGAAAATGTCCAGGAAGTAGACATTCATTAATGGCCTAGAGATAGGAAGGTGAAGAAAAACAGATTAATGTGAGATTGAGACGGAAAATGACTTCTCTCTTTGTACAGTTTACTGCTCGATAGCTAGATTGCAGGTTAAGGAGCAAAAGCCGTCTCTACTCTGCATTCTCCACAGCACCTGGTGCCCAATCAGTATTTGTCAGATGGCAGTGAGCCTGCTTATGTCAGTGTGTGTCACATGGTAGTCAGCATGTTGACGTCAGCGTTTGTTGTATGGTAGTAAGCGTGTTGGCGTCAGTGTGTGTCACATGGCAGTGAGCGTGTCAGTGTTGGTATTTGTGGTGTGGCAGTGAATGCGTTGTGGGTGCTCTGTGCAGGACTCACTTCACCATTGCTGGTCTCCACGCTGCATTAGCCACCAACCACTGCTTAAGAAGAATCTGATCAAAGCTGGCACAGCATTAATCTCATTATGACTTAGGCTTCTTAGCATCCTTATGATTCCTCTAAAAATCACATTATTTGATTGAGATATTGACTATGGACAGAATATTTGTTTACTGATTTTTAAAAACATATGCTGTGTACATTATTGACCCCTATTGGACACAAAAAATTTATTTATAAAATAAAGAGATGGAAACTGTTGTTAAGTTAGGCGTTTGGTAGTTTTGTTCATGTATTCTGTGTATAGGCTTGGTCTTTACAGCTTTGTGATAGAAGCTGTCTGGGGAGAAACAAGTTCATAACCAAATTAGCCTAGATTTTTTTTAAACTTATCATCATTAGATTTATGTAAAAAATATCTATTAGCATTATGGTATCTTTTAAGATAAAGTCTATTCTAACTTTAATGCAATCTGATTTGTCAAGCTTTTTCTTTTTCTTTCTTTTTTTTAAATTATTATTATTTCTGCTCATACAAACTTAACAGGTACACCGGTCCCCTCCCTCCCTCCCCCTCCCCCCGACCCCCCTGCTCCTCCTCTCTCCCTCCCCCCTCCCCCTCCCCCCAATCTCCGGAGCATCCTTTATTTATTTATTTATTTTAATATTTATTTATTTATTTTTATTTCCACTCATACAAACTTAACAGGTACACCGGTCCCTTCCCTCCTTCTACCCTCCCACCCCCTGTGCCCCCCTCCCCTCCCCCTTCCCTCCTCATCCCCCAGTACCTCCCTCTCCCATCCCCAGAGCATCCTTTAATGAGCATGCCAAACTCTCCTCTGGGTCCTCCTCTCCGATGAGTGCAAGGACCCAGTGTCATTTCCCAGAACCGTTTCCTGTGTTCCCTTTAAGCATGGGAACACTACTATGGCTGTCAATCCCTTGCATCCAAGGATCCTAGTGCCTTTAGCAAACGCTAGACTTTGTGGGGTCAATAGTGTGTTGGACATTGCGCAGGGCATGCAAAGTCCAAATGTGATTGCTTTGGCCCTAACTTGTGTGGAGTATCTTGCATATCATTACTCCTCCCATCCTTGCTGCTCTTACAATCTTACCGCCCCCTCTTCTGCAAATTTCCCTGAGCTTCAGGAAGGGGAGAGATCCCGGAGCATCCTTTAATGTGCATGCCAAACTCTCCTCTGGGTCCTCTCCAATGGGGTGCAAGGACCCAGGGGCATTTCCCAGAACCCTTTCCTGTGTTCCCTTTAAGCTTAGGAACACTACTGTGACTGTCAGTCCCTAGCCTCCAAGGATCCTAGTGCCTTTAGTCCATGCTAGACTTTGTGGGGTCAATAATGTGTTGGACATAGTGCAGGTCATGCAAAGTCCTATTATGATTGCTTCGGCCCTAACTTGTGTAGAGTATCTTGTCAACCTTTTTCTTTTATGGCTCATTCTTTTAGTATTTTTTAAAGGACTTTTTTTCTGTCCTAAGATAAAGCTGAATAAGGTTTTGTTTCATACTAGTTCATTGATTAGTTGCTTGTTTTTAAGACAGGGTCTCCTGCAGTTCAGGCTGGCTTGTAATTAATATGCAGCCGAGGATGATCTTGAACTCCTTACCCTCTTGTCTCTCTGGCTCAAGTGCTGGACTACAGGTTCCATTTTCAACACCGGGCCACTTACCAGTCTGTTCTCAGAGACCTTATAGCTTTTGTATGTATGTTTGAAGAGTGTTATATGTTGTCTTTCTTTTAAATTATTCTAACTTTTGCTGCTCTATATAAAGATGTTAATTTTCATAAATGCTTATTATTCCTAATAATTGATCTATAATCTTCTTTGACTTTCTAACTTTACTTTTTGAATCATATTTTTCTTCTCTTATAATAGAACTTATTTTTTCAGAGTCTTTTATTTTGATACCATGTATGTGTGTTCAAGTGTTTTTCAATCTAATTGACTGGCTATTGGAAGAAACAATTGGTTATAAATGAACTTGTTCAAATAAATCTTTTATTATTATTATTATTATTTATTCAATTGTGCGTGTGTGTGTGTGTGTGTGTGTATGTGTGTGTGTGTGTGTGTGTGTAGAACCACGGGTGAATTCGGGAACCACCATGGACCACCTCCACCTCCTCCTTGTTTACTCTGCCCCAGGATTCACGGGCTCTGTCCTACCAGGACTAGAAACACAGGCCGCCCCTGCTTCTGCCCGGCGTCTATGCACAGGGTCTAGGATCTGAACTCAGGACCTTCCGCCTGCAAGGCAGAGGCTTAACCCCTGAGCCACCTCTCCAGCCCCCAAATAAATCTTTTTTTAAGAAAAACATTTAAAAGAAAATATTTCCTCTACAAAAGAATTTCTTATTTTTCTATTTGACAGTTTCATGGATTATTTTAATGAATTTCATCATTTACACCTCTTGCCCTCTCATGCCCCTTCCTGCTGGCACTGTTCTCCTAACAAGCCTCTGTCCTCTTTCATGTCTTCTTCTGGGCGTGACTCACTGAGGGAGTGTGTGTGGGCCTGTGTGCGCCAGTTGACTGTGGGCCTGTGGAGGCTCAAGGAAGGCATCAGGTATCATCCTGGGTTGTTCTTCCTTCTCATTGCTTTGCCCTGGGGTTTCCCAGGTTCTCCCTGCTGGGCTGGAATTGCAGACCACCTCATTTCTGCCTGGTATTTTTATGTGGGATCTGGGGATCCAAACTGAGAGCTTTTTGCTTGCAAAGCAAAGACTATAACCCTTAAGCCATTTCCTCAGACTTGTGAGCTTTTTTTTAATGTTGTATTCATTCATGTGAGAGAGAGAGAGAGAGAGAGAGAGAGAGAGAGAGAGAGAAGGTCCATGTTCTCTCTGTCCATTATGGAGTATACATGGGCCCATTCCTGTTACAGGTAACCACAGCTCCTGTGGGTTCTCGAGGGTGACTGCTGTGCCATGTTCAGAAGACATCTTTTTGGCTCATATCTTTCCTTCAGCTTTCATTCTCTCTGCCTCCTCTTCCACAGTGTTCCCTGAGCCTTGAAGAGGGAAACAGAGCTTCTATTGTAGGGCCAAGCACTTCCTATCGCTGTCTCCACAGTTTGGTCAGTTCTTCATAAACCACTAACCGTTGTTATAAGAAGCTTCTCTGATGAAAGCAGGGCACAATATTCATTTAAGGGTACAGCACAAATATAAATACAAGATGATTTGACAGCATGACTAGTTAGCAAAACAATAATAGGTTCCCTCTGAGACCTACAACCTCCTCAAGTAAAGACTCTTGGCCAGGTTTACAGAACCACATTTAAGTTCTCTCTTGTGGAGAGGAAAGCGCCTCAAGTCCCATCAGGGAAAAATATGTTACCCCAATAACTATCATGCCACTATTGCACCAGAAGATGCATTTTTCCTGACAGATCATTTTGTAGCTCACAGGATTTGTACCTGGCTAAGACTAAGTGACCCCCTTCAGCTTCTTTCATAGCACCTTCTGGCACTGTGCAAGCTAGCTCCTAGGGAAGAAGCTTCCAGCTCAGATCCAACTTGATTTCTCTATGTCCTGTGGTCAAAGTTTGTGGTGTCTTTAGTATTTGGGTCTTACCAGCAAGTTCTGTGGCCATTCAAGAGCATTAGCAATAGCCTTTATGGGTTTAGGAGTCTCTATGGACTCGCTGACTAGCAATTCATAGGGAGGTGTCCCATATCCAGTGTTTGAATGTAAAGTGTCCCCCAGAGTTCATGTGTTTGAACACTTGCTCCCCCACTGGTGGTGCCATTACAGAAGGTTGTAGACCCTTTAAGAGGTGGAGCCTCACTGAAGAAGTATGTCACTGGGACAGACCTGGAGGTTCCGTAGCCCAGCCCGCCTCCTCTCCCTCCTTCCCGAGTGTGGCTGGAATGCAGCAGCCAGTCTCCTGGTCCTCCGGCCTGCCTCCCCTGTCTGCCGCCTGTGTCCCCTGCGGTCTCTGTCCCCTCTGCCTCTGTAGCCAGAATAACCCTTTCATTCTTCAGTTGCTTGGAGCAACAGTATTTTGTCCCAGCAACGGAAGAGTAATTTGGGCACCTAGTGCTGGGATTTTTATTTAATAATCCATGGCTTCTGAAAAGAACATTATCTACCCATGGAAGATACTTCTCTTCAAATTCTGTGTTTTTTGAGATTATATTTTTAATAAACTTATGAAACAGTATAAACAAGTGGACTTTTGTCACACCTGTAATTTTTCAATTACTTCTCTCTCCTCCTCTCTCACTTCCCTACCCCCCTCACCATTCCTTGCTTAGATATTTTCTCCCCAGACTTTCCTCCTCCTCTTTCATGTTCAATGTGTTCTATCCTCTCTCTCATGCTTCTCCCCACTGCCTCCAGTGAGCCCTTTATGTCCTTCTAGACCTGGTTACTTCTCTTAGTAGAATATTTCCCATTTTCCATTTTCCTATAAATTTCCTAATTCTATCCTTTACCACTGAATAAAATTTCGTTATATATAACATCACATTCTCATTGACCATTCATCCATGATGGTCATCTAGGCTGGTTCCATTTCCTCAGAATTGTGAGTATAGATGTTATAAACATGGAACTGCAGGTATCTCTGTAACAGGGTCTAGAGTCATATGGCAGTTCAATTTTTAGCTTTCTGAGGAATTTTCACACTGATTTCCACAGTTGCTATACCAGTGTACAGTTGCCAATAGAAAAAGAGGCATAAGAGTATCATGTTTCTGCGTTGCAGAGACGGCTCAGGGGTTAAGACTCTGCCTCACAAGCAAAAGATTCTGAGTTCAAATCTCAGGTCCCATGTAAAAAACATCAGGTGGAAAATACTGCACTCCTGGCCCTGGTGGGTGGAGCCTGGGAAATCCTAGAGGGAAGCAAAAAGGAGGTAGAAGCAATCCGGGGTGATTCCTAAGTCACCTTTGTCCTCCACAGGGACACATAATGTTCTTTCTTTCTCTCTCTCTCTCTCTCTCTCTCTCTCTCTCTCTCTCTCTCTCTCTCACACACACACACACACACACACACACACACACACACACACACACACAAAATAAATGGATAAATAAAGTTGAAAAAAAAAGAGTATAATGTTTCTGGTCAGTCTGAAAATGTTTTCAGTATTAACTCAGGTGGATAGGGACAGGAATACTGCCCTTAATGCCAGTAGTATGTGGCCATTAGATATATGATTAAATGAATTAAGTTCTTCGTCTCTTTTGAATTTTAGACGTGTGTGTGTGTGTGTGTGTGTGTGTGTGCGTGCGTGCGTGTGTGCGTGCATGTGTGTGTGTGTCTGTGCTAAGGACTGAACCCAGTGCTTCATGAAAGCTAGGTAGGTGCTTTTCCCCTGAGCTATAACCCTGGCCCCAATTTTTGCTCTTTTTAATGGTTTAGTTAGTTAGTACTTAGACCAAATATATCTTCCTTGGTACCAAAACAAGTAGAAGGCCATTATACCACAATCAATAATCTTAGTGAAGCAGTTAGATGATGCAAAGAAATAATAGTTCAGATTTATTTTAATTAAATAGTTCCTGCTCTGGTGTCCTAACAATAAAGTACATAATGCCTAGAATTTTTACTTTAAGTTCTTTAAGTGTTTACCAGTGGACTTCTGCTTTGTGCTTGCAAAGAAATCAGATTGGTTATTATGATACCCAATGTTTCCTGACATACACAATTTGCTCTCAAAATTGCATGTTGTAAAAACACATTAGGAATCCTAAATCAATATTTAACGAAGGCAAATATATGCATAGCCACTCATCTTTTAATCATCAAATACATAATTAGTCATTTTTCAGAATTTTCAATTAACTTAGAATAATTACTTTTTACAATTATCATCAGTGTAGAGAAGTATATATTTGAATCTATCTTTTTAATCTTTAGATAGGAATGTTTGGATATTTCTAAAAGAAGGGAAAATGGTAAGTAGCTATTAAATTTAGTTATAAATCTAACAGAGAGAGGAAGTTGTCTTTATTTTTCTGAAAGTTTGCCCATAGCTTACAGTTTATCATTTGCATATTGCAAAGCTTCTTGAATACTAAGTTGATAAAAAGGTTTTTTAATCAAGTTTGCTTCACTTATAACCCTGTTGCTGTAATTTGTGAATATTTCTGTAGATTTTTTTTTGCGCTTTCTTTTTTTTTAATTTTTTTATTATTATTTATTCAATTGTGCGTGTGTGTGTATGTATGTGTGCGCGCATGTGTGTATGTGTGTGTGTAGAACCACGGACGAATTCGTGAACCACCATGGACGCCTCCACCTCCTGCCCCAGGATTCATAGGCTTCGCCCTACCAGGACCAGAAGCGCAGGCCGCCCCCGCTTCCGCCTGGCGTCTATCCGTGGGATCTGGGATCCGAACTCAGGACCTTCTGCCTGCAAGGGAGAGGCTTAACCCCTGAGCCACCTCTCCAGCCTAGATTTTTTTTTTTTTTTTGAGACAGGGTCTTATGTACCCCAGGCCTGCCACAAACTCACTGTGCAGTTGATGATGACCTTGAGCTTCTGATTTTCCCGCCTCCTCCTCAAGGATTGGGATTACAGTGCGCAGCAGCATGCATGTGTACGTGGTGCTGCAAATAGAAGGTGCTAGGCACTCTACTACCTGAGCCACATCCCACTCCCATTTGAAGATTTTCAGAAACAGACCTACCTGCTGTTCTGGTCTGATTAATAGAATGGTAGAAATGTCTGGACATGTACTATTTCTAAATGTTAGTGAAGACACTGGGAAAGAAATTAGAAGAAAATTCTTGTTTTCATAGATCATGTGTTTTTGGAGAAGCTGGTAGAGAAAGTGGTGAGATTCTATTTTCCTTTAAAATTATTGATTGATTGACACTGAGGATTGAACCCAGAGCTGATTGATTCCAGCATGCAGGACAATTACTCTACCCCAGAGCTATTTATTATATGTGTGGTGTATGTACATGTTCACACAATTGTGTGGTCATATGCACATGGCTGGGTGGGTGTGTGGAGGCCAGAGGTTGATAACAGGTGTAGTATCTTCCTCTGTTTCTCTCCATCTTATTTTGTGTGACGGTCTCTCATTGAGTCTGAAGCTCATCAATCCAAGTTGGCTAGACAATAAGATCCAAGGATCTACCTGGATCCTCCCCCCTCTCCCCCGCAATGCTGGGATGTAGGTATGTGCTGCCAAGCGTGGCTTTTATATGGGTGTCAGGGATTCCAAACATGTCTGACAAAGCAAACATTTTACTGACTGAGCCATTTCTTTGTCTCCCATCTATCTATCTATCTATCTATCTATCTATCTATCTATCTATCTATCTATCTATCTACTTTATTTGAGAACAGAGCCCTGTAGTGTGTATACTACCCTCAGTTATCTCACATCTTGGTTTTTGCCACAATTCTTTTTCTTTTTCTTCCTTTTTTTTTTTAAAGAAAATTTTGCTAGTTCCACCAAAGCCCCTGTGAACCCTTCCTTGTCTACTTCCCTTGTTCTATACCTTCTACTGAAGGAAGTCTTTTTGCCTGACTGTAACTATATGTAATATATATATATATATATATATATATATATACACACATATATATAATTTTATCAAGATACAATTGTCATATTGTATGGTATACATATTTAGAGTATATAATTTTGATAAGGTTTGACATATGCATATATGACAGGGTCATCCTCACAGTTAAGATAGTAAACATGTGATCACCCTAGAACATTTCTCTGTGCTCTTTCATAATTCTGTGTGCTCTCTGACTATCTCTCCCTAGCCTCCATACCTAGATGGCCACTAACTTGTTTTCTGCCACCAGCCATTAGGATTTCCGAAAATTCCTTATATTTTCTGCAACATATACAAAATATAAACATATATTGTGCATTCCTTTTAAAATTATGTTTCTTTTGCTTTGCATAAGCATTTTGAAATTTATCCATGTATTGACATGTGCCCATATTTCATTTTTATTATTGGATAATATTGTGTTATTTGGACATAGCACAGTTTGTGCATCTGTTGATAGACTTTTCATTTCTTTATAGTTTTATCTGCTACACATCAAGCTGCTATGAACATTTGGGTATAGACAAAAGGGTTTTATTTCTCTTGGGTAAACACTTAGGAAAAAGCATGTTATGGTAGCTGTTACTTAACTTTTAAAGGAACTGTGTGCTTTTCAAAATGGCTGTGCCATTTTATATTCCCACCTAATTCCTCCATGTCCTAATCAACACTTGATAGAGTTAGTAATTTTAATTTTAAATATTTGAATATGTAGTGGGATCTCATAATTTTAGTTTTCATTTGCCTAATGTTAGTGTGTGTGTGTGTGTGTGTGTGTGTGTGTGTGTGTGTGTGTGTGTGTGTGTGTTTTCCAGCTTAGACTGGCCTAATCAATCCATCCCACCCCTCCCTCCTCTTGTCTGTGTGCTTCTGTAGGCCCTAGGATTCCTTTCAGGTTGACTGCATTGTATGGGCTCAGGCCTCTGGCAGATTAAGTGGCCTTTCTTTGTTTGGGTAGATCCATTGGCAGGGGCACTCCTCTTCACCTGTCTAGCCCTAACCCCTGAGGTTCCCACTGCACGGGATTATTTCTCTTGAGTGCCTTGCTAGTTTATGTTGATATGTCAGCTATTGTTTGGGTCTGGTATGGGTAAGTCTCCTTGCAGTGAGTTCCTGGATGTAGCAACCCTGCCTTGAGTGGAATGTTTTAGCCAGTGATGGACCTCTCCATCTTTAGACTCTTGTAATCTTACAACCTCCTCTTCCACAAGATTCCCTGAAGCCTTAGGATGGGAAGAGATTTGGATGGCCTGATTTGGGTTGAGTGTTTCAGGGTCACCAATACTCTGCATTCTGGTTGGTTGCTGTTGTCTGTTTGAATTGGACGTTTTTAAATTCCTTTTTCCTTTCTTTTCTTGCTTATCTTTAGCCCTGAAATTTTCATGTTTTTTTAGGGTTTTATTGTTTCATCTAAATGCAACCCACTTCTAAATTGTACTATTTCAAGTGTTTAGGAAACTTAAACTGTATTAATGAATCTCCTAATCCTTTTGCCATTGTTCTCCTGTATTTTACATTTATATGTGCTCTGTACCTTATGCTTTCTCATCTTAGGAAGTGATTTAGATGGTAGATGAAAAGTCCCGTATATTATACAGATTAATTCCTTTGTGAAGATCTGTATTTGCATCTGTTCAGACTTTCCCTTTTGCTCTTTGACATGTCTTGGAGTATAGTTTTGCTCTGATAAATTCTTTCCATGGTTATATATCCAAAAACTATTTTGTCATTTTAAAATGGAAATTTTGCTGTGTGCATGAGTCTCCATTGATTATTGTTTCTTTCAGTACTGTTAAGATTTTCAGTTATCCTCTGACTTGTATTCTATGCTTCATTATTATCCATATGTCTCTATGTAATGTATCTATTTTCTTGTGTTGCTTAAAGATTTTAATTTTATCACTGGTTTTGGGTACTTTAATGATGATAAGCTTTGGGAACATTTTCTTCTTTTGTCTTATACCTTGAATTTGTTGTGTTTCTAGGACTTCTGGATTTACTGCTGGATTAAGTTTGGAAATCTTTCTACCATTACTTATACGTACACTTTTCTGTCCCCTCTCCTCTTTTTTCAAAACTCCGAGTGTGTATTTTTATGGCTTTAATGTTATTTCACAAATGATTGGCATTTTTTTCCATTTTCCTGTGTATGAAAATGCACGTTTGCTTGTGTATGTGGAGTCCAAGGTCGATATTGGGAATCATCTTTGATTGTTCTTCCACCTTATTCTTTTTGAGTCTGTAATAAAACTCAGAACTCACCAGCAGAACTAGTTTGGCTAACTTGTTTGCTATGGGATCCCCTGTTTCTATCCTTCTGGGGTTGGAATTACAGGTAGGCCACAACACACACCAGGCAAATGTATGGGTTTTGGGGATCTGATTTCAGGTCATCTTGTTTGCATGATAAGCACTCTAACCTTTGAGTAATGTCCCCAGTGTAACTGACTTTTTTTTAATCATTTTTCTCTCTGCGTATTTTGTTTTGGATATTATCCGTTGCTCTGTCTTCCTTTATTATACTTTCCTGGTACTGTCTAATTTGTCATTAGTCCATTTCATGTATCTTCATCTCACATATTGAGAATTTTGATTTGGGTCTTTTGAAGTATATTCCTTATTACTATTTCATTGTTCAAACACATAAAGTGTAATTATAAGAACTTTTAATATCCCTTTCCACTAATTTAAGTATCTGTGCCAATCATAGATCTATTTCGATTCTGTAATTACTCTCCCCATTATGGGTCATGTTTTCCTGTTTCTTCGGATGTCTGGTGATCTCACTGGGGATTTTTTTTTTATATTACAGTGCTATAAATTTTTGTTCTGGAATGTCATCAAGTTCCCAGTTATGTGGAAGCAGTCAGTGTGACTGTGTTAGGTCTCGCTTTAGTGATTTGTCAGCTGGAGACTAATGAAAGCAGTCTATGCTTAATTATCTGTCCCTTCTTACTGAGACAAGACCGTCTGAGTACTCTTCCCTGTGCCTTGTGAATGAAAGGCTTTCCAGCTTAGCTGCAGAGATGGTTCCATGTCCCACTTTGAGTGAGAGCTAGGCACTATTTCTTTTAACCCCCTCAGCCTTGGGCGGATCCTCACATTGGCTGTTGTGGTCAGTTCTCTACTACACACTACTGTTCAGTGATCACTGAATACTGAGACAGCAGGAGCTCCTCCGTATGTCTCCAGGCCTGTTTGTTTTCTCCACATGACTCTCTCCTTTCCAGTATGGCATCTTGAGAAGTCTGCTGTCCTTGGACAGAAGGTAGAAGCCAGTCTGTCATGAAACTGCAGGTAGAATAAGCTTACTGGCTTTCCTTTCAGGAATAAGAAAATAGAATTAAGAAAGATCTTAAAATTGGTTTGTAAAACTAAATGAAAAAACTGGAAATTGTTACTACTATAATTCACTCGAAGAACATAACTTGGCTTTTATAGAAACTTGACCAGCTTTCCTTGGGTTGTTTTCCTTTCTTTACTCTAATGATGATTTGAGAGCACAGATTCCTGAGACTTTGAGATATGGGATCAGTAGATTCCCACATTTGGGAGAGAGAGAGGGAGGGAGGAAAAGAGGAATGGGGAAAGGGAGAGAGATAGAGAAAGAAGAGACACAAGCAGAGGTGTGTGTCGTGGCATAGATGTGTGCGTCAGAGGACGTCTTCAAAGGTTGGTCTCTCCTTCCATCATGTGTGCTTCTGGAGATCAAAGTTAAGTCACCAGGTTTGTGCACAGGTGCCTCACCGGCTGAGCATCTCGCTGGCTTCTGCCATCCACATTGAGGAAGGTACTGCTTTGCAGGAAGTCTGTCTCATTCCATCAGTAGCAAAAACACAAAAATCAACCCAGCCATGGAACTTCTACAGATGAAAAATGACTCTTATGATCTTATGAGGAGAAACAAAATGCTAGAGAATGTACCTTGATTTCTAAGTATTTGAAAGGAGAGAAATAACAGGAAAAAAAAGATGATGAGGATTGGGAAGCAAGAAAAGCAGACAGAATTAGGTGAAAATAAAACAATTAGGAACAATGAGGAAGGTAAAAAAAAGTGGCAAATGAGAAAGGAGCAGATTCCAGAATGAATTCTAGTAGGATTTAAGTCACCCTAGACCATTGGGAGCTCACAAGAATTGATTTAATTTTCGCTTTGAAATTTTTATGAACAAATTAATCCAGATTAGGACCCCTTAATTTCTAATCTAATTGGCATAAAATAGATTTGCAGAATTTTAGGGGGCAGATTAACTCTAAAGCACCATAATTGGTGCCTTAACATATGCCATTATGTTGTATACCAAAGTGCTTTTATTCAACTATGGCCCAGTGCCTTGTAGCACACATTGTAAGATACATTCCAACCTTAACATTGTTAAAATGTGGAAAAGATACTGCATCCTAAAATTGATGAAATACTGCTTTGAGAAAGAAGAGACTTTCTTTTCCAGTCTGTTCTTTCTGTCTAGCATGAAGCTACCCGCCTTCATGAAACCAATCAGATCTCTGTAGTCATAAACATTTCTAATTTCCTTTGAGCATGTTTCTTATTCCTTTCAATCCTGAATCTCTCCTTAATAAGGAATCAAAGCAAAGTAGTTCAGTGGTTCTGTGCTCTCTGCATCATGTTACCATCATACCATCTGCCCCAAAGCAGTAGGCCCCAGCTTTCTTCACTCTCGCTGTTGTTCATGTATTTTTTAAAAAACCTTTTATTGTCCTTAACATTTTCTCCAGCCTCCGCTCATTCTGCTTTTACTCTCTAGTCCTCCTTCCTTCACACGACTCCTTCATGCTCACATCCCATTCCTTTGTGCTTATCCCAGAGCATACGCAATACAACCATCTTTTAGCTCTTAGATCCCACTTTTTTCCTTGAGGTTTATTTGCTTTTATAATGGCAGAAATTTTACTTTTTAAAAGATGGAACTGTCGCTTAAAAAAAGACTTCTCACGATATAATTTATGCTATGGCATCCTGCAGTTCAAAACAGACGATTACGTTAACTTCCCAGGTGTCACCAGCCCACGTTTGCTTCGCTCAGCATCTAGAACTGAAGCCAGCTTCTCGCAGGTCTCATTTCCCTTTACCGAGCATGTTGGGTCAGCTGGAATTCATTCTGAAGGACTCATTGCTTTCATCATTTCTTGCACCTAATGAAGAAGAAAGATTTCATATGCTGGTGACGAATGTGCTTCCATGATAACATCCCTACTCCACCTTTATCCTTGTTTCAATCACAGTTCTCTCCTTAGACCAGTTAATCATTCAGGTCAGTGTAAAATTATTTTCTAAAAGTATTAAAGCTTTTAATTTTGAACTATAATACATTTATTATAGGTTACTTATTTCATAATGCACTCCTAAATTATTATGGGGTGAGTGCTCATGTACCACTACTCAGATTATGATGTCAGCAGTTGTGGACTTGCGAGATGGCTCCGTGGTTAAAATGCTTGCTACAAAGTCTGATGATATGAGTTCAATCCTTGGAACCCACATAAAGGTGGAAGGTGAGAACCGATTCTACACACAGGTGTCCTCTGACCTACACACATACATATACATGATGCTAATAAATAAATTTTTAAGAAAGAAGCAGACAGTTGCCAGTATCCTAGAAATCTTCGTGGCTTTTCCAACTAAACCATATGCCCCTCCTGCCAAAAGAATCACTATTTTGATTTTTTGGTAAGTTCTTCCTTCCTTTTGTCTGTAATTTGCCACCAGTGTGTCCTTTAGACTGTATTTTAATTTAGCTTGTTTCAGAACCTTATAGAAAATGAATTAAACAGAATATATCTTTGTGATTGACTTGAAATGTACCTTTATAACGATAGTCAATCCATCTTTAAAAAAAACTTAGTTTATTGTGTGTGTGTGTGTGTGTGTGTGTGTGTGTGTGTGTGTGTGTGTGTGTCAGAGGCACTGTATGTCCCTGTGGAGGACCAAGGGTGACTTTGGGAATCATCCTGGATCACTTGTACTTCCTTTTTGCTTCCCTCTGGGATTTCCCAGACTCCACCACTGGCCAGAGTGCAGGCCACTGCCTTTTCTGCCTGGCATTTTTATGTGGGACCTAGGACCTGAACTCAGTACCTTCTGCTTCTGAGGCAGTGTCCTAACCCTTGAAGCCTATTGATCCATCTTCTAAAATGAGTCTATTCATTTACTGCTATTGCTGTATTTTTATATGCTGCTAGATTTAAATTTCCAGTACTTTTTTTTCTTTTTTCAGTTTCATGTATGTATACAGTGAATTTTTATTTTTATTTTTAATCCCTAAATTCCCTACCTTGCCCCCTTCCTTCTTTCACTGCGAACTTTCTTTTTTTTAATTTTTTTTATTATTATTTATTCAATTGTGCGTGTGTGTATGTATGTAATGTGCGCGCGCATGTGTGTGTGCGTGTGTGTGTGTGTGTGTGTGTGTGTGTGTGTGTGTAGAACCACGGACAAATTGGGAACCACTATGGACACCTCCTCCTTGTTTACTCTGCCCCGGGATCCACAGGCTCCGCCCTACCAGGACCAGAAGCGCAGGCCACCCCCGCTTCCACCTGGCGTCTATAGTGGGATCTGGGATCCGAACTCAGGACCTTCTGCCTGCAAGGCAGAGGCTTAACCCCTGAGCCACCTCTCCAGCCCTCACTGCGAACTTTCTTCCCACTAATTTTCTCTCCGCTTCTGTCTTTTGTGTGCGTGACCTACTGAGGCTGATGAGGGCGTCCCTCATTAGCATGTACCTAGGCACTTGCTGCTGCCGCCATTTTCTTCAGGACTTTTGTATGTTGTTCATGAAAGTATGTGAGTCTGATTGGAGTAATTCCTTTCACTTTCCTTGTTGAATTTTGGTATCAAGGCTCTGCCATCAAAAAGATTTAGATGGGCCAGTGAGATGGCTCCACAGGTAAAGACACTGGGTCAGAGGACACGTTTCTATACGATGTCAGTAGTTTTGGAATTTATGAAAGTTGCTTTAAACTTATTATGTCAGTAGTTTGTAAGCATTTTTGGATTTATTCTATACATGTATATTCTCAGTTTATTAGATATAATGTTCTACATGACTTGTATCAAGCTATATTAATCTTATTGTCCAAATAGTCTGTATTTAACATAGCCTTTGTCTATTCCTTCTGTTAATTACTGAATATGTTAGTCATTATGATTGTGGATTTATTTGTAATTTTCTTTGTAGTTTGTCAGCTTTGTTTTTCTGTATTTTTCCTACGTTAAGTGAAATTATATATTCTTGGTGAGAATGCTATTATTATGAAGCAGTTCTCTGTTTTTGGTAATGTTTTGGCTTTAAAGTCTGTTTTCTGTTATTAATATTACTACTGTCTTGAGTTTTCTTTGGAGGAGTGATGTAAGCGTTTGCATGACTTATCCTTTCATTCTTTATTTGGAACCATTCTGTATTTATATTTTAAATATACCTCTTTTGCTTTTTTGCCCAGTCAGAAAAAAAATCCTTATTCTATAATGAGTAATTGTTTCATTTTTTAATATAATTGGTGATGTATGTTTCACTTTATTATGAACTTTCTAATTCTGGTTCTTCCTATCTTTTTCATCTCCATTTTCACTTTACTGACTTGGGCATTGTTTGCTTTCACAAAAAATTATAACATGTATCTTCTACTTAACAATACAAACCATTTAGGTGCTTTAGAATATGTTCTGTATGTCCACAACTTAAATTCTCATTGTATAACATTTACTATGTAGTAGGCACATGTAATGAGGGAAAATGGCTATGTAAATTCAAAGTTTGAGGCCATAGGTTTTTAAAATTCTGTATATGGATAGGATAAGTGAGCAATTTTATGCCATACCTTCTGTTGTAGACTGTTGCAGTTCACCTGCATGGATGCTGATAAATGACCATCAGATGGCTTAAGGGAACAACAAGGGTTTATTCTCTTACGATTATCTGGTTACAGTTCATAGTCCAGCTTGACGGGAGAGCATGCACCAACACCAGGGCCGAGGGAACTGGCCACACCATCATCACATAATGGCTGAGAAAGAGACGATCCTTACTTGCCAGACCAGCATGTCTCACCAAGTGTACAAAAGGATGCCAACTTCCTCAACTAGCTCTGTATTTTAGTCATCTGTTCAGGGCTTAGTCCCACCCACCACAGGCTGGGCCTTCCCCATCAGCTAGACAATCTCCTGCAGGTTTGCTCTGGGCCCAACTCAACCACTAATTCTCCACAAATGTGCCCAGAGCTCAAACCCTCAACCATCAAGTTGACACCTGTGCCTAACCATGACCTAGACATTGTGGAATCATCTATATTCATATTCATACCATTATAACAAATTACTTCTGAAACAAAAATATGTTGAGAGATGGTGGCAAATGAATTCTTTTTTCATTTGTAGCAACTCCGCTCCAATATCCGAGAGATGGAGAAACTTTGCCTGAAAGTCCACAAGGATGACCTGGTGCTTCTGAAGAGAATGATAGACCCTGTCAAAGAAGCAGCAGCAGCAGCCACAGCCGAGTTTCTCCAGCTACATTTGGAATCTGTTGAAGAACTTAAGAAGCAATTTAATGATGAAGAAACCTTACTGCAGCCTTCTCTGACAAGATCAGTGACCGTGGGTGGTAATGAACCATTCCTTCTTGCTCTTAACCTTAGTAACATGATTAACGAAAGCTCACCTCCTCAGGTAGAGATGGCAGGTTGGCTGTAGGTCCAGGAAATATGCACCCTGGAAATCTTGCAGGATAAACCATTATATGGATTGGGTCTTCAGGGCCTCAAGAAAGTTTAAAATTGTTTCCTGAGGATAATGTCACTCACGTGCAGTATGCGCCTCACTCCTCTCCAGGGCAGAGCTCAGGATGCTTTAGGCTCAGCATTCTGCTTTCTCGGATAGGAAATCCGTCTCCCAGCTCAGGTCTCAGAATTTAACCAAGATCATTAAAAAAAAATCTACAGTGGGATCTTTCCACAAATTCCTGTGAACTTGACACTATGTTGTTACTAAACATGTAGTTGATAACTGTTGGTCATACTATAATCATGTCTTTTATACTGAACAAGTTCTTGGTTAATACCTTTTGAGAATTTAAAGTACTTGTTTTTTTTCTCCATTTTTTTTCATGAGTGTGTGGTACATCCCTGTGTGTGTACCTGTGTTTGCATGAGTGTGGCTGCATGTGTGTGTCAGTCACGTGGCAGCCTTAGGTTGATAGGAAGAATTAATCTCAATTATGCCTCTGCCTTTTTCCTTCAACTGTGTCTTTCAGTCAAACCTTGGGCTTTATGGAACTAGTCTCGCTAGCCAGCTTGCAAAGCTAGAATTGCAAGCAGGCTACTATACCCACCTGGAATGTGGGATCTGGGAATCAGGGCTCTGTCCGCTTGCTTACATAACAAGCACTTTAACTGCCAAGTCTCCCCAGTGCTCTCTCTCTCTCTCTCTTTCTCTTTCTCTCTCTGTTTCTGTGTCTCTCTCTCTGTCTCTCTCTCTCTGTCTCTGTCTCTTCTGTATACTGGGTAGAATAGTTGATAAGGTTTCCCTAACTAAATTGTCTCCTAGTAGACTTAAAGCCAGATTTTTTAAATTATTATTTTATTTTTCTAGTTTTACAAGCATATTGAGTACTTATCCATGCGTCCCTCCGTCTCCCCTCCCTTCCTTTCCTTTCTTTAATCCATCCTACTCCCTCCTAATCCGCCTGCCTGTCTACTTCTATGGATCCCAGGGTTCCCCCTGGCTTGTCTACTTCTGTAGGGGTTCAGGCTTCTTGTGGCATACCAAGTTGCCTCTTCTTTGGGCCACCTCACTGATAAAGGTATTTCCCTTCACTCATCCAGCTTTAGTCCCTAAGGTTTCCAATGTATTTTCCCATCTCTCTTGAGTGCCTTGATAGTCTAGGGGCATGTTGGTAAGTCAGTCATTGTGCAGTCTGGTCCAAGGACAAGTCTCACTACAGTGAGTTCCTAGATGCAGCAGCCCTGCCTTGAATGGAGTATCTTGTCCAGTAGTGGACCTTCCATCTTTAGGTTCTTACAGTCTCACCACTCCCTCTTACCCAAGGTTCCCTAAGCCTTAGGATAGGGAGAGATTAGGTTGGCCTGATTCTGGGTGAGCCTTGCTGAGTTGCCAGTACTCTGCATTAAAAGCCAGATTTTTTTTAGTCACCAAAAATTGAATTTTGAAATATGGGTTTTATTTTACAACTGCTACCTTTTTTCCTTTTCTGTTATTTTATCCTTTATTTTGTATTTTTCTAACTTTATTATATTTTATATGTCCTAAGATACTTACGAAAAAAATGAGCTATAAATAAATTACGAATAAATTTGTAATTTACAAATTAGAGTTGTTTGTACCTGCTTGGGTTTCTTTTCTATTTACCTGAGTACTCTTATAGGGTTTCTTGTTTCCATAGTATCTTAGGTTATACATTTTCAGTGCTAATGAATCAGTAATTACAAGGAAATTAAGCATAGGTATGTTGGAGGAAACAGACTGCCGTGCAGTGTTTAGGATGAACTTGCTTTCTTTGCATCCTTAGTGCCTAGAACAGTGCTTTGCACATAGTGAGCCTCACTAAGCGTTTTGTTTATTTTTAATATTTTTATTTATTTATTTTGTGTGTGTGCGTGTGTGCATGTGTCAGAGGGCACTGTATATCCCTGTAAAGACCAAAGATGATTTCAGGAACCATCCTGGATTGCTTCTACCTCCTTCTTGCTTCATTCTAAGATTTTCCAGGCTCTGCCCCCCAGGGCCAGAAGTGCAGGCCACCGCCATTTCTGCCTGGTGTTTTTTACTGGGATCTGAACTTCTGCTTGTGAGACAGAGTCTTAACCCCTGAGCCATCTCTCCAGACCCCGTGTGTTATAAATATAAAGAAATAAATGTCTTTTAGGGACAACTCTGTGCTGTAGTAGAGCTGGGAGTGGTGGCTTTTCCCTTTAATCCCAGGACATGGGAGTTGGATGCAGGGCGAATGGAGTTCAAGGTTAGCCTCAGCTCTGGATCACATGACACCCTGTCTCAAAAACAAAACAAAGCAAAAAAAAGAATGTGTTTCAGTCATTCGACTCTAGATGACCATTGCTATAATGTCTTGATTAGAAAGTGTTAGTACCCAACCCCCAGTTGAATATTTGGGAGCCATGCTTGCGACAGCGCATCATCACAGTTTCCATCATGCATTTGTCTGTGGTTATCACCACCTGATTGGCTCAGAGGAGGCTATTCTGTGCTGATGCCTTTTGGGCATAGGGAGCGACCTGGCTCCGAGGGGCCAGCATGTACCCAGACATGGTGACCATGGTGATGGCAGCGATAATGTGAAGACAACTGGGTTTCTGGAAAGGATGGCTGGCTCCAAACTCTTTCGCTCTTAGCTTCAAACAGCCCATCACTAGCATTTTCCTGTCAGGCATGTATTTTGACTCATTTCAGGATTTTTCACAATAATAATGGAATGCTTGTTTTGCATCTGATTATTGTTCATTTCTACCAATGGAACTGTTTGTGGTCAACACACTTGAGTTTGTCATCAGAGAACATAGGTGCTGACGTGTTTATCCTTGCAATTCACAGCAGGAGGTGTAAAACTAAGGTGGGGAGAATGTGTATTTAGGAAATTAAAGTCAGACAGAGACAAAGGATGTGGAAGAAGAGATAACAAGTGGAATTCATTTTCAACTCCATTCTCAGACCTCTCAATTCATGGGATATCAAGTAGGCTAAACATCTAATGACTAGCTACTGGGAGAAAACCACAAAATTAAATCTCTGAAACTAGCACTGATTCGATTAGGAGAGTCATTGTATTGATAAAACCACAAGCCAAAGTTATGTCTAAAGCAGACTAGAGAACTTCAGATTCTGAGTCTGCAGATCAGACTGTGCACACTTTGAGTCCATGGCAACAGTGATCGTTGAACCTGCTCCCTGAGCGTCTGCTTCCTTTAAGTCCAGAAATACGCTTCACAAGGAGCATAATGAAAGAGTGTGTGTGACTAATGCGCAGTGAGCAAAGATTTGGGTTTGCTTCCCATGTGGCTGCCTTCTAGTCGGAGGCGCTTCTGTCACTGTGCGTCTTGTGTGCTCTGGTTTCTACTTTTATTTTTGCTTTAAATACCTGTGATAGTAGTGACAGACTATACAGAAATGCATATTGTTTCCGTAGAAGTGATTTTAGATGACTTGGTTGGGAACATCAGTAAAGATTTGGGGGCACTGTAGTCACAGTGACATCAGCAATACCAAAATAGTTTTTCACTCACAGATAGAATAGAGCATCTTGTGTTCTGTGAAAATGGAAGGTGTTTTTTAAGTTTGGGGGGTTATGGTGAGGTTACTGTTTCTTTTGCCCAGATTCAAAGAGTTTCAAAAGCAAATCTCTGCAAGTCCTGCTGCTCTGAGAAACTTTCTTCCGCTTCTTGTGTGTTCACTTCCATTTTTACCATATCACTCCCTGTGGAGAGAAAGATGAGCCCACAAATCCGATTGTGCTTAGCAAGGTGATTCCAGGCACGCAGGGCAAGTTGGTGCTTCGCTCCACCTTTTGTCTTGCTTTACTCTCCATCCAGAACACGCACCAGCAGTGCACTCAGAATGGAATCGTACCACATCTTCAGCAAATATTCACAAAAAGGAAGAATCCAATCTTAAAACTGCTGGGAACTGCAGGCCACCTTATTGACTTTGATGAAACATTAGGTTTTTATCTCAGGCATGTACATACTCTGGACAGTTTCATGAAACATGTAGGTGGTTTGTATTGTATTATTCAAAAGATAGATTTTTTTTCCATTGGTCTTAATCTTAAAAGTTTTTCTCTGCAGTTAAGTTGTGACTTGGAAATCATTTTGACAGATAGGTTTGTGTAGAATGATGGTCATTTCCCTCCTTTTTTAAGATGTCAGAACTTAAAAAAAACAAGGAATGTTTTTGAATTAATTTAAAGTTATAGTAGAACATTTCCTAATATAGTGAAAGTTAGTGGGAATTTCATATGAATTGTGTTATAATTCTTGGTAGAACTTTTACAGTTCATAATGTACAGAAAAAGAAAGAGGAACAGAATATTGTCACTTAGCTTATTTATCACTTCAACTAATGTTGAAGTGAGTCAACTATGTTAATGTGTATTTGAATTTTTAGGTAATAAGATTTTTACAATCAGTTTTAAAGTTTGAAAAATATTGTTCAGTATCTCTCTCTCTTTAGCAGTTTATAAGGATTCTTTATCAAAGGGTGGGCACTGAGATACAATCTGAAATAGAGGAATTACAGAGTTGTAGAAATTAAAAGATTTCTTTCTTAACTGACAGTCATGCTTTGAATTGATTCTTGATCTTCAGAGTTGTAAATTTACAAGATTTTTCACAGAAGAGAAAGGACTTCTTTGTTCTGAGACTATTTGAACTAAGATAAATACGTAGTTTGGTTTCAAGTGAGATGGAAATGACTTAAATATTATTATTTCTTACTAACAGAAATTTTTATGCTGATTTAAAAATGTCAAACACTTCCCATCTCTTATTTTTTAGATAAAGAATTTATATATGATAATCTTTCCTCCTTTTGTTTTAGACCCTGAGATACTTTATTGAAGTCCTCTTTAGTAGTAGATAAGCTATGGCTTAAAAAATCTTTACAGAATGGGCACAATCCAAAGTTCTGCTTTGCAGGTGGTCTTACACTGATAATGACATTATCATTAGTACCTACAAGTATTAAGTGAAAGAAAGGCATGGACTTACATTGATCCTGGTTGAAGTAAAAATGAAACTGTCATTACAAAGAGCATGTATAGAATAATTATTTTAAGCATTTGAAAAAAATCATTATGAACTTTCAATTGACAATTTGACTATAATATTGTAATGTAATACATACATTCTATCTGATGTTCTTGCTCTTCCTTAGTTAAAAAATAGATATATTCAAATAAATGAAGTTAAGGATTGAAAGAATACTGTGAATTACTATAAATCCTACATGTCTCTTTTTGTTAACCTGCCATAGCCCTTTCTAAACAGTTGAAACAGATGTTTCCTTGAAAAGTAAGCTATTCATTAGCTTTGGAGGTAACATAATAATTAATGCAGGTTTATAAAATACTTTTAGGCCTGGCTACAAATGGACTCAAAAGGAAATGTGAACTAACACAATTTTATGGTGACCGATTTTTGGGAATAGTCAGGTCACTTGACAGCATGTTATTTCAAAATCACAACCTTCAACAACTTTCCTTGGTCAGCCAAAGTCCAAAGCCTTTAACTGGTCAGCAAGGCCCTGTCATCATGTGCAATGTCTTGTTCTAGAACCCCTACGTTTTTACTTTCTGTTCTGGTAATGCCCACTGCCCATTGTATCTTAGTGTATCACTTTTCTCTTGAGGACCTTTGTTAATATTAATTTCTTTACCTGGAATTTATACTCCTTTTTTGTCTGGTAATGTCAACTTTTTCAGAAAACCTTTCATATACACATCAAGTTGCATCAGATATCACCATAGCTTGGAACTCCCTGAAAACCCTGTATGTGTCTCTGTTTATCTAAACAGATATCAGTGCCATTTCCTGCTGTTCTATGATCAATTTGTGTGTCTCATTCTTCTAGAATGTATGTTCTTTGAGAGTAGTACTCTATACTTTTCATCCCTGGTACCAAACACAACACATAGTGAATGGGTGGTCAGAAAGTGTTAAAATAGAGTGAGCTTGAAGCAAGAAGTGAAGTGTCTGTGTTCTCTCCACTTCCACTGACACTGTCTAGAGCTGACCACCTGCCATTTTGCACTGGGCAAATCACAGAGCCTCCCAAGTTTTCACTCCCCAACTTTCTCACTTTTCGACTCCATCCTTAATAGGTTCTCTGCATACTTCCAAAGTCTGATTATGGCACTTGCAACTTCTGAATAGTGCCCAACTTCTTGTAATAATTCTGTAGTGAGTTTATGAGGAAAGATGTATCTCAGCTTAGATTCTAGCCTCAACCTTTGCTTGTTTTCTTTACTATAGTCTAAGCGTCAGCTCCCAAGCCTAAACATGTCTTATTCTCCTGACCTACATACTATGTGTCTCACTGCACCCCACACCCTATTCCACCTGTCTGATTTCCCCGCATCCTCAGGCTCTAGCCTCAGAATCTTCTCAGACCACTCTCTCCACAAGTCAGAAAGAATCTGTATACCTCTTCCATCCTCATGTAGCACATCATACTCCCCTGTATCCTAGTTTTTATCACATGATACTGACTTGACCACAAACATGTCTGCACCACACATTGTATGGTAAGCTCTGCTCACGACAGCAGCAGTAGCAGTAACAGCGGTAGTGATCATGTGAGCCAGAGCTTACCGTACAAGAACAGTGCACCAGAGACGAAGTGCCTTCCTAAGTCACTAAGCCAGGATTCCATTGCTGGTGCTTTGAACAGGCCCAGGCTCCTAACAACCAGGTGGTGACGCCTCTTCAGAACTGATTTTATAGCTACCAGTGTCCTCCATCCGAGTGTAATGGATGTTAGGCGTGTGATTGATTGGTAAAACAAATACAGAGGACACCAGAAAAACTTTTTTTTAGTGCACATTACTTTGTAACTACAATATTTCATGAGTAGTCTTTGTAGATTGAAGTCTTTTACAAAGTCAGAAAAGAAATAGAAGAAACAATGGAGGTGTGTGGCAGAGGAGTGCTCTGAGAAGAGCAACGGTCGTACGGCGAATGTGTGTTCATTGGTCAAGACTGTTGGTAATAGAGACTGATGTTCATTGGGAAGGATTTAGCAGTGGCACCTGTTACCTTTGTTTCTGCCTGGTGTGTGTTCTCTAACCAAGGATACATAATGCTATTTTTTTCAAACAGAATAATTAGTTTACTTAACTTAAATTTAATTAGTAAGCATTTCACATGTCAGTTGTCCTATGGATCTGATTCATATTACATTCTTTCTAAAAAGCAAGTTCAAAACACGGCTCTGTGTTCACCCAGGAGCATTTCAAGGCACAGAAGCTGAAGCTGGTCCCCAGAGTTTGACTCAGACGTATGCGTTGCCTGAAATTCCTCGGGATCAAAATGCTGCTGAGTCATGGGAAACCTTAGAAGCGGTACGTTCAGAATGAGTTTCCTTTTGGTAACTGCAAGATGTAAAAGTAAGTCATTTATTTTCTCTCCCTTTTTTTAAAGGACTTAATTGGACTTAGCCAGCTGGTCACTGACTTCTCTCTCCTAGTAAATGTAAGTATATAACTGATTTTGTCTCAGAATTCTTAGATTATTAGAGTGGGAAACTTTAATCAATCCCTATACTTTTGATTAGAATTTTAACAAAAGTTATCATTTTAAGACTGGATTGAACCATAGATAACAATCTAACTCTCCTCAAATTCCAGATCAATTCAATAGATATATATTGTATAGAAGGTTCTTTTTTTAAAAGATGCTTAGTGCTGACAAAATTAGATATAGGAATAAATAAAGACTATTATCTACTTTTGGAAATTCTAAAGTACATGGGGGTAGGCATGGCTCCCCAAAACTGAATTTACAAGCTTGATTAGTTTAGTGTTAGTTTCTTTCCTACTGCTGTATCAAAGTGCTGTTGACTAAATCAGCTGAAGGGAGAAAGGGCTTAGCTCACAGATCAAGGATAGTCCATCGTGGTAAGGATATCACAGCAGCAGGAGCATAGAATGGCTGGTCACATCACATCTGCAATCAATGGCAGAGAATAATGATTATTTGTGCTTGTCTCACTTTCTCCTTTTAATATAGACCAGGACCCAAGCTGCCTGCTTCTAGTGTGCGTCTAACCCCTCATAGGAAAGCCTAAAGGGTAAATAATATAGCTCACAGGTACCTGGAGGCTTGTCCCTTAGGTGATTCTGGAGCTTATCAAGTTGATAAAACTAACCATCACAAACAGTGGATTCCAAGGAGGGAAGCATGGTTTATGGGGAAGAAGAATTAAGGAAAAGCTTGCCAGAGGCAGGAGTCTTAAGAATGAATAAATGTTCATAGAGGACCATGCCGGAGTAGTGCAGGATGTCAGAACAGGTGACCCTTGTTCTAACATGGAGAAATGTATGAACTGTTCTGGACTGCTGAGTATTGCTATCAGTCAATGCCTGAAGTGTCATGGGCAAGCAAGGAGGGCAAGGGTCAGGTTTTGGTGGTACTAAAGAATTTGAGATTACTGTGTAGGGATTGAAGAACCAATGTAGATTTTTGAGCGTATCCATGGATTTGTGAATAATGTTGGAGAAGAGGCGTTCAGGGAAGGATGACTATCAGAAATCAGTTGCAAGAGTTAACCTGTGGTAGTGGTAACATTAGTGCAATGGTGAAGACCAACTGGGAGTTTTTCTAGAGTAGACTTAGCTGATACCGAGGAAAGTGGAGTCAGATGGGATCATCGCAGTTTTCATCAGAGTTATCAGGACTGAGTGACTCTGTAACACAATAGTTTTGGTGGGGAAGGTAGAAGAGATTTTTCTATCACTATTTTTCTAAACTATTCTTTTATTTCTCCCTAAGAATTATGGAAATGGACAGTTTTGTGAACTTGTGTATATAAGTATGTGCTTGTCCACGTGGATGCAAACATGTTTCTACTTGTGTTTGTGTTTAGTTCTTTGTTCTTGATCAGCCCATAATTTGAAATTGACTTGTGGGGTATGGCTCCCCTAAGGTAGACGAGGCCAACTGATCTCCCCTCAGCTCTTGCTCCAACTATTAAATAAGAAATCTTCCTTTTTTATGAACAGTTACAGTACAGGAGTACTGGATACTTCAGCCATTCCTTCTGAAGGATAAGGTGGCAGAAGTCTGCATACTCTCCCTTGCAATAACTTCTCTGGGAACATTCTACTTTCTATAGTCACATACTGAACAACTTTGTCCTCTTTTGATAGAAAAGATTTTCAAGATTTTGAGTCAAATACTGTCTTTGTTCACCTTACCCTCCCAATCATGTTTTCATATCTTAGGAATCATTGATTCTTTTGTGTTCTTCCCACACCACGACTTCTAGGCTGTCAGATACCAACCCTCATCCTTAGTTCTAGTTATAGATATTTCCCTGAAATGTAATGACTGAAACAGAGTCAAACAGAAATTGTTTGAATTATTTCCGATGCTTCTAAGTTAAAAGAAGCAAATGTTAGAAGTTTCAGGATTGGTTATCTTTATAATCTATCAATATATTTGTATATAATAGAGAATGACACCAGTGTCCCTAGAATACTTGCCGTTTACAATCAAGATACATATTCAGGTTTTGTAACTGATAATCTCCAAATCTAATGAAGTTCATAAAATCTATGTGTGTGAGATTACACAAATGCTTATTTCCCAAAACATCATTTTATATGCTTAAAAATGTGTTTTAATATATGTAAATTATACCTCAATAAGATTGATTTTTAAAACCAACTAAATATGTACTTAGTTCTTTGAAGACAAACTCATATCCTTTCCAAGGGATAAGGACATGAAAGGAAAAATAAAGTTTGTGGCCAATTATCAGTTGCGTATTTAGTTATGTTACATCAGTAGCTCTTAACCCCAATCCAAGGAGGATTCATACAGAAAGATTCCAGTGATAGCTATAGCTCTACACAGATGTCCTTTTTATAATAGTCTCTGCCAGGACACGAGGTACAAAGCTATTTAGCAAAAGCTCAAAGGAGAACCTTGATCATTACTTCCAGGGTGACTGAGTTCTTATGACCACATGGCCAGCAACTCACAGAAGTTCCATTTAGGTAGAATTAGCAGGAAACAAGACTGGAGCAACCACATCCTCTTGCTGCCACATAGACATGTGGCCTTGGGCAAATTAGCCAGGCACTCAAGAACACCTTCTGTGCACACAGCTCTATGCTGAACTCAGTGAAGAGCAGAGAGTAGAATATAAAGAACCTGTAGATTAGTGGTAATGATGCACAACATCATGAATGTACTCGGTGTCATTGAAAGTAGTTAAAACATTCAACTTATACCTCACTATCATAAAAAATGATGCACATACTCACAAAGACATTGGAAGATAAATATATATTCCAATAAATGTTGATTTGTTAGTATCTATGGGCACCTGCTCCATTTGCTCAAGAACCCATTTCTTGTAACAGCCCTACCTGGTCAAGGAGAATTTAAAGAACTCTGTGTCAGTAGTTAGACAACATGTCATTTTTGCTATTGGTTCTATTTTGATTTCTACCTTCCCATGTAAAATTCAGTTTTCTTCTGGATTCTATGTTTCCTCTATGTGTTGCCTGTTTGTGATGACTTAACAACACTGAGCTTCAAGCACTGATGGACAGAACCATGAGATGGTTCCCTTCCTCCCACGCCTCAGTTTGTGTTCTTGCACAGTCCTTCGCTTGGCTCCTGTATATGTCCACGTCAGTCACTGCCATTATTACCTTCAGACACCCGGTACTTGAGTTCCTTCACTCCTTTTCCTTGAGATCAGCATCCCCACTTCTCTGCCCTTCTTGCCCAAACACATGAATGTACCAACATCTCAGGCCAACACAATCATTATCTGCCTATGTATCATAGTACTTGTATTTGTTTCTGTGTCTATGATTGCATATGATTAAGGCTGCAACTTAAGGTGGAATAAAGGGAAATACCGAGAACTTTAGCATTATCTTCAGGAAACTCGCAGCTTTTCTAGCATACTCATAAGATTACACAACAACCTCTCCAAGGAAAGGAGCATTATGGGTGACATTAGTGGATTTGGGGATGAGTTTGTTGAACAAATTTCTATTATTATATGTAGAGGATGCTGGGCCTACAAGTGCCCACAGCAAGTGTTCAGAAGAAAAATAGTTCCTCATTTGTTTTTAATTCATCTGCTCACTTACATTCTTCTTAATATGTGTTAGCATAATAATAACTCTCATTAGGAGTCATTTATTTTCAAGCCAATAAGGGACCCAATTTGGTACTCCTTAAGATGATACCCATGGGCATATTTTGTGTGTGTGTGTTTTGAGGACAATTTTTCTGTCAACAAAGGATCGTATGTTAGTTTGATAAGCGCTATAGCGTCTCTCAGAGATGACTGAGGCCACTGTTAAAGGAGTGGGGAGACTTACAGATGCAGAGGGTAAATACAGGCAAGGAGGTTAACACTGCTCAGTGTGGGAGGTGGAGGCAGATGTCAACACAGTTAAACAGATCAAGAGCGAAGAGAGAACGTGGGCAGACAGAGGTGTGGACACTGCAAGAGCCACTTTGTGTGAGCTTGACTGCATAGACATGGTAGGCTTTGTGTGTGCGGTTCTGACGTTGTAAAGAGCCAAGGACTTAGCTCTAAGTGCAGCGGACTTGGACATCCTGTGAACGATCGCCAGCCCTGTGCTGCCAGTTTGGTGCCTTTCAGCGTTGCGGGAATCACTGAGCCTCTTTCCTTCATGAAGCAGAACATGAGGACGCACACCAAAAGGGGGAACAGAGCTAGGTCTGTGTAGCTGAGAGATGCCTGCTGACCCCAAGACAGGGCTCTTTGTCGTCCACTGTGCCCCACGTCCTGTATCTCAGCCAGCTTCCTAGGGGCTGTAAGTCTCCACGAGACATAGGCTACCTCACACTCCCACGCAGAACAGACTCTTTGAGTGCTCGTGATTGCAGTGAAATATGCATTGCTACAGTTTTTTTTTTTTCCCCTCATGATCTTTTCTTCTTTTTTTCCTTGCCAAAGGATTTTTTTTTTGTTTTTTTTGTGGTGGTGGTGGGGGATTAGTTATTTTTAACACTAATTTTTAAAAAACCAAAACCAAAGTTTTAGGAAAGTACATTGAAAAGTATTTCCCTGGACTAGAGAGGTGTCTCAGGAGTTAAAGCCTTTTCCTCACAAGCAAAAGTACCTGTGTTCAGATCCCCAGATTCCACTAAAAATGCCAGGCAGAAATGGTGGGGGCCTGTAATTGTGGCCCTGAAAGGTGGAGCTAGGGAAACCCCACAGCGAAGCAATAAAGAAGTTAAGCAATCTAGGGTGATTCCAGATGTCACTCTTAGGCTTACACACACACACACACACACACACACACACACACACACACACACAAAGTGCATTTCCCCCACAGCCTTGAGATCACTTGGAATGAAGCCAGCAACAGTCCTACAGGTTCCTCCCTGTGGACTGAGAGAATGAGGAGCACGGGCCCCTCCCTCTGCCCTCGGCCTAGCAAGATGCGCAAGTTGATGACTGAGTTTTATTGCAATGATTTATCTGCTGCAGAGGCTTTTTCTAGTGGAGCAGAAGTGGGTGTGTCCCAGAGAGACATAATGCTAAGGTGTCAGAAACCCAGGAAAGTTGGATATTAGTGCTGGCACTTTTGCTTCTGTGTCTCAGCAAAAGAAGGCTGACTTAAGAAGCCCTTACCATCAGAGCCCCAGTCATGGGTTTTGTCCTTAGTCTTACCACATATTCATATCGTTGGTCTAAAATATTTAGCTTGTTGTGACCTTAGACCATATCTAAATATAGGCGTAAGCCAGGGTCGGGAATTCCTTTGCTGCCTCCTGTCTCATCACAAGGCAAAGATTTCCTGGTACATGCCATGGTGGTCTTATTCTCACAGCATAACAGTTTATATTTACTGGGTCAAGGGCATTAACTCCTAAGGTAGATTTGCCTGCTTTAAACAGATTCCCCCAAAGAAGACAGGTTACAGAGGTTTTTGTTTTCTTTGTTTGAATTTTAAAAATCAAACCCAACATGATATGTAAAAACTTAATTTTTTCTCCTATAAATTCAGTTGGAGAATAATTTATGTGTGCGTTCAAATGAATTTCAGTGTGAGGTGCTTTTCACTATGACTGGTACCACCTTTTATTACCCAATAATTAAGTCCTCCTCTTTTTTCATGAAAGTGAATTTGTACTTTCGACATGGTTTATCAGATGCTATTAATGAACCCCTATTAAGACTGCAAGGCTGCAGTACCCCGGGCCTGATTACAGGAATTAAAATAGTGTGTGCTGGCTTCCTGCAGGCCCCAGCAGGAGCACTCACTCATAATTCCTTTGCATCTAGTCGCAGCAGGAGAAGATTGACAGCATTGCAGACCATGTCAACAGTGCTGCTGTGAATGTTGAAGAGGGAACCAAAAACTTGGGGAAGGTAAGATTTTGCTCCTGCTGGCAAATCAATGGTACTCCGGCTCCCAGGAATCCCTAGTATTAACCCAATTGATCTGTTCTCTTCAATGTTGAGAGAACCAGCAATTAAGGAAATCAGGAAGAAATGACACACAGGTAGTGCAAGAAATCAATGCTTGTAATATTCTACTCCAAGGTTCATTTTATCAGGAGATTTTTTTTCCCCCAAAGAGAATAAACTGTGGCCTCACTCTAGGGCATTTAGCATTAGAAGGAAATGTCTGCGGAGGCAGGGAGTGGAGGGAGGAGTCAATAATCCAACCGGGGAGAGGCATGAAGATGTGGCAGCTTGAGTGGGGTGGGGCCAGCTCTTTCCATGGGATGTGGGTTTTCAGCCAGGTGCCTAGCATGGAGCAGTCTGGGGGCAGTCTCACGGCTTTGGTGGGAGCTGGTGGCTGCTGAGACTGTTTAAATAAGCCAGCTAGATAGTTAGTGGATTGATTGCTTCACAAGTAAAATCGATAGGTAGCGGTCCACTCTGGACGGCTCCCTCCTCTGAGCACTGAGATGTGGAGAGTGCGGTACCTGTGGAACACTCTCGCCCGCCCCAAGAATAATCTCTAAGGTTAATTATGTACCAAGAGTTAAAGAGGCATTGCCGGGAGTAATGAGAGGAAAATGCACCTCACCGCAGGCACGTATTCTCCACTCCGTTTCTAAATTGAATTTTTTTTCTTTTTACAGGCTGCAAAATACAAGCTGGCAGCTCTGCCTGTGGCAGGTGCGCTCATCGGGGGAGTGGTGGGGGGTCCGATTGGCCTCCTCGCAGGCTTCAAAGTGGCAGGAATTGCAGCTGCACTTGGTGGCGGGGTGTTGGGCTTCACAGGTGGAAAATTGATACAAAGAAGGAAACAGAAAATGATGGAGAAGCTCACTTCCAGCTGTCCGGATCTCCCCAGCCAAACAGACAAAAAATGCAGTTAAAGACACAACTCCCGGAGCAGCGGTACCCATGGTCTGTCCTCGCACACACCTTGCTGGGGCCGGATGCTCAGCTGGCCCCAGTGTCCAGACAGTGGCTCTAGATGCCCGTGAGATGTGGGTGGATTTTGTTTGCTGGGTGTTGGTGGAGACGCTAGAGTGGAAGAGCCTGGGCCAGGGATGTAATATGTGTCGATCAAGTTAAAGACTGCCAAAGAGCCAATTTTATGCCTGAAATGTGATATTGGACCTGTAACTTTGAGGATCTGAGCAGCTCAGAAATGAGTTGTTAGGTAGGCCTGTAGGAAAAGAATGGGAGGCCAGGAGCCTTTCTGTCAGGTGGGAACACTGCTGTGCGTCAGGCCTTGTAACCAGCTCGGTGGCTTCTGCCTGGGGCCGCTGTGCTTGCATCCATCTGTAGGAAGGCAGCCGAAGCACCAGGAAGTGGAAGGGAAAGCCCTGTTCTCGGTCGTGTCTCCTGAAGTCTCTCCTGCCTCTGAAGCACGGGCCAGGCGCTTCATGGCAGACTCGAGCCGGTCGTCATGCCCGCCAGCCCGTTGACAGCACCTCAGAGGCCCCGGCCCTTTGCCTTCCTTTCCTTGTTGGTGATTCTGAAAAGTTCCTTATTTGGGGGGATTCTCCACAGGTGTACTGAGCATTGTTCTCGTCACGTATCTTGGTACTGTTGCCTGTGTCTGTAATTATTACTTCGAGCCTGTCCTCTCCGAGTTGAAAAAGAAAAGCAGTTTCCTAGTATTTCTAACATTAACAGGGTGGGATTAGAGAACCTCATATCCTGGGGCACTTCTGAATTTTAAAGTATGATGTGTTTGCCTCAAGACATCTCACTCAGCCCCTCAGTCTTCTCTGATAGTCTTTGGAGGAACTAAGAATGAGCTTTCTACCTCACTTCTGTTACTCGCGCCCTTTCCCAGATAGTTATCTCGTTTACTTGCTTTTCACAGCTGCTATTTTTTTCTTTAGAATAGTGTTTGTGGTTTTTTTGTCTCTCGTCCTAAATGATGGCAAAGGCCGGTGCCGGGACTCAGACCCAGCAAAGAAATTACAGTGCTTATGGGAAGTTCGGCATTGACAGCAAGCATGGTGGAGAGCCCAACCCTGAGCCTGTCTCAAGCAACAAAAGGGTTTGACATTTAGAGAAAAGGAACTGAAGATTGTAGGCAGCCTCTCACCAAACCAAGCCCCAGCTCCCTTGACTGCGAAGGAGCCCCTGTTGGCCTTACTCTTCGTTCTCTGCTGAGGGTGAAAGGGTCCCTCCTACATCCAAGGGTCCCTCCTACATCCTGAGCGGTGAGCACCATCCTCCTGGAGCCGACTCACCAGGCCACGCCTCCAGCACCGCGCTCCTTGTGCCCAGCTTCTTTCAGTGACTTGGTGACACCACCTTTCACTTCTGTGTCTAGAGAGATCTTTTTGTTTTGTTTGTACTTTTTCAACCTCACCAATGAGTTCCCATGAAACAGCACCACAGACATATTGATTGGAAAGCATCCGTTATCTGTTTGCTTGTCTTTAATACCCAGAAAGAAATACTTTGACTAAGTGTCTCACTCCCTAGTCCGCATCTGACATGCACTTACCATAATTACTTTCGACCTTCCTCCTTTTTTCTGTTCTGTTTCTTGCTGCCCCTTTTATTTTCTAGCTCATGACTGCAATTAATACTCGAGCCAACAACTTAGGGGAGACAGGATTTATTCGGGTCACAATCCCAGGTCACACCAGCCACAGCACATCTCCAGCAAGCACGAGGGCAAGGTCCACGCCGCGTGTTTGCTTCTTGCCTGCTGGTCAGTGCTCGGCTCACTCCATCTTTATCCACCTGCCCAGAGTTGCCTTAACTAGCTGGCTCTTCATGGGGGTGCCCAGAGGCCCACCCAAGGGTGTCAGGTTGATGTTTGAGGCTGGTCATCACAGTGTCCCTTTAACTGTTCAAGTCCGACGAGGGGCTGGAACTCGTCCAAATTTTATTTATTTATTAAAACAAGATTACTGCACCTCAGTCATAGGGATGATTACACATCCAGCCTACTCAACTGAAAATATAAGACTTGTCAGTGTCATTTGATTCTGTAATTTCCAGTGTTCTACTCTTCATTGCTGCATAACACTATTCTCTGCCAACTTCAAATTACCCACATAGCTTCTCTCTTAGCCACATCACAAGAGACTTCTGTAGACCTGAAGGGGGCTTGTATTTGAAGCTCACATCTTCTGGGATTTCATATTAGAAACTGAATCAGGGTGGGACTCATCTTTTGTACTTACAGGACTGGACTATTAACTCCAGCAGACTTCAGGCTTAGGGAAGTTATCCTCTTTTATTTCATTAAATTATAATTTCCCCATAATAGGATCTAACAGCCAACTTCTTTGTGGAAATTACTAGAAGTGTTTAATCAACTATAAATGATGTAAAGTGCTTAAAATATAGATTCATCACTCTGACAGAAGAGATCTGAAATCATATTTAATGCTCTGCAGTGTCAAGTTAAATTTCTCTTCTGTAGGACTTGCGGCTTGTTTTTACTGCAGCAAGTTAAAATGGAGCACTTGGATTAAGGTCTTAAAACTTGCAGGGACTTCAGTACTGACAGTGCTCCTCAGGACTTTTTTTATGTTAAAAATCTAAGAATTTCTCAATGGAGCAGAAGCCAGAACATAAAAAAGTTTCCATCCAGCTGCAGCGTAAACACATGGAAGTCGTTTACCACCGTGTGCGGCGCGTTCTGCTGCTTGCCCTTGAAACTTGCCGCTAGCAGCCCAGTCAGCTGACCTCGTGCTGTAAATAGCTCACCACCCTCGGCTTGCAGAACACCCTCTTCCTCACAGAAGAGTTGGCGTTTCTTGAAAGCCACTTGTCAGGTACTCTCGGCATTTCTGGACGGGGCGCTAGGCTTCAGAGGGATTAAATCTTTAGAGTAATTCAGTTCTGAAGTGGGGAAGCTAGGGGGGTCCTAGATCTGTTGGACCTTCTGGACTGTTCCACTTTGTCATCTTTGCACCATTGAAGGGGATAGCAGGCAGCTCTGAGACTTCCAAAGACAGACTAGCTTTGAGCGGCACGTGCTGCTTATCCTGTGGTGCCCTCGAGTGTCCGGAGCCTGTCCTGACTTTGGTCCTTCGACTAAAACCCGAGTGCTGCTATCCCACCCCCACACCCTAACATGTTACTTTATAGTCATAGGTTTTAATTACTGTGTAAGTCATGATTTTTAGAGAACTTAAAAGGAAGCATTAGTACCTTTTAAGGCAAATCTGTCCTTACAGAATCACTCAGTCGTTCTCCTTTGGGAGACATGTACTGACTGAGGTGGTGCCATTACCTCGACCAGTTCTGAAAGTTTGCTTTTGGAGTTGCCCCCAAAGCAGTGCAGATCAAGTAAGAAAAGCCTCCTCCATCCGTGTTAGTCACGGGCCATCCTTAGCTTGCTGCGACCGCTCTTCCTGTCTGGGTTGTGTCTTCTGCTAGCGCCCTGGGTCCATGTGCAGGAGCCAGGGATGAAGAACAGCAGGAAGCGGCATACTCCTCCATGGCTGACTCCCAGGGCAGGGACCACAGGGCTTCACAGAAACCCCCACAGTGCCACTGGGGACTGACGCTGGGAACACGGCTCTATCTAAACTTCTGGTGCACAGAATTATCTCCAGAGAAAGCACAGAGCCGAACATGCTTTGTGGCACCTTTAGAGATGACAGGTGTTCCTCAGGACCCCAGCTGCCCTTCCTGCCTGCCACACAGACTGGGGGGTTGGGGTAGAGGAGCCTGAGGAGGGTCCTCCAGAGAGGCGGAGACTTCACATGGTGGAGAACAGGGCTGTGGCTGGCTGGGAGTGAAGGGCACATCCACGGCCTAAATAGAAAATATTCAGGTGGTTCGTGTGGGATTTTGTTGTTACTCTTGCTGGGTTTCTGGGACAGGGTGTCGCTGTATAACTCGTGCTGACTCTGCAGTCCTCTTGCCTCTAACCCCCAATTGCTGGGATTGTAGACATATACTACCACATCCAACTCTTGTTTTATTATTATTAACTCTTGTGTCCCATTTGTATGTGGCGCCCATTGACAGAGAAACCTCTTGGGTATTATAAATGATGAGTAATGAAAAAGCCACGCAGTGTCTACCTTGCTACCTTCATAGAAATGAGCTGGGACAAGGTACATCTGTGCAGCCTTAACCAGACAAATAAATGGAAAGAGACGTGGAAAGTGTCAACAGCGGACGATGTGCCCAGGATCAGTTTCTTTGCACGAGCTCTAGAGGTGGCAGAGCAGGTGGTCCTCCGAGTACCTTTCCAGTGTTTTTTATGTGCCCTCAGCTGCCTGCTGAGGCCGTCTGTGGCCCCAGCTCCAGCATTCCAAGTCAGGAGAACTCGAAGGAAGCTTGTCCTAGAGACACCACCACAGCTCCTGAGCCTTGTGACCCTGTCAGTCTTGTCCCCTGTGCCTTTCATAGCCAAAGCACAGCGATGCCCGCCACTGTCAGCCCCTGGAACGACCACACACTGGAGCAAGGCAGCCAGTCAGTGGTTCGCCCTTTGCATACATTTCTCAAGTGTGTAAGAACTTGTCTTAAGAGTAATTTCCAAAATGTTTAATTTGGGATTCATTAATGAAATCCCCTAATGGTATTTTCCATTTTATTGTTGAAAATCTGAAAGGCACAAATGGAAACTGTAAAATTGTAATATTTACTGAATTTATTGTCATTTACTATGTTGCTGAGTGGTGCTTAAATAAAACATGCAATAAAAATCACTGGTTAACAAACACTTAAAGCTGAATTCTGTTGTGTGTTGGGTACTTGGGTCATGTACAGAAAGCTATCAGTCCTGGACAATCTGTCCTAGTAAAAAGCTGTGTAGTTACCTGAAGGAAGTCACAACAAAACTTAGTAAGTACCCCAGAGAGGAATGGACGGTGTGTTACAAGACCACAAAGAACAGAGGGACTCGCTGCTTGAGAAAGGCTTGAACACGTGTCTTTTGGGCAGTGGCCAAAGAGGAACCCGCCTGTCCAGAACATGAAATGAGTGAGAACCAAGGAGTTCACAACAGAAAGACAAAGAGATTAAATGTATTAGTGAATGACAATGGTTAGATGGAAATAGACTAGGGTGGTTTATCTAACTGGTAACTGGTTAGAGGAACCAATGCTTTGTTTTGTGTCAGGTAAGACTTAAAACTCGAGTCCTTTTTTTTTGCCCTTGCTGCCAAGAAAGTAATGAATCTTAAATTTAGTGTTGGGTAAGTGGTTTTTGCCACCCTTTCCTAACTGGAAGAAATGATTTGTGCTTTCTTGCCTGGAAGGCCCTCTGCTTAATATTGAATGTACATTGTGTATAGGGATTTGTACCTAAGTAGGATTACACCAGTCTAATTTGGTGGCCAATGAGTTTGTTAGGGTTGCCTACAGGAGTGTGGGGTGAAGGTTACTTAAGGATCACGGATGACTCAAAGGCAACGACTTCACCAAAAAGCCCACCCCAGCCTGGGATGCAAAGGGCTTGCAACCCTGGAGCTCTTGACACTTGGAGTTTCCTCCAGACTGAATGGCTGGCCAGGAAGTCTTCTCCCCCTCACAGTGAAATAGAGCTCCCCCTATCATCTTGTTAGTTTCAGGAACTTCCTTTCCGAACCTTCCTCAGGGATGGAATGTTTTATTATACAACATTCTCCTTAGGTTAGACTGGGAGCAAAATTATACATGGAAGAAAAATACTATTCAACATGCATTCCTTCTAACTCTTACTTTCTGACCTCTTCTTCCACAAGTTCCCTGAGCCTTGGAGGGGTAATCCAGATGCCGCCTGGGGCCAAATCACGATGCCACAAAGGTGCCTGTTCTCAGGAGCTTCATCAGTGTTTATGGGTCTCTTTATCAGTAACACCTCATCCTGAAGGATGTATCCACAATCAAAGCGGACAGCAGCAGCTCTCTATGGATAATTCCCTTCATGGAATGACCGTAAGTCCAATCAGAAAGCTGTTAGCTGCAGCTAAACCAGCCTGTTCCATAGTGTACCAGTAGGTACAGCCTGCATGTCATTTCAGTATTGTAATACACAGGTCTGTGGTCCAGCAGGACTGCTGGTGACAATCCTCACACCCCCTCCCAGAACCCTGTGTAACACCTGCCAGCACTATGAAAACCAGCCAACAGGAAGGAGACCAGCTCAGCCCCAGCTTCATTTCTCCATGTCTTGGCAATAGCGTCTTGCCATCCTGTTCTGGCATGCAACTCATGACACTGGCAGAAGCCTTTAAAAACAAACAAAAAACTAGTCTTAACTGCTGTTTTTACTGCTTTTTAGATGCTCTCACAAATCTGTAAGTTCAACATTTAGCCTTTTCACAGAAGGTGGGGAGGCCTCCAGAAGCCCATCACAGTGCATTCAAAGCATCAGGTGGTCTGTCAGCAACTAAGGGGATACTAAAGGAGAAAGTTAATAAGGTCCAATGCAGCATGAAAAGTTTCCATAGCATATGTCAATTGTTTTCTCAAAAGGACAATATCGAGTACAGTGGCACGGATGGAAGAAGGTATTACATTAGCTTTCTACAATCTACAGTCCCTGAGCCGACCTGTTTCCCCATCCTAGGTTGCCTCCACGGGATCTCAGTGCCTCTTACCACCGCCAGTGGGCTCATGAGGGGAATTATCCATAGAGAACTGCTGCCGTTCTTTAGCCGGTATAAACTAGTCCATCAGGGACTGATTCCTCTTAACTTGCCTAAGGTTATGTAGCCTTTGTCTCAAAGACAGTAGTGATGTTACTTGGTTTTTCTGCCTCCACAACATGCGGACTAAGCCACAACGCTCAGACGAGTCAGTCTGGGTCAGGCTGTCTACTGTAGTTTCTTGTGCTGGACCATGTTAAGGTTCCTCTGTATGCTGAATCATGGATTTTCCTTTTTTCTCCATCAAAGATGAGACCTGAGGAGTATCGCCACTTCTATCATGTTTTCTCCTCCAAGTCTTCCTATGTGTTCACAGTGTTGGGACCACAGGAAGGGCTTTTAGGACTGATCTAACGCATACTTTCTTTTCCATTTGGAAAAGATAAAATATGGCAAGATGCTTCCAGCTCATTTTCTCTTTAACCCAAAGACTTGCTTGTCAAATCACAGGCCAACATGGATGTTCAATGCATCTCCCTTTCCTGTTATAATCCCTCCCTGTGGGTAGCCACCTTAGTCTCGGATACAATTCTTACTACATGTAGCAGTCAGGAAGCCCCTACAGTGGCTCGCCCATACCTTCATCCCTGGCCCGATACTCCCAGGGGCTGCAATATTTGCTCTACACCGTCAGCTGTTCTCAGGCCATCTGCACACTCGTGGACCTCACTCATCAAACAGGCACACCATGCCACAGAAGACAACTGCCACCCACAGACATTCTAGCTTGGTTTTAGTTACGTCTTACCACCCACATCAAGACCCACGGCACACTGCCACACACCACTTGGAGGACGGTGATGTCGAGGTTCTCCTGCAGATGTTCCGCTCAAACTGTTCTGCCTCATGCAAGCCTTGCTGCTATAGCCAGGACCATAAGAACCTTGCCAATTTGTCTTTGGTTCTGTCATGTCTCTGCCAACTGTTCCAAGTGTTGTGTGACCGTTATCCTGGGGGGCACGCCAGGTAACATCTATTTACCCTAGCTACGAATTCTAACCTAGTGAACCAACAGGTTTACTGGGGTTACGTGTACCAGTATGATTGAGGGCTGCTTATAGGAGCAGGGACAACTCAAAAGCAGCCCTATCAGCAAGAAGTCAGGGTGACACCTACAGAAGCTGAAACCCGGGCGCTGTCTGCTGTGAGATTTGCTGGACTGCTGTCTTCCTCAAGTAGACAAAACAAGCAAGCAAACAAAAACCGTTATTTATCGTTTTCTTTACCCTGGGAGCAATTCTCCCCTGTCAAGTTACTTTCAGGAATTTCCTGGAAAGCACTTTCCTTTCTGAGCATTCCTCTAGGAATAAAATGTTTCAAACTGCTACACAACATCCTCCTTAGGCTAGACCTGGGCCAAGTCCAGGATTGTACTGTTATGCTCACAGGGAAACACTACGCGATGTACCAAACTGTCACCTTCGTCGTCGTTTTCCATCTCTGTATGAGTATTTCCTGACCACTGCTATTTGCCGGTTCCCCTTTTCCACTTGAGTAAATTCTCCTGGGGAGAATCCTTTCCTTGCTGGCAGTGTGATGTCTCAGGTATGGGGCCTTACCATTTTCTTCGTGGAATCACACTTGAGTGGTATACAGCAATGAGGAGAGATAACCAGAGAGGACAACTCTGTTGTGGCTCTCACGAGTGATGAAGTTGTAGCAACACGGTCCTGTCCTCTGGGGACTATCAATAGATTAGGCTAAGGCACATCATGTCTTTGCCTGGTACCTACCTATACGCATCGACAGGGCTGAAAGATGAAACAGAAGAAACCTGGAAAACACATTGCACACTTACTTGGAAGTCATGAGTTGAAGATTCCAGAATCAAGAGGTGAAGACATTTCTTTGACTAATTACAGGTCGTGACACAGAAAAGACGCATGACCTGCATCCCTAGGGAAATCCTGTGAAGAAAAACTGGATCATCTATTTCTTGCCGTTGGCATGGTAGGATCAGAATGGCAGGGCCCTCATTAGTTACTTTCTAATTGATTTTTTTTTTTTTTTAACGTGGGACCTGGAATCCGAACTCAGAACCTTCTGCTTGTGAGACAGAGTCACAACCCCTGAGCCATCTCTCCAGCCCCCTCATTAGTTACTTTCTATTGCTGAACCAAATACCTAATAAAAGCAATTTAAGGAAAGGGTTTATTTTGGGTCACACTGTGAGTCCGTCATGATAAGGAAGTCATGGAGCAGGGGCATGGGTAGCTGGTCACAATTGCATCCAGTTAGGAAGTGAAGAGACATGAAAGAAATTTTTCCTTTAGTCATTATGGGTTCCCAGCCTTTGGAATGGTGTAGTCCACATTTAGGGTGGCTCTTCCACCCCAATTAACCTGAGCTACATAATCCCTCACAGATATGCCCAGAGGTTCCACTTCGGTGAGTCTATATCCTGCCAAGTCAGTATTAACCAGCACTGAACCTGAGAAGTACTTTAGTTAGATGTGTAACCACAGGAGTGTAAAGGCACGACTAGACAACCACAGCGCCAGCAAGGGCAGGGCCGAAGCTAAGAAAAGCTTGACGGGAATTGAGTGCAAGTCTCTAATGCAAAAGTTCATATTAGGAAATTAATGCAAAAGTTTATATTAGGAAACAATTTTCTTTGTTGGTAGGAATGAAAAGAGAGTGACACTAGTTGTCACCAGAAGCCTTTCTGTGGTTGGTACTGCCAACCTGACACCTAGGAGACTGGCACACCTGAGAAGAATCTCTTAGGTTAAGGTTGGCTCTAAGCACACCTGAGAACCGTCGATTACATAAGCGATGTGTGAAGACCACGTGGGCGGAACATTCCTTAGGCCAGTGGTCCTAGATGGGCATGGGCAGGCTGTATCTATCCAGCAAGCTCACATTCATCCAGTGCTTTCTGCTCTTCGCCGTGGATGTGACAATTCTTGCTGCTGTGTCTCTCCTGCCGCGAAGCACTGTCACCTTCTTTCCCTACATTGCTTGGATCAGGTATTTGGTTCCAGCAACATGTAACAACACTAAAACACCTTCCTTTTCTTTGTGGGTCCTTCTATTCTTAAAAGGTTGCCACCTACTTATCTGGGTAGGGTTGGGGTCAACAGCTCAGAACATTCTTCCCCAATGCCCCTTTGACACCTTGCCTGTACACAAGGTGACCCTGAGAGTTAAAAGAATCACTGCTTAAGTGGCAGAATCATGGCTGGCTAGCTGTACAAATATGGACTTAAAGAAGCTGTTCATCAGTGGAAAAGTACTGGTGCCTCCAGAAATAGCAATAATGTTAAGAGCCATTAAAATTAAAAAAAAGAACAACAACAACACGAGAATATTAAGAATTCTTAAAATGATGTTAGTCTTATTGTGGAAAAAAAAAAGGTGTCCTGGAGACGGATCCTGATATACAAGTCATCTACATCTTTATTAAGAATGACAGCAGAGTGGAGCTGGGGTAAAGCTTAGTTGTTAGAATGTATTGCCTTGCGTGAAGGAAACGTTCAGTTCTATCTCCAACACCAGGACATGAAAATATATAATGTCTGATTAGAAAGAGGGAGATTTTTACTCACTGATTCACAGTTGTTGTGCTGGGGAAACTGCTACTAACGTTCCTGTTCATGCTCACACATCCTGAAATGTTACATGTTGGCTCTGGTTACAAGAGCAATGAAAATAGGCATGGAGTAAAAAACAAGAGAAGGCATTTATGCTTTAAAATAAAAATTTTTTTTTACACTTAGATGAAAATGACAATGGGAATTTATGTATGTGACTATAAAGCATTCCTAATAATCTCAAGGAACCAACAAACAGAATGTGCCAGAACACCATGATGGGAAGTCTAAACTTAGGGGACACGATGAGATTCCATGACCCCCAAACCACAGTATCTTCCTTTGATCTATAAAACTTGAATCACAGCCTTTTAAACGGTTTTCAATCAGAAACCCATGCTCGCTGTGACGTCAGAATCATGTCTTGTGTAGCCAGAGGTGCCATGTCTGACTCCCCTTTCTGGGCAGTGGTTAGGCAAGAGAAAGTACACACAATGAATTTACTCCTACCAAGGCAAGTTTACACAGGACACCACGACACATCCTCCCTTGTGGCTGTCCTCATTAGAAACATGACAGGGCACATCATGTGGATGAGTTAAAATAAAGTGGGCCAGCAATACTTTACTATATTACAGTAAGAAACAGACTAAGAGAGAGAAGCTTAATGTGAGAGGCGTGGCTCTTCTTGTTCCTTGTCTGGCGAGACTTCTGATTCCATTTGTACACACCTCCACGTTCCCTTGACTCACGCTATAGCGTTCTAGATACATTTTTTTCTTCCACTTCCTGTTTTCATGTACACGTGGGTTGTGTGCATCCATGTATAACTCTCATGTGTATGCATGGGTAGTACATGTGTACATGAAGAGGCCCAGGATGATTCCAAGAATCTTTGATCGTTGTTCCACCTAATGTTGAAGCTGGGTCTTACCACAAGAGCTAGGATAGCCAGCCAGTTTGCTCTGGAGAGTCCTGGTCTCCATCTTCCAAGGCTGGAATTACAGGTAGGCTGCCACACCCACCAGCATTTGTGGGATCTGAAACTTTCAGAGTCTTGCTGGCCTGGCAAGTGCCTTCTCCAAGCATGTCCCAGTCACACACACTTTTCTATTCATCTGTTCTGCTCCATCATGTAACTTAGCTCTGTGATGGGAGGGGCTGAATCTTTAGCCTGGCAACAGTAATTCCCACCTACTGATGTGACATATATATATATGGCGTTTTGAAAACCATATACGCCTTCTTGTTAATGCAGAGGCTGAGTGACTAAACTAGCGTGGCGGGTGAAGCTAACATACAGAAATGTACAGTTATGAGAAAATCTCAGTAACTTCAAGAGTTTGCATGGCTCCAGAGTGCCCTTGAGTGCCATCCTGATAGTTACATCTCTAGGATGGTGGGCACTGTAATTACCCACTTGACTCTTGACAAAAATTCTTGGAACCTCAAGGCCAGTTCAGCAAAAGGATCGAAAGAACATTTGATACTGACAAAATCATCAGATAACTGAGATTTGCAGATTAACTAATAGAGTCCATTCCAGTTAGGGTTACAAGTTTTGGTCCTTAACTAATGTGTTCACTTAATTTGTTATGTAATTTGGCTTTTCTTATTAATAATTTCCTAAGCCTTTCCAGAGCACCACTTGCCGGGAATACAAAGATTATTTTCATCTCCCACTCTCTTTACAACCTACATTTATGTGGTGATAAGGAACACACATGTCTTCCAACTCTATCTAAATAGACTAAGAAGGCTGTAGGAGTGAGGGTTGTCCCAGAATTGAAGAATGAAAAGGAATTTACTAGACAAGGTGTCAGTGTGTGGGGGAGGGGTATTCTGGAAGCAGCACTTCCAGAGCTCAAACCCCACTGTCTAAAGACAATCCCGCCTTCCCCAGTGCTTTTATGGGAACTCTGATGCTTCTGCAACAGGCTAGGTTCATATTCCCACTCTGAGTCAAACACAAGGAGATCATCTGGAAATAACTTACACTGAGTAAAACAGTCACAATATGATATTTATGACAAGAATTAGTAAAAAGCTTCAAGTACAGAAATATTTTATAAATATACTTTTATTACTTGGAAATGCATACAAAAATTCAAACTCAGCTAAAAAAAAAAACAAACAAACAGTTGCTGAGCAGATGTGCTCTCCAGCCTATTTAATAAGCACATAAGTCAGTTACAATAATCACAGAACTGAGGTCCTGAAAAATTCCAGATAGCACTGAAATCTTTAACTATTGGATTTAAAAACATAATTGTTTTTGTTCTTTACACTATCTAAATCTTTCCCCTGGACCTACTAAGATCTGTTTGATTTGTTTCTCCGTTTAACAAAATAACTAAAAAGCTGTTAACTATAATTATTTTAAACTGGAATACTGTGTCCATTCCCTAACTTCTGAATCTTATATCCTCCATGGTGTCTCGTAAGTTCCCAATAGCTAATACAAAGCATTTAAAATTCTATGGGGTACAGAAGTGTGGGCTAACAGCCTTGAAATAATCTAAGGAGGCAAAACTTTTTCTTCCAATTTACGTCATTTTCATTTTGGCCAACCAGAGACTGTCTTGTTCTGCTTTTTCTCATGCAGGTTTTCAGGCAACATTAGCATTTTCTATATATTTACCATTTCAAACACTTTGTGTCTCACTTGTGTCGCTTTCATGCCAGTGCCCTCTTTTGCACATCTCCTGACAACCTGACTTCGTCAGGGGACCCTCCATGAGCCTCTCGAGATGGCTAGGTCTGCTTTCTCTAGATTAACTTAACTTTAAAATTTTTTATAGGCTGTGATCGAAAGAAAAGATCCATCTTCTTATGGTTCTTCTCGTGACTGGCATAATTTGGCAAGACTGGGAAAGGGAGCTGGCTGAGCAGTAGAAAGGCCAGGTCTGTTCTTCAGTGTAAACTGGCATCCTCTGTAGCCCAGGAGAGACTGGGCAAACTGAGGCAGCTCCTAACTCATAGTTGGAGGGAAGCCCAATGTGTGAGACCTGCTTAGGTAGCTCAGACCTAACGAGCTCACTACTGTGCTGAAGACCTGTTGCATGTCCGTCTCTGCAACATGCAGCGTGACCTCACTTTGGCAGGCGAGGCCTTATGTGCTCAGTCCTTCTTTCTCAGACCACCTTTCTCATTTTCCCCAACTCCATTGCACTGGCGCTCCTACAAGAACTGGAGCACCATGCTTTTCACACATCTTCAGCTGCCTACCTGGATTCCCACTTCCTGAAGAATACCTAGTCACCTTTCAAAATCTCAAGATAAAAACAATCATTTCGATGCACTCTTCAGGACTCAGCACATCTTGTCAGCCATGCTGTCCCCCAGCTCTTTTGGTCTTTACATCTGCAGCCTGGGACAGGATTGCTGACACAGACTTCTTCTACCTGACAAGACTTAAGCAATTCTAGATCAGGAGTGACAGCGCCAAGAACTCCCATGACTTCCTCCATCCTAATTCAACCCCAGGATCCAGCCGATGCCAGCCCTTCAACCATCTAGAGACTGCTCCAAGATTCAAACCTTATCCAAGATCAACCCCAGCACTTGGGTCTTAACACCTTTTCTTATCATCCTGACCTGTTCTTTTCATTTGTGCTTGTTAATGACTTCACATCAAACTGGGACATCAAGTCCTGATGAGGGTAAAAGCTCCTCAGTAATAAAAATTACCTAGTCCCTTCATTTCTCAGTCATTCAATAAACACTTGCTGATGACCAGTGAAGTGTCTAGAAATCCCAGGAACAGAGAGATTCAGTCCACGGCCCTCAATGCCTCCTTGGTCCAGAAGACAATGACTAGCAGGGCTTCAGCCATCTCTATATGAAACTAAATATGAATCAGCAATGCCACTCGCTTTAAAAACACCACCTCTGCTATTTTCCATCATGCTGAAGATGTGCTGCTTAAAGCTTTTCTTCTAATAACTACTCTCACGCCAGCTGTCGACAACCTAGCACTTGAGTGGTATCTTTTATCACTTTTTCAAACCCAATGACAGAGTTGAGTGCCGTGTGTGAGCTTATTGCACACCCATGAATTTCCTTCCAGAACCTCTCAGATTTAGTCCACCTTCTGATCGAAGACCACAACTTGGACTGCATTCAAGTTATTCATTAAAAGCAATGAAGTGACAGAGCTAAGGCCGACCTCTAGACTGCTTTGACCTACTTTTCTAGTCTTGATCTGGTAACATATTCTAGGCATGCCTTTTAACGCCTCATTAGCATTTATTATTCTGAATAAAACTAAGGAAACTATGGACAAAGTCATGCATAACTAAGAATTGGAAGCTGATTCTAAAAAATAACAATTATTAAATATCCATTATAAATATTCATTTTATTTTAAAAGGATTGGAAGATGTTACATATATTACATACTACATATAATGGCACATGTCAACCATTAAGCTTAAAAACAAGATTTCCCCAAACCGGGGCTGATTTATAACCCAAGTATAAAATGACCCTCGGCCTTTAGCACCACCCAGGCCCAGAGGAAAGCCAGATTTGAATCTGTCTATCTCTGGCATTGGGATTCCTGATAAGATACTGAGGGTCCTCTTTCTCCGCATTCATCTCTGGCGGTACTGAGGCCTGGCGCAGAGACCATCTGACTGCTACACACTGCGGGCTCGGGGAGTCAGGGAAGCTGGAATGGGAAGGTCCTCTGACAGTTTACAATGGGACAGAGTTAAATACACATGTTCCTTATTGTCTTTGCTTTTGAGCTACATAACTGTAACAAAATTCTACAAAAGAGGAGGGGGCTTACAATGGCTGAGATATAACTTTTCTGTGGGTTTTCTCTTTGAAAACTGAAGTATCATGAAAGGAGGAGCTTTAGAAGTCATTTAGTTCAATATTCGTAACCTGCTCGATTTGCCAAATTTAGGTTGAATCCCTTCAGTTTGAAATGCCATCCATATGCTGCTTTCTTAGACAAACACAGAAATTTAATAATACTTTCATTCCTTCTTTCTTAATTCATAAGGACAATTTCTGCCAAATGTTCTGGCTTATGGCTCGCCTCCTCTTCATAGTATGTTTAAATTACACATTAAGAATCCAAAAAGTACCACTATGGAATTTTCATAAGCAATACCCAACCAATTGGTATAACACAGTACACAGTGTGAACATTTTAATTTATTCCCCTCCCAATTCTCCAAAATATATATCCCCTTAGCTTTTAGAAATGTGATAATGAAAATACCAACACAATTGATCATGTGAAAAAAAAGCATATCCCTATATCCTCCTTACCTAACAATGCAAGTTAATGGCGTGGTTCTGGCAATGTTATTTGAACTATAAAAATTGTACAGGACAGATTTAAAGTGGAGATATGCCTCTGGTTTTTATTTAGTTTTTTTAACCCTAGCAGACTTTTTTTTTTAAGAGGCTGTATTAAATGACAATGCATTTTGAGTCAGGGGGAGAAAAAAAAATTAAAAACCCAAAACTTCTTTCAGTTTATTCAAAATAAAAATACACATAGAATTATGAAAATATAAGTTTGCTATTTCCGCCACGTAAGCTGCTGCTGCGGCTGCTGAAAGGCTGGCAAATTGTCAAGTTTTTAAAGCTCATCTCGATCTCTCAATAATGTATACCTATATTCGCTGGGTGCCAGTTTCTGGAAGGAGCTCTCTGGAGGACTGCTTGCTACATCTTGGTCTTGCTACAAAAGGAAGAAGAAAAAACACCTTTGTACAAATATATTTTATAAAGTCATAATATTTAAAATATTAAATGAGTAGTGGTTACTTTATAATTGTCTACTTATTAATAAACAAAAGAAGCAATTATGTACCAAAGACACGAGGCAAGTCTGACATCTTGCTTTTCTTACTTCAAATGACCCTGATTCACATTGCTCAGGGAATGGCTACCACCGGACACTGAGAGGCCATCGGTCAGGCTGGTGAGGGAGGCAGAAGACAACAGGATACAGAATGCCTTGCAGTGCTTTCCTACACAGTCCCCAGAGGCAGAATCACCCTAGTGTGGCCTATCCCTTTCCTGTCACATATGACTGCTAAGAGGGACTGTCCTCAATATGAAAGGCACCTAGCCACTGTAGCTAAAAATAGTTTATCATCTACCTAGATTAAAAGTTTTAATGGAGAAAAACATACAATACTAAATTAATTAATTTAATTAAATACAAATTAATTTCTGTAAAACTTATAGATGAATAGTAGACAAAATTATGCAGAGAAACTCCCAAATATCCTTAAGAAAAGGCAGTGCAGTCTGTACACTGTCTCCAAGCTGTGAGTCTCCAGAGCAGGCTGCTGGCATTACTTCACTAGCTCCTTTAGTTAGAGGGCACACGGTGCACAGTGACATGCTACTTACCTGCCAGCGCACACCATGAAAACAGGGCCATCTGATCTGTTTTGTCAGGCCCTCCCTCTCCCCAGCAAGTTATTATCATTATTAGTTTGCTGAGATTCATGTTTAGGTTAATTAAGCTGAAATATTACTATAAAATAAACATTTACATTATTTAATGTTCAGTTGGTGTTAGTACACAAACATGAATGAACAAAATATAAGGAGTCTACTGTCTACAGAGAAGTTTAAGCCAATCAGGCAAATGCAAAAATGGTAAGTTCTATCTTTCCTGAATTTACAGAATAATAAGCAGGCATTATTTTCCAGAGAAAATAATTATCTCTGGGTCACTGGCAAAAATTCATAGTTGCTTCACTATCACAGAAAAAATCCGACTTCATTTCTCAAGGAAAAAGCATATATCAGATTCCTAATAGAACACTTGACTATGAATAAACCTGATTCCTACACAAGGTAAAGAAAAATTAAAAAGGTAAGAAAATTTCAACTTTTAATTTTTCTTTTATAAATGGAAATTCTTTGCACAGAGCAGTAGATTCAAGTTCTAAGCATATAATATAAGAGGAGTTTTAGTATGTATCATCTCTCCTCTTAGTTTCACGGTTATAGACATGATGTAAACAGTAGCACATCAAAACACAAATTTAGAGCTTTTTTAACTTTAATCGAAAAGCACAGACACACAATTTACTTGACACCAAAATTGTAAAACAGAAATAGCAAAATTCTCAGGCTTTAAAAATCTACCTACTTACTTGTCCATCTATCTACCTATCTTAAGAATCTATTGACTTGTTTTTTTTTCCCCGCATGTATTGGTACTTGTGCATGTACATGAGGAAAACTGAAGTTGATGTGGTACGTCTTCTCCCAGATCCCCCTACTTCATTCATTAAGGTAGGATCCTACAATCAGTTAGGGCAGCTAACAAGCTTGCCCTGTCTCTGTCTCCCAAGTGCTGGGATTATATTATATACAGGAGCCAAACACACCTTGCCTGGCTTTTATGTGGGTTCTGAGAAGATGAATTTCAGCTCTGCAAGTGCCTTATCCACCAAATATCTCCCTAGTCTTCCCTACATACGATCTTAATTGAAAATCTGTAGGTACAAATTAGGCCAATATAAAATTTTGGTAAACAGTTGTCAAGCATTCTACATCTCAAATGAGGAAGCTGCATCAAACCATAAATTTTGAGCATTACTAATAGTGCATCTGTGAAGACTCTTAGAATGATCTAACAAGAGCAGCAAAGCATTGCTTTCTCTACAGTGTGGTTCATCTTCCAGTCACAAAGGAAAGCTGGAACAGTTACAAGAATCCACTAAGCTGTTCACTGATCTAACATCCCATTCCTACTCCTATTCTTTAGCCCTAGTCTATAAAGACCACACTCAGATCATATTATATATAATACATAACATATGATATGACTACATTCAGATCATGCTATATTATACATAATATGTAACATATGACAATATATATAAATTCTTCATCTTTTATAGAGGCCTAAAATTTTAAACTAATTAAAAAGCATCATGGTTTGTGTAATTTCTATAGTTAGCTCAGAATTTCTTTTTCTTGGCCTGTGTGTCATGTGTGTCTTATCCATCAGTCTGTGTGTATCAGAGAACACTGTATGTGCCTATGGGGGCCCAAGTGTGACTCTGGAAATCATGCTGGATTGCTTCTACTATTCTATCTTTGGTTTGCTCTGGAGTTTCCCAGGTCCTGCCATCTAGGACCAGAAGTACAGGCCATCGCCATTTCTGCCTGGCATTTTTTTATGTGGGATCCAGGATCTGAACTTAGGACCTTCTGCTTGTGAGACTGAGGCTTAACCCCTGAACCATCTCTCCCACCCAAAGATATTAGGGCACTGAAACTGCAGTCCATGCCAGAGCCTCAGGCCCTCTCTACGGCGATCTAAAACAGAGACCAACTCCCACTGAAATGGACATAAGTCCTACCTCTCCTGGGGCTCTATCAGTTGGGTCAGGTCCATGATGGAATTCTCTGTGCAGTTTTCCAGAATGTAGGTCAAATACAAATTGCTTGAGTTTTCCAGGAATTCTAGAAGCAAAGGCAAGTACACATTTAGCTTCTAAAATGGGCTTACCTCTGTTTTGCTAATCTCAGTGTCAAAAACACAAAACTGTAAAGAAACATTTCATCTGTAAGCCACAAATCATACCACTACCATTACAGGCCAGTACACATCATACATGTTCATAGCACAATGACTATGGCAACTACATGAATTCTGTGTTATAACTCTTGCATTTGTTTTGTAGAAATTTTTCTAGGTTTATCAAAGGTACTGACATGTATCACATGACACTGTCCTCTAACATAACTATCCTTTACTGCTGGGCACTCAGAGTTTACAAACACACACACATACCCTCATGTATGTATATTTTTTCAGATATATAATACAGAAAAACCTATACTCTACGAAATCACACTGAAGTATCAGAAATCAAGGAAAAATATATAATTATAAGCTAACAACTTCAAACTATTATTTTATAACTAGAATACTACTAAGACTAGGAAAAAAAAAACAACAAACACTATTCACTCTGTACCAGCATTTGAACCCTGTGCCAGCTGGTGGAACCTCTAAAGCCTTAACCTGGAGCAAGTGAGTCTTCTTTTGAGATAGTCCTTGGATGCATTCAGTTCCATTAAGGATAGTTTCATGAAATTTATCTGAATCAAGGAAAAGCCCTTTCTCCGCCCCCACCTCCCCCAACCCCAAGTACAAAGAGAAAGGACTTCACAACTGCTTTTCGGCATATATGTTATTTAGAAAAAGCAAAGTACTGCTTACGGCCATTAAGCCAGCTTCAGAAAAGCACTTCTCCACAATTTCCACTGTTTTGTTTTGTTGGGGAGGTCTTCATAAATGTCCAGCATTATCTTTAACTGAAAAAGTGCCCATTCTCATGGTTTCAAAACTTCCTGAGGACAATGATACAAGGACCAATACAACTACACACAGAGGTCACTGTTCCCCTAATAAGCTAAGTGCACAGCCTGTAGCACTCGACAGACTATAGCAGAAGCACAGTCATGACCCAGGCTTTCTTCTCCATAATTATTTTCTTGAGTTGTAGAGGAGAAAGAAGGATCACTGTATTAAGGAACAGAATCTGTGACAGTGTAGGCAATCACACTTACCCAACACTAGTCAAACTGGCTACTCGTTGGCCTGTTTATGTTTTGTCAATTTAACCTGCTAATTTAAGTTAAAAAGTCTGCATTTAAGTAAAAGATTTCTGCATTTAACTTATATTTCTTCAGAGATTCCTATTTTCTTTCCATTGCTTGTCATATTTATACTCCTGCTCACATGAATTGTCTGGTGTCTACTGAGAGGTTAGTACTTTGAACATTTATTATATACTTTAGATGGCAACCTTTTTCATATTTGTTACAAGAATGAAATTGTAATTATATACACATTTTAGGTCCTTGGGTAGGAAAGTCTGACTTTTTAATCATTTTTTGATAGCAAAGAATATTTAGCTTGTGGTTATCATCAGTTTCCTTTTCTCTTTATTCTCTCCTGAGGTCCTGGAAGTGCAGTTTCTTCCCTTCAATAACTCCCGCCGAGATGTACCAACCAATAATTTCATTGTACTCCTATTTTGGCTCCCCACTAGCTCCAATGCAGCAGAGATCAGCAGGTGCCAAATGCACAGTTTACAAATACAAACAACTGTCAGGTAGCTATATTGACAGACGCCTCTGGGAGGTTCTCTGGTGCTGAAGTAATTGCACATGCACCAGAGATAAACACTGAAAGGAGATCAATTCAAATTTAATCTGACATCATCTGTCACCCACAGCAAAATGCAGAAATACATCTATTCAACTCATATGGCCACAAACGGCCTGTAAGGTCTAAGGTAAAGGCTGTTAGCTTGATTTATAAGGTTCCAAGACCATCACTACTAGTGTTGGTCAAGAAAGAATTCATGAATGACTGAATTCTAAATGTAACAAATTTATAGGGAATACTCAAGACAGACTTTTCCCTAACTAGATTTTTTCTTCCTCCTTGTCAACAGATGAGGGTGAAGGAAGAAATGTGAGCAAAAGGTAAAGGCAGGGATGGCAGAAGGAATCTGGAGTGATGTGTACATAAGACCACAGAAGAAGTTTACCTCACATGGGCCACAATTATTCACACATTAGGAAGTAACAACCTGCTAAAAAGACTCGGGCATAATAAATATGCCTAATCTGAATATCTAGGTTTTTTTCCCCCGTCTTGGTTTGAAATGTGTCCCCCACAGTCTCATGTGTTTGGCAAGGTCATGGCACCTTGAGAGGTGGAGCCTTGCTGGAGGAAGGCAGTCACAAGGAGTGGGCCTTGAGGTGGATTAGTCCCACCCTACATCCAGGAGGAGTCTGCCTTTGTAGCAAGCAGTCTGCAGCTCTCAGCTTCCAAGATGTCTGCAGTGACTTAGCCTCCTCCAGCTTTGGCCAGCCAGCCATGCCGCCTCTGCTTTGAGAGATTGTACTTCCCTCTGGAACCGTAAGCTGAATAAACCTCCCTTTCTCCCTTAAGTTGATTGACTTTGAGTGTTCTCTCACAGCAATAGTTAAGAGTAACTGTTATACCTCCATTCCTAAAACTACTTCTCATTTACAATAAATTTATTTAAGTGAGAAATTATTTGAACACAGTGAAACACAAAAATGTAAGTGCATAAGCAAGCTTTAACAAATGAATAGCAAAATAGGAACTATTGGGCTGCAGAGATGGCTCAGGGATTAAGCCTTGCCTCACAAGAAAGGTCCTAAATTCGAATCCCAGATCCCACGTAAAAACACCTGGATACTTTTGGCCCTGGAAAGTGGAACCTGGGGAACCCCAGAGCAAAGCAAAAAGGAGGTAGAAGGATTGCCAAAGTCACTCTTGAGCCCCCACAAACATGCACAGTTCTCTCTCTCTCTCTCTCTCTCTCTCACACACACACACACACACACACACACACACACACACACACATTCAGGCATGCAAAAAGGATAGTTTTTTAAGTTATTTTTAAGAATTTATATGTAGTAGGTAATTAATTTTAATATAAGTTCTCTAAGTTTTACTACCTCTAAGGTAAGAATTCCAATACTATTCTTAGGTCAGACCTTCCTTCTCCTTACTGCTGATCTGTGTCTTCCTATGTCATAAACACGAAATCATGTGATACGCAATTGCTGAGAAAAGCTTTTCATCTTTATTTATTTTCCTGTATATAGAGTCTACCGTTTATTTCTGAAAAGTATCCCACTAAGGAACAGAGTTCTATCAACTTATACCCATTCAAGCACCTAAAACCTTTAGGTGCTTTTGAAATGTTGGTAATTATGAACATTATTAAGAATACTTTTGGGGGGCTGGAGAGGTGGCTCAGGGGTTAAGCCTCTGCCTTGCAGGCGGAAGGTCCTGAGTTTGGATCCTAGACCCCACGTATAGATGCCAGGCGGAAGCGGGGGCGGCCTGCGCTTCTGGTCCTGGTAGGGCGGAGCCTGTGAATCCCGGGGCAGAGTAAACAAGGAGGAGGTGGAGGCAGTCCATGGTGGTTCCTGAATTCGTCGGTGGTTCTACACACACGTACACACACACACACATACATACATACACACACATGCTTACACACACAATTGAATAAATAATAAAAAAAATTTAAAAAAAAGAATACTTTTGCACAGGTGTCTTTTCTTTGTTGCATGTATATATGTGTATGTATGTAAGCCCAAAGTCGATGTCAAGTGTCTTCCTCGATTACTCTCTACTTCTATTAATAAAGCAAAGTCTCTCCATTGAACCCAAAGCTCAAATGTAGGTAGGCTAGCTTGCCAAGGTGCCTGGGGTTATGGGTAGTGGCTACGTCTACCTAATCTTTTAGGGAATCTGAGGGACCCAAACTCCTGTCCTCAGGCTACTGCAATAAGAACCTTGTTCACTGAGTTGTTTTTCCAGGCTTCTGTATGAACTTTATTTCTTGACTAAGAATCTTGGGTTAAATGCTAAGTGTATATTTGACTTGTAAAGAAACTTTTGGACTTTTTTTTTTTTTTTTTTTTTTTTTATAGATTACTGCATCACTCTGCAATCTTACCAGCAAAGTATGAGCTCCACTGACCTATATCCTCATGAACACTTGGTATTATTACTACTTTATTTCAGGCAAATTGTGGTTATGCCTTGCATTCCTTTAATATGTAAAAATGTTGAGTACTTTTCTCATATGCTTATTTTCTGTATATCTTGTTTACATTTTTAATAGTGTTATTCACAGAACAAAAGTTTGCAATTTGATGAAGACCAACCAATCATTTTTTTCTTTCATGTGAAAGTTAGACCAGTCTAACTCCAAACAGCTTTTCTATGTTTAGTCTTAAAGGTTTTCTTGCTGTTGCATATAGATCTATAACCAATTCTAAGTTAATTTTCATAAAAATAAATGTTAGTACAAGGATACTAGTTGGCTCTACATTTTTTGGTAAAAAGGCTTTTTTTTTTTTTTTTTCCTGTTCTCCACTGAATTGTTTTTGCACAGTTGAAAAATTAATTACCGGATTGCATGTCAACTTCTGGACTATCTACATTGTTCCATAGCTGTGTGCTTATTCTTTCACCAACAGCACACCAAACTATCTTTCTGTGTGTGTGCACACATGTGTGTACAGAGGTGTCTTCTGCAGATGTCCTCCCAAGACAGGGTCTCCATGGCACTTAGCCAAGTAGGCAGGCTAGCTAGCCCACAAGTTCCAGTGTCCATCTGTCTCTCCTTAGCAGCACTGTTTACAAGTGTGTGTCACCATGATGAGCTTTTAATAATTTTCAGTGATCACTGACTTTGGAAAAGGGCGACAGAGCCCAGGGTTGAGGCACTCGCCACTCACCAGAGAAGCCTCCTTGTTTTGAACAGTTATGAACGTCCCAGGAATGGCCTGAAATCTGCTCTACTGCTTTTCCTCCCCATCACTTCAAACTCCAAAATCAACTACGAACACTTAAGTATTCAAAGCTTTTCTTCAAAGTCCTTTACCGACCTTACATACCATGCCCCGCCATTAGTTTTCTTGGGCCATAAAACATCCCTGGACCTGAACTTGCTGAAATGACCCTGATTCTTCCATCTGCATACAGATTCACATGGCTATGACCTAGCTTTGGGCATGAGCAAGTACAGCCTCCTCAAACATCTCGCACAATCACACTGACACTGCTTTTTACAGACATGGCAAATGTCACTGTTTCCATATAGTGCTGTGAGCTTGGGACTTCAGGGTTCAGTATATTTAATGTGAACCCTAATGTTGTTATTTGTTTGTTCTGTGGCCTTGTAAACCATTTTACTTCACTGAGACTCAGCTTCTCTGGAACAAATTAGGGGAAAACAGAACGCTGGCAGCCTCCCTTTCTAATGTCCACCTGTGCTTGGGTGGGACTGTGTGTCATAATGCTGCTTTTCCTCTTACTGCAGTCATACTTCCTCCAGATGACCCCAGAAATGCTGAGTTACTAAGTAAAAGTAATAGTAATTACAGTAATTTATGGAAACTGCTTATCATTTCAGCCTTAATTACCAGGCAGCACAATAACAATTAGACAAGCCATTAAATGTGTCAAATTCACTTTGCTGCATGTTTTATTTGATTTTTAAAAACATTAACATCTATTCACTTAGGTTCAGTTCATAGCTCACACAGCATGTGTCACCTTGAAATTAAAAAACAAAAAAGTTACCAGGAACAGTGCCTAGAAAGGGAAATTGGCCACTTAAGGGAGAAATTAAAGAAGTAATTTATTTCACAAAGCTTTCAGTGCCGTCTCTTTCCATCTCCTCCCCTATTCAGAGAACTTAACCCATGGAGGATGGAAAGGGGATCTTCCCATGTCCAGGGCATGTGATGTCACTGGCTGACAGATTAGCTCTACTTATCTCGTGGTCTGGGAAACTAGGCTGAAAACAGAGGACTGATGAGATGACAGAGAAGACCACCCTCGGTGCTTGTTTGGCTTCTCTGGAAATCTCTAGAAACCAGAACGAGATTCAAAATGCTGGTGTTTTTAAATCTGTCTTTAGTGTGCAAAAACTAAGAAAGCCCAGGGACATTTTGTTTGGCACCAAGGGAATCAGCAAGTTTCCAAGAATAATCTGAGACTTCACAATTAGGGCTGTGATGTCAAGAGAAGAGGTTTATTTAAAAAACAAAACAAAACAAAAAACTAGTGGTTGAGAAGTGTGCTGATAAATCTCATAAACTGACCAGTCAGGAAGCATATTGCTGTCAAGCAAGGCTGCTGCCTAGGAGCCCCCGGCAAGCCTGGTCTTGGTCTAACACTTCTTTGGGTTCACTTTGTAGCTTCAGCACACAAGCCTGCAGAGAAAGGACAGGACACCCAGCTAGCTAGTGCGGCCTGGATTTGCTTGACAGTAAGTGACCACACATCTAAGGACAAGTCTAAGTTGTTTTATTTTTTGTTCATAAATTTTTATTATTTATTTTTATTCTTTAGTGTTTTATATATGAATACTATGAATTTAGAATTTTTTCACACCTTAATCCCCAATCCTATCCCTCTTCTTCTTCTTCCAATCCTTCTAGCCTGCTAGTCTCCCCCTATTATCTTGTCTTTTTGCATGACTGGCCCACTGAGTTTCGTATGAGTTGCCTGTGATGGCTTGCCGCTGAACTACACTGAGATACCGTAAGTCATAGTTAGGCACAGATGTTAACTTGACTATTGAGGGTTTGAGCTCTGGGCACAACTGTAGAGAATTAATGGTTGAGTTAAGCCCAGAGCAAACCTGCAAGAGATTATCTAGCTGATGGGGAAGGTTCAGGACTAGGCCCTGAACAGGTGAATAAAATACTCAGAGCTCATTGAAGAAGTTGGCATCCTTTTGTACACTTGGCCAGATATGCTGGTCTGGCAAGTAAAGGATTGTCTTGTCTCTCAGCTGTTATGTGGTGTTGGTGTGGCCAGTTCCCTCGGCCCTGGTCTTGCTGCATGCTCTCCTGTAAAGCTGGACTGAGAACTGTAACCTTAATCGTAAGAGGAAATAAAACCCTTGTTCCCTTAAGCAATTTGATGGTCATTTATCAGCAACCATACAGGCGAACTGCAACACCATCTTACCCCAGTGAGAATGGCTAAGAACACAACAATGAGTAGAGAAAGGGAATACTTATTCATTGTTGATGAGAATGTAAACTGGTACAGTCGTTTTGGACATCAGTGTGGAGGCTCCTCAGAACTATTACATGGAACTATTATATGATCCAGCTATACCACTTCAGGGAACATCCCAAAGGACTCTACATCTTATTTCAAAGATACCTGTACATGCATGTTTGTGGTACAAGGAAATGCAATTAGTCCATGTGCCCATCAAAGGAGGAATAGATAATGAAAATGTGATACATTTATAAAATGGAATAGTATTCAGAGATCAAGAAAACTGAAATTATGGAATTTGTTAGAAAATGGATGCAACTGGAAAATATAGAGTGAGATATTCCAGACACAGAAAGACAAACACCACATATTCTCTCTTATATGTGGACTGAACTTCTAATTTATGTACTTAACTTGGAATTCCTGTGATAGAAAAGTTGAAAGGGACCATGAATCAGGACAGAGTGAAGACCTTAAAGGAGGATATGTTCATCTGTGTATTTTATGTCTGGATATTAGAGAGATGAACCACTGGGTACAAATGCTCTTTTTAGAATTACAACACAATCTTGCTCTCTGTTTTCCCTGGTTTCTTCATTCTCAACAGGTGATCCTACTTGTCAGTTAAAAGCAAGAATTAGTGGGCCAGTGAGGTAGCTCAGTGGGTAAGGTGCCTACTTGTGAACTTGGAGACCTAGGTTCAATACCTGAAAGCACATATGGTGCACGTCTTTGCCTCTGTCTCTCTCTCAATTAGTTTGTGTGTGTGTGTGTGTGTGTGTGTGTGTGTGTGTGTGTCAGAGGGCACTGTGTATCCCTGTGGTCGCCCAAGGGTGACTTCAGGAATCAGCCTGGATTGCTTCTATCTCCTTTTTCCTTTACTCTGGAATCTCCCAGGCTCTGAACACCATGGTCGGAAATGCAGGCTGCTGCCATTTCTGCCTGATGTTTTTAATGAGATCTGGGATCCAAACTCAAGACCTTTGGCTTGTGAGACAGAGTCTTAACCTCTGAACCATCTCTCCAGCCCTCAAAAATAATTTTATTTTTTAAGAGCAAGAATTACAATCTTTTGTTGTAGTACTATCATAACCCTAAACCCCCAAAGAAGCATTCTTCCTTTCTTTCCCCAAAGTGACAGAAGGCTATTTCTTCCTTTCTATGGCTTCCCATTTCTTTTGTGGTCTTCACTGTTTCATCAGTCAGCAAGCATCTTTTCCCTATCTTAACAACACTTTACTCTTTGTCTCACAGGCACTTAATCATGTTTAGTTTTTCCACCCAAGTTGTGGGAGTTCCCTCCCATTTGTTTCTCAAAGAGGCAAGCTTCTTTGGAAAATTACTACATTAGTTACTTGTAATTCCTTAGAACACAGACACTTTTTTAAAATCAAATCTAATAAATATTTGCTTCATCTTTATCTCCTAGTTGATCTGTCTGACCTGCTCCTTATCTAAATATCGTGATTGTTACTTATTCCTGTTTTTCTTTTTGTCTCTATGTTATATGAATGTGAAATGGTTCCAACAGACTCATGTTTTGAATACTTAGCTCCCCAAGTGGTGGTACCATCTTGGAAGATATCAAAACTTTGGGAGATGGGGCCTAAGTAGAAGTAGGTCAGAAGTTTGTCTGCTACATACTGAGCTTCTTTAAACAAATGTTTCTTGCTTTCTTTGAAGTAAGCTGCTGGAAGCTGACTGTGTTCTTAGGTGGCTCTGGTTGCCTTCTGTTGGTATCTGAACATATGAAGATGACTTACTTTCCCACAGGTACAGACACCAGGGCTGTCCCTGAAGCCCCAAGTGTCAGACCGATGCTTAAAGATGAAGCCTCCAAGCCTGCGCTACCACCAGTTGGTCACTGAGCTCCAACAAATTCTTTAGAATGGTTCCATATACCAGGTTGATCCCCCATATCAAGATTCACCCCTTTAGTGCTGGACCAGCATCCATGGATATGGGCTTTGAAACTGCCCCTGTAGACTCAAGTTTTAGGCTGTGCTTCAGGACTTGGGACTACTCTCATAGATCTATGATCTCGGCCAACACTTGCATACTCAGCTTCCAGACCAGACCCCAGAATTCCAAGCAACAGGTCAACACCCATGATTCTAGACCAATCTGGATGAAATAGGTTCCACTCCTGCTCCAGAAAATTCAGTCACAGTAAATTTTAGACCTTGATTCCTAGCATAGTGATTGCCATACAGAAAAAGTATACATAAAGTACAAATCACATTTGATATACTTTATGATTTACAATGCAACCATCATCTGAGTGTAGCTGTAAAGAAAAGGCAATTAAAATCTGTTGACTTAATGGCTTGTAACATAATCATCATCTCCCATTAATTTTCACAAAAACTTCACCAGGCAGGTAGTACAGAAGTAATTTGCCTAAGGCAGAATCCAAATTTGGACCTACAATAGTTTTAGGACCTGAGATTCTTCTCTTAAATAATAACATTGCTCATGAAATATTTGGAAGTATTTAATTTACTCCATGATTAGACTTAAATTATCCTCTATGTAATAATCTTGAGATTAAAAAGGTGTTTATAAATAAATTATTAAAGACAAAATTAAATTTGAATTACTTAAACATTGTTTAAAGTTTTCATGTATTAATAAATATTTTCACTTTCAGAGATGTACTTAGCATCTTTGAAAGTTGGTAAGAATTCAGTATGTGTAGTGGTATGCACATTTACTAATACCGTAAGTATATGAGAAGAGAAGGCAAAAGCTTACCTATTCTTGCTACAACCATTGCAACAACCATTGCAACCACAGAATGACTATTCACTGCAAAATTCAAGGTCGTCTATACATACTCTAATGCTTTTATTAGATACAATTACATGTGAACTGCTCAGCAAGCCTTCACAACCTGGCCTCTTTTCCTTGCTGTGTGACCCAAAGATAAAACTTGGAGTGAAGCTAATTTCTCGCAGTACATAATTTTTCTCAGATATTAGTTTCCAATCATTAATCAACAATCTAAATCATCTAATAATAGTATGCCTACATGGATCTACTATAATTTTCATAGCTGGTTATGCCATTCTATGATGAAAAGTAGTAGGAACTAATTTCTTGCATCCAATTCATAAAGTATTTCTTTCACAATAGATTTAAATAGTCACGCAATTGTTTTAAATTCAATTTAGTGAAATATATCAGTAATAGAAGTCTTAATTCTTTAATTAGAATAATACTTACAATACATCCTTAAAGTCTCCAAAAACATACATATGCCTAAAGCTGTCAATGGCTATGACAGGGCAATCTGCTGGAGTTTTCTGTATATGCAGAAGAGGATGCCTAAATTTATCACAATCTGCATGTAGAAAGTTTATTGTGCCTTTGGAGGAAACAGAATTTTGAGAATAGGATTAGAATTTTATTGATGTATTCTTTATAAATTCATGAAAATGACATAAGTAATAACAAAACACCAACATGATACAGATCAGAAAAACTAAAACCCAAATAGTTTAACATTTAAAAACAGAATTTTCAATTCTCAAAATTCAATGTTATTGTGATTTGATTTTATATTTTATTTTATTGAAATTAGCAATCACTTGCTGTGTGGCTACCCAGATTTTAGACAGAAAGTCCCTTAGACTAATATAAGCACTCTTGGGACAGACATCATGCCAGCCCCTCATAGTCCATCCAAATGGCTGATTTTTAAGAACTTAATAGTTCTTTTTTTTTTTTAAGAACTTAATAGTACTTAAGTAACTAAAATGGGCAGTTCTATACCACACCATTAGATTTTGTCAGACTTTCTTCCCCCACTACAGAGGGAAAGTTACTGATACCTCAAATTCCTTTATGATATTTTGGACAAATCCATAGACAGCTACTCAGTTTTCTATCATGTGAATCAGAGTGTGTAAGGTCTCTCTCAGCAATATTTCTAGGAATGTCTACTGTGAAAGGAGTCCCACAAGCATTTAGACACTGGGAAAAGGTTCTCCAAACTGACAGTGTTCACCCAGATCCCTACTTTCCGTGTTATTTGTAATTGTCTCTTTAAAAATAGACAAAACATCCTGCTTCATACTGTACCTCTACTGCCTTCTCACCCCACATTTAGCTGTAATTGTGAACTAGTTTAGCTTGTAATCCAAACATGCTTATTCGCATATGACTGCTATTCCAGAGAGCAGGAGAAAGACAGAAAGAGAAAGAGAAAGAGAAAAAAGAGATAGAAAAAGAGAAAGAGAAAGAGAAAGAAAAGAAAAGAAAGAAAGAAAGAAAGAAAGAAAGAAAGAAAGAAAGAAAGAAAGAAAGAAAGAAAGAAAGAAAGAAAGAAAGAAAGAAAGAAATGAAAATAAACACCTTAATCTGTCTACCTTTTTCACTTATTAATTGCCGGGCTACTTCATTCTGGAATATTTCTAAACTCTCTGCATCTTCTTTCATGTGGAAGAGTATAAGAAAAGGCAGTCCTTCTTCTGTCAGTTCCTGCAGAAAGAAGTTTTCCATGAGAACCACTGGGCCTCTCTATTCAGTTTCAGCTATTTTCCAGGTAGGAACAATTGTGGACCATGCAATGGAACGGTTGCAAGACAGCAGAAAAAAGGGCCTGAAAGTGTAAATAAATATGCACCTTAGCAAAAGAATGAAGTCCATCCTTCCCCCATCCTAGCCTAGGATGGAAAGAACTGTGGTATGAAGCCTTTTCAGGACGTTTTCATATGAAACATATCTTAGCAATTGTTAGGGAGAATAAATTATTAAAATCTACAGTCTACCTATCACATTTCTAATAATTTCAAGTAACAGTAATAAAGATTTTAATAGCATGTTGAAATTTTGAAGATGTTCTGTGTGCGTATATATAAAGAGACATGTAAAAACACAAATGAGGGTACTCTTGCTAATGTTGATAAATCGTATATTGATTGAAAACTGACTATATTATGGAGTTTCTTCTTTTAATCCTCAAATCACTTTTTAGCTTTGGGTAGGTCTCACATAAGTGAAATTGTTCTTGTAATGCACCAACCACTTGTACATAATAAGCTTCTATTAAATCTGTTTGTCTCAGTATCCTTCCAAATCCTTCAATACTTGCTTTGTAATGAATCTTCTGGTAAGGATACAAATACACTTGGGAACTGAGGAAACATAAATTACCATTTACTGATGTTTAATTCCATACAATTGGCTTTTATTTTCAAACTACTAGTCTAATATTGATTCCCTAAAAAGCTGTTTGTTACAGACACTGATCTACCTAAAAGAGCCTCAACTGATCTGTTAGCTAGTACTGGACTTGTGGTTTCAGGGGCACCAATTGAGACCCTGGCATTGAGGCAGGCCAAAGGAGGAACTATGGTGGTTCTTACTTCGAGTAAGTAAAGATGATTATTATTATTTCCAGTCTTCCAGGTAAAACACAGAAATACAACTGTATTAGCCAGAAATAAATCTGATTCACAAATGTATACTTATTTTGAGGTTATTATAAGAACAATTTCACTGAAGCCACAGGTCCAATACTAGCTAACAGATCAGTTGAGGCTCTTTTAGATAGATAAATGTCTGTTAACAGACAGCTTTTAGGGGAACAACATCAGACTAGTAGTTTGAAAATAAAAGCCAATTAATTGTCTAAAGTTAAACATCACTAAATGGTAATTTACGTTTCCTCAGTTCCCAAGTGTATTCGTGTCCACACCAGAAGATTCATTACGTACAAGCATTAAAAGATTTGGAAGTTACTGAGACAAACAGATTCAACAGAAGTTTTTTCCCCTATGGTTTAAATGATGTACAAGTGGTTGGTTCCAACATATAATACTTCTTGATACTATTAAATGTGCCAACAACCACATGGGGAGAAGGAAATGCTGCTTAATTAAGAGACCTAAACCTTTAAATTCTGTTTTTGAAACTATTTTTGCAAGAACTGTCAAAGCAGGTGTGTGACTGTTTTATCTTCTTGAGCCTTTTGGGCCACGACAATAAAGAAAAGCAAGTGTGCAGAGCTTACGTGAGACCTGGAAAATGAGAAAGAGCTCTAATTTTTTCTTTTTTTTTCATTTTTTAAATATTTTTATTTAGACAGAATTTTCTTTACTTTTTTCATTTTTTTAAATTTTTTTATTAAAAATGTAATTATACATTTAAAAAAATTTTTACCAGTTCCCTCCCTTCCCCCTCCTCCCCCCGAGACCCCCTCCTCCCCCTCCTCTCCCTCCCCATCCCCCAGTGTCTCCCCCCCAATTCCCAGAGAGTCCTTTATTGTGTACGCCTGACTCTCCACTGGGTCCTCCTCTCCGATGACATATAAGGACCCAGTGGCATTTCCATAAGCCCTTTCTCTTGTTCCCCTTAAGCATAGGAGCACTACTATGGCTGTCAATCCCTTGCCTCCAGGGATCTCGGTGCCCTTAACAGATGCTAGACTTTATGAGGGCAGAGTCTAATTTTTTCATATTTCTTTTAGGATAGAAGGATTGATGGGAACCACAAAAATCTTTACTCCCAAAGATTATCCACTGTAACTAAAATCTACAAAACAATGCTTCTACAGGGCACCCACTCCAACAAAGATCCCTAACAATCACCTGTGAGCATTTTCAAACCCACTTTTCAAATGTTGGAACTGCAATAAGGATTCTGAGACAGTAGAAGCCAAGATGGAAATTATATGGCTGTGTTAACTGAATGATTTTTATGACTGCTAAATGATTAATTAGCATGATGGGCAGAGGAAATTTGTTCTTTCCGCACAACTGAATTAAAAATACCCCACACTACAGAGTCCATACCTCTCCATTTTCAAATGTTATTTCTCGAACAAGAGGGACACATTTATCTTGAATCCAATTGTAAGTCAGGTCAAAATTTGTCATAGATCCCAAGTATACCATATCAGGAGCAGAACGCTGTTAAAAAAAACAGAGAAAGGTTAGACCAACCTCATCTGTGCCAGCAAAAAACACCTTGCTAAATCTATGTACAAACCACAAAAAAAAAACCCAAAAAACAAATATGAAGCTTTTGAATTAAGAAGGTCATAGACAATAAAATAATTCTGTGATAACTGGAAACTTGAAATTTAAACCTGTGATATAAAGTTTGCTTGCCCTTGGATTTAGGACAGTTTATTATCAATAGGTTTACTAAAGATGGGCAGGTATCATGAAAACAATAACTATCCAAATGAATTAATTAACCTATTCTTCAAAATTGAAAATATTCTTCAAAAAGTTGGACAGTAAAAAAGCTTGAAAAAGGCAAGATGCTATGTAGATCAAAGATATGAGTATCTCTAGAAGTAATTACCAATGAAGGTTTCTGGACCCACTAAAAAAAATCAGTATTAAGTATTTAAAACTATGAATAAAAATACCATTTAGCCAAGTAAGCCTGCTCTGATGCAGGCATGTGTGTTGATTCATTTAATTCTCCCCATATGCCCATATGGGACGTCAGTTATTACCATCCCTTATTCTCAGTCATGATCTTTTAAAAATTAAAACACTCAGAAGCAAAGAAACTTTCCTAGAATAATACAGCCAGAAGATAGCAGGTTTGACATTTGACCCAAGTCAGTCCAATGGAGACCATGCTCTTTTAAGGACCACATTATGATGAATACTAGGGTTCTGATAATGTGCAGGCTATAATACTGTGTAAACTGCCATGAAAGAAATTCAGCAAAGAAAATAACAGCAGACACCCACCTGTTATGGTTTGAATAATCATGTACACGTATCCCACAACAGTTCAGATGCTATGCCCTTAGCCCCATATAGTGCTATAAGAGGTGGCAGAACTTTTAACAGAGAGTGGTAGAGGGTAAGAATAATTAAGTCACAGGGGTGCTGACCCCAGAAGTGATTAATATAGATTTTGCAAGACCCCGCTGAGTTTCTGTTGAAGCAACTTGGCTTCTTGTCTCACCATGCACTCCATTCTGCACGTGACTTTTCCCTTTCTATTTTTCAACTATGTCAATTAACAAGGCCCTTACAGAGGCAAAACAGATGGAACCACCCAATCTGAGACTTCAAGTCTCTAAAACTGTGAATTAAATAAGCATTTTTTAAATAAAGTGCCTAGCCTTAGATATCTTGTTACATTAAGTGAAAATGGACTAAAAGGCTATCTAAATTCAGAATAGGAAATGAGCTACAAAAAAATTATCTTACCAGATAAAAATTTAAAATCACAATGTCAAAACATTTTAATTCATTAAGTTCATTAAAGTAAAAACTGTAAGCTGAAAGAATGACTATAGATTAATACCTTTGAAATGTAAAAAATTATAATTACAGATCAGTAGTGGATTTGAACTAACACACACTGTGACTTTTGACGTGGTCTGGCAACTGGACCCAGGCAACTATTTCTAGGTTTATCCATTTAAAAAGTTTCTCTCCAAGGGTTAAAACAGCCAAGTTTCTCCTTGTTACGTGGCACTCACTGGTTGAATTATGTGTCCCAAGATCTGGGATCTGGCTGGTATGATGCAAGCAGTTGACAAACAATTTTTAAAATTTGGCTCCCAGAATGAGTGAACAGAGATGAGGCCCTGGCTCTGTCACTACATGATGGAGTGGGTTGAAGCGTCTGCGGCTCCACCTTCAGTCTCACAGATTTACACAGGCCTAAGGGTGGTGCTTGAAAGTTATCTCATCTGGTCGTGATAACGCTAGTCTTTAATCTTAGCTACTTGGGAGACTGATGCAGGAGGATTATAAATCCAAGGCCAGTTTGGGTACCTTAGTGAGACCCTGTCTCACAATGAAAATATAAAAGATGTTACATAGGTAAAGGTAACTCCTCACAGACTACATAGTAGAAGGAGAGAACCACTTCTGAAAGTCGTTCTCTAACCTTCATAAGGTGCCATGGCACAGTGCCCTATACTCTCAAATAAATAAAGCATTAAAACCAACACATAACAGAAAAGGAGTAGGAAGAATGTAGCAGTGTCTGAACACTTGCCCGATACACACAAAGCCTTGGGTTTGATTTCTGATATTTAAAAGAAACAAAGTTCATGATTCTACAAACATCTGAAACATAAAACTATAGCTTATCTGTACTAGTGTTTAAATATCTAAACACAGTATGAAATGACAACTTACCCCTGGTGGTTTGTAGATTATGTTGTCTCCACTGTATCTTTCCGGTTTGGAAACATCTCTAACATGAGGAAGAAATAAAATATTTTTTAAGAGAACACTAGCAATAAAATGTCTGAAGCATAATTTCTTCTTCAAACTACAAAGACTTAAAATACATACTTACCCATCACCTGTTCCATTTACAAGGCTGTGCAATATCAAAAAAAAGTAAACATTTAAAGGGATATTTTTATAACAGAGAGACTTGTGAAAGGAAATTTTCAGTCAGCTGTTTTGTTATTGCCATTTAGAAGTCTGGCTTGGTGGCATCAGCACAAGGCAAATGCTCTGATTCTTAGACTGCTTTCTAGTGATGGGTTAAGGACACTAATTTGACTACGCAGATGAATAAAGATATATATATATAGTGGTTTGTAAGTCAGTCTGCAGTGAACATTCTTCTTTTAAAACTGATGTTTATAAATATAATGAGGTAGCCTACATCATAAAAGTTCTACAAAAAGGTATTTTTGTTGGTTTATTTATCTGGTTATTTCCTGTGCCCAATATAGTACCTGATATACAAATAGTTGGTATGTGTAACAAATATTTATTTGGCATAATAAATATTTGGTTAGAGAATTCTAAGTCAAATGAATAAGTTTCTTATCCCCTAAGTAATCTGTAGACTGAGTGAATACAAATTATCTTTAATGTCTGACTAGAATATTTCAGAACATGGGCAAAGGATATTGAGACAGAAGACAGGAGAACACAAGGAACACACTCCAACCAAACCTACATACCCATCTACCTGTCCACCCATCCATCTATCCAATTATCCATCCATCCACTCTCACCCACCCACCCATTTATTCATCTATCCATCCATCCACTCACACATCCATCTGTCCATCCATCTACCTACTTACCTATCCATCCTTCTACTAGTCCATCTGTCCAGTAACTACTCCCTATATGTCTGTTTTGTAATAGATGAAACACTACAATAAATGAAGGTGATGAAATCCTCTCTCTTGTAGTGCTCACATTTTGGTGGGGAAAAGTAGACTAATATTAAATGGTTAAAGAAAAAGAGTGCTATGAAGAAAAGTGGAATAAGCTGACAAAAATAACGAGTTAGATGGTAGTAATAGTACTTGACATCAGATTATCAGGCAAGAACTCTCTGATGCGATAACTTAAAAGAAACCCATCCAGATATAATAGCAAACACAAAGGCTCTGAGGCAGGGATACTCTTTCAGAGTGTTTAAGGAACAATAAGGTGGGCCATACCACTGGAGGGCAGAGATGCCAAAAGCCCAGAGGTGGGCAGTTCCCACCTATTCTGTATAGTGATCTTCAAGGAACACTAATAATGCTCAAATTGAAGCATAAACACCAATAAAATGGAAAAAAATATACCTGGGACCTACTCAGGATAGCTACTGAAACTGAACTGAATAGTTAATGGTCCAAAATAAAAGAAATAATGCTGCACAGAAACCAAAAGGAAGCTGAGATAACTCCAATGAAAAAGATCAAGGACAAAACCAGAAGAATTACATTTGGAGAGAAAAAGAATAAAAAGGATTGAAAGTCAGGTAGCGTGAGAAGCAAACCAGAAGGATTCAATGTGAGGTGTTGAACAGGCAGAAAAAGGAGAGACGAGGCCTTATCCTCCAGGAAAAAGGATCACTGGATTTGATAATTAATGAGCCATTCTGTGACTATTCAGAGGTAAGTTTCACAACAATAATAATAATAATAATAATGGTAATAATAATAATGTTTCACCAAAGCAATGGAGGTGAGGGCTGGCTTCCAAGGCTGAGAAAAAGCAAGGTAACCAAGCATAAACTAACCTTTGAAAATGTGGAAATGAAAAGAAAGATGACATCAGAACTCAAGAGATAAAAGTGGTGAGTCAGAAAAGAGAGGAAAGCAGTTGATGAAAGGAGTCAAGGTGAAAACATGAGCAAGTGGGGACCTGATTGATGGAAGCTAGAGCAAGGCTCCAAGGACACCATGAAAAGCTGTCAGAGCCGAGCGCTGCCAGGCTGGGAGGGCGCGAAACATATGCTTAACATGTACATGGTGATCAACAAGGGGGCGGGGAGGCGAAGAGATGGAGACGAAGGGAGCCTAATTAGAAAGAACTAGAAAAGACTACTCCCAGTCTGCAATCCCTCACAGGTTAGCCTTTTGCTGGTACCTGTATCAGAGAATAAACTGGATAACAATATGACGGAGTTCATTGCTAACTGGTCCATTCTTTCCCTTTATTCATGTTCTGAAACAGAATGTATTATAGAAAAAAAAAATAAACACTTGTAACCTCTTTAAAATAATTCAGAGGCTGGTAAAAAAGCATTTACCATGCAAGCCCTACAACCTGACTGAGCTTGATTCCTGGAACCCCCAAGGTGGGAGAGAATCAACTCCTGAAAATTGTCTTCTGGCAGCCACATTCACAGCTTCTCTCACTGCTAAACTAAACAACTAAACGAAAGATCTCAGGCATATGTATCAAAATTGGTTGGCAACTTTAAGAGAACAGGGGTAACCTTTGAAGAAGTCATATTTAGAACACGACCAAACAAGAATTCAACCCAGCAAACTAGCTTACCTGCTAGCTTGCTCTCATATAATATACTCACCCAAACGCAGAAAGGAAGGCACAGTCATCGTGCAAAATACTTGCTACCCTTTCAAATACTCTGTAATTGTCTGAATCCTTTTGTTCAAAATATCCAATGATATTTCTTTTACTGCGCTGTAAAATAAAGTATCTAATTATTTTGCAAACATAAATAATTCCAAGAGCATATTGTTTCATTTACCATTTATTTTGGTACCCAAATAGCTCCAACTATTGTTCAATTATCTCCAATTCAAATATAACCGTGAATGCATAATTAATTTTAATACCTAGTCCATAATTATTAAGGATTATATTGGGTTGAAAACAATATTTATTAGAACTATAAACAATTTTTGCACTTTATTTGAACATTATCAGAAATGCACAGCTTTTTAATCAGTGACTTTCCCTAAATAAGTTGATACTCAAAAATGTATTAAAATACATTATGTCAATTTAGAGGAGTCCTCTGGGTTCCTCGCATGTGTGTGCTTATTGTGGAAGATCCTGACCACTCACTAAACAGGCTTCTCAGGGCTGTGTTTGCAGTCAGAGCATTCAGGTATAAGGGAATGACTTGTCCAAGACAAAAAGCACAGCGTACTGCTTATTCCAGAACGACATGTTCCCTAAGTCCTGTGTACCCCAACTCACTGCCTGGGTAGTCCTCCATCAGGCCTTTGTGTTATTTCCACAGGACTTGGCACTGGGGGTGTATGTGAAAACTTCAAGCATGTTCACAAGGCTGGCTGTGATGTGAGCAATAAAGTTCTCTGTCCCCGTCCCAGGAGTCCTGGTAACTAGCCAATTTATTAGCTTGTCACCTGATAAGGACAATCAGTGACCGGGATAAAGCCCAAATCAAAAGTGTTTTGCCTTTGCTATTGTGTGGTATTTTAAAACAGTATTTTTCAGTATACAGAAAAGGGTCGAGTCTATTAAAAGGGACTGTTTTAGAGGACACTAAAAGGTACCCCTAGACAGATCAGAGTGAGAAAAGAGAAACTCTACAGGTCTCAAATAAGGGAAATAGGAAACCTCCATGTGTGTATCTGACTGAACTTCTGTTTATAATTGAGGCCTTCTGTTGCCATGAATGGAATCAAATTAGTACCACTTTGCTATTGTTAAATTTTGCCTCAACTTCAGTAAGACATTAACAATTCCCTTGAGAATTAATCCTAGAAAAAAGTCAATAAAGTGTGTGTGTTGAATCTACTGCAATAAACTGTAGGAGAATGTGCAGGCTTTTTTTTCATATTGAAAGCTGTTTCCATTGATTAAACAGGCAACGTTCATCTGACTGACCCCGCGTTAACTTACATCTAGAGTAGTGATTTCTTCTAAACTCTGAACCTCTTGGACAGGGTTGCTTTTCTGTTGTCTGATGTAATCCGCAAGCGCCTTCACTGATCGCTGACCCCTGTACTCTCTCTTCATCATCATTCCATTTCGAAACAATTTGAGGGTTGGGTATTTGCTTATCCTGTATCTCTGGGCTATGTCAGCTAAAAGAATTTTAAAAAGAAATTAGCTGTATTTCATACGTAGGGTGAGTTAAGCCCATTCGTCCAACAATTTTAAGTGTGACAATTACTTAGTGAAATCTTTTTGGTTCATGATATATTCTCTAAGACGAGGAAAAAAAATCAGTCATAACTTGAGTTAATATTGGTTATGAAGCTAAGCTCTGGATTCATATTGCCTGAGTTTAGATCCCATTTCCTGGCTATATGAATTTGTAAATTACATAAACTGTTTAAGCCCTAGTTTCTCGTCTGTTTTAACAAGGGCAATTCTTATTTACCTAAGGTTATTTTGTGGATTAAATGAGATAATATGAATGCACAGCACAGTAAATATGGCATATGAAACTAAAAGACAGTGACAGTAATTATGCTTTGTGAGCTGCAACACAAATCAAAATGCATGGCAAGAGGAGCAGGCAGCACTGGGGGTGAGGTGACCACGAGGAAGTTATATGAGACGTTCTACCTCCACAGTCTCTGCACTGCTAGGAGGAGGCAGGAAGTTATGTGAGACGTTCTACCTCTACAGTCTCTGCACTACTAAGATGAGGCAAGAGTATTTACAATATAGTGCCAACACAAGACTGTATGTCTTTTTCTCCAGAATAAGCAATCAGAGAATACTAAAGGAATATTAAAGGTTAAGCATGAAAATGGGCTCTCAAAAGAAGTGGTGGATAAAGTCTATGTGCAATTAACATCATGTAATACTCTGAAAACATTCCAGGAGGATTTGTATGCAAGAAATCACAACTGATTACTAAATACTTTGATTATAAATTCTTATTTTTTTAATTTACACATACTTAAAGACTATAACCTGTGTAGTTTAGGAGTTTGTTGGTTCTTTAAGGTAGAACTAGTAGATATATTCACCTCAAGTCCTTTTTTGATGTGATAAATGAGAGGATACATCTTTGAGTTATTTTAAAGATGAGAAGTCCTACTATCTAAACAAGGAATCAATGTGATTAAATTGGAACTTCAAGTTGAAGGGTGAGAATGGTAACTCAGTAAGAAGGTTTTACAGATATCCAGGGCACTAGCAATAAGGCAAAGGCTTACTCAAGAGAAACTATCCAGAGAAATTATTTAAAAATAAGGAACTATAGCATCCCAATTAAAAATGCATCTCTTCTCCCACACATTGCACAGTGAAACACAGCATGCTACAAAAATGAACTTTTGTAATAACATAATTACAATAAAATTTTTAATTAAAATGTTAAAATTACCCTGGATAGTTCTGATAGGCAATGAAGTAATGTTGTCTGGAGAGTGGAAAGTAACTGCATCCATACAATGAAATACCATAAAGGAATGAAAAAGATCTCTCTCTCACTTTCTTTCTCTCTCTCTCTGTGTTACCACGATGAAGTAGTCAAGATACACCATTAATTGAAAAAGTTAGATGTGAAAATGAATGTACAAGAAATACTTTATGTAGGAAATGTGGAAAAGACTAAGGGAAAATATAAATACATGAGATATACAATACATATACAACTACATATATGCTGTCTTATACATTTGACTCTCTCATACCTCAAGAGAGAGAGTGAGAAGGAGGGAAAGAAGGAAAGGGAAAAACAGAGAGAAAGAGAGAAAGGAGAAAGGGAGAGAGAGAGACCTATAAAAAGATACAGAAAGGAAAAAGAAAGAAGGAAAAAAAAGGGAAGGGGAAAAAGCTTTTAAAACAGCACACCAACAGGGGGACATAGGGAAGGCTAAAAGAATTTTAAATCTCTCACCCATACTTTGGTTTTATAATTCTGACTCTGGAACACGGATATTCAACATGAAGACAAACATTTTAAAAACTTTAACACTGACATTATTACTTTGAAATTGAACACATACACTATAAAGCATATGAGTACAAGCAATATCAGAAAGAATCAAGAGTTTTAGCCTAAGTATGGAAAAATATAAAAATTGAGAAAATGTTTAATGTCAATGATTTGGCCAAAAATATTTTTGATCATACTTCAAAAGCACAAACAAGAAAAGCAAATAGAAATAAATAGGATTAACTCAAAGTAAAAAGCATTTACACAATGAAATAAACAATTTTAGTATAAGCAGACAATCTATAGAATAGGGAATACTCAACAGGGACTAATACTCAAAATCCATAAAGAATTTAAACACATATGTTGCAAAAATACAAATAATTCAATTGAGTAAAAGACCTTTTTCACACAAATGCTTAAAATTACTAATTATCAAGGAAATATAATTCAAAACCACGATAACGGGCTAGGACACAGCACAGTGGCAGAGATTTGTCTAGCATGCAGGAAACCCTTGGCTTGACTCAGTACCATGAACAAGAAAGCCACAATGAGTCATTATCCCAATTAGATGATTATTATCAAAAAGACAAAAAAACAGTATGCATTGGTAAGGATGAGGTATGTATTGGTAAGGATGGGGTGTGTATTAACTTCTGATGGGAATGAATGCAAGTGATTAGAGCTATCATGGCAAATGGTATCTTTAGCAAATGGTACGGAGATGTCTCAGAAAATTCCAAAGAAAAAAATAACATGATACAGTACACCCCGCGACTGGACATATGCATCCAAAGAATATGTAAGAAGGCATAATTACAGAGGTCTAAAGGTGATACTGAGAATAATCCTTGATCACTTCTCCACTTTATTGCTTTGAGCCTGGGTTTTTAATTAAACCCAGAGAGAGCCAGTAGGGAGTGCCACTTAGGGACCTGGGGATTCTCAGACTCCACCTTCCATGGCTTGGATTACAGGAGAGCCACCATGCTTGTGTGGTATTTTTTGTGGGTTCTAGGGATTTGAACTCCAGTTTTGCTTGAGCAGTAAGCACTTTAAAGGCCGAGTCATGACCTCAGTCTGAAATTATGAATTTTTGACAAACTAGAACTTGTAATATATACTACAGACAATTGATTATACTGAAAATATATAAATAATAACTTTTTAAAGGACTGCTAAAAATCTGTGAACTAAAGAAATTGTTCAATTTATGAAACACAACTAATAAAAAATACGCTTGGCTATAGTCAAAATAAGATGACATTTTGTCCATGAGATTAGAAAAAAAATTTAAATGAAATTCAAAATATCAAATCCTACAAAGGTAAAGATAGTCCTACTATGTCTAAATTGCCAGAAAGATTGAATGAAGTATCCCAGACCCAGAAAATTAAGCGCCATATGTACTCCCTAATAGGTGGCTCCTAGTACCAAATCCACTTAGAGACATTCAAGGATAAATCTCTGTAATACCTATAGTAATTGCAAGGATTATGAACAGGAGGGATGGGGTAGGAGGGCCACACAAACAAGGAGAGAGGGGAACATGTTACAGCAGAGAAAATAGGCCACCATCAAGGACTGCAAGTAAGTAATGAGACATCTGGTTAAGTTTACAGACTTTCCTTCCTGATCATTTGCAATTGATGGGGTATGATCTCACCAGAAGGGGAAGGCATATAATCTGGCAGATAAAAAGTAACCATTTTGCAAATGGGTGACTGACCCCTCCCTCACTGCGGTTTCCTACTTTTATTACATCTACCTTTGAAGATACTCTTATAACAAGACTCTAGTTTAACAGCTTTTTATCTCTGGCCAAGGGGTGACATCCAATACACATCAGGATGGAGTGAAGGGCATTGCAGGAGCAGCAAAACTGGAAAAAAAAAATCAACAAACCATAATCCAGAACTTCAGAGACTCTATATCAACCACCTGGAACTAGGCCACCATAATCTCTCCCCATCCTGAAGCTCAGGGATATTCGCAGAAGAGGGGGCGGTAAGATTGTAAGAGCAAAAGGATGGAAGGAGCAATGATATGCAAGATACTCCACATAAGTTAGGGCCGTAGCAATCATAATTGGACTCTGCATGCCTTGCGCAATGTCCAATACACTATTGACCCCACAAAGTCTAGCATGGATTAAAGGTATCAAGATCCTTGGAGGCAAGGGATTGACAGCCACAGTAGTGTTCCTATGCTTAAGTGAGACATAGGAAAGGGTTCTGGGAAATGCCACTGGGTCCTTGCACCTCATCAGAGAGTAGGACCCAGAGAAGAGTTGGGCATGCATATTTAAGGATGCTCCGGGGATGGGAGGGGGAGGAACTGGGGGATGGGAATGGAGGGGGAGGGGAGGGGGCACAGGGCAGTGGGAGGTCAGAGGGAGGGAGGGGACGGGTGTATCTGTTAAGTCTGTATGAGTGGAAATAAAAAAAAAATTAAAAAATTGCCAGAAAGAAATGACTTGTCCAATAGGAAGTATTTATTTAGTTTCCATTTGTGGCCTAAGGATCAGTTTGAAAATGAGAAGCCAGAGAGACAGAGAGACAACAGAAATTGGTGGACAGAATGAAAAAGCAGTATGCTAAAAAATAAATAAATAAACAAACAGACATCTACTAGGAGTATAAATAAGGTCAGAGGCAGTTGCCAGAGGGTCTTTAATGTTGTATTAACAGAGTTTGAATTTTACCTTGTCTGGGTAAGTAGCCAGAAAGCTAAAGCTTGACTTTCAAAATATTCACTTGGCAGTAACAGAACCAACAAGACTATTAAAGGAGCTATTGCAGTACTCCTGGCACCAATAAGAGTCTGGTTACAGTTACACATTATCAACTCTGCATTCTCTTAAAAACTAAGTATTTGAAGACTAAGGAGACTTACACAGTCAATGGATTCATTCTCAACATCAGGGCAGTAGGCATACTGTACAACGAGGCAACCTTAATTATTAAGAAGCAGACCCTTAAAATTACATTGATCACTAATTTCAGACAGAAAGGTGACTTTTTACAAGCTTTAGCCAAAAGTGATTTTAAGATAATTACAACGTGACATTTTGACAATGTAACAAAGAATGACTTAAGGGGTATAATAAATGTTTTTTTAATTAACTGGGTAGATCAAATGTTAAAATAGATGTCAGTGGAATTAGAAATTTCAGAAGGTCAACAGCTCCCTGATTGGAAAATTAGCATGTACTTTTGCTTCAATGGTCACTTTCTTCTCCTTGATGGACCCTTCCCACCTGCTTCGCTAGCGCCCAGTAGGGTTCCAACTGAGGACACTATGTCATGCTCTTGCCTGTCAATGTTCCCGCTATTATCCATAGCAGTTGGAGCAGAGAAGCCACATAACTGCAATAGGAAGTTCTCACTATTCTTTTCAGAAGGATCCCTGCTGCCTACACACCTTTCTCAAATCATGTTCCCCTGAAACAAGTAAAAAACAGCCCCCACAAAAACCCAACCACAAAAATAAAACCCTTAACAGAAAAATGAAAGGTGAATCTTGATGCTTGTTCAGAGCAAGCTTTTGCTACATAACACTAACACCTCACTTTATAGGTCTGTGTTCTTTATGCAGGATTTATGAGCAGCTCTTAAAACAAGCTTCTCAGTTTCTAGTAAGGTTCAAGTTGCACTGTAAGACAGAAAAGAGCAACTCAGGTATCCAGCAGCATATCCTATCTAGTTCAAGGACAAAGTGCTTCTGCAAAGTGCTAATGGAAAGATGTCTGACAACCATCAACAAGAGCCCCTCACTAAGTGCCATACAGTCTCTGGCCACTGGAGGTCAGCAGAGAACCTGATGCTACCAGGGGCAGACTGATGGGCTCTTCCACATTCAAGGCAACATGTCAGCAGACTGCTGAATTTTGTTCCCAAACTTTGAAGAGAGGAAGACTGCAGAAGGTAGAACGTGAGTGACGGTGCTCAACAGATAAAACAAGGGCTTGAAGTGTGTGTGCATCTCCATGCACATCACGCGATGTGGGAAAAGTGCAGAACCACTTGTAATCCAACCACCACTACTAACCACTATAGGAAACCACTGTTAGCATTTTAGTTTATAATTTACTGATTTTGAATAAAACTTACTTAACTAACAGTGACACGTTTCCAAGGTTAGTCAAAGAGGAAAGTAATGACATCGATATTGTAGTCTGGGTTTTAGCACGTTGGAAGAAACTCACAGAAAGAATAACATCTAATCAAGAGCACTGGCAATGCGCAATAGTGGGAGTCAATTACTGTATGGAAAAAATGCAAAGCCCACTTGGCTAGAAAATGATGCATTTGATTCAAATTCTGAAGGAGAAGGTATCTTTCAATTGCTTCAACAAATTCATTTTCCTTGTAAGTCAATAAGCATCGATGAAATGATTTTAAAAACTATAACTAAGTGAATCTAAAAAGTTCTTAAAACTTTTAAACAAGAAGCCAGTGAGATGGCTCAGCTGGTGGAAGGCTTGCAGCATAAGCCCCGACAACCTGAGTCTGACTCCTGCATCTCACATGAAGATGGATGGAGACGACTGGCTCCAATAAGTTGTCCTACGGGTCTCCACACATGTGCTTGTAGTCACATACATAATAATAAACAAATAAATTTTAAGTGACAAAAAGCATTGGGCTGTATGTAGCTCAATTTTTCTGTTTCTATAGTTGGAGATAAACTTATAATCAACAATGAGTTTTATGTGTTTGCTATATTATTGGGAGAGAGTGAGATGATCTATTTTAAACTACAACATACTATAAAACTATACCATATACTACGCAGCTACCATACCAGTATACTGTATATTATAATACTACCATATTATACACTGTAAAGATAATGATTCATAGATGTCAACTATTGCTGGGTATTTAATCATCAATCCATCTATTCAACAAATGAACATCTATTATTTGCTAGGTACTAATTCAATGTTAAGAATAGAAAATTTCAGAGATAAAGTTCCTATTTTTATAGAACTCACATTATTATTATATCATTATTAATATTTCTACTGATAATATTGTTTCCATGATACACATAACCTAAATAAAGTCCAGTTCAGAGTTCCTCCTCACTTTGAAGTGAGGAGCACTACAGAAGGTAAGACACAATGGTACTCAACAGTTGAAACAAGGGCACACATGACGCATGTGTGTACATATATGCACATGCATGCAGTATAAAAAACTCCAAATAGTTAATAGGCATAAATGTAACCATCATAATACGGAATTTATAAAAGAAAGCACGGCCAAAACTCTTCATGATCCTGGAAGAGGCACAGATTTCTTAGAAATTTCTTACAAAAACATTTTTGAAATTTCTTTTAAAAATGTAATTTATGGGGGCTGGAGAGGTGGCTCAGGGGTTAAGCCTCTGCCTTGCAAGGCGGAAGGTCCTGAGTTCGGATCCTAGACCCCATGTATAGACGCCGGGCGGAAGCGGGGGTGGCCTGTGTTTCGGGTCCTGGTAAGGCAGAGCCTGTGAATCCCGGGGCAGAGTAAACAAGGAGGAGGCGGTCCATGATGGTTCCCGAATTCGTCCGTGGTTCTACACACACATACACGCACACACACACATACACGTACACACACACATACACGCGCACAATTGAATAATAAAAAAATTTTTTTAAAATGTAATTTATTAAAAGTTAGTAAGACTTCATGAAAAATTAAGAATGTATGTTCTTCAAAGACAATGGAGAGCTGGAGAGATGGCTCAGTGTTTAAAGCTTCTGCCTCCAAAGCAAAGGGACCTGAGTTCATACCCCTGGACCCCATGTAAAACTGCCAGGCGAATGTATTGGCCCGTCTGTAATTCTAACCCTGGAAGGCAGATGCCAGACTAGCACTAATGGCATGCTCTGCATTTAATTAGAAACTGGGTTCACAACGATAGGGTGGAAGATCGATTAAGGAAGGTTCCTGATATCATTCTTTGATCCTCCACAGACATACATACTCAAGTACATTTGTGTACATATACCCACCTGCCTGCAAACTCTCTCTCTCTCTATATATATATATATATGTATATATATGTAAATATATGTGTGTGTGTGTGTGTGTGTGTGTGTGTGTGTGTGTATGTGACACAAAGTCATGAAAGAAAAAAAAAAAGACTATGGAGGTGGATGTGGTTAACTCTCTTTAATCCCAGCACTTTTGAGGATTAAATAGGAAAATTTCAGGTTCAAAATCTGATTGGAATACATAGTAAATCCAGGACAGCCTGAGCTATAAGTCTCTCAAAATACAATAGCGTGAGCAAAAAAGACAATTTTGAAATAAGTGGGAAGTCTCACATTTTCAAATGTCAAATTTTATCACAAAGTTACAGCATCAAAACTTTGACATAAACCATGGCATGAGACAAAAAGCCTTTGACAAGAATGTCAAGACCACCTAATGGGAGGAAGGTCAGTTTCTTCAATAAATGGTTCTGGAAAATTGGGTTATTTATATGCAAAAGAATGAAATTGGACCTTTACCTTACTCCATATATAAAAATAAAACTCCACGGGCTGGAGAGATGACTCAGGGGGTAAGGCCTTTCCCTCACATACAAAAGAACCTGAGCTCAGATATCCAGAGCCCATGTGAAAATACCAGGTGGACATCTCAATGACCAAGCCTGGGAAATCCCAGAATAAAGCCAATGAAATCATCCAGGACAATTCCTAATGTCACCCTTGAACCTCCATAGGCACACACACTCAAGTGCTTTCTGTTACACACACACACACACACACACACACACACACACACACACACACAAGCATGTATGATAAACTGACTCAAAATGGAACAAAGACCTTAATAATGTAAGATGTATACTACAAAGCTGTCAGATAAAAATAGAAGAACTTCATGACACCAAGTTTGCAACAATTTTGGGGGGATGACACCTTCAATTTGTCTATTTTTACGTTTGTTGTCCATGCTTTAGGTGGACAACAAACATAAAAATAGACAAATTAAATTATATCAAGAATTTTAAAAAATTCTGCATAAAATGTACAGCTAACAGGAGCTGGAAAGATGGCTCAAGGGTTAAGACTGCCTCGCAAGCAGGAGGTCTTGAGTTCAGATCCCAGGTCCCACATATAAAAAATGCCAGGCAGAAATGGCAATGGCCTGCACTACCAGTTCTGGTGGGCAGAGTCTGGGAAATCCCAGAGCAAAGCAGGAAGGAGATAGAAGCAATCCAGTTTGATTCCCAAAGTCACCCTTGGTCCACCACAGGGACAGGGACACACACACACACACACACACACACACACACACACACACACACATGCACATACATACACACAATGCACAGCCAACAAAGTAAAGACAACCTATCAAATGAAAAATATCTGAAAATATTATATATGTATATGCATACATATACAATAAGGGATTAATATCCAGAATATGTACATAATGAACTTTTTAATCACTCAATAACAAAAAACAATTAAAATGGGCAAAGGATTTGAATGAACATTTCTTCAAGGAATATATACAAATGATCATCATTTTTAAAGATAGTCAACATTACTAGTTATTAGGGAAATGCAAACAACTATAACCACCTCCTACCCAATAAACAATGGCTACAATCAAAGCCCAGAAAATGAGCGAAGTGGGCAAGGAAATGGGACACAGAAACATGATGAAGCCACTGTGGAAGACAATAATTTACTCAAAATAACTGTCAGAACTACAATTATCTTGGGATTCAGCAATTCCACTGCTTGGGCACATGCCCCAAAGTAAATAAAAACGGGTCTCAAAGAGCTTTTCTTGTGGATGTTCATAGCAGCACTTCCCAACAAGCTAACAGCCATAATAAGCAATCCAACTATCTATTCACCAATGATGACGAATAAATGTGGTGTAGGGCTAGAGAAATTGTTCAGGGGTTAAGACTCTGCCTCCTTTACATGGAAAGATGAAAAGTACGGCTTGGTATTTTGAAGGACTACATTCATACAACCTTTACTGTAACATATTGCTGTAATTTTTCAATGTCATTATTAGTTATTCTTGTTAATTTCTTACTCTGCCTATTTATAATTAAACTTTACTGCACATATGCACATACATAAAAAAGTTGTTCACGGTACTTGGTATGATCTATAATTTAGGTAAGTCCTGAGGTTTAAAAAGTTACGTACGCTTAACTTTAGTGCACATGCGCACATACACAAAAAACAACATTCACGGTACTTGGTATGATCTATAATTTAGATAAGTCCTGAGGGTTAAAAAGTTATGTACGCTTAAAATATACTGTTGCATTATTTCTCACCTTTAAAAGGGAATAAAATTCCAATACATGTCTCAAGAAACCAACTTTGGTGATGCTATGTTGGGTAAAAAGTCAGTCAGTCTAAACTGAAGTAATGAATGATTTCTCTTATGAAAAGGAGCCAATTCAACAGAAACAGGGAGAATAATTGTTTCGGGGTTCAAAGAAAATGTGAAAAGACAAGAAACTTCTTTTCGTATCACAGAATTTCTAACATTTTTCCAATTTAGAATTTCTCCAGTATAAACTAACACATAGAGGTCAACACAAAGTATGTTTTTATAATACTTGAAGACAACATGGAGACTATGAATCAATCACCAATACATTTTACACTATTCTTAATAAAAAGTGATGACTATAAAAAAGAAAAACAGAGTAATACTTCAGATGTAATGCTTATTAGTAACAATAACAAACTGAAAAATGTCTGAACACAGGACATTTTCTCCAATAAAAGGAAGTTCAGTAATAATGTTTTATTTATTTTAATTAGTATGTGTGTAAGAGAAAGAGAGAAAGAGAGAATGTGTATCAGAGGACATTGTGTGTCCTGTGGAGGACCAAAGGTGATATTGGGAATTATCCTAGATTGCTTCTATCTCCTTTTTGCTTTGCTCTGTAATTTTCCAGACTTAGCCTTCTAGAGTCAGAAGTACAGGCCACTGCCATTTCTGCCTGGTGTTTGTACATGGGACCTGGGATCCAAACTCAGGACGTTCTGCTTGTGAGGCAGAGGCTTAGCCCCTGAGTCATCTCTCCAGCCCAATTTATTTTAAAAGGAAGTAAATATATTTAAAAAGTAACATAAATGATGTATATGGTTGGTTCAATGATAGAAATATCAAATATTCTTCCCAATGACTGTAAGCTTGTAAGCCCAAGTTCAGATATGATAGTTCAAATTCAGTGCAAGTAGATCCTCATGTTTGTAATGTCTAATCAAATACAAAAAGGGCAGAAAGATTTAAAAGGAGAGTCCATGGTGAACACATCATGCTCTTGTCAGTGAGCGGTAGGAGAAACATGGCCCGTGCCTGTACTTACATCTTTTTACTATGCTCTTCATTCTATCTAGTTATAAACTCCAGCAGGCAGAAAATGGGGCATGGCTTAGAAGACTCTGAAAGGATTTGCAGTTAGAAAATGCTCTGCTACTGGTGTGGAGCAATACCAGTAAATCCTCAAAATGCTTGCTGAACTGAACAATAACAGAACTGCACATCGGTCTGTGAAAGCGCTGTTCATGAGATCAGGATTCTCCATTTGGCTTGACAAACACTAAGCTGTGTAACATTGGAAAGTCAATATTTCTGTTTCCTCATCTGGAAAAATGATGTATGTGTATGTCTGTAATATGTGCATACATACGGAATTAATTCTAACAGTAGATCAAATGTAAAGGACAGTGAATTCTGTTATTTAGACCAAATTAATAATAACCCAATGCAACATCGTAAGATGACATACAGAGAATATTTGTTGACTTTAGTATTACTTTAGTAGAAAGTATTACTGGCTACAATTTACTATCTATATGCTTGACCTGTTCTATTTTAATGAAAAAAAGAATCACAAAAACTTTCCCAAAAGATAAAATGTAAAGTTTTGTTAAAAGGACATGAAGATTAAAAATTAATAATTATAACCTATGTCTAGACCCTTTTAGATTTGTTCTCCATTTAAAATAGGGCATGTAAAAAAAAGAAAAGTTATGTGTATACGTAGAAAAGAAGGAAATGGAACAATTTCTTCCAGACTTCCTACTTAGGTACTTACAGTGTCGATCACAATCAACTCTGGCAAACACTACTTGATTTTTATCTGGATATTCTTCCTTGATGACATCAGATGCCTCCTCAAAAATTGGATGCAACATCTGGCTGAAACGACACCTATACACGGACAAGCATACTAATTAGAAATGAAACAGAAGTAATAACTCTTATTACAACTGTTGCCCATTGATGTTTATTATATATATCATAAACAATTTGTGAGACAATCACATATTTAATTTAATCATGATTCTTGATAATTGGCAGTGAATGCAAAGGAAGACAATTCTGAATTCAATAAGAATGATGCAAGTTCTTATTTTCATCTTGCAACAACTGCTAGTAGAATGGAGCACACAGCTAAAGATCTCTCTCAGTAAGCCAATAAACAGGTCTGCAATATTCCTTCTGATAGATTGTACTCAGGCTTGTAAGAACTGAGACTTGAGTGTTTATAGAAGAAATCAGAAATGAATGCATTCTTATATTACTATACAAAGTCTTAATTTATTGTAAATTTTAGATCAATTCATGTGGCTATGCTATCAAATCTCAAAAACAAGCATGCTAAATAAATCAGCTACAGAAAAGTAATATATAGTATACACTGAACTGTCCTTTCAAAATACACCCCCATTATTAAAGCAGGCTTTTATTTCCATAATCACATTAGCATACTAAATTCAGAAGTAAATATTTTAAAAGCCTAAAGATTTCCTATCCATGCTTCTTTCTCTCCCTTTCTCTGTATATTAAAAACAGGGCACAAAACACACAGTATTCCAGAAACCTGTCATTCCTAATCCTAATTGTCCTTTATCAGGCCAACAACTTTGTAAATGTATGTTGTGGGTCACTGGGGGACCTGAGAAGAAAGAATCAACACATATAACCAACCAGCTGGGCCAAATGGACATTTCATAGGGAAAAGGTGCTGGGAGGCTAGTTAACAAATTACAATCCTTATTGTTTTCAGAGTCCTGTGCCCAAGAAATTTACCTGAATGAAGCCTATAAAGTCTACCCCATGTGTGATTTTATGTGTATCAACAATAATCCAGTAAGATACTGTGAAGCCTATGAAAAGATGCAAAGTTATCCTCCTCCCTATTTCTTCTCGCATCTGTCTCTCTGGCCTACTCACCTGACTTCCTAAGGAGACACAATCTGTATCTTCAGACTCCTGCTTTCAAGTAGTCTTTTCCTCTTTAGCATCTTAAGTCTCCCGTCTGGGATAGGTGGGTAGGGTCTGTGGACATCATGGACCGTGTCTTATTTGACTACATATTCTAATAAGCGTTCAATAGATGTCTATTAAATGAGTAAGCTAATAAATTGAAAAACTAGATAAACTGGAACCCCGGATTTGTGAGTATTTAAATAGTCCAAAAATAGGGTAAAAAAGATGGCAAAGAGCACTATTTATGATTTATTGAAAATTTTAGCTACGGCCTAGTAAAGAATGAATGGACAGACTTCTGCTTTACAAACAAAGAGAAGACTCACATTAAAGGCTCCTCTCTGGACTGTCCCATTTTGTTACTCAGTAAGTATATAAGCAGAGGTTCGTGTTTTAAATAATATCGGTTTTAATACTAACAGTTAAAGGGGGAGGTGAAATAACAGTTTGAATCCAGTATTACCATAACTCCATACACACATAAATGTTACAATTATAAAAGTAATACCACAAAAGAAATAAACCGATTAAAAGAATCTTATGGTCTTCTCAATTCAATCTCTAAGTTAGTGCTTAAATCAACCTTTTATAAATCAACCAAATAGGTCAAAGTCTTTACAGAGACACTTTAGGGACACTTACTAATATGACCTAGTCAGAGAGAAATAAATTTTGGATTTAGACATATCTGAAATTAAATCTAAGATCTAACATTTACTATCTATGATTTTCCTGAGCCTCAACTTCCTCAACCTAAAATGGAAACTAATACCTACCTGCAGGGCAATTTTAAGCATTAAAACCAACAGATGTAGAGCCTGACACATAGTACTGAGACACAGCATTATTGTAGAGTTTGGCACATACCACGACAAAGCACCTACCGTGATTGATTAATCTGAGACATAGCACTATATATAGAAAGTTGTGTTAGTGAAGTAACTTCCAGAGAGAATAGAGGCTAGTCTTTGAGACCAAAGACAGAAGGTCTATCAGCAAATTATTTAAGTTCTCTCAATTGGAAAAAAAAAAAAGCACTAATTCATTAACACATGAAAGCATTTTTGAGGTTTTCTCAAATAGTTGTTGTTAGTCCACATTTCCAATTTGGATTTTTGGGGGAAAAAACCAGCAACACACACTATTTTACTTTCCTATAATGTACAGAATTTTTAGTCAAGGGAACTGTCTTCTTGTGCTACACTCTAATTAGATAACCCTGAGCAAGTACTGTCTCCTCTGTCTCGTTTTCTTGTAAAGCAGACTAGGCTAGGTAATTCTCTACCAAGTTTTATGAGTCATAGTAATTCCAATTTATCTTGGAAAATGTTATCTTTGTCATATTTTATAAATGGCATCTCTCCTGTAGATTTTCAACTTTTTATTAAATTCTTTAAACATTCATATCATATATGTATTTACTCGTTCACTCAGGAGATAGTTATTTTGTACTTATCAGCCATGGATTATACAAAGTGTTGTGGGCTAACATTTTAAAATGTAGTTATGGTAATTATGTTCACAAAGTAAAGAGTGGCCAACTAGATTATAGCATACATGGGGCTCTGATGAATAACACTGAGGTGTCATGGGAAATACAGATGCTCCTTGGCTAACGAAGGGGTTAAGCCCAGTAACTATAATGTATATTGAAACTATACTAAAGGTAAACACGCATTTATTGTGCTAAATCTACAAAATAGCATACCTATGAACTAGTACAGGGCAGAGTGTCAATTGCTGACCTTGCAATAGCTGTGTAATCAGAACTCACCACACTGCCCACCACAGTGAAAACAGAGTTACTACTCGTTGCTAACCCAGGCAAAGATCACAATTTAAAGCTCAGTTTGTGCTGAGCATGTTATCACTTTTACATTGTAATAAAGTCAAAAGGTCATGTGCTGAATCATTGTAAACTGGGAATCTGATAAATAAGAATTCCTAATATGACTTGAGACGGGGTGGGAAAATTAATGTGCAAAGATAACCTCAAAAAAATCTAAATGATTAAAAGCACAAAATGTCCCAGGAATTGAAAGAAGTCTATACATAATAAGCAGAATATAGGAGTAGGAAGAGACAAGTGAATCAGCTGTAGTGACTGGAAGGGACCAAATCATGAAGACTATCTAAGACAAGGTAAGAACCTTAAACTTTAACCCGAAGGATAAAGAGATTTAAGTTGCAGTATGAACTAAAAAATGTACGCTCCAGGAAAGAACTCTGGCAAAGAACAGAATCCAAATGCAAACACTAGAGGCAGAGAAAAGTAAACAAGAAGCCCATCTAGTAGGCACAGAAGCTGCTCCACTACGGCTATCTGAGTTGGGAGTGCAGGCAGCAGGCACCAGCTAGAAGAGTGAACAGGACACAGACTATCTCCATGACACAGACTGTAACATAGATTTCTTCCAGATTCTGGGAATATAAAGACATTATCTCTGCCCTCAAAGCCTGTTTGTTTGGGCAAAAATAGATTAAAAAAAAAAAAAAAAAAAAGAACAGGTTAAACATTCCTAATCTGAAAATTTGAAACTGGAAATAATATTACAACAGCATAAGATTTTGAAACATTTCAATTTTTTGATTTTTGAATTGGGAGACACTCAACTTGTAAAAGTCTATACACATATTCCAAAATCTGAAACTTTTTTTATCCCAAACACTGTAAATAAAGAAAAATCAACTGTGAGTGGAACAAATAATATAGTCCACAGAGTGTCACATGGACGCAGAAACAGAAGCTGATTCGGAGGAGTGAAGACTTGCTGGAAGAAATGTTTAGGTGAAAAACAGCATTATTTTTACGTCTAAACTTGCCATGCATTAAGTTCTAACTTCTAATCTTTGCCCTCTTCTTGTGGAAAGAATAGAAAAGAAAGAAAGAAAAGAAAAAAGGAAGGAGGGAAGAAAAACAAAACAGAATATAAAAACAAGTATACTTACCAGTCGGCATAAAAATTTACTAAAGCAACGTCAGCATTGTCTGAAATTGAAAAACAAAACTAGTGTTATTTTTGTCTATATAATTTAGACATACTTAAATATGACTTTCATCATGATTTTTTCCATGATATATAAAAGACCAATTAAAAATTCAAAATAATTAAGAATATCTAATCCAGAAACTGATACATATTGTCATAATTGGCTTATACAGAATTTGTCCCTTTCTCCTACTTTCACTGTACCTTGAATGAATATTACTCAGAAAGGAAATCAATACTACTCTCATAAAGTGGGATAAGCTGGAGTTTAAAAATTTTTAATATCTCATATACATAAACAGGAACTAATCTTGCAACCAAATTGTCTTTCAGAGAAGAGAGATGTATTACTAGACTCTTAGAAGTCTCACCTCAATGTAGTAGTCTACAATTAATGGTGCTGCACAGAATCCCCTCGTTCTGCTTCCTAGTCACCGAACACTGTCACAAAAATATCTTACTATCATTTGCACATCAGGATGTGAAGAAATACTGTTCTTATTGTTTACTCCAAATTCAGAAAATCTATCCTGAAAATACACTAAGATATTCCAGAACTGGAAAAATTTTTTAAAATGAAAATGTCAAGTGAGTTTCAAGGACTACCTCTCTTAACCTTAGGGCACTTTGTATCCACTTGCCTATTCATCTAAAGCTGAGATCCACAAATGTGGTTTCTAAATCAGAAGCACCACCAAGGAGATTACATACATGCAAGTTAGGGGAGCCCTAGCAGCTTGTGTCTAAAACTGGGAGACTGACTGCTCAAGCAGTGCAGATATTAATATGCCCTCTATGTGTTCTGGCTCAGCAAAGGTTTACAGATAGTGCTCTAAAAAGACTTTAAGTGATGACAATAGAAATGTTTTAACACCGACACGTTCCAGGAAGATGAGACACTGTATAATGTTCAATGAATTCCTTCTGTCCCTAATACTTTTGGTTATATGCAAACAAGTAAAATAATATTTTTAAAAATGAAGACATCAGACTAAAGAGATGGCTCAGGAGTCAAGCTCCGCCTCAAAGCAGAACACCTGAATTCAGATCCTAGATCTCATCTAAAAGTGCCAGGAAGAAATGGAGGTGGTCTGCACTTCCAGCTATGCAGAGCTTAGGGAATCCCACAGCGAAGCAAAAATGGGGGTAGAGCAATCCAGGATGATTCTTGAAGTTACTCTTGGGTCTCCACAAGCACCTCTGATACACACAGACACATATACAAAATACACACATACATAATGCTAAATAAAATTTATAAAAAATGAAAATATCACTTATATACATTGTACATTATACATGCTGTATTGAATCTCCTATGCTGTGAATTTCCTATCAACATCCCAACTCCTTTTTTGATGACATACAAAAATAGAACAACAAGACATACAAAATAATTAAAAGTATTACCAATAACACAGGAAAAAAAGGCCTAAATTTTAAGAATTTTACTATTAATAAAAACAATAGAGTTTTTGTAAATTCAATGAAACGAGCAAGAATCCCAGTTCTTCAAGTGTTCTAGATAATAGATTTTATTGTGGCTTTGTGTATAAATTATTTATTTATAGAAAGGCAAATATACTTTAAAATATCAAGGAACAGTCTGAGGTGATGGTTCAGGGATTAAAACCTTTGCCTTACAACCAAAAGTACCTGGGTTTGCAATCCCAGATCCCACGTAAAAAGGCTTAGTCGAAAAGGCATTTACCTACAATTTGGGCCCTGGAAGGGAGAGTCTGGGAAACCCCAGCAAAGCAATAAGGAGGCAGAAGAATCAAGGATGATTTACAGGGTCTACATACATGCACACCTGCGTGCACACACACACACATGCACACACATGTCAAGGAACTTACTTAAAATTTCATCTATATTCTCTGTATCAAGACTTGTTATTTCAGATGTTACAGGTGTAAAAATCCAAGTTACCTGAAAAAATTAAGAATGTAAAATTAATGTTTCCACAAAAAAGCAAATAAAGCATTCTAAAACACATTAACAAAACTGCCTTTGTTGTTATGTACAAAAATCATTTATCAATTAATTTTAATCTTCATAACTGTTAACTCTTCACTAGGTTACAAAATCAAAGAAACATTAACTTTTCTGCCCTAAAAATTCATCAATTCTTATGCTTCCAAGTTCATAAGAGAACCTGAGAAAACACACATTTTGAAAGCATTTGTATAAAAACAAAGCTAAGTTTGATTCTGTCCATCATGTTTCTAATGCAGAACAAGACTCAAGAAATGGATATCCTTCCAGCATTATTTCCAATTACTGGTGGCAAAGTTGAGTTATTAAAAAGAAAGTAAGGATGTTTTTGCCTTCATTTTAATATGTCTGAAACTTAACTTCAAGCTTGTCAAAGAAAATCTAGCCTATTGCCTGCAAAAGTAGAAAAGATAAAAATTTTAAACTAAGCTAGAAAATTTTTACATATTTTAAAAAGTAATATTTATTCTTAGGTTCTATCTTTAAACCAGTTTGCTTGCTGTCCATGGGATTTTTTTGGCCAAATGAGAGTTTCTATATGGAAATTAATTCACTAAATCATTGATTTTCATTGAGTGAAAGCTAACTTCAAGTTCTAATTAAACTATTGCAAAGTAATCTCTTGGCCACTCTGATAATACTCCAATTCAAAATTTTACAGTTCCCCAGAAACTCAATTTAAGTGATATACAGACGTTGGTGCTAGCAGGTAAACAATCACCACTAATTCTTTATATATTATTATAGCTTTATTGTTTCAGAAAAAAGCCAATGGATAACACTAAGCCTTACCATCAAGTTACCATAATGGTACAACCAGTAACTGACTTAATATGTCAGTTAGCAACTGATATACAAAATTCTCTTAATCTCAAGTGATTGAAAAAGCTCATATACATTCATTGTGTCTTAAAAATTAGCTGGAAAAGTCTTGACCGTCTTCACTGTCTTTCCTGGTTACTGATGTGGTTCAGGACACACTGTATCACAAAGTACTACACGGACATTTGAGAAAACAGTAGAAATTGATCTTTCTGTCCTTGTGCCCTTTCTCTTGCATCCTTAAAACAATTCCTGACCTTTTTCTAAAGTAGGTCATTAATATCCACAGAGCTGGAGAGTTTGTTCAGATTTGAGACAAAAGAATAGAGTTTATCTGAAAAAGAGAGACACTGAGCAATCTAAACACTCCATTCTTGCTAAGTCCTTCCCAGCTTTTTACCCTTCTATCAAGTGGGGTTTCCTTTCATCTAGTCATACTTCTTTTATGTAAGTCAAGTGATAAAAAAGTTTTCCCTAGTTCTTTGTTTAATCACATGCAATTTAAGCTGTATTCAGTAAGTTTGTACAGTTTCTCTTGTTTAAATCTGTTTTTTTTTAAAATTTTTGGTCTTAGTTGCATACTTAACAATGACTGAGGAAAGAAATCTCTTCTGTACAATATCAACACTTCACTAACAGAAAGCTCATAAGATTATGAAACTCAATTATTTTAGTACAGTAAGATTCTATCAATAGTTGTTAATTGGAGAATATCTTAAGAAACAACATATACACACACATAGTCTGAGAACAATACAGTTGATCACTGTCAAGGTCAATTACAAAGTGTCCACTAGGTACCCAGGGCACAGATGCTTAAAGACATGATATGCTCGCCCCAGGACCTATCAAACTAGTGGAGAGAAAGGGGAACAAAATGTGTAACTGCTTACAAAAGAATTAGCTATCACCTATTAAAGTGTTCAGAATATATTGCATTTAGATTCTAACATTTACATGATACAGAATGAGAAAAGGAAAGACGATCAAAAACAATGCACTGGTAAATACACAACTGGTAAGACTGGCATTAAGCTAATTGCTGTACATGTTAAGAGGGCCTAATGCAAGAAAACTGTACCTGACTCAACCCTCTAGGGAGAAAAAGGGGTATTTTTCTATTGACATTCCTATTAATATGCAGTGTGAAAAGAAGACAGGTTACTATGTCAGCCCTGGGAGGCAGCAACACCCTGCTGGGGAAACTCACCAGCGTAGAGACCTTCAGTGAGACAAAGACAAGCAGCTCCTGACTGGGAGCGAAGAGAGAATCACTCTTCGCTTTCATTTAGATTTGAAAGAAACCTTCAAAACTTTAAGAAATAGCTCAAAATATTACAGAAAATTTTAACAGCAGATATTTATAGTCCTGAAGAATACTACCCTTAATGATCAAATGTCATTGTAAATAAGGTATTTTACACATAGAAACGTTAAAGTGCTTACTGGTCATCCTCTCCAATTCATTAGCTCACATCATTTGCTAGTACAACAGTGGAAAGAGACATCACCAACCATCTTCCTCAATCAATGGATAATTACTTCAATATACATCTAGACCAACTATTAATTCAGTCTGAAATGCCTAGTGATGTGCTCTCATAACAAAAAAAAAAAAAACAGGCATACCAATGAAGTGAATACTGTCACAAAAAAACCCTCACTTTTAAAAAGCTTTAACCAGTAGGAGCTTTTTCACCATTCCTAAGGCGTTTTTAAAAACTGAAGTGCTTGTGAAACTACAAAGCTTTCCTTTCTTTTCTTGTCATTATCCTTCCCAAGGTTACCTGCCTGCCTGGTGTGATGTCAGCCACCAGCAGCATCTCCACAGCACTTAAAAGCTTCCTAGCAGCTTGTTTCCCCAACTGCCCCCTCTCCCAGCACACACACTTGTCTGCATACCTAGTCTCTCCTACGTGGGTCCCCTCTTCACTATTTCATTACAACTCACTCAAGGACTACACTCTTCTGGGCAGTTTTGCTTTTCTGGTAGAAAATGGCTTATCAATTCAGCAGCCCGGTGTGCTTCTGGGATAGGAATAGAGAAAAGAGAAAGGTAGCTTAAAGGAATAGGAGTTGCTAAGAAATTTAACTTCTCTCTAGGTTAGGCATCAGATTGAAATGCTGTTTCATAATAAAGCATTTGAGAATTTTGGAATTATTTTTATTAAAATTTTGGAAATTTTTCATTAACCACTCAATATTAGGTCAAGCTTTAATTGTTTCATAAGATAGCATTTCAGAAATAAATTTTGGAAATATTTTCATTAGGTCAAGCTTTAATTGCTATAATATTGTCTTATATGTACCAGCTACTACTTTAATATGAAAAATACTCTTGCACTCAGTTTGCTAAGCCCTACTGCTGGTCTGTCAAACAAACAAAAAACTGAACAAGATACTAATTCAAAGGATCTTTAGAATTATGGATAAATAATACTACAGATAAATTATCTTAAGTTTGCTAATTGTACAGAATTTTGAAAATGAAATTTCCTAGTACATTAACAGCAATACTTTCCATCAAAATATATTCTTAATAGAGACTATTACTATATTCTCTAAATATCTCCTATGGAAGCTAGACTGATTTTTTTTGAATGCTGCTTCATGCAGAGCAATTCCTCTACCAACAAACCTTCAAGGATTTTCTGTCTACTATATAAAAGTCTAACTCCTTCACCTGGCATTTAGAGTGATTCACATAAATCTATACTTCTTTCCTGAGTCATGTCCAACTGCTTTCCATCCACACTCCATGCTTGCCATACACACGCGCGCCACATATAATGAACTTGGTGCCTCCCATCCACACACATCTTCACCATGACACAGTAAACAGAATATAGCTGTACTCTCCATAGCTGGGAGGCTGAAACAGGATCATGAGTCCTGATCCTAGTCCTGAGCCTAGGATTCCACCTGGTTTAAAAAATAAATACATACACACTCATTCTAGTTGTTTATAAACTCTAGTTCACTTGAAAAAACCCAGCTTATGCCTGCTCTCTTTGAATTTTATCATAAACACCATCACTTCCCCTTTTTGGGGAGCCCTAGTTAATCAACCAATTACATATGGTTATTCAATGTTTAGTGGACTCTTGGCAACTGAGAGTAATTTTATCAAACTTTTCATAAATCCTACAGTCCTTTCTTTGTCCTCTCTTATTATATGGTAAAATGAGAAGAGAGTGAATAGAGAAGAGTTAAGAAATGACCAAGATATGGACACTGGGCTAGCCTCACTGTGCACTGAACACTTTTCTTGACCCAAGGGAATGCAACCAACAACTCAGAAAAACTACTCTATGCATCCTTTCTAAAGTCTCAAACACATAGCTCAAATTCTGTAGTTATCAGAAATGTAAGAGGTTTGCAGTACCTGCACTTCCCAAGGTATGTCTCATTATTCTCCTGCCTCCATGTCTTGCTCGTGTAGTTCCCACTGCTGGAACAGCTGGGAAAGTCTAGCTCGTTTCAACGTTCAAGTCACAATTCAATTTCTACACCTTTCTCTATGATCCCGAATGGGTTCATTTTTTTTCTCTTGTGTGTAGAACATCAACATATTTCTCTTTCTTAGTAATAGACTACCTTAATTCTTCCCTTGAACTGGTTATGTGCACTGGTAACTTAACAGTTCCTCTAACAGACTGAGGAAGTGGACTCACTATTGCCATACTCTTTGTTCGCAATAAGCACTAGTATATATTAAATGGATGGCCACAGACGATGGGCCAGATTGTGTTAATAAACTAAAGATAAGAGAATAGATATTAGAAATGAGAAGTGAAAAGAAGAAGTCTGGAGAGAAGAATAGCCATCCAACCTTTAGCATGCTTTAGAAAAATAAGGTAACAAACAACATGATGATTTAGATTTAATTAACAATAAAAGCATAACGCTTGTTCAGAGTTCCTCAATTTAGAAGGAATCTGTAATCTTAGAAATCCAGTATAGATGATCCTCCTCAGTGTCCAAGAGCTGTTGTGAGCCTCTAATAACAGCATCCTCTGAGATCTACAGTACAGCATGGAGACTACAGTCAATAACAATGGATTCTGTACTTGAAAATTGTTTTGAGACTAGATTGCAAATGTTGTCGTTACAAAAAAAGATACGGTAGTTAAGGTGATGGGTATAGTAATTAGCTTGATTTAATAATTTCATAATGAATACACCACACTGTAAAGATATACAACTTTTGTTTGTCACTTACATCTTAATAAAGCTGAGGAGAAATAAGCTGGATTATTAACAAATTATTATAACCAAAAAAAAGAACAGCATCATTTCATTAGTGGATAAATACCAACACTTAAAATGACCAAAAAATTATTTGGGACTTTTAGGGCAAGACTAGTATAATATAAAGGAGAAGTAGTTATGAAATATTATTTGTTGGTGAAATTCACATTCATAGGTGCTCATTAGAACACATACCTTAATCAGTGAGACAAATATTTCCGGTGAATTTGTTTGCTTACCTTGCTACCTTAAAACCTTAAAACCTTCAAGTTGGGGGGATGACTCAGTAGTAAAGGCTTTGCCTCAAAAGTAAAGGGACTTGAGTTGAGAAGTCCGGATCTCACATAAAAATGCTAGGTGGGTGTGGAAGTCCAACTGTACTTCTAGCCCTGGAAGACAAAGCCTCAGAATCCGCCAGAGCAAGCTGGCTATCCAGACTAGTCCTAGGGGCACGTTCCTGGTTTAACTAAAGACCCGAGCTCACAACAAGGAGGTAGAAAAGTGATGGAGGATGACTCCAGACATCACCTTTGAGGATACGTACATACACTCAGATGGCCTTGTGCACATACGTCCACCCACATACAAAAACTCACACACAAAACATGCATACACTACATACACACATATATGAAAGAAGAAGAAAAAAATCTTACTGTTCAAAGCGTGGCTCCTGAGCCAGCAGCAGTGGCTTAGGAGCTTGTGAGAAATGTAGACTACCAGGTCCCAGTCCTGATCTACCCAATCTGGATCTCCAAAGTAATAAGATCCCTGATGATTCCCAGGCGCACTGAAGTTTAGGAAGAAGCACTGCTTTAAAGCAAAGCTTTCTACTCTAGCAACAAGCACATAATTTTCACTTAAAGCTCTATGAATTTTATGGTCCTCAAATGTGAACATAAGACAGAAGTTTGTAACAATTTTACACTGACACGTAGATTGCTGTGATTTTAGAAAAATGAAACATCTGCAATTTTATCAGAAATTCATGTTAATTTTTGAAACATGCTGTCTTCTGCTTAAAAATAGCTTGAGTAGATATTTCTGCATGAAATGACACATAAAATAGAAGCTCCAACAGAGGATGCTCTCTGCTACTGCCAGTGGGCATTCTATCCACCCCACATTCTGTAGTACAAGCTTTAATGTATCTTTGCTAAGTCTTTCAATTGTTTGTCTTTCTATTGGGAGATTCTCAAAACACATTACAAAGGGCTTGCTAATGTCTGTCCTATAGCAAGAAATAGGTTATCAAGCAACAGCTCTCTTCCATTTCTAATCCAGACTGACCCAGGCTGCTTCTCCCTGGAGGCCACTTCTCTAACTGCAATGTCAGTGTACTCTCGCTCTAGGTTTTGCAGTAAGCTGGCAGGCAAAAGAAACGTAAAGGTTTGCAGCTGGCTGCAAAGAGTTAGATACTGAAGGATCCCTGGAGAAAAGAAGCTGACACTGACAGGAACTAAGGGCCTTGAAGTCGGATATCAATCAAGGCACAACTCACACTGTTACTATTCTCAAGAGCAATATAATGAACTAGAAGTTCAAAGAGGAAGGAAAAACAAGACCAAGTATAAAACAAAAGAATGAGGAAGCTACTTTAACCCTAAAATTGCTGAGTAGTACAGACTTTCTGGAGGCAGGCCACAATGGCATATTAGCACCAATCTGTGTTTTACGAGTAAACAACAGAATAATAAAAAACTATCTTCATTAACTTAAAAAACATATGCAGACATTAGGAAAACAAATTCTGCACTCAAATTTTTAGACATAGGCATACAATTCCAAACCTTCTTAATTAAGCCAGCAGAAACAACCATGGACAAATACAAAGAAACAAAACTTTGCTCAAACATATGGATTTCCAATTACAAATCAAAGAAACAAGACTTTGTTCAAACACATAGATTTCCAATTTAAAAAAAAAAGTGTTATCTATTGTTGTTTTGTTGTTCTTCATTTTATCTAAAAATGGGATGAACTAAATTACCTGAAAGACACAATGGAATTATAGGACCTCCAGAAGAGGTTCTTAATATATATATATATAAAGTCTTCATAACTAGGAATGAGTTTCTTAATGTATGGGGAGAATTATTTTCTGAAAATCACAATCTTCTCATCTAGAACCCAAACTTCTAGTAATGGCAGTACTAAGCACCCTGAGGGTGAGGAGTGGTGGTAGAAAGCAGACTATGCTCTATTAATTTATGATTGTCTCTCAATATACAGCACTGGTCCTTATAAGTCACATTCTAGAAAAATACCTGAAAATACATGCCAAGAGAAAATTATGACTATTTTCTAAGACACACTATTTTCTGTCCAAGATACCATAAAGAAAGATCCCTGGAAAGAGTTACGGTTCGGATCTTAAAGGTCCTGCACTAAAGGCTCGCTTGCCAGTCTGTGGCACCATTGGGAGGTAATAGAACTACAGAAAGTGAGACTCAGTGGAGGAAATTAGATCACTGGGGAATGTCCTTAAAGGATATATTAAGACCAAGGTTCCTTCCTTTCTTTGCTTCTCAGATGCCATGCATGAGCTGAGCATCTTCCTCTACCCATGAGCTAGCTCTTTGTCACAATACATTGTTTTCATCATAGTCCCATGGAAATGCCAATGTTTTCACTTACCCTTTTTTTTTTTTAATGTTTCAAGACTTATACTAAATAGAACCCATCTTATCATAGTTAGGCACAGGTTATCAACTTGACTGTTGAGGGTTTGAACTTTAGGCACAATTGTAGATAATTAATGGTTGAGTAAAGCCCAGAGCAAACCTGCAGGAGCTTGTCTAGCTATGGGGAAGGCTCAGTCCATGGTGGGTGGGTGGGACTAGGCTCTGAACAGGTGAATAAAATATTGAGAGCTGGTTGAGGAAGTTGGCTTCCTTTTGTACATTTGGCCAGACATGCTGGTCTGGCAAGTAAGGATCGTCCTTCTCTCAGCTGTTGTGGAGAGATGGTGTGGCCAGTTCCCTCCACCCTGGTGTTGGTGCGTGCTCTCCTGTCAAGGTGGACTGAGAACTGTAACCAGTAGTCAATTGTGAAAGAAAATAAACCCCCTTGTTCTCTTAAGCCATTTGATGGTGATTTATCAGCAATCATGCAAACTGACTGCAATACATCTTTTCCTAAATTATAACGGATTCTTTAATCCCATTTGTAGCTTTTGCTGTTAGCATATGCATTTCTACACTGCAAACTGGGAAGAAAAAAGCTCTGATACATGTCAAAGAATATCCTTTACCTTATATCCAACACATATTTTGGAATATATAGCCTTCAATAAAAATCTGTTTTTCAATGAAATATCTGGCTTTTTTTTTTTTTTTCTTGCTCTAGGACTATTCCAGACATTCTAGTATCTTGAATACTGTGCTCCAGGGAATTTTTTTTTTATCATCACATCTCATAATGACATCATTATTATATAGACCTATAGGATTAATCTACTTACTTCAAAATCTGTATCTTCCAAACTATACAAACTTCCAACTAAATCAATTCTAAATGTCAACTAGAAGTACTGCTTGAGTGACCATATATTTGTTGGGATACCTATTCTAACAAAAGGATGAAAAAGACTCTGATACTGTTCCTTATGCCATATACTGTTGACAATCGGATTTATCTTCCCTCATCTACTGTAACAACCCCACCAATGACAATCGGAAAGCTTACACATATATATATAAAATCATAAATTCATGATTTCCATCATTACCATGTAGTTTGGCTTCCTAAGCAATATTTTCAAAAATTAGAGATTAATTAATTAGGGATTAGTTATCTCAGTTGAAGTGTCCATCTCCTTTGCTCATCTTACCTCCATTTTCTTAGCTGCCATGAGATACATTAAAGAAATAAGAAATAAGCATTGGCCCAATCTAGATTATTTAATCCTGAAAACAATTTGATTTAATACATTCCTTATCTAAATTCAGTAAGAATACTTCAAAAGTTTCTTCCAATACACATGATTATGGCATTTGGGATTAAGCAAATCTTTCTACTGCTTTGAAGTGATCCTCCATTAGTATTTAAGTAAAGAATGTTGCTGAAACTTGCAGAATACTTTTCTAGTCTCTACTGAGATAATTATGTCACATTAAAGGTTAATAAAGGTCACATGTATTTTCAATCTGCCATTAGAATAAGAAGCAAATTAAAACTAAACATTCCATCTCTATTATCTACTTTTGGCTCCCATAATTTCTGCTTTATAAACAATGCTGCTATACTGTTTTTATTTACAGGAGCTTACAGTTGCTACAATTAAGCACTGAAAATTAAGCACTTAGCTTTCCAAAATACCCTTTATGTTTTGCTAATATGTTTTGACCTACTGTCTATCTTACTAAGTAAAATGAAGGGACACAACTTTTTTTTTATTGCTTATATATGCTGCTATAATTGAATTTACCATCTTACTCTCAACATTTTAGAATCATTCTTTTATGGTATGTGTGATTTTCAGACGAGTTGAGCATTACTTTGTGTTTTTCCATAAAACTTCTAACAATATTCAGTTAAACTTGTTTATGGTTATTGACATGGTAGATAGTTTTATTTCTGTCCTTTTTTTATTTTATAGTTTTTAGAAATGCCATTCTCCATGAACACTAGTTTCTGTTTTTGCTTAAAAGTAATTATCTTGATAAATAGAAAGTTTTTTCTTATAGAGGTAACCAAAGTAATTAAGTCTTACATTCCTCAATATGTCATCCTGCACATGGCTATTGCATTCTTCTTCATAAAAATGCTACATTATGCTAGTTCTATATATCCATATTTCTTAGGAGGTTCACTGGAGGATAAAGTCCACAGCTCTTTACATTTTGGCCCCAACCTTCCAACTTTTCCAGTGAAATACTACTTGAACTTCACAGCCAAATTTCCCTGCTCACTCAGCTATAGAAACCACTGTTTAATCTAATGTAAGTAAATGTTCTTGCCTTTATCTGCCTCTCCCAAAGTTTCTCTTGTGCCACAGTCCTGTATGCCTTTTTAGGCTTGCTTATGAAATTCTTTCTATCTAGGTAGCAAACTTCGATAGGCAGGATGTGCATTTCTTGCACACCTACCCATACCCACAGGTTCTCACTCGATGACCGCCATGAGCTTATGGGTCCGTTCTTGCTGAGCCGCACGTGATAGAATTGTGATTAACACAGAGAAGAGAAAGTTATGTTCAGATTCATAAGGCAGTAATACTTTACAATGCACTGAGTCCCCCTATAAGCTTTCTGGCAGAGCAAATTTTCAATAAGAAGGTAAATGGTCACATTTCTGGAAGGAGAGGTCATTTTATAACTAAATACACTGTGGCCACCTTGAAATATTCAATTCTGGATAACTAGTCTTTGAACTTGCAGAGGCTGATAGGGACTGAAGAACTAACTAGAGGAGTTAAGCAGTGAGAGTTACATTTATGGCTACATAACCTTTGGAGCCTGTGATTCTATTTCAATGTTCTTTTTACATCTCATGACTTAGAAAACAAAAATTGTAAACTGTAAAACATAAACTTTTGTGGCCTTTGTGTTTGATCATTTGACTACTGAAGAGTTTAGAAGAGTGCCTGGCCTACACTGACACCTAAAAACTGTAGCTTTAATTTCTAAAAACAAAATGTTTATTGACACAGTTGCAGGAATTTCACTTACTGATGAAAAGAATTATGTTCATTGCCTGCATCAGAAGATGTGAACTCCATTTGATTAAGACTCACCTTTTAAAAATCAAGTCCATTTGTGGGTACACATTACAGTTCATACAAATAGCTAAGTATTTTCTCACATCTTTTTTGGAAGAGGGGTCCAGAATAAATCTGTGATCCTTCTGTTGTACTAATCTGAATTATAATGACTAAGACTAAGACAATGTCTTCAACTCTAATCTCAGCACTCATGATTTTTTCCATGGTAATCTTATAGACTTCTCTCATGGTCTTATACAACTTAAAGCATTTAGAAATGGAAAAAAGTTATCTGGTTCTGTCAGTGTAATCTCTAAGTAAGTGTTGTGGCATCTCTACTGTCTATCAATCATTGTACTAAGTACAAAGGAAACAAATGATAAAAATGGAGCAAAATGTATACCTTCTTTTCAAAGGGGGGAGTAAGATAAAATGAAAGGCATTCCCAAAATGAAATAGGTTTCTCACTTTTTTCAAGAGTCTTAGGTTTTTCATATCCAAGATTATCTTCACATGAAAGGATTATAATGCTTCAAGGCTTCTCGTCAGTGACACATGTCAGTTATTCAATACATATAAAAAAGGAACCTTAACATAGCTTTTCTGTGTGAACTGGAATGAGATTTTCTCTGTATTTAATAGTTTCATGGTGTTGTCACAGCAAATTAACACAATTCTCTGATGGCTTAAAATAAATATTCTTCCCAGTTATAGACACCAGAAATCTGTAGTCAAGATGCTGGTAAGGCGCTGTTCTTCCAATGGCTCCTGAGGGTGAATCCCTTGCCTCTTCCAGATTCTAGTTCTTTACAGTCCTTTGCTTAGACTCGTCACCCCAGCCCCAACCTTCGTAGTCACATCATTTTCTCTGTTCCCATGAACTTTTCTCTTCTTGCGAGTATCAGAAAGGTCATGACTGGAAGTTCTGGTGGATATAAATTTTGAGGTAACTAACTCACTACAGTTTTATGATCCTTCTCACCCTACACAGATCCATAGGCAGAAAGAAATAATCCACCTGTACATATGTGTGCACATCCCTTAAGATTGCAAAATAAATGAATTCAATACTTTGTTCATTAGAAGTATTTAAGAAAATAGCTATCTGTATCAACAGTGAAATCAGGAGTTTTTGTGTCTCTTTTTCAGGTGAAAATATTTTTAAAATTACCGTCATTATTTGCATGACTGTCTCAAAATGATTTTACAGACTTTACAGAGCTAGTCCTCCTTCAGAAGCTTCCTTCTTCATGTAGACTACTGGCTAAATATAGTATGGGAGCCACATAAGACATCAGGAGGTAATTTGTATCGAAAAGGAAAATGCTAATTAGTATGATAGTATTGTCCAATGTGATGACCACTTTGGAAATTTGACACTAGTGGCATGTACCCTTGCAGAAAGATTAATTCCCAAAGACTCAACCTTTTATTGATGAAGTATTTTTAAAAGCATGATATATCACAAGTTTTACAACTGCCAAAAGAGACTCCAAAAAATGTGAGTAGTATTGTTTGACACAGGTACACTCATTATGGAACTATTTTTGAACATTATGAACTATTTTTAATGAGTAAAATCAATTCATTGGAGTATCATCTAATGTTAACAAAAAGAAATAGAAACTACCACTGTCATGGAATGTGGCAAACAGTTTTGAGATACTTTTGGTTTTATATGTGTGTGTATGTGTGTGGGTATCTCAGTTTTTAGTGTATTTTTCTTATTTTGAATTATAGTCCAAAAATGTTGATGCCTCACCTCTTGTAAAGTGATGTTGCAGTTTCTCTGCATTGCTGCAATAAATGCACAACCAAGTAATTATGGGGAAGAGGGGGTTTTATTCTGGCTTATGGTTGTATGGTTACAGTTCTCAATTCAGCTTAACAAAAAGTCCACATCAGTATGAGAGGCCAAGGGTACTGGCCACACCACATCCAAAGGATGCTGAGAGAGGGGCAAATTCTCCTTGCCATACAGAATGTCTATCTAAGCATGTTTAAGAATTCCAAATTAACCAGTTCTCTCCACTTCATTCATCTGCCTACCATAAGCTGGGCCCTCCCCATCAATCACACAATCTCCTGTAGGCCTAATTAAGGCTCAACTCGATTACTAATTCTTCACAAATGTGCTGAAAGCTGTAGATTTAAATTGCCAAACTGAAACCAGTAGTGACACAAATTTCGACATTGTTCTTAAAGTTTATATAGTTTAGCCTTGAACGGGATACAATTTTTGCTGCTGGTTATTTTTCCAGTATGTGGGAATGATTCACTATAGGGTAGTTGTTGCAGTCCGCCTGCATGGTTGCTGATAAATGACCATCACATAGCTTAAGGGAACAAGGAGTTTACTTCCTTACGATAGTGCAGTTACAGTTCTCAGTCTAGCTTGATGGGAGAGCACACACCAATACCAGGACTGAGGGAACTGGCCACCATCACCACATAATGGCTGAGAGATGGACAATCCTTACTTGTCAGACAAGCATGTCTGGCCAAGTGAACAGAAGGATGCCAACTCTCTCAACCAGCTCTTCGTGATTTATTCCAGAACCTAGTCCCACCCACCATGGCTGGGCCTTCCCAATCAACTAGCAATCTCTTGCAGGTTTGCTCTGGACTTAACCACTAATTCTCTACAAAGCCTGAACCTTAAACCATCAAGTTGACACCTGTAACTAACTATGACACTTTACCATCTTCACGGATAGGAAAAAAACCTTAAGTACTCATTTACTGAAATATAGGCAATTATGATGGCAATATGATGTACGATTTAACTCTATACTGCTATAAAAATAAAGATAAGCTGGTTATAATGGCTCACATCTCTGACCCCAGCAATCAAGAAGCTGAAGCAATAGTGCCCAGATTATAGAGTGAATTCCAGGTCAACCTAGGTTAGAATGAGACTGTCTCAAAACAACCTAAATACACACACACACACACACACACACACACACAATCTCTGTACTATTAGAAAGAGAGAGAAAAGGAAAAAATGATCAAATTAAAAAAGAATAAGGCTTCAAATCTAAGGCACTAAAACTGATGGAGGGGCATGAGACTTTCAGGAAGTGAATTACTGTGTAATCACAGTCTGCTTCAATTTTTTGAGCTCATGTCTTGCCACGGTCAATGGGAAAACAGCTGACAGAAGATGAAAGGCCTTCTTCCAACTAGTATGGAACGTTTGCAGTTGACTACCTTTCATACCCAGGATAAAAACACCAAGAAAGTGATAAAGTGGAAGGCACTGCCAAAACAACAAACCAGTTCCTCCAGTGTGTGGAGATAAGCTGTACTGGGAAGGGAGAAAAGAGGCTCTAAGCAATACCCACGCTGATTTCACCCATTCTCTGGCACCTACCAAGGGGGAGGGAGGTAGTGGTGAAGGGCACTACTGGAGCACGAAGGAACCATCAAGAAGGAATGGACAGCTGACACTACAGAATGCTGTAAAGATGATGAGAAGACTTACGGAAGACAGAACTGCCACTTAGGAAGACCTAGAGAATCCACATCAGCTGTAAGATAAAGGGTGACTCAAGTCTCACAGCCTCCAGTCAGACAGGCGGCTCCTCTATTTGCAAACTTCAATCTACAACTGTAAACACTTTCACAGATACGAAGCAAACTAAAATCACAGAGGTGGGCTCCCTGTCATCAACGGATGAAATGAGCCAGCCCTTCTGTGGTATGTCATTCCAGATTTATGCACAAAAGTCTTAAAAAACATAATTTCAGAGCAAAAACATAAAAAAAACTTTTTATTGTATATTCCTCAATGGTTTCTAGCAAAAAAGTCCACATATACACCTGGTTTACATTTTATTTTATTGTGGTACGGGACTGAATCTAGGTTCATATGCATGCTAGACAAACACTCTACCACTGAGCAATGTCAGTCTTCTTTATATTTTCTATTTTGAGACAGGGTCTCATTTTATAGCTCAGGAAGCCCTTGAACTTCTGAATGGTAGCAGTTTTAATTACCTAAATTAGTGATATAGACTATCCCAAATCCTATACTTCTCTTAAAAGAAAATGTGCTCTAAAGACACCCTTGTCTTTAACTTAAAATTAAAAACCACTTAAGCAACCTAATAGAAGTACATTTAAAACCTCTCAGAAAATATCTTTTATCCCACTTTTACCATATTCAGGAATCTTTACTAACTTAATATGTAAAAGTACTATTACAAACTTAGGTGACAGAGTCTTATATAGAAATATAGAAAAGTTCTCTGCTAATTTCCTCAGATATTATATTACATAATATTCAAAGAACTAAAAATGATATAAGGAAGCTATGTATTTTTTAATATTTATTTAATGCAAGAGAGAGCAAAAGATGAGCAAGTTCATGCTTCCTATGGCATGTATGTGGTGGTCAGAAAATAACTTTGACAAGTCAGTTTCTTTCCTTCCATCACATTGAGTGGAAGAAACAAACTTTCAGGTTTGTTTAGGTTTGCAAGGAAGCACCTTTACCTGCTGAGTCATCTTGCAGGTCCCTAAGCTAGATATTAAAAGTGCAAATGAATATTTCCCAAATTAAACAAGCTAGTAAGACACGAAACACAAAACACTAAGTCATCAAATATGACAGCAATGAACTAATCCAGACAGATCTAGCCAGGTGATTTCTCTTACTACAGAAAATGTGGTTATTCTGCTAGGATATGTTTGGTAATTTTCAAAATTAGTGCTATTTCCATAGGGTTCATGTTGTAATGTCCTAAGCCTTGCCATTAAATAAACAACTACAAGTATGCATCAAAGAGGTCTTTAGAATTTTAATTGGTGGACATCCTCTCTCCCAGTTAATTCTTCAAAGAAGCAAAGCCTCTCACATGAGCTTTCCATGGTCTAAACGGAAATAACCATCATAGGCTATCAACCATCACCACATACCTAAATTTCAGCAACCCTCCCTTTCTTCTCTGTCTCCCCACCCCACCTTTGTCTCTTTTCTTCTTGAAGGTCTTACAATATAGTGTAGGCTAGCCTTGAACCTTTGATCCTGCCTCAGCCTCCCAAGTGCTAGGATTATAGACCTATGCAACCAGGAGTATTGACTCCAGTATCTGAATTTTAAAAGATTTAAAAGAAAAAGGTTTGTTCCATCCTAAGTTTCTCTTTCTTATGCTTGGGCTAACCTTGAATCCTCCATCTTTTGCCTCAGCCTTATGGACACATAAGGCTTTATACCAGTTTTCGTCAAACTCATAAACTCATAAGCTTAGTAGTCCTTACTACTTATAAATGCTTCTACATAAATAAATTTATGCTTAACTGCAAGCAATTTTAAGGGATAACTATAGTATGTATTTAATACAGGCTTCTAAGAGCAAATAAGATTGTAAACCAGCAATTTAAAATCTTCTACACTTATATACACAGAATTTTTTTTAATCTTTCTCTGACAAATCTTCAGTAATAATCTACTCTTTCCTTACTAAATTCAACTAGAGAAAAATTATGTACTTTAAAGATTATCATTTTCTATATACTTACTCAATTACAACGGATGTACTTTTGGAATGATTCTCAGTGTTCAAGTACTAGAAGTGATGTCTTTTTCTATGCAGCTAATGATACCTTTCAAGTACAGAGCACGCTTGCTCCCCTACTTTAATTTATACCACTTAGAGGAATTTATTTGCTTTTGTGCATCAAGTTACATTTTCATTTCTATCAATCATAACTGCAATTTTCACTATTTTGATAAGACCATGTCATAACTTGCAAGAAGAGACAAGTTGATAATCATTTTGAGAAACCATTACAATTTAGACTCAGACTTTTGAAATAAAAGCTTCATCTGTTTATTCATTTCAGAGGGCCAAGAAATGACCAACCACAGAGGGATGATCTCCACAGAACTGGGCTCCCCCATAGCACTTTTTGGGTTTCACAATGACACCAATTGCTTCACAAGCTTTCCCTCTTTATCCATGCATTACAAAAAGAATATCCCCAATACACGGACGTGATACAAAGCACAAATTATATGTGGTCTCAAGTCTTGCAAGACAATTCTCCTCAATTTTAAGTTAAAAAAACTAAGCTCTGAAGGAGAAGTAAAGCTCCCTAATATCCTAATATCGCACAGCCATGAGAAGCACAAAAAAATGAAGGTCTATCTAGCCTCACATCCATTCTACCTTCTTGTATTGTCAGTTATCCTGAGCATTCAAACTCTAGAGCTATTTCTACAAAACATCAACTCTCCCCCAAAACAGCAGAATATCATATACAAAGCATGCCAAGGAAAGAATCCAAGTAATAAACATATATTGAAATATGTGCAAATATGTTAACCTAATAGTAATTTACATATTACATCAATATATTTCTTTATACTACTATAAAAACTGAGGCTAATGTATGAAATATGCTGACTACTTTTTAATGAGAAAATCAAACTTTTACAGTATCTACTTGTGAAATGATTAAGACCCAAATAAGTGATTTATTCAAATTAATACCAGAATAGTTTTTTTAAAAAACACCAGTGGCCACACACACACACACCCTGTTTTCATATACAATATGCTATTTTCATAATTTTACAATGAATTTAAACACAATGCTAACTAGGTAGTAAAGAACAGAACTTAGAAGCAATTCAGTTAACATCACGTTCTAGACTATGTGTTTTGTTAGGGTGATAAAAAGACCACGGGAGCTGGAAAGTAGTCTCTCAGGACTTGATCGTTCTGTGCATACAATGCTAATACAACTAAAAGGACAACTTGAAAGCTAAAAAAATGGATTTATATATATTTAATCACTCATCCACTTGTCTCCTCATCTTAACTTACTAAGCACCTGCCATGTGGCAGAAATTAAAAGAGCTTCCAACAATGCTCTACGCACATTTATTCTTACACATCCCCCGAACTCTGCATGTTCACCTGACAGGTAAGAAAATGAAGTTTAGAAATGTAAGTAGGTAAAGTAGAGATCATTACCTAATGGTAGAAGGATATTCACCTGCTAATTGTTTAAAAACACATATGTTCAGATATGCAAAAAGACCCTACAAGGACATAGACTGGACCATGTTCAGCGGCTGGCTACTTCTTATGCTTCTGTGTACTGTGACAGAGTACCACTATCAGCTATCAGAACACATCATGAAAACCTTTGGTTCAACATAATCAAGTTATTGCAAGTGTTTTTCACATTCCAAACTGAGTCTCACTCTGTCACACCCAAAGAATTTTTCAATTGTACCTACTAGGATACAATGTAGTTGTTAAGGCCGTAACTCTGAGATCAAAATTACCAGCAATACTTTTAGTAAGTTCTATCTTACCAAGTCTGATTAGCAATTTTAAGAAATGAAATAAAGTCCAGAATGAAAAAAAAAAGTCAAAAACAACATGCAGAGTGAACACAATTTTGGAAAGTATTTTGGCGAAAAGATTTAATCTATTAACACCTTGCAATTATAACCACTGTATGACAACACTGCCCTTCTTGCTGCTCCTTGAATGTACTTGGGACACTCTCAACATGATGGGCTCGGTGCTGGTTAGGATGCCACCACCAAGACCCTCCCATTTCTCATGCCCTTCCATCTCTCATTCCCACCTCCAAGACTCCTCCTCCGAGAAAGCCAAATGACTAACTTCCTTACTGCTGTGCTGGGAGGACACCTGCTCAATTACTTTACAAACTTCAAGTCCTTTGCCACATTCCTGATCCCACTCCTCCTAGAATTCTAGCTTTCTTCATTTCCATCATACTTAATCAAATTGTTTTAATCTTTAATAAGGTTCTGTACTAGAAACTAAGATAGAAGTATAAAAAGGTGATATTTAACCACTTTTGTTCCATAAAACTGCAATACAGCATGCATAAGACCTCCTCTAAGTCAAGACATAGTCCCTGCACTATTCTTCAGAAGTCAGTAACAAAATATGTATGTTGGCAGAAAACATAAGTAGTGCTTCAGGATGTGGGCCCAGTGCCAGTTGTGGAAGTACATGCTGCCAAGCTAGCACAGAGACAGGTACATCATGAGTTCTAGGTCTGCCAGGGCTATTTGAGACCGTGTCTCCAAAAATAGAAAAAAAAGGGGGGAGGGTAAATCCCTGATTCCTAAGCATTCCTTTAAAATAGCTCTCTTTATGTATACAGAAACACACTTTCAAGCTGATACTAAGAGAAAGATACTTTCTGAAAGTGTAGAGTCATTATAGAATCCTGGGCTACTTGACACCTTGCTGGACTGTGGCCAGAACTAAAAATGTCCAAATTTCTTCCCTCAAGATAACTCTAAAATCATAATATTTTCATTATGTTCAAATCTGTTTTTAGGCAGAGACAAGAGTTCAAAGCTGTCTGATATTTTATTTTAGACACATTCGTGATACATACTACATCACTCTATCACGTTTAGTATGCTTTACCTAGAAAACTGCTTGTGAAAATGCATGAGAGCATCTTTATGATCTCATATAATTTTAGTCACTTTCAGGTAAACAGAAAGAGAGGTAGGTCCATTAATATGTCATTTGTCAAATAAGAAAGTTAAGCTCACAGTAAGGGCATTATTCTGACACCTGAAGTGAACAGTTAAAAACTTGTTAAAGGGAGAAATGGCTCAGGAGTTAGCAGAAAGTCCTGAGTTGGATCCCAGGTTCCACTTAAAATATCCCAGGCCTGCATTTCTGGCCCTAGTGGGTGGAGCCTGGGAAATCCCAGAGCAAAGCAAAAGGGGGAAGAAGCAATGCAGGATGATGCCTGAAGTCACCATTGGTCCTTCACAGGGACACAGTGTACTCTGATAAACACACACACACACACACACACACACACACACGCGCACGCAAAACCCTAACAATAATGAAATTAAAAAAAAAAAAAACACTTATCAAGGGTCAATTTTTACAAGTAATTTCACCAAATAGGACATATGTACTAAGGTCTCAAAAGCACCTCAAATGGAATTTTACCAAAGAAACAAACTGCAGGCAGGCAAATCCAGCAGTCAGTCACACTGCACTCAAACTGGGACGCAGCCTATTCCACCCCACTCATTTTTCTCATTCTTCCCCTCCTCTCAGCCTTGATCTGCTGTCTTGCTTTCGAATGGCACTATTTACTTCCCACGGTCAGCACTCCCAGTGGCTGCTCCACGATCTGCGTAACCCAGCACAGCAGCTACTTGTCACATGTGGCTGGCTACTGAGCCTGGAAATGGAGCTGCCCTGATGAATACAAGCCTTACAATTTCAATGAATTGAAACACACAACTTGATAAACCTAACTCCTGCCATTACTACTGCATGTGACCCACTCAGGACTCTTACGTCCTTTCCACCTCCTGAAGTAAGACACTAATGCTACAGTCACTCAGAAATGGAAAGGGCTCTGGTTCCTTTTCCCCCCAGGATTAAAAATTCATTTGATTCCTAAACACATTTTTCTAAAATTTCTTTTCTAAATGCAACTATTTTCTAAAATACAACTATCAAAGGTCTTGGCCCAGAGGGATAATCTTAAGGAACAAATGGAAAAAGGTTACTGGCCATTTGCCACAAGCCTAGTTTTTTTAATTTACATTTTGCGTCTGTGTGTGTGTGCATGTGTGTGTGTGTGTCTGTCAGTGGGCACTGTGTATGCTTGTAGAGGTTCAAGGATGACTTTGAGAACCATCCTGGATTGCTCTGCTTTTTTGACTTTGCTCTGTGGTTTCCCAAGCTCCACCCTCCGCAGCCAAATGTGCAAGCAGCCACCATTTCCACCTAGCATTTTTACATGGGATCCGGGATTCAAACTCAGGTCCTTCTGCATTTGTGGCAGAGTTTTAACTCTTGAACCATCTCTCTAGTCCAGCCTAGCTTTCTTTAGCTGAATACTATTAAATTTTTTTCTTAGCTAGATTCTTGGTTCTTTTGAATTGCTCTTTTCTATTATATTCGATGATAATGTCTACAAACTCAAGGAACATTTAAAATCCAGTGTGATGTGCACTTTATCCTACATAACAATAGAATCACGGAGCCAGAGAAGTCATAGAACTCTAGACATAATATAACATAAAGTTTCATTGCAATAGAACTTTATCTCAGTGTTTATACGGACAAACCAAGACCCAATATCCACGACGTTCACACATCTCCTCCAGAGTGGTACTGCTTTCCTCTTCCCTCTTGAATGAGGTCGTGTAAATGCTGAGAATCCACCAGCGACCATGAGCTTTTTGAATCTTGATAAGTTAATACTGAACTTGATGGAAGCTGGCCAAAGAGTGTCCCAGCTTCTGTAGCACCGGTTCTGAGATTTAGCCATGTCAGCAAAGAAGATAGCAAAACATCTTAAAAATTCCACAGGTACTCAATTATCTAAAAGATTTATTATGTTACTGAAAGCCATAGCCTTCTTTCTTCATTCTATTCAGTACTAAAAAGTACCTCTCCAATTTTAACCCTTTAAGGTAACATCCAAGCTCATTATTCTCCAATAAGTTGGAAATTCTCCACTGAGAAATATTTTGTTTCTTACAGACTCTACAGCAAGCGCAGATGGAGTAGTCCAGAGAGGAGGTTATTTGGAAGATCACACCACTCTCTCAGTAGCGGCATCTACAAATCCACTTCTGCTCAATTACAAGACATCTTCATTCCCTGAATGAATTACACATTTCTTGGAGCATGATGTGCATCTCAATTATCCTTTTCTCTTTCAAAGCAAGTACATGCAGGCGTGCAAGTATCAGGATGGAAAAGTAATACTGAGAATGCCGAGTAAGTTCCTGAAGCCTAGACTACAGAGCGTTTCACTCTATGGAATCCAAGGTGAATTAATGAGAAACAATGCTTTGAAAAGCCAAAATTTATAATCACTTTCCTGTTGGATGAAACCAAACAGCAATAGTCTAGGCCAGAAAATCTGTGACCAAATTAATGCTTTCTCTTCAGAGGTAAGAGGGTGGATGGCATAGTCCTACTAGGTGCTAACACCTTAGTGGTTTTCTTTTTCTTTTTTTAATTAAAAAAAAGGAATTATATAATTAAATAATGCGTACAGGTAGAGGAAGTTAGAGAAATATCCTTTTTTTTAAATTTTTATTTATTCAATTGTGCGTGTGTGCGTATGTATGTGTGTGCGCGCGCGTGTGTCTGTGTATGTGTAGAACCACGGACGAATTCGGGAACCACCATGGACGCCTCCACTTCCTCCGCCGGGACTCACAGGCTCCGCCCTACCAGGACCAGAAACGCAGGCCGCCCCCGCTTCTGCCCGGAGTCTATACGTGGGATATGAGATCCGAACTCAGGACCTTCCGCCTGCAAGGCGGAGGCTTAACCCCTGCGCCACCTCTCCAGCCCAGAAATGTCCTTTTTGAAAGCAAGGTAGAGCATGCAAAGAATTACGGAATTAGCAGATTCAATGTGCTTACCTTACAAACTTAAAAATTTTTGGTTAGATAATTTAACCCAAAGTTACTGTAACTTCATTGTAGTAAATGGAAGAGATGAAACTTGCATGCAATGTTCTAATATCTATCTTTCACTCTTGTCAAGGGGCATAACAAAAGATTAACAAATACCTTACATTGTTCTTTTTAAATATTTTATTTATTTCATTTGAGATATTAAGAGAAGGGAACAAGGTAAGGAAGAAGGAGAAAGGGGGAGGGAGTGAGAGAGAGAATATTATGGCACACAGATGGAGGCCAAAGGACAACTTTAGGAAGTCAGCTCTCTCCTACATGTGGGCTTCCAGATGGAACTCAGGTCCCCAGGTTTGGGAGCAGGAGCCTGACCCAGTGAATTATTTCAATGGCCCCTTTAATTGTTCTTTATTCTTGTATATACATTTATTCTGAATCTCTAAAGGAAGACTAACCAAAGGACAATTAACATAAACAAGCTAGAGAGAGAGAGAAACACAAGTTCAGGATAAATACCCCACGTGTAGATGCCGGGCGGAATGGGGCGGGGGCAGCCTGCGTTTCTGATCCTGGTAGGGCGGAACCTGTGAATCCCGGGGCAGAGTAATCAAAGAGGAGGTGGAGGCGTCCATGGTGGTTCCCGAATTTGTCCGTGGTTCTACACACACATATACATACACACACGTGCATACACACATAATTGAATAAATAATAAATAATAAAAGAAATTACTTGAGCTCAAATCTAGAACGAATAAAAAAGTAAATCTAGAACCAGTAAAAAAGACAGGTATGGTAGAATGTTCTTGTAATAGCAGTGATATGGAGATGGAGACAGGCAGACCCTGGGGATTCTCTGGTCAGTCAGTCTAGCCTACTTGGTAATTTCCAGGTTAGTAAAGACTTTATCTCAAAATAAATGGTCAGTACCAGCACCACTAAGGTTGTTCTACAGTCTCCACACACGTGTACACATGTGCATGCACAAAGCAAGCACATATACACACAACAAAAAATATTCAATTGTTTATAATCAACAAATATAATGTTAGACATTTTTGTCTTAACAAAAAATGAAGTATATCACGGAGCATCTAAAGGTTGAATTATTATAAAGGTCTTTCAAAACCATGATATATAGTTAAGAAAATGTTTACAGTAACTGCCAATGACATATCTTCTCCAAGGCTTTTTATAGTCAGGCACACCATTGAACAAGAATACATTCCAGGAAACAAAGGGCTTTCTCTGTCTCTATCTCTGTCTGTCTGTCTCTCTTTGTCTCTTCACCTCTCTTTCTCTCTTTCTCCCTCCCTCCTCTTTTCAGTGACATACAGAAAAGAAGGCCAATAACATACAGGCATATGACATAAAAAGTTATGCTAATGATCTTTATACATAAGAAATCTCAAATACATTCATATCAAAAGAAACAAATTAAACAAGACACAATTTTTTTTTGCCTACCATAGTGATAAATACCCAATTCTACACTGCTAAGGCCAGAGGAAAACTCTCTGTTGGCACAAACCTCTGCATAGAAGTATTTCATAAAATCCAGCAACATGTACGAAGTTCTATATACTGTTCATTTCCTTTCTGTCCCTGTCAACTTCTCTACAGAAATTTATCTCAAAGGTACAGTATCAAACTACACAATTGTTTGCAGAACTACGTCCAACAGCAGAAGAATAGAAACAACAGTGACCTAGCAATAAGTAGTTTAGAGTACTTGCCTCCAAGCTCCAACTGAGCTCCACCCTAGAACCCCTGCAAAAAAACCAGGCATGGGACTGGGAGAGACAGTTCAGGGGTTAAATAAAATCTTTGCCTTGCAAGCAACAGGACCTGAGTTCACATCCCTGAAGTCCCATGTAAAAATGCCAGGCAAATGCAGCAGTCAATTTGCACTTACAGCCCTAGAAGGTGGAGCCTGGGAACCCCCAAAACAAGCTGGCTGGTCAGACTAGCCTGAATGCAGACTCTGGATTTAATTAGAGCTCCAGACTCACAATAGTAAGGTAGAAGAATGATCCAGCCAGGACGATTCCCAATATCATCCTGAAGCCTCCACAGGCAGGAGTGAAATTTCAAGTGCACTTGTGTACATGTGCAAATATACACGCATCTGAAAAACAAACGAAACAAACAAGCCAGCCATGGTGGTAGCACTTGCAATCCAGTACTGAGGAAGCAGAGGAAAGAGAGCCCCTGAATCTTCTTAGTCAGCCAGCCTAGCCACATCTGTGAATTTTCAAAAAAGGGTGGACAGTGCTACACTTGTCCTCTGCCTCTGCACAAGCAAGTGCACAGATACACAAGCGCAGATGTGCCAAAGAAATATGAGCTATTTCCATCCCCACACCTGAAGGATAAATTTTTAAGTTGAAAAAAAAAAGGTACAAAAAGTGTGAAAAATATGTACAGCTTAACCAAGGAAGAGGGAGAAACATGTACATATGCAAATAGCTCATCTATATTCATATTTTTGGAAGGAATGTTCATAAAATTAAAGCTGAATTATAATGTCTTCTTACATTACAAGGAAGATTAAAAGAGAAGAAGAGACAGTCAGAAAACAGAATTATCCAAATAAAATTTGCTTGGCTTTGGAGACCTTAATTTTTACATGATTAGGTAAATATTGAATTTTTGAAAACTTAAAAATTGAAAGATACATGAAATAAGCAAAGTTAATGTATATTGAGGTAGGGTTAAAAACCACAAAATTATTATAATTTTTTAGTAAACACAAGGAATAGAGAAATATAATGACACAACACAACAAGAGGATACAATTAGTAATATCAAGAATGTGGGAAATTGTGCAGTATAATTCCTGAAAAATTACTAAGAAAAAGAGAGAAGATAGAATAAGAACTTCTATGTCTGAAGCTGGGTTGCAGCTCATGGTATGTGCTTACCATGCAATCCCTAGCATTCAAAATTGTTTGTGGAATACATAATACAGTAATATAGAATTGATATGGCGCCTGCTTTAATCAATTAGGTTTTTCTTAAACAATTGTGTATAATCACAATTAGGAAAATTCAAACATTAGGAAATATTTTAAACTGATGTGTGTAACCCACAATTTTAACTAGTATAAGGCCTGGATAATTTTGTTTGTTTTTTGAGACACGGGGGGACTGAACACAAAACACCACTGAACCACATTTTAACACTGTACTAGTTGATTGCAATGAGCAGCCAGGTACATAAGCTATGATGTGACACAAGTTACATCAAAAGGATAAACCATCTGCCTAGTTATGAGCCTAATTACATGCTACCAAAAGTGATTTTCTTAAAGATTGAAAACTGCATTTATTATTGGCATTAATGGCTGTGAATTCTGCTGTACTATTTTTAAGACAGTCACTGTTTAGTTAATTCTCTAATTTACTAGGCAAACTTTTCCTGTTATCTTGTTAAATATTGAAAAAAAAACAAATAACAATAGCAGACTTCTTAACTACGTCGGCACAGGACAATTAGGATTAGTAATAAAATGATCTGAAAATGAATTTACCAAGAAATTAACAAGGACGTATTTTCAACAAAGCAACTTGAGTGGAGAGTTAAAATAAAACCTCTCAACTGCAGAAGAGGCTACTTAAGACACACAGCACAACTTCAATCCAGAGTATTCTACTTTATATCACAATTTCAAAATTCTTACATAACCAATGTAGAAAGAATAAGTCTATGAAAGTTAAGCAGAAAAGAATTAGTTCCAATCTTCAATAAACCTATCCCCAACACAAAGATAAGTAGGAAAAGGCCACTTAACATATCTTAATCTATCAATTTGCAATATATGTAATTTTTATATCATTAGTTACTCATCCAGAAAGACTTTGAGATGAGGTGAATACAGTCACTTGCCTCCAGAAATATGAGTTCATGTTTCTTTTGAACCCCACTAAATTCAGTAAGTGCTATTTCTTTATGCTGAGGTACAGAGTGCTTCTCACTAAAGTTAAGAAAACTTGTAACCGCTTGGAGCCCATCATCTAAAGGAAAAATGACAGTGTAAGCTACATGGAAAGTCTGTGAAAGACACAGAGTTGAAGCCTGAGGGGAAGGCGGAAAAGGAGGAAGAGTTTTTGGGGACGTACAGGCAATTACTCATTAGACCACTGGGACAGTGAGCAAGAATGTTTCAACACTCTGAATTATCAGTCAGGTAAGCAACTCACATCAGTGATTTGATAGATATTTTATAAATATTTGCTAACTAGTATAAGATTATTAGACTTAGGTAAACACTGTGTTCAAATTGAATCTAGCTTGACTTGTACTTCTGGTTTATTAAACCCTTCCTAGGGCTCGATTTTCTAGCCCATTAATCTTTACAGGAATTCTCTAAAAATGCCTTGTAGTTTTCTTGTCCTCTATATTTGCCTATGAAGATATACACACAACATGGATTTTAATCAGACTTTAAATTTAGGTTCACATAAAAAAAAAAAAACCTTCCTTTATACTTTTAGCAGGATTGTAGATTTTCCAGGAAAAAAAAAGCATGAGTCATTTCAAAATAAATTTTCTCAACAAAGACTATCAGAACATTTGAGGAGAACATATCTGATGTAGCTTTCTTATTTCATGTCTCGAATTTTCATTGTCTTAAGATAATGCCCTTTGCACTTTTCAGTAGCTTAAAAATAATTTCTAGCAGACAACTCTTAATTCCATCCATTTTTTGATAAGGAAATGACTAGTAAAAATCCTTCAAGAAAGTAGAGTGGCCTCCAACAACAGAATTGTTTCCACACTTCTAGAAGGACCCACATTTTGTAATTTAAAAAAAAGCAGTACGAGATATACTATTGTCGTCTGTTCAGAAGTCATTAACTGTTGTATACTCACAAGAAATGTCAAAAGACATCCCACCACCTAATATTGCCATGTTTGCACACAATTTCAGTTTTCATAAGTACTCTGACATTGCATTTACTTTACTGTATTCTGAAATGGTCCAAGGGTCCTATATAGCCTTTAAATATGTCTTGCAGTTGCAACGAGACAAAAATACTTGGAATAATCACTGAGAATTTCTTTAAAGAAATTTGTTCAATTTACAGTTTCCTGCAACTTAATTATGATTCTTAAGCTGCAAGGAAAGTTTTTGCTCAAAGCTCATATTTGACTTTCTAAGAATCTACCACAATTAAAGCATTTTCAAATATTGTGTTACAAATAGCCCAGTTAAAACACTCATCACGTTTCCAGACATAGTTAAACCTTCTTGTTGTTGTTTTTACCTCAATTTAACCTTTAGCTCTGGTCACTTGGGTTGCACACTTAGGATGTGCTTTGGACAAAGACACGGGAAATTTCCTTAATAAGACGGAATGATGCTGGGCAGACTGTATACATAGGTATGCAAGACAGCTGGTCATTCTTAAGTCACAGGACAGACAGACATGCTTCGGTGGGTAAGATAGGATGCAAAAGTACTTGCAGGAGGCCTTGGGGTGCTAATGTCAGACAATCACACACTCCACCTTTTCAAATCCCATTCCCCCCAGAAAGCTCCAAGCCAGACTCCAGTTCCGGGTTCCCGACCAATCACAAGAAGCCACAACAGAAGGCTTTGCCAGCCCGGGCACGGTTTCAGTGATCCAGAGAGATTCACACGACCCCAGCACCTGTCGGCTTCCCAGCCTCCCCGAGCTGAGACCGTGGAAGCAAACACTAGGTCCCTTCGGGTTCGGGGAACTACACAGTCCGCACGCCCCAAAACTGAAACGCCGCGTTCTCCAGGGACCTCCGACGGTGACCTCCCACGTATCACTCCCCCGAGGCCGATTCTATTTGCAGGTCCCCAACACAGACGGTGGTTTCTCAGGCCTCGTGCACCGCGGGCCTCGGGAGCCCGGAGCCGGGGGGGGGGGCGGCGAAGGCGGCGCGAGGCTGCACGGCCCGCCCGCGGGGGAGCCGAGGCCAGGGGGGGCAGCATCGCGGCTCCTCTGCGAAGGCGCGGGGCGCTCGGGAACGCTCCCCGAGGATTTGTCGTTCCCCCACTCACTCACCAGGAGCAGCAGGGAGCGTACGAGGTCGGGGAAAGAGAGGAGAGCGGCGGGATTCATGGTAACGTTGGGGTCCACGGCGGGGACGGGAGGCGGCGGCTAGGACTGGGCTGGGCTAGGACAGGGCTGGGCTCCGGGAGCCGGCGGCGGCGGCACCTCGTCCTCTCGACCCGGAGCTCCAGCGGCGAACACCCCGGACAACTTCCAGAGAGGCCCTCGCAGCCCTCACTTCCGGGTCCCGCCCACCTCGGAGCACTTTGGGAAATGTAGTCCTGCACGGCCCTCGGTCGACCACGTCATCACAAAGCTAGAACTTCCTTTCCCAGTAGGCCTTGGGCCCAGGCCCGCTGAGCCCTCGGCGCGCGGGGCTCGGTGGGATTGTAAGGACGGACCTACTACCTTGGCTCTCCGCGGGATAGGAACTACAGTTCCCAGAAGGCTGTGCGGCCGAGTGCCTCTGGCGGCTTGCTTTCTATGTGAAGGCTCGCGGACTGCACCGCTCTGGGGTCTGAGCCTGCGGGCGTAGTGGCCTGGCCTGGCCTGGCGGGAGGGGCGGCCCCGCGGGGGTCGTGCCTCTTGGGGCCGCCCCCGGGACGTCAGTCCTGGAGGCGAGGGTGAGTAGGAAGGGGCCTGGCTGGGGAGGCTCGGATCGATTGGTGTGCACCGCCCCGGCCACTGACACGGACACTCTTGGCCCTCCTGGCCTGAGGTGTGGCCTGAGCCTCCATCACTGGCCTCCTGCCCGCTGCCTCTTCTTTCTGCGCTAATACCTCCTTATAAAGTGGGAGCCACCACTCGGGGGGCTTCAGTGGCTCATCCCGATCGCTTCCAAGGACTCCTATCAGGAGAAACAGATGAGAAGTGGGAAAGCATGTTGTAAATTGAAAACCTCAGTGCCACAGCGATTGCTTCTAACATATAGTTCTAGTCTTGCAGGATAATTGCGAGTTGCTTAGTTAAGCAGGTAAGGATCTTAACGTGGTCCCTGGTAGTTCTCCAGTATCTTCTGCCAACACTAATTAGGTCCACGTGCCTACAAAGTTAGCCACATAAACACTACTAAACAACCGGGAGGCACGCAACACTTTTCATGGGTCTCCAAACTCCCTGCTTTTGCTTCGGCTTTCCTGCTATCTAAAATAGTCTTATCTCTTTCTGGAATGTCATCTCGAAGTTCACCATTTCTAACATCTGTCACAGCTGACCAACCTTTTCATCCTAATTTACTCTTCCTTTTGTCTGTGACTTCAGCACCACCAGTGTTACATAGTAATAATGATTACGGCATTTATTATGCAGGGTTGTTTTATATAATTATTTAATGATGATGATTCTTTTGCATTTTCCTGCACTTGGACAAAGCGACTTTGACTTCTATCAAAGTGATTCAGTAGGGGCGCTGGAGAGAAGGCACAGTAGGTAACACAACTTTAGAAAGTCAATGTGATCTTCCACGCCTGTAACCCCAACCCTGTGGGCAGCAGAAACAGGAGATCTTCTGGAGCTAGCTAATCACCTGCCTCACTCCAAGTTTAGTGGCTCAAGGGAATAAAACAGAATGTGTTAGAAACCTTTATGCATTCATGTGCACATACATTATATACCCCACACACATTCACAAAGGAAACTTAAAAATATTTGTGTGGGGGGGAAGCACTTAGGAAAATACATTTGTGCTAAGAATAAATAAATACATTTTTTTTAAAAAAGAAGAACCTAGAAGAACAGCATTCCCAGGGTAACAAATTAGCCAGTAGTGGAACCAAGACTCTTAGATACTTTTTACTGTGGTGCTCCTATCCCTTTGCCACTTACCTACCCTTCCAACAGAGCCCAAGTTTATTTGAGATTATATAAAAATAATTATATAAAAATTTTATATAAAAAGATTATATATGAGATTATATAAAAATAATTATATAAAAATATAACTGACTATGATAGTGGTTACCTGTACACTTGGGTGGCTGAGCTAAAAGGATCAGGAGCTTAAAGCCAGCCTGAGCTGCATAATGAATTGCCAGCCACCCCAGTGTCCCCCAAAAAGAAACACACACACACACACACACACACACACACACACACACACACACAAACTCTTAACTCCCAGAAGTTAAACTCTGATCCTGCCTACCCTTTGGACTTAGTACTCAAGCCTGAAACCTTTCATTCAACAAACATTGACTGAGCACCCATTGTATGCCTACTTCTGGACTGACTACTGAAAATAAGGTAAAATGTATAAGTATATATAACCAAAATCCAATTTTTAACATTTTTTCAAAGTGTACAAATAAAATTTTTGTGATTCTGATATGTCCAATAGTCTGGTCACTTAGAATCCAAAAATGACAAGCCTTGGAATTCAGAATGTCTAGCACACAGATGGCACTCAGCTTATTAAATGAAGAATCATAACCCTTTTAATTTTTCATATTTAAAGAAATCTACATAACTGAGGTTGTCTAAGAACACACTGTTGCTTATTAGCCCAACCAAACCAAGAACTCAAATGTAATGAGTCTGCCAGTTTTCCACCTCCATCGTTGTTGTGTAGTTTCTCTCAAGTTACATTAATATCGTGGATGTGACAGTGGTTCTTCAGACATGACAGACATGCTCAGACATGAGAGAGGTATCTCACAACACCCTCTTTTTTAACTCAAATTGTCAGGAAACAAAGAACATGAAGATCTAATCTTCACCATAATTAAAAAGTATTCTCTCTCTAAGTTAGTCTTTGAACCAATAATCCAGGCCAATGACAACACAAGTATTTGCTCATCGGTTGACGAGCCAACACAGAGTATATGAAACAATATGCCCAGATCCCTGAGGAGACAGACAGGTTGGAATAGACTATGGTGAAATCTGGACATAACTTGCTTACCTTCATGGCAACAACTAACAGAAGACTAACAGCACCTCACTTTCCATCATCATGAATACCCCAGTTTGCCAAGATTCCTCTATTTCCTTCCTGATCCTTGTAGTCATTCAACTTTGGAACTTTGATAGACATCTTAGATTTATGAAAGATAATCAAAACCAGGGATATGGGACTGGGGAGGTGGTGCAGTGGTTAAAGTCTTTGCCTCAAAAGTAAAAGTATCTGAATTCAGATCCCACTTAAACATACCATGCAGAAATGGCAACAGCCTGCAATTCCAGTTCTGGAATGCAGAGTCTGGGAAACTCTAGACCAAAGCAATAAGGAGGTAAAGAAATCCAGGGTGATTCCTGATGTCACCCTTAGGCCTCCATAGGCACACACAAGTGCCCTCTTGTACACTCCCCCCCCCATAGATATGTAGACGCATTCACATGCAAAACATGCAAGTACAAAACAAACAAATAAAAAATGATATGCCTATACTTTATGATAGGGATCTCACTATTATGCAGCTTTAGAACCATTTCTAGAAGGTTCTAAATCATGAAACTACCAATCAGAACAGAGCTTTCATTATTAAAATAAGGCAAATCCTAAAGATATTCTAAGTTAATTCTTTTTAAAATAATTATTTGTTTTTTCCTAGTTTTACAAGCATATTGACTACTTATCCCTGCCTTACTCCTTTCCTTCCCCCTTCTCTCCCTCCCTCTTCTCTCTTTATCAATCCATCCCACTCCCTCCCATCTGTCTGTCTGTCTGCTTTTGTGGATCCCAGGATGTCTGCTCTAGTGAGGGATCCGGCCTCTGTGGCAGACCAACTGGCCCTTCCTTAGCAGACCCACTAATAGGGGTACTCCCCTTTTCCTGTCTAGCCCTAGCCCCTAAAGTTCCTACTGCGTGTAATTATTTCTCCTGAGATCCTCACTAATCTATGGGGACATGCTGATTCGTCAGTCACTGTGCTGGTATGGTGAGAACAAGTGTGAGTTTGATCTTAAGATTAGGATCTCAAGCTAACTGTGTCTGTTTTCTTAGTGGACCAAATAGAGAATGAATAAAAATCTTACTTTTTAGGCATGAGGAAAAGTAGTAGGCACGAGAAAAAGTAGTAGGCACATTTTCTTTAAGCACTTAAATCTAGTTAATTCTGACTTGATAATTAAGTTTATATCTTTTTTTTGTCTTCTCAGCCTCTTGATTCTCAATATCAATCCTACTGCTTAGTATTATATGGAATCATATTACCTATATCAATCTTAGAAATCAGTGTGACTTTTGAACTCTGTCTCTAAAGCTAAATAGTGAGTTTATACTCAGTTCCTGAGAAGAATCATAGAAGTTCCAGTCCTTTCATTTTACATTTGAACAAGTTGCAGAAAGAACACTTAATTTTCCACTTCATGGAACTTCTAGAGCTAGAGTAACTTTTTAAAATCCTACTCAAATATTTCTAATGATTCATGTGTGTAATATAACTATTTACAACTGATGAAACGCGTTTCTATATGTAGACTCATCGTGTGAATCATTGTTTCAGGTCATTCCAGTTGTGAAGAAAGCAATGGACACAACCAAGAACCTGCTTTCCACTGGTCCCTCGTTAGCATCGCAGGTTCATGCTGCTGCAGTTAATGGAGATAAGAGTACTCTTCAGAGACTCATCATTGGTAAGCATTGCCCATAAGCTTGGAAATTGCAACAGAAACACCTCTTTCAGTGATGGGAAGAAGACAGATGTGGAGTGTATTTCATCATAACAGTATAAAGGTACATGGGCAGTCTAGGGTCAACAGATCTCTCAGCTTCACAGAATCAACCAAGGATGCTGCCCAGGCTCAGCTCTACCATACTCATCACCAGTGTGGTTTCTTTGGCTCCAAGACAGATATTGACTTTACAGTCAAAGTTCAGTCACCAGGAAAGAGGAAAGACAGAGTGCAAGAAAAGCAGCTAGTCATTGAGCTGGACTAGAATTAGACGCAGAACCACACCCTATGACAACAGAAGTGCTGCACAGTCTTTCCTCAGGTGGGTTCTTGTCTCTCCTAGCTCAGGGGAAGAACAGAATGAGAGAATGGTTTGAGAACAAACCCAACTTCTTAGGCTATCTGCACCATTGTACCTACTCTTTTACATTAATGATTCTTTTATCTAAAAGAAAAAAACAGCAAATATAGCTCTTGTTGAATACCTATGGAGAAGCATATATAAATCATATATATATATTTAAATGAATAAACATAAAGTTAATATCCATGTAATCACTACCAAGTTAGGAAAGAAGATTGTCAGTACTCCCAAGAATCATTTTCTATCTTGCCTGATTGTTTGTTTGTTTGTGACAGGGCCTCAAGTAGCCCAGGTAACCTTAAATTAGCTATGCAGCTAAGAATAACTTTGAACTCTTGATCTTCCTCACAGTACCCTGTCTTTGCCTAGGGTCCATTTTTTTTTTTTTTTTCTATTTTTGTGCTAGGAGTCAAACTCAGGATTTCGAACCTGTTAAGTCCCTACCTTGACTTTTATGGCTATACTCTTAAATGCTAGAATTTACTTTCTCCTCTTAGAAATTTTGCATCTTTCGAACATTCTATCTCTGCTTGAACCGAAAAAAATATATCTACACTCATATCTATTTCCCGCTTAAAACTTTTTAAGTGCCTGCCAGGACATGTACCTCTTTAGCTTTCCAAGCTCACTTGTTCCAATTCTCTTCCTGGAGAAACTTGCTTTCTTTCAGTTTCTCCAATCTGTTAAACCCTTTTCCACCTCTTAGCTTCTTCCTGTCGTTGTCTGACTCACTCTCAGTCACCTCTAGAGTCTCCACTGCAAGTCACTTCTTAGAAGAGACCTGTCCCAACAATCCAATCTCAGTCGAATCTCTTCATTGTATCCTCATGTTACTCCATAGTCTTTCTAGAGAACGTCTCTTATATTGTGTAACTGTATATTTGTATGCAGTTCATGTTAAGACTATTTTAATGTCTTCACATAAGCTGGTGGTCTCCACAGTAGTAGACTGGATCTGTTTATTTGGGTCATTGCTATATCCATAAAATTCAGAACAGTGTTTTATACATAGTAGGTAGAAGAGAAATAATTGTTGAAAGAATGGATAAATAATACACTCTTCTTTAAGAATCTTTCTTCCTCAGTGTCTATGATTACTTTTAGGGATAAGACTGAAAGTGAATTGATTTGCATTAAATTGAATTGAGGCAATTTGAGACTAAATTCCCTAAGGGGGAAAAATTTAATCAGAATGCCTCAAGGAAAAGAACAATACAAAGTGATTTTTCATTACTTCAATGAAATATATAAAACCTTGCTTGGACCAGTGAGAAGGCTCAATGGGTAAGACATTTGATGATCTGAATTCAGTCCCCAAAAGGTCACGTGACAGCAGGAGAAAACTGACTTCAAAAAGTTGTCCTCTGACTACCACACATGTGCTGTGGCATACATGTGCATTCACTTTTTCTCAAGTAGTAATAATAAATAAGTAAAATATGTTTTTGAAAAATCTTTTAGAGATTTTTAAGAAAAATATAAGCTTTCAAGAAAACAAAATATGCATGTTGTAAATCAAAATCACTCACCAACCTGCTCAGGCATGCAAATTAACTCATGTGTTTCATCGTAAAACTTAGAACTTGGATATATTTTCTGTTCTCAGAAAGAAGTTCCTTAAAAACTAAAAATCGGGCATCTGCCCCTCAAGGCACTCCACACGTGGAGTCGTGAGTTCGTTTCTAGCTCCTTGCCTCTCATGAATTCCATGTCTGCAGTCCACGAGTTCTCCAGGGCGCCCTAGCCTCTCATGGCACTCCACATTCTGGAGTCTGTGAGTTTGGTTCTTTCTCTCCTCAAATAAATTCTATCATAATCCTCTACCAAAAAAAACAAACAAACAAACAAACAAAAAAACAACAACAAAAAAAAAACAACAACAACAAAAAAAAAACAGAAAACCTAAAAATCAGTCACGGCACGCAGCCAGTACAGTTAGCGGATACATTGACCGATTCCCTGTACTTCCTGTCAACTTATCCAAGGACTGTTTCATGGTATCTCCTCTTTGCACACAGCCACAGTTCTCATCTGTGGCTGTTCCCAGCTCTTGGATGTTCATGTTAAAGGAACTGCTCTATCTTCAGTTTCAATCTATTTTAAACATCCTTTTCCATGACATGTTTGATGAGCTTTAATAGGTGCCATTTCTCTTTTCTAAATTGGTGTCATCCTACTATTTTTTAAGAACTTTTTTTCTTTCATCTTTGTTCACCAACTGCTCAATGAATTCATTCACTTCAATATTTTCTGTTTTCCCATCTCTGTTTCCATGGAGAACTATGTCAGTGATGTGTCTGACTCCATGGAAACAGCCAACTGTCTCTTTCTACAAACACAACTAATTAAATTGAACACTTTCTGTGCTGCCCATTGTCCTGGAGGAGGGCCGAAGAGGCCTCTAAATGAAACAACATTTCAGTCCCATTTCTTGGTGTTTTGCCCAACACAATGGATTAATGTTTTAATGTTTCCCGTACTTCTTAGATTCAGATGAATTAGGATTTAGTTCTGGATCCTAAAAATACAAATATGTGTTTGTATGTGGTAGCTATCACTAATTATGTATTTTTTAATTAAAATCAAATTCAAATGAATATAAGAAATTCCAAAGAAACACTGTACTTCCATGTGTACTGCTAACCCTAATAAAATTAGCCAACCTTCATAAAGTTTTATGTGTTAGTCAATATTATATATTTTACAACTCATTAAGCAATTTAATAGTGAAGCAACAAAAGAGTTTTAGATATTCATTGTTATTTTATAGGTGAGCAAACCAAATTTATGGGACTTGTCCCATGCATATTAGACCTGAGACTTCAGCCAAAAAGTCTGATTCCACAAGTCATGCTTATGACTCATAACTTAGGAGACTTTAGTGTATGGGTATATGTGCCTGCACATAAATGTCTACTTTCATATTTACAGGTAGAGGATAAGAAAGATAAAAAGAATTAACCAGACTGGAACTTCAACTGCTGAACTCAATAGTTACCTAGACTGAATTTCTCTTAACATTTGTGTGTGTGTGTGTGTGTGTGTGTGTGTGTGTGTGTGTGTTTTCACACATGTAGGCTAGATTACTTTGGCAATGTAGCAAAGTATATAACCTATTCTCAGAAAAAGTAGTCTCATTTTTATACAATATACAGGATCACATATAATTGGCAAATTTTGATATTGTAATACAGCAATGTTATACTTTTTAGGAACATATTCAATAGCAAAAACTACTGGAAGATCTAAAAACTTACACTTTTTAAAGTCATCGTGGATGCAAATGATATTTTAAGATACCTGCAGTAATTATGAGAACTATTACACTCAAATGCAATTTATCCCATCTTGCAATTCCAATTTCTTATTGGGATTCTGAGACTTACAAGGAAAGAAATTTAATAGCACAGCTAATAACTGGCAAAGCTGAGACTCAAACCAAGTTATTTGTTGATAAATTCTATGTCTGAAGTTCCCATTTTGTCAGTCTTTGTTAATAGCAAATATTTTTGAAATGACAATGACTTCCCAAGATTATGACAATATGAGAAAGATGGAAAATGGGTGAAGACAGGTGAAATGCTACATCTTTGATGTCTTGTAATAGTAACATTTTAGAATAAGCAATAGGCTGTTAACAGAGAGTGTTTAATTTATTTGCATGTGAGCAGTGTGATACAGCCATTCTGTAGATTGGGACAACTGTCACTACTGGTGACAGCCATCAATTCAAGCTGGAGCTTAGTTTTTCTGCAAAGACCAGTGTTAGCATTCAGTTTTCTGCTTCAGCTAGCCTTGCTCTAACTGAAGGTAATCAAGCAGTGGCCCTCTGAGCTGTGTTCAGAGAGCACGCAGAATGCTGGCCCAGCTGAGCAAGCCCCAATAGGTCATGGAAGAGAGGCCATCCCAACAGCTGTCAGGATAACTAAAACCACAAGGCATACTAGCCAGCTGCTTCTGTATTGAGTGTCCCGGAAAAGACTGCAAACCTAAGTGCCCGTCACCCGCGAGTATTGACTTCTACATCTGTAATGTTACCAAAAACTCGCGTCGGCACCAAATCATTTTATTAAATATTCAAAATACATTATTACATAGACTCGATAGGTATTAGCTGAATGTTGTAATTGAAGATAATTAAGAAAGGGATAAATTAAAGGACTCTCAGTTACTTTATTTTGGCTAGGAACCCCAAATCTCATGGTGTCCTCATTACTCAGAAACAAGCCAAAAAAAAAAATTATGTGTTCCCTATCCAATCCCACCCCCAAGAAACCCAAGTCAGGACCCACAGAGACTGAAGGTTGCTTTTCCTAACAATGAATAGGGGATATTTACTTTTGGTTTTCTTAGATAGACAACTTTTGCCTCAGAGGCACAACATATTGAATGGTGGTAGCATCCTCAATTAGATCCTCTCTTTGGGGAAATATAAGTATCAGTTACACATAAGCAAATCCTGTCTTAGGGATTGAAGTGAAGCCTTGAAGTTTGTCTGTATACAGCCCCAAGGTGCTAGCTGGCTTCACTTTGACCCTAAGGAGCCTAATCGATGAAGATCGTTGTGGGATGTTGTGATTGTCCCCCTTCTGCATTTATTCTTGCTTTCACAGTTCCTAACTCTTACTGGAGCTTCCATGCCTTGTGCAAACATAGGCTTCTGAGCTCTTAGTCTCCCGAGCACAAATGTAGTTAAGGGATATTAGGCCATGTGGTAAATGTATATTTGAATAATAAGAACCAGACAGTTTTCAGTAGTGGCTATCCTGCATGGGTCTGAGTTCTCCAGCAATGTCTGAGAGTTTTAGTAATTCTGCATCCTCCTCAGCATTTGCTAGTGTCACGTTTGCTTTGCTTTGGGCGTTGTTTTCATTCTAGACATTCCGTTCCATGGGAAATGGTATCACGCTGTGGGTTGAATTTACATTTCCCTGTATTGATGCTACTGCGTGGCTTTCATATGCATATTTGTGAAATGTCTATTCAAGCCTTCTGCCCATCTTTTAATTTCATTATCTGTCTTTTTATTATTCAGTTGTGGGAGTTCTTTACTCTGGGAAGAACACATTATCAGATATGTGTTTTGCAAATATTTTCTCCAAGTTTGTGGCTTGTCATTTTATTTGCTAACAATGTTTCTCAAACACAAAAGTCTTTTTTAATTAGGACGAAATCTAGGTTGTTGATTTGTTTATAGATTTTTTTTCTTTACTATCTGTTGTAAGAAATCTTGAACCTTAGGTCAGAAAGATTTTCCCCTTTGTTTGTCCAGCTTTAATTGTAGATTTTGCATTTAAATTTATGATTCATTTTGAAGTGCTTTTAGTTATGGTGCTATTTATGGATTGAATGTTTATGTTCCCCCAAAATTCATACGTTGAAATCTTTACCCCAGTGTGATGATATAAGAGGTATAAGGCCTTTGGAAACTAATTTAGATTTTGAGAACTGAGCTCTCAAGAATAACATCAGTGCTGATATGAAAAGGACCAGAGACAGTGCTCTGGCCTTCTTCCACTGTTGAAAATACAAAAAGAGTTTAAGTCTGCAACTGTGAAGAGGCCCTCACCAGGGCCAACCAGATGTTGGCACATCCATTAGATTTCTATCCCTTGAATGATATGGAATGAATTTCTCTGGTTTATATGCCTCACAGTGTATATAGTACCTTGGTGTAAAGTCTAAACTTAGCAAGACAGGTGCAGAATATAGGGGGAAAGCTTTTTATTTTGGTTTTGATTTTGGGATTTTTTAGTTTTGCTTATGAATGTCAAATTTTTCCAGCTCCATTTTGTTAAAACACTGTCTAGAGGTTTGCCTTTGCAATTTTGTCAAAATTAGTGTCTTATATACAAACAAGTCTATTTGTAGTACTCTCAAATCTGCTATACTGACCTCCATGCTATTCAATCTCTCACTGACCTTGTTACTACCACACTATTTTTGTTCTGTAGCTTTATCATATACCTTGAAATCATATAGTATGAGTGCACCAACTTCATTTTTCTAATAATGGTTTTCCCCCACTTGGTACAAGGGATGGACCGACCCCCTATTATACATGATAGGTAAGCACTCTATTACTGATCTGTATTCTCAGTTTCCAAAAACATTTTTCATCTTTTTTTTAACCTTTGCAGATAGTTTTAAAAGCACATATCCATTTCTATAAAAATTACTTGGAGGGATTTTTAATACATTTTTGTCGTGGTGGTATTTTACAGACAAAATTAACTAGGAATTTAATTTCTTTAATAAATCATATATTGTAATAGCTTTCTATTCTTACATTAAAAAAAAATGAACACAAGGCTGGAGAGATGGCACAGGGGTTAAGACTCTGCCTCAAAAGTAGAAGGTGCTGACTTCAGATCCCAGGTCCCATGTAAAAAGTCCAGGCAGAAAAAGTAACGGCCTACACTTGCAGCACTGGTGGGCAGCGCCTGAGAAATCCCAGAGCAAAATAAAAAGGAGGCAGAAGTAATCCAGGATGATTCCCAAAGTCACCCTTGATCCTTCACAGGGACACACAGAGCCCTCTGATACACATACAAACACATACATACATACATACATATTTTTAACAGAATGAACACAAATAGTTTAAAATAACAAGCATTTATTACCTTCCAGTTTCTGTGTATCAGTCATTTAGTCATAGCTTAACTGGGCCTTTACTCAAGGCTCCATCAGGCCACAATAAAACTGTCAGTGGAGTACGTCTCATCTGAGGTTCAGTGTTCTCTTGCAAATACACATAGGCAGAATTTACCTTTTTGCAGCTTTAACACATATCACAACTTGCCTTCTTTGCTTCCCCAAGAAGATTTCTTTCCTGCTTCAAATCTCTCCCAATTTTTCCCTTCTTTCACCTGTAAGTCACCTTAAAAAGTAATTAAAGGAGTTGGGGTATAGTTTAGTGGTAATGTGTTTTCCAAGCATATACAAGACCCAGCATTACGATCAGTCAGTCTTCAATCAATCAACAAAAAGCAACTCTCATAATTAACTTCAATGTTAAGCGATTGATAATTTTAATTATATCTGCAAAGTCCTTTCACATTTGCCACAGAGGAGGAGAACCTAATCTTGGAACTGATGTCCTTTTACATTCGTAGACTCCGCCCCCAGAAGAAGGTCCCTAAGATGAAGGCTCACACAAGGTATATATTCCAGGAAGTGGATGTCTTGGGTGCCATCTTGGAGTCTTGATTTTAGAAATTACTGATACTTTCGAGGGAGGGAAGTTGAAGCTACCAATTACAATTTTTAATAAATTGTAATAAATTACAATTCTATTATTTTTGCTATATATATTTGCTCTAATGTTTAGTATATAAACATTTAGCATTGTTGTGCATTTTTGGTGATTTGAAGCTTTTATCGTTACAGAATACCTCTGCAAAATTATCTTTGCTTTGGAGTCTACCTTATTAGATCTTTATATGCTTCAAATTTTTCATTAGGGTTTGTATGCTACATTTTTGCTCATGTTTTACTTTTAGCTTTTTTTTTTTTTTTTTTAGGATTAAGGTAGAGTTTATAAGAGAAGAGAAAGGTTGGAACTCATGGACTCCAAGCGTGGAGTGCCAAGAGGGGCTAGGACGCTTCCATGAGAAGCAGAAATGAAACAAAGCTCATGGCATTAGAATGCCATGAGGGACTAGGGAGCCCATGAGAACTCATGGTGCCTAGGCATGGAATTCATGAGGAGCAAGGAACAAGAAACAGACTCATGGCACTGGAGTGCCATGAGGAGCTAGGGAGCCTCCAAGAGAAGTAGGCAGCTGGAAAGGGACTCATGGCATTAGAGGGCTATAAGGGGTTAGATTGCCCTACTTTTAGCTTTTTATGTCATTATATATCAAGTGGATTTTTTTTTTTTACAGATACCTTGTGGTTGGATTTTTTTTTTTTTGCCTCGTGTCTTTCTATCAGTATGCTTGCACCATTGATAGTTAATGTAATTACAGATTTTAGAGTTTAAGACTTCCATTTTATGCATTCATTATATGTTTATTCTGTTTCAAGTTTCTGTTTTTACTTTCTTGCTTTCCTTTTCATTTATTGAACAGTTTAGTGTTCCGTTTTAATTTATGTATAGTCAACTTTTCCCTAAAAGCTCCATTGAAATAAACTCATATCACATGCATTTAACCAATTTGAAGTGTACAGTTTAATGGTTTACTATAATCACATAATTTTACCTCCCCCCAAAGAAATTCTATGCCCTTTAGCTGGGACTAATTCAGATCTAACCGAATACCCAATTTGCAATGTACTTTCTGTTTCAATAGAAGTGTGTATGCCATATATTTTCTATAAATAGAATCATACAACATACAGTGTTTTGACCAGTTTCTGTCTGTTTCAAGATTCATCCATGTCATAGTATGTGTTAACCTTGTTCCTTTTGTTGAATAATATTTCAGTGTGTGGCTATGCAGCATTTTGTACACCAAATTCTGGCTATGATGAATAATGCTACCATGTAATTTTTAACCTGTTTTGTGTAGAGATCCTTTCATTTCTCTTGGATATACAAGTGGGAGTGGAACTGCTGTATTAAATTGTTGCCCTAGATTTAATGTTTGGAAAGAACTGTTTCCCAAAATGGCTGTACCATTTTTCATTCTTTTTAGGCAATGTATGAGGATTGTGATTTCTCCAGATCCTCATGAATATTTGTTGTTATACGACTTGTTAGAATAGTCATTCTAGTATGTTGAAAATTACTTCTTCAGAAATAGAAAACCACATAAGATAATTTGTAATTTTTGTTTTCAATCATAAAAACATAATTTCTTTTTTTGTTCTTTTTGCATGTGTGTAGATGCTAGTGTGTTATGTGGGGGCGGGGGTGCCTAAAGGTATGTATGCATGTAGAAGAGGGCACTGTATGTACCTGAGGAGGCCCAAGGGTGATTTCAGGAATCATGTGGATTGTTCTACTTTTTTATGGCTTTGCTCTGGTATTTTCCAGGTTCTGCCTTCCAGGGCCAGAAGTGCAGGCTGCCCCCATTTCTGCCTGGCATTTTTACATAGGATCTAGGATCCAAATTCAGGTCCTTCTCTTTTGAGGCAGAGGTTTGACCCCTGAACCATCTCTCCAGCCCTAGAACACAACTCTTTAAAGTAATGTACAGTGCAATCTGCTATATTCATGAGATACTTCTTACCCACTTGTTCTTTCTTCATGTTCTTTCTTCATTTCTGATAGTCTAGATTTTTATCACTTTCCATTTGAAGAATTTTTGTATTAATCTTATTAGAACTTATGTGGACTCAAATTCAGTTAGCTTTCTTTTTTTAAAAAAAAATCTTATTCTCAAAAGATTTTTTAACTATAGGATTCTGGATTGGCAGTTTTGTTTGCTTTTTTCACAACACTTGAAAAATGTGCTGCTGGTAAAAGCCTAAAGATAGAGCATTCCATTGCTGGGTAGGCCACTCCATTCAAGATAGGGCAGCCATGGCTAGAAACTCATGGCAAAGGGATTGCATCATTCTTCCTCAGTTGTGGACATATCAACGTGCCTGCATAGACTGGTGCAGACCTCAGGAGAAATAGTCAGGCAGTGGGCTGCTTAGGTGCAAGGGGTCAGACAGAGGTAGGGGAGTACCCATATCAGTGGGCCGCCCAAGGAAGGGCTTCTCTGTCTGCCACAGAGGCCTGAATCCCCAAGAGAACAGATGATACAGGGGAACCCAGGACACATAGAAGTAAAGGACAAGAGAAGGAAGAAATAGATTGGGCCCATGTGGGGAGGGTGAGATTTTATGGCAATAGGGAGAGTAAGGAAGGAGGAAGGGAGGGGGGAATGAGGGAGGCAAAGAACATGTATATAAAAATGTTAATATAATAAATAATTTTTTTTAAAAAAAGAAAAGTACACTGCTGTCTTCTGGCCATCTACACTTCAGATGAGAACAATACTGTCATCTGAATGTTTGTTCCCCAAAGATTATATTGTTTGTCTTGATCTTCTTTCACAGTTTTCTTCTTCATCTTTGTCTTTCAGAAATTTGATTTGATTGCCTCAGCATATATTTCTTTAGGCTTATGTTGTTTGATCTTTGATCAACTGCTTAAATCTGTAAGTTTATGTCTTTTTCCAAATTTGGACAATCATTATTTCTTTGAGTATGTTTTCAGTTCTTTGCTGGTTTTTCTCCCTTTCTGAGATACTGATAATATAATATTGTTATCTTCTTATTGACCTATGGACCCCCTCTCAATATTGTAAATCATTGTTTGTCTTTTCTATTTATTGTTCAGATTGAATAACTTCTATTGGTCTGTCATTATGTTCAGAGAGTCTTTCCTGTGTCATCTTCATTCTGCTATTGAGAGATTTAAAAAGAATTCAGTTTTGGTTATTTGATTTGGTTAAGTGCTTTCTTAAAAAGTACTTATTTTAGAAACAGGACATGGTGGTACACATCTGTAATCTCTGCACTTATGAGGCTAAGGCAGATAGATTCTGACTTTTAAGATAGCCTGGGCTATGGAGTGAGATCCTGTATTTAAAAAACAATAACTAATCAATATGTATACATTATTTGAAATATTTCCTTTGATTCATATTTTTATTTCTCTTTTCTGAGGCTTTGTATTTTTCAAATTTGTTTCAAGAGTGTTTATAAATAATAATTTGAGCATTTTGTGATAATTAAATACCAGAATTGTAACATCAGTATCATTACTGAATTACTGTTCTTTTATTGTCTTTTTTTGTTTAAGTTAATATATTTATGACTCTTGGATATACTCTAGTAATTTGGAACTGTGTCATTGGTATTTTGCATGTTATGAGACTGAATTCTATTAAAGTATTCTGTTTTGTAGATTCACCTGTTTTGGTTTCGAATAAACATTCTGTTTCAATTTTGTGGGTTTCAATTCAAATGTCAACTTAATTTCCAGAACTCTTTTAGGTTTCATCTGGTCTGCCTGATTTCTGTGCTACACAATCTGATTCAGGATCTGCCAATATTCCACCTGAAGTTCAGTTCTCAGACCTTTTGCTCTCTGAATTCTGATTGGTTTCACGCTTGAGTTGGTCAAATGTCCACAGCCCTATACACCAATTTGATGAACTACTTTCTGCAATCTCCTTCTCTAGTTAAGAAAGGATAAGAAACTCCTCTTTGTTGTCTTTTGTTTAATTAGGGGGCAGCAACTGACAAGACAAGTGTCCAGTAGGGAGGAAAAGAGGTGCGACTTCTTCTAATCTATGTACATTGAGTAGAGCGAAAAGGGCTCATGTGGCAGTGCTACCCTGTCCTTTGACTGCAGGTCTGTGCCTCTTAGTGCTTCCAGATTTTGAGCTATTCTAGTACCGAGGTTGACTGTGACTTCTCTTACCCACTTTTCATTTATTTTGCACAAGATTTTAGTTGTATTAACGAGAGAATCAGTATACTAGCATTTGTTCCATCTTGTCTAGAATAAGAAACCAGATGTGATTTATCTGTTTTAATTACAGGTGAAAGCATCCACAATGCCTGTTATGTGATTGACATTCAAACAAGTATTTGTTGACAAAAGAAAGGAGGGAGGGAAGAACATAAGTGACTCCATATGTCATGTTTATTAAATGTAATGTGTGAACTTATACAGTTGTCAGTTTGTCTCCTAGCTCTACCACCACTTTTTTTTTTTTAGAGGAGCAAGGTTTTATTTTTTCTCACAATTCTCAGTTATAATTTTAATCCAATTTGGCAGGAAAGTTCATAATGACACCAGTTACTAAGGAAACTGGCCATATCATATCCACTAGGATTGCTGAAAGGCGGGGAATCTCACTTGACAGGCAATGAGTCCATCACAGTATGCTGAAGAATGCCAAACTACTGAAATAGCTCCCATACATATCTAATATCCATGTATTCAGGCATTTAGATATGTACTTCATCCATCTATCTATCTATCTACCTATCTGTCTATCTATCTATCTATCTATCTATCTATCTATCTATCTCTTTTTATACATTTTTTATTATTTCCGCTCATACAAACTTAATAGGTAGACCAGTTCCCTCCCTCCCTCCTCCTCCCCCTGAACCCCCTGCTCCCTCTTCCCTCCTTCCCCATCCCCCAGTGCCTCCCCCCCAATTCCCAGAGAGTCCTTTATTGTGTATGCCTGACTCTCCTCTGGGTCCTCCTCTCCGATGACGTACAAGGACCCAGTGGCATTTCCCTGAACCCTTTCTCGTGTTCCCCTTAAGCATAGGAACACTACTGTGGCTGTCAATCCCTTGCCTCCAAGGATCTTGGTGCCTTTGGCAGATGCTAGACTTTGTGAGGTTAATAGTGTGTTGGACATGGCGCAGGGCATGCAAAGTCCTATTATTGCTTCAGCCCTAACTAGTGTGGAGAATCTTGCAAATCATTGCTCCTCCCATCCTTTTGCTCTTACAATCTTACTGCCCCCTCTTCTGCAAATGTCCCTTAGCTTCAGGATGGGGAGAGATTAGGCTGGCCTAGTTCTATGTCTACCACCACTTTTAATGTAAATGTAAACAGGCTAATTAACTTCTTTGGGCCTTAATTGTCTATAAAATAGGGATGTTAATATCAACTTCATAAGCCAAATTAAAATAGCAAAACACAGTACTTAGTAAATAAATAGACCTAGCACCATACTTAATAATAAGGATTTGTTTCCTATCTATATTAGAAATTAGAATAATGGTTAACTATCACCGTTTCTTGTAATTATAGGAAACTCTGCTTTTAAAGACAAAGAAGACCAATTTGGGAGAACACCACTGATGTATTGCGTGCTGGCAGACAGACTTGACTGTGCAGATGCTCTGCTGAAGGCAGGAGCAGATGTCAATAAGACTGACCACAGCCAGAGAACAGCCCTCCACCTAGCAGCTCAAAAGGTGAGCAGGAAAATTACCTTCAATATTAAGCATTGTGTTTGCTATTTGCTGGTTGGTTAGTGGAACTACACAGTGGACAAATAATAAAGAAATCACAAATCCACCCCTCTTAGGCTTCATGATTTTTCTAAACAAACTTTAAGCTACAAATTAAAGCACAGATAACTGGAGTGGGAGAGAGCTCAGTTGGAAAAATATTTTTCTTGCAAGCAGGAGGATCCCTAAAACCCACATTTAAAAGTTTTTTTTAAATTTTTTTATTATTATTGCTTATTCAACTGTATGCATATGCGTATGTGCGCGCGCGTGTCTCTGTGTGTGTGTGTGTGTGTGTGTGTGTGTGTGTGCGCGCATGTGTGTATGTGTGTATGTAGAACCACGGACGAATTCGCGAACCACCATGGACGCCTCCACCTCCTTCTGCCCCGGGATTCACAGGCTCTGCCCTACCAGGACCAGAAGCGCAGGCTGCCCCCGCTTCCTCCTGGCGTCTATATGTGGGATCTGGGATCCGAACTCAGGACCTTCCGCCTGCAAGGCAGAGGCTTAATCCCTGAGCCACCTGTCCAGCCCCCCTAAAACCCACATTTAAAAGGCCAGTCATGTACCATCTGCTTGTAATCCCAGCTGGGGAAGCAAAGTCAGATGGGGCCCTGGGGTTCAAAGAACATGGCGAATGGCACATGATGAAAGATACCCAAGGTTGACCTCTGAATTGCACACACACACACACACACACACACACACACACACACACACTGGCACATGATGAAAGATACCCAAGGTTGACCTCTGAATTGCACACACACACACACACACACACACACACTGGCACATGATGAAAGATACCCAAGGTTGACCTCTGAATTGCACACACACACACACACACACACACACTGGCACATGATGAAAGATACCCAAGGTTGACCTCTGAATTGCACACACACACACACACACACACACACACACACACACACTGGCACATGATGAAAGATACCCAAGGTTGACCTCTGAATTGCACACACACACACACACACACACACACACTGGCACATGATGAAAGATACCCAAGGTTGACCTCTGAATTGCACACACACGCGCGCGCGCGCGCGCGCGCACGCATCCACACATACCTGTATACATATGTACATATACATACACAAAATCTATGTTTATGGAAAAATTAGACAAAACAAAAGTATTAGTAGTGTTGGGCTTAAATATTAGAAATGAACATGAATTTTTTGTACCTTTCATAATTAAATTTTTTCTTAATGAATATCACTTTCTCAATCAAATATTGCAATCTTTTTAGAAATATGTGGTAATAGGGGCATAAGATTTTAATTTTTAATAAACTTTGAGGTTTTTAAAAAATCTAAAATTATATTATTGCCAATGGAAGTTTTTAAAGTCACAGTTACAGAGTTCAGGTTTTTAAGATTAAACAAGTTATAACAAGAAAATAGGAAGCTTCTAAATGAATTTGAAGAGTTGCCTAAGAACTACTTTCCCCACAAAAAATAGTACTTTATTAAGATATATTTCCAATGCATGGTATTTTTCTTTTTTGTTATTTTAGACTTCATGTTTTTGGAGTAAATAGCAATGGAAATGAGTTGGTTTCAGCAGAAACTATTAGAGTTATTTCCCTTTTAAAAAGCATATGACCAGATAGAGCTGATTAATTGAGGGGTTAGGAAAATACCTTTTCATTAGTTGAATGCATAAAAAAAGGCTGACATTAAGATACACTACTGAATATGCTAGTCCTATGTTCATAGCAGTTAGGTCTGTCAGGTTATTTCCTGTTACTTCTCCTGAATTTGCTTCTCATTATAGTAATTTCTAAAAGAAAAAAAAAGAGAAAACCCTCCACATTTTCAGTCTCAATTCTGATTGCTACTCATGTATTTTAACCTTTCACCTAGGCTTATCAACGATAAAACTATTCACTCAAGGGAGGGAGGGAACTGGTGTACCTAATAAGTTTGTATGAGCTGAAATAAAAAAAAAAAAAAAACTATTCACTCAGGAAGATAACTCCATTTAGCTTGTTATCATAAAAAAATGGGAATAACCTCTATGTTAAGAATTTGATGTCTTTTAGACTTTCCATTGTGATTCTTTTATGTATAAAATTCAGCCTTAAAAATGAAGGTTGGAAGGGGCTGGAGAGGTGGCTCAGGGGTTAAGCCTCCGCCTTGCAGGCGGAAGGTCCTGAGTTCGGATCCCAGATCCCACGTATAGACGCCAGGCGGAAGCGGGGGCGGCCTGCGCTTCTGGTCCTGGTAGGGTGGAGCCTGTTAATTTCCGGGGCAGAAGGTGGAGGCGTCCATGGTGGTTCGCGAATTCGTCCGTGGTTCTACACATACACATACACAGACACACACACAGACACACGCGCGTGCACACAAACACACGCATATGCACACAGTTGAATAAATAATAATAATAAAAAATTTTAAAAAATGAAGGTTGGAAGATCTTAAAATTAGGTAGATTATAAGGGGAAAATATGACTGAAGTGGATAATTGCTTTAACAGTTGACTATGACAGTTTTGGAGAGATAATGAGACCCTCCTGGTTCACGGGAGGTCAGTAGTTAGATGCCACAAGTGTTTTCATGTTAATTTTTGTTTTAATTTGTTTTCTTTTATTATAATTATTATTGTTTTCTATTCATATGCATGGTGTATGGATGTGGATGTGGGCATGAGTGTCAGGAGATCAGCGAACTTTGGGAAGTTGGTTCTCTCCTTCCACTTTGTGAAGTGGATCTCTTTTGTTTTTCTGTTACTCATTACTCCAGCCCAGCTGATGCATGTGCTTTTGGGGAATTCTCTTGCCCTGCCTCCTTTCTCGCTGTGGGATACTGGATTACAGGTGCAGACCACCACATCCGATCTTCTGTTTGTCTAGGGATCAAATTCAAGTCATTGGGCTTTCATGGCAAGTACTTTTACTTCCTGAGCCATCTGCTGTCGGGGTGTGTGTGTGTGTGTGTGTGTGTGTGTGTGTGTATGTGTGTGTGTGTGTGTGTTTAAGACAGAGTCTCACAGTGTCTTGAAGGCTTCCTTCTACCTGGACCTTGTTCTCCCAAATGCTGGGATTACAGTTGCAAACCACCACACCGAGTTTTCTATTTTCTGACTGCTGATTGAACCTAGGGTCGCCTACATGCTAGGCAAGTGCTCTACTACTGAGCAACAACCTAACCATGTGTGTGTGTGTGTGTGTGTGTGTGTGTGTGTGTGTGTGTGTGTGTGTATACCAGAGAACATTTGAACATGTATGCCTATGGAGACCCAAGGGTGATTTCAGAAATCATCCTGGACCTGGATCCCTGTAATTCCTTATTGCTTGCTCTGGGGTTTTCCATGCTCTGTCTTCCAGGGTCAGAAATATAAGCTGCTGCTATTTCTGCCCTACAATTTTATATGGAATCTATGGACCCAAACTCAGGTCTTTTTGCTTGCAAGGCAAAGACTTTAACCTCTGAGTCATCTCCCTGGCTCCCTAATTATAGCTTTTATAGTGTCAAATAATAAACATGAAATTAACATGAAAACATATAACTTTTGTAATTGATTTCATAAATAACAACCTTTATATTATTTCAAGTGTCTGATAATTATAATTTATCCCTTTCTCTGTACTTTGTTTTTACATACAACACACAAGCAGTCATGAGAATATTTCCAGAATAAAGGCAGTAATACTTTACACTCTACTTTTCCCATTCACACTTGTGTGTTGTATTTGCTTGTACTTCAGACAAGACTCTTTCAAGAAGTCGGAAAAGGAACAGTAAATAGGAATAACTTGTTAAACAGTCTAGAAATAATTTTCAAAGAAGACTCGGAGATGATACATCCTAAGTCTATTCAGATATCCTGTTTCTGAGAAAACTCACACATACACACATACCTCCCTTAATTTCCAGGATTCCTTTATATTTAAATATGTTCTCACAACAGCAGATCACTAAACATATAAGAAAGCAATTTACCATGAATATGTATTAACAGAAACAGCATACTTAATTTATAGAAAGCAACAGGTATCAGAACCACTAGAGACACAGTATAAAGTAGTGGTGGAACAGTTAAAAGTTAAAAAAAAAACACACACACAGAAAAAAGATATCAACAAAAGATTTGCATGACTAGCCCTCAGTTCTGCCTGTGACTGTTGATTTTATGCTGGCCACCTTGCCAGAAATATATTCATGTTTCTCAGTTATATTAGAAAAATTCATGTCCACTGTTTGAAAGCATGGCGAACAATCAGCATAGACAGATCTAAGAAAATATAGTGATTCCTAGAGAGAAAGCTTGTAAAATGAGCCCTAAATTCTTCCTGATTTTTTTTTTTCCTATAAAGCCATTCTCCATATTGCAGTGCAAAGGAATACAGCCCCAATAGTCTACTAGGCTAAAGAAATCAAGTTAGAATTGGAGAAATTCACAATTGGAACTTGAAGGGCAAAATATTGGAGTGAAGGGAATTGCAGAGAAAGAACCCAAAAATCCTAATACAAATTTCATCTAGTCATTAGAAATTTTGAAACTGCTCATATACAAGGTGGAATTCAATGAGATTCAGTAGTCAGGGATATTAGAAGACTCCAGGGCCACAAGCGAGGATCATTAAAAAGCTTTTCTACATTTTCTTTTACATTTAAATCTTTTACTTCATTACAAATTGACTCTTTTTTTGACATAGAATTGTGATCTTTATTCCATTAAGTGACCTTACATCCAAGAGAGGAACATGATTTTAATGCATATAATCACATTCCATTGTACTTTTAAAAACTAGCTTTAAAGCCAACCAAAGGCAAGTCCAGCAGAAAGTATTATTTTTGACAAGTTATTTTTTAAATGAAGAAAATTAAAGAAAATTTGTATATTTGCAAAATTTAATTCCTTTGAGACCTACATCCATAACTTTCATTCATCTAAACAAAAGGATTTGAGAATCATTACAACCATTCATCAGAAAAACATTATATTAAATTTCATCTCTAGCACATAAAATTCTTTCCCAGATGAGGGAAGATGTCTTTCAGACCCTTTCTGCCTCTAAAGTTATTATGACCTTCTTGCTATGGGGAAGTTAAGGGCACTGATTTTCTTAATTATGATCTTGTCCCACCCTTTTTTTCATTATTGGTAATGGTAGCTTAAGGTTTTCTGTGTATAAAGCCTTTAGGGAATCAAGTCACAGGGCCTAATTTGGTTTTTCCACAGGGCAAAATGACTTTTGTGTAGGTATTCATTCTCTCTCAAACCATGTGGATAATTAATTATGCTTACACCAGTTCATTAATTTTAAGATGTGTATAGAATCTGCCATTTGCTGGGTCAGACTTTCGTACCATGCATTACCTAAAACCTCTAACTACTATGGAGCCATTTAAGAAATCTGGAAATAAAAGTTGTATGATCCTAAGGAGACTAACATGGCAGTAGAATCTAATTTGAAAGGGGAAGAAAATGTAGATGTATGATTATAATGAATTTGAAGATCTAAAAGATAGATTGTGGGGGTGGGTGTAAATAAGTGTTTGCCAAGTGTTTCCTATTGAATCATAATTGTATAATTCATGGAAGCCTGAAAAAGTGAACCTAAGTAGATGCTCTCACTCTCTGTTCTCTTTGTTTCCGTGTTTCATAAACCTCATTTCAACTATTCATTCTGCTATCTGTGAACTTAGAAATGTGCTGCTTGAGGCTTGGGTGATATAACTCAATTCATAAACACCACAGATGCAGAGACAGGAAGATTTCTGGGGTTTGCAAGCCTGTCAGTCTGGCCTAACTGGTGAACTTCAGGTCAGTGTGGAGACCTTGTTTCAAACAACAATGTGAATGGCATCTGAGATTCAACGTTTGAGGATGAACTCTGGCCTCCACATGCACGTGTATACATGCACACACAAACCTCCCTGACACACAAAGTGTGCTATTTATGTAATTATCAAATGTTCATGTACACAAGTGTGCATTCATTTGTTCAGCATATGTTAGAATTACTGTATAACACATACCGTGCTGAAATACAAAGACAAAAGACATAATTCTCAAAACTGGCCCATTCACCTGGTAATACATGCATTTTAACACATACCAACAGTCATAATATATAAGTAGTCATCATTATTGGCACACAAAGCCAGTTATTCTCATTTTTATTTTTTTCTTTATTATAATACTAAAGATACTGGAGCTGGAGAGGTGGCTCAGGGGTTAAGCCTCTGCCTTGCAGGCGGAAGGTCCTGAGTTCGGATCCTAGACCCCACGTATAGATGCCAGGTGGAAGCGAGGACGGCCTGCGTTTCTGGTCCTGGTAGGGCGGAGCCTGTGAATCCCGGGGCAGAGTTGGAGGTGGTCCATGGTGGTTCCCGAATTCACCTGTGGTTCTACACACACACACACATACATACACACACGCACGCACAATTGAATAAATAATAATAATAATTTTAAAAATTAAAAAAATACTAAAGATACTATCTTTGGTAGGTTTATTAGGGGGAAAGCTCATGCTCCCATAGCACTTTGTTCAATTTTCTATTAGAGTCCTGCTTCTTATGCACCAAAATTATCACTTACTTGTTGCTTTTCTACTTAAAAAAAGAAACCTGGAATCTAGACAAGATCTTGTCCTGTTTGTTTTGGATCCCTTTAAATCTAGTACACCTAACATGTGTGGTTGGATGAATTATATATCTATTATATAGACTTCCATCAATATATGCATTTTAACATTAGATACTCAATTTGTTAGAAATATTTAGCCAGTTTTTACATATCTGTTGAAAAACTGAACTATTCTTGTGACTTCAATGCAATCACCACTCTACAAATAAATTGCTATTAGGCTAAGAAATGACCCCTATGGGAATAAAATCTCAGTGTACTCGACATTCGTACCTACTTTGTTGTTCATTTGGTGCAAATGAACAAAACAATTAGTCATACCTGTTCTGAGAAGCTCAGAATAGATACCTTTTTGTTAGAAATGCTTTACTCCAAAGAGTTTAGTACTTCTCTGACTTCCACAGATACACTTATTTATAAAAAGTTTGAAAAACAAAGTTGTAGAGATCTTACTGAATGCTTTATTTAATATTTACATTTTGATTATTTATTTGTCAGAGAAAGAGAGAAGAGAGATCAGAGATGCATGTACCATGATACACATTTGGAGATCAGAAGTTGGTTCTCTCTAATCTGTGGGGTCCAGGGATAGAACTGAGATCACTAGGCTTGCAAGCAGGCACCTTTACCTGCGGAGCCATCTCACTGGCCCTCTTACATACTTTCATGTTCCAAGAGATTATTAGTTTGGCTTCAGGAAGATTAAGACCATCCGCTTGAAAAGTTCCGTCATGTTAGACACAAAAATTAAAGAAACTGCTGTCTATGTTGTATACTTTTTTATTCATAAACATATTTTATCTGTGTAAACTAAATCTCCAGTTCTAATTTTCAGTTATTAATGCTGTTTCCATGCTAATGATTTATACAATGTAAAAAAGAAGGATGAAATACCTCTAAAATTTCTCAGGAAAACTCACAGTACCATTTGACATTGTTAGGTTTCTTTCTTTTACCTTCATGCATACACACACATACTCTGCACAAGCGTTCAGCTCATGATTCCTACGTTCTCTCTCATGGCACATGTACATCTGCTATAACTTGGTACCATGCTTCCTCAGAGATTCTGTTTATCTAGATCTTGCCCTTAATAAATAAATGTCTCATTTGATTTTATATGGTATAATTCCAGTACAGCTTTGATCACTTAATAGTGTTTTTAAAATAAATATATTGAGTCACGATAAATCTATTATCACAGATGTGACCTTCCAAACTGTTGAAGTTTAATTTAATCATATTTGCTTTTTGTTTTTTACTTTCTCTCACTTCCCTATATAATTTTGTGGTTTTGATCTTATTTATTTAGTTATTTGAGAGAGTGGGAAAGAGAAGGAATAGACAGAACAACATGTGAAGGTCAGAAAAAATTTTGGGAAGTTGACTCTTTCCTTCTGCCATGTACACTTTAGAGATCAAACTCAAGTCACCAGATTTGCACACAGGTCCCTTTATCCACTGAGCCAAGCCATCTTGCTGTATCTCCTCCCTTTATAATTTTATAATCAGGACTTACAGGACTCTGGGTAAGCTTGATTTTTTTTATTCAATTGTGCGTGTATGCATGTGTGTGTGTGTGTGTAAAACCACAGGCGAATTCGAGAACCACCATGGACCGCCTCCACCTCCTCCTTGTTTACTCTGCCCCAGGATTCACAGGCTCCGCCCTACCAGGACCAGAAATACAGGCCACCCCCGCTTCCGCCTGTTGTCTATACATGGGGTCTAGGATCCAAACTCAGGACCTTCCACCTGCAAGGCAGAGGCGTAACCCCTGAGCCACCTCTCCAGCCCCGAGCTTGATTTCTTGAATAAATAACACATATGCCTCAATTTCTTTATCTAAAAATGGCATAATCATTTTTTCTATTTTTCTCTATAACAGTGATGAATCCTTAGGCTTAAAGCATTTAGTTTGTTGAAGAAACATATTGCCTAAAGTATATGTTATCAGCATTGCCACTAGTCATACTGAAGTATTGGTACAAACTTCAGATACTATTTAGGGATCAGCAAACGTCAGAGATAATATGGATCTTGGGATCTTGTCCAGTTTGTTATTGAGTGAGGAAAATTGGTCTTCATGTTCTCTCTCTCCTGGGGTTTCATGCACACTAGATCATTTCTACATTCCCAGCTCCAGTTCTTTTAAAAAATTATTTCATCATTCCTTTGCCTTTGCATATGTATGGTATATTCTATGTCTCATATTTTAATTAAATAATTTTAAGCATGCAATTAAAATAAAAACAATACGACAGATATTCCAGTAACTAACTTTTAGAGGAAATAAAACTGAATATTTTTGCATTAGATATTTTTAATAAAAACATATTAGATGTATTTGAAATTAGGGAACCTCACAAAGCAATAATAAAGTGTCTGACTCCAATGTATTTGAAGTTAAAATTCTTTCCAAAATTCTAGTGCCCTCTTTCTCTTTTTTCTGTCTTGTTTTTTGTCATTTCATTTCCATGCATACTTTTCTAATACACTCATACACATAACAAATATTATTTTGCATGTTAAAATCTTTAAATAAATAGCATTATACTCTGTATCTCATTCTTTGACTTATTTTTTAAGTTTTTGAGATTTACACATATTGAAACATGTAGCTTACCTTCACTAAAGATTATATCAAAGTACTCAAAAGACACATTACAGATTATACAACATCATTGCTTACTAAGGAAATGCATTAAAGCTATATTAAGACACCACTATTCACATTTGAATGTCTAAAATAAAAAGCAAGATAGTCAGTAGCATTTAATGGTGGTGACACTAAACAACTGGAACTCTCAACAGTTTTGTGAAAAAGTAAACTGTTGCATCCACTCTTGAAAACTCTAGACAATATCTGCTAAAAATGCACATGAATATAAATTTAAGCCGAGTAATATGTAAGATAAATAAGTTTTTCTTTGCAATGTGAAAATGAATGTATTTTATTTATAACAGCAAATAGTTAATTTGGGTTTTCTTTTTGCTGTGCTGGGGACTGAACATGCTAGGCCAATCCTGTTATCACTAAATTTCAGTCCCTGCCCTGATGTTTTAGTCATAGCTCAAACAATCCAAATACCCATCAGCAGGCAAACAGGTAAACAAATCGTAGTGTATTCCTAATATATAATTAAAAACTGAGCTATTGATGCATAGAACCTGATAAGTAATTTTCACAGACATTAGGTAGAATGGAACAGGTTACTCTAAAAAATTGTATGCTATTTTTGAGAATTTCAAGAACTGGTAAAATTAATCTCTGTTGATTCTAATCAGATTTGTTATTACTGAGGGATGCATAATGACTGAGAAGGGAAAGGAAGAAATCCCAGGGGTGCTGGAAATGTTCTTTATCTTGATCTGTGTGGTATTTACATAAAAATTTATCAACCCATTTTCTTAATTATTCTCACATTTAAATTATTACTAAGGAAGGCAAAATATCCAGTACTGGATAGTGCACAGAGGATCAGAGAGGACGAACTGAGAATGATCCTGACCTGAACTGGAGACCTGTGGTCGTGTTTCCCATCAGCTGGAGCAGTAGTGGGAAGGCCCTGCGCCCAGCTCCCAGCACAGGTTCTGAAACTTACCCATGCCTGGTCTACCTGCAGAGCATTTCTAACTCAGCGGAGGCGGCACGGGGCCAGTGGACTCATCTGACAGCTGCAGGTGAAGACCGTAATTCAGAACAAACTTTGAGAACCAGTGCTGTCTTCTGTGTGCATCATTGGTGTCATGGTTTGAAATGTCAGTTGTCCCCACGGGCTCATGTGTTTGAATCTTCAGATGTTTGGGAAGGTCATGGCATCTTTAGGAGGTGTAGCTTTGCTGGAAGAAGGCATCTGATAAGGAGTGGACCTTGAGGTTGGTTAACACCCACCCCGTTGAGTGAGTGAGTCTGCTCTTGAGTGCAAGCAGCAGCTTTCAGCCTCCCTGATGTCTGCAGTGACTTAGACCTTCTCTGGCTTCTGCTGCCAGCCACATCATTTCCACCATGAAAGATCGTGTCTCCCTTCTGGAACCTTAAGGAATAGAAGACCCAATACTGAAGGTTTACTTAAGGAGAATAAACTAGGAAAAGAACTAGATTGGAGTGGGATCGTAGAGCAAAAAGGATAAATCTGAAGCAAAAGAGGACCCATTTGTGTTTTATCATTATGCTAAGATTTGAAGAGTTCCTTTCATACAGCAGAATAGCTCGATAAATACTTATCAGTTAATGACAGGACATAGTATGGTAACAAATGAAAAGTGCCTTTTGGATTTTTCAGCTGAAAGTGACCTTAACGAGACCATGGCAATAATGAACACAGAAGTTATTGATCATGAAAAGTTTTAAGATTGTGTATTGGAAAATTTTAATAAATAATAGCATCATGATCTTACCCAATATATCCATCACCCAGCTTCAACTATTACTAATTCATAATCTCTTTTCATCTGTATACTTCAGTTGGGCTATTTTAAGGCAAATCACAAGCATCCATAAATATTTCAGTGTATATCCAAAAGGAGAAAATATATTTTTATATATCCCCACAATATCATTGTTCCAAAAATATTTAACAATCTATTAATATCAAGTCAACTTTCACGTTTTCCTGATGATGTCTTAAATTTGTGTGTGTGTGTATGTATGTGTGTGTAGAAGAGGACACTGTAAGAAGGGTGATGTCGGGAACCATCTTGGATTGTTTTACCTCCTTATGGTTTTCTTTGGGTTTTCCCAGGCTCCGCTCTCCAGGGCCGAAAGTGCAGACCCCCACCATTTCTGCCCATTGGTTTTATGTAGGCTCTGGGGTCTGAAGTCAGGTCCTTCTACTTGGGAGCAAAGGTTTAATTGCTGAATCATCTCTCCACTTCCTGTGTCTTAAATATTCTTAGAAGGTGATTTATCCAAGTAAGGACCTAAGTAAAGTCTACCAAAAACACAAAGTGAAACAAGATGGAGGGCTCCCAAGGAATGACACCTGAGTTTGACCTGGAGCCTCCACATACACATGTGTGGCCATGTGTACCCCCACATGCATGTATACACACACACACATACACACACACGCACACGTGCACACACACGCACACACACGTTTTAGGATAAAGTGGATGGTTTGGGATCAAAATCCCTGGGGAAATGGGAACAAAAGGAACCCAAAGTATAGTGGGGAGTTTTGGTTTATATAATAGGGCTCCTTGTCCAGGGGATGACCTGACTTTAGAATGTGTCTAAATGTTGATTGTATCTAAATATCTAATTAGCTCTAAAATGATTATGAAGACTTAGACATCCCTTGAAAATTATTCTCATTTTCCAAATGGAAAAGCAAGGAGCTCTGGGTTTCATCTTTAAAAGTCCATAGCGGGAGATGTTTTGTTCCTCAAACAGAAGGCTCAATTAGAAAGTTCATCTCCTATCAAACCTAACTCTGACAAAGACAATGAGGGAGACCTTAGGGATGTGAGGGACAGCTGCTGTCACTCTTCCATCTGCAAACACAAGATTTACAGGTTGTAGGTACCAAGGAAGTAGAAAGTTAGTGCTGAGCAATAACTAGCCCTTCGCTCACTAACAAGGACATAATCATTTCTGGTTCTCTACAAAGTCAATATGGCATAATGAAAAAGAAATTGTATCTGGAGTTATTAAGATTTGTATTCCATTCTTAATTCAAAGACATCTGGTACCACTGGACGTCACTCACTAGCTCATGACCTGACATAGGTAGTTAACTTCTCAAGGATTTGTAAAATAGAGACTGTATTCCTAATTTATCTACCTGCCTCATTGCGTTATGGATATTTAAGAAACAGATTATTAGTTATTAGCACCTGTGTCACAGTCCATGGGAGGGAGACAAATTGACCATAATGTCTGAAAATGCTTAGAGGTTTAGAAGGTCTAAAGATCATAGAATTAGACAGTTAAATGTGTACTTTTTATTGTATTTAGAAGTTAATGGGGTCAATAAAGTGTTTCATTTAAAATTGCTATTAAACTCAATTTTTATTTTTTTAGGCAATCAATAAATACTAAAAATTGACATAGTTTGGATAGGTTTTTTTTCCTTGATTTTTTAAGAGGATTAATTTTGTGTGTGTGTGTGTGTGTGTGTGTGTGTGTGTGTGTGTGTGTGTGTTTGTATATATGTATACAAGAGGGTACTTGAGGGTGTGTTTATGGAAGCCCAAGAATGGCATCAGAAATCATCCATGATTGTTCTACCTCCTTATTGCTTTGTTCTGGGGTTTCCCAGGCTCTGCCTTCCAGTGCTAGATTGCAGGCCACTGCCGTATCTATCTGGCATGTTTACAAGGGATCTGGGATCTGAACGCAGGTCCTTTTGCTTAAGAGGCAAAGGCTTTAATCCCTGAGCTATCTCTCCATTTCATTTCTAGATTTTTTAACTCAAAAGTTTAAAAAAACTATCAGCCACATGTACATTATATATGCTATAATAAAGCACTTTATTTATAAGTGATTATAATTGGGGAAAACAGTAAGCTTGACTTGTCTGCTGACTTAACCTTTTTGCTAGCAATTTTTTTCAATTTTATGTGTTATTATATGTTCATGTATGCTGTTTGCATAGTCAGATGTGCCATGTCACATGTGTGAAGGTCAAATGACAACCTCCTGGAGTTGGTTCTCTCCTTCCATTTTTACATAGGTTCCAGGGATCAAACTCAAGTTGTTGGGTTTAAGTAGTAAGTGCCTTTACCCTCTAAGTCATCTGGCTGGACCATAGCAGCTATTATGTTTTAGACATACATAACTCTTTACACATTTAACCTTCAGAACAGCCTTTTTCTTTGACTCAGAAAGAATCAGTTATATTGTATACTTCAGTTGCTGTATTTCACTCTCACCATTTCTGTTCTACCATTTGCCTAAATTAGTCTTTTCCAAGTAAAAATAGATGCAATTAAGAGGCTCTAACTGAAATTTTAACTTCACTTTTTTATTTTTTTATTTGTGTGTGTGTGTGTGTGTGTGTGTGTGTGTGTGTGTGTGTGTGTGTGTGTGAAAGGGTACTGTGTGTCCCTGTGGAGACTAAGGGTGGATTGCTTCTACCTCCTCCTTGTATTGCTCTGGGATTTCCCAGAGTCCAGAAATGCAGGCCACCTTTCTGGCTGACATTTTTTTTTTAACGTTTTACCTGGGATTCTAACTTAGGACCTTCTGCTTGTGAAACAGAGTCCTAACCCTGAGCCATCTCTCCAGCCCCTCTGACTGAAATTTTAATGACTTTGACTTTTGTTTTCAAATTATTTTTCTGAACTTCTTTATCTAACTATTATTAATCTGAATAAAAATAAACCTGTATGTAGAGAGAGCCATGTTTTACAATCATACTTGGTACTCCTGTGAGACATTACAGGGCCCAGAACATGACTTGCTTACAGTTCTGGCTTTGTTTTAGTAAAGCAGAAAGTGGCCTAATTTACAAGGGTCAACTCTCCTTTTCCTTCTTATACTTCTTATTTCTCTGATTTGGTCATTTGTGGACCACCCATTGCTCTTAAATTTTTTTTATTTGGTTCAGTTGTCCTGGGGTATCAATTTTTTTCTTTATCGGCTGTTCAACTCTCAGAAGTTCTATCCAAGGTAAAAGTATCTCTATGTCTTGACCCTTCAATTTCAGAAAACAAAGTTGAGCTTCTGCCTTTTTTGGGGGTTGGGGAGATAATTTCTATACATCATATATATGACATATATATATGATATTCTATATAGATCATCTAGCTACATGCTAGAAACCAGGAGGTCACTGATAAATGTAAATTTATCATTCAGCATTGCCTTAGGTCTGGACATTGAGGGGAGCTGGGATCGTTCACAGCTGCAAGGCAGAGGGAGAAGACTGAAAAAAAAAAGTATCTGTGTCTGCCACCATGCTGATGTCTCATCTACTTCTATAAGTCGTTTGTTCTCTCTCACCTCATCGTGTGGAGCACTAACGCCGTTCCTTAATTCCAGACTTGCTTTTCCAGCCATTGCCTGGAAATCTCTAACTGAAATCTTTCCAAAATCTCAATTTCCACCTACTGAAACAAGATGTTGTCTTTACCTCCATATCTAACCTAGCTGTTGATTTTATTTATTCATTCATTAATTCATTCACTCATTCATTTTGGTACAGATCTCATAGCCCAGGCTGGCCTGAAACTCACTGCATAGCCAAGGCTTGTGATCTCAAACTTGTGATCCTCCTGCCTCCATCTACTGAGTAGCAGGTAAATGCCACCACAACTGGCTGGTCTACTGTTTAAAAATTATTGAAATGAAATTTATACAACATTGAATTAGGTGTTTTATAGTAAGCATGTCAGCAATATTAGTGCATTTATGATATACAGCCACCATCGATCTGGAGTTCCAAAGCATTTCTATTGTTTTGCAGTAAAATCTTTCACCTATTGCCTCTCTTCCCAAACCTTGACAACCATCAACATAAGCTGAATCACATATGTGAGCTTTTGTATCTGAATTTTTTCACTTTGCATTATGTTCATCCAGACTGTCTTATGAATTACTAATTAAGAATCATTCCTTTTGAGTGAATAATTTTTATCCACAGACATTTAAGTATTTCTACCCTTGGTCTATCACTGTAAGAAGTGCTATATGAACATTCTTGTGTATGTACTTTTTGAGCACTTTTTTTCAGTTTCTTCATTTGGTTATCCTAAATATTTTCTTAATCACCTAGGTTTAAAACCTGTGAAACACACAGTAGCTACTACATATGTATTGGTTGGATGGATCAGTCAAATTTATGAATCAAAACTTTCTCTTCTTTTTCCTTGCCTCCTCTTTTTACTACTTATTAACACAAAATTAGCAATTAGTATGTTTCAAGCCATCAGTAAGATTCAACTTTTCAAAAGTGGCACAATGAGCTACTATGAGACTACAACAATGATATTGTATAACTAAAAAGTGATATATTGTTAAGTGAATAAGAAGTTGGATTAAAATTTTTATATAGACCTGGAGATGTAGCTTAAATATATATATACATATGCATATATTATATATATATATATCAATGAAAACATAGTATATTTAAAAACAAACCCCCCAAAAAATTAAAAACTAAAAATATATCTGAAGGCATATAAAAACTAATGAAGGATGGGGCAAATAGGTGCAGAGATGAATGCCACATGTATTTTTTATTGTTTTTAATTTTGATCCATGTGAATGAATTTTATACAAAAAATAGAAGTGAAAATATATTATTTTTAAGATCATGGCAGATAATAGTTAAAGAAATAGGTTTGTGTAAGCAAAAATAGGTAATGGCAGAAATTTCAAGGGGAAAATATATTCATGGGTAAGGTGAGTTTGCAAAGGATAGTGCCAGAGGCACAAGTGACAGACAAATTAGCACAAAGAAAAGTAATTAATCTGTGCAACAGCATTTAAACAGCTGAAGCGTAAGTAAAATATTAGCACAATACCAGAGGCAGTGTAGGAAATTTTTAGATTTTATGTTTAAAGCAATAAAATGGAAAGATTTCAATTAAGCTGTTATTTAGAGCTAAAGTAGTTTCCAGTGGAGAATATGTTGTCATGGTTCAAAATGGGAGTTGGCCCACACAGGTTCGTGTGTTTGAATCCCTAGCTGCTGCCAGTATTTGGGAAGGTCATGGCACCTTAGGAGTGGAGCCTTGCTGGAAGAAGAGTGGGACTGCTCTTGAGCTTGCAGCAGCTCTCCACCTCGATGGTATCTGCAGTGACTTAAACCTTCTCCATCTTCTGCCAGCCATGAAGGACTGTATCCAGGAACCATCAGCTGAATAAATCTCCCCTTTTCCCTTCAAGTTGCTTGACTTTGAGTGGTGTCTCACAGCAACAGGAAAGAGTAACCTGTACATAGGTATTGGAAATCCCCTCTATTTCTAATGCATTCTCAGTGTTCACCTCAGATTTCTCATACAATCCACACATTTCTACCTCATCCATATTAAGAAAAACCATTTGAAGGCAAGGAAAATGGTCGGTGGGTACTATAGGCGCAAAGACAAGTTCAGAGTCCTCTAAGCCCACATTATGGCAGACATAGTCTTGCACATCTGTAATCATAGTGTTTCCTTAGTGAAACTGTAGGAATACATTTCCAGAAACTCTCAAGTCAAACAGCAGTAAACAAGAGACCTTATCTCAAACAAAGTAGAAGACTGACATCTGCAGTGCCTTGTGACATGCACACACGCACACACATACACACACACACACACATACACAGATAGACACACACACACACACACACTTTTTCATTTTTTTTTTACATTTATTATTATTATTATTTATTCAACTGTGTGTATGTGCGCGTGCGTGTGTGTGTGTGTGTGTGTGTATGTGTGTGTCTGTGTATTTGTAGAACCACGGACGAACTCGCGAACCACCATGGACGCCTCCATCTCCTTCTGCCCTGGGATTCACAGGCTCCGCCCTACCAGGACCAGAAGCGCAGGCGGCCCCCGCTTCCGCCTGGCGTCTATACGTGGGATCTGGGATCCGAACTCGGGACCTTCCGCCTGCAAGGCGGAGGCTTAACCCCTGAGCCACCTCTCCAGCCCATACACTTTTTCAAAAAGTTCTTTTTTCCCCTGGTAACTTATGTGGCATAAAATATGCATAAAAACAGTCTTAAATCTGAGATTTGACTCTGTTATTTAGCTACAATTCTCTAGGACTTCCATAATCTTGTCCAAGAGCAAAAGACTGATATGTAGATATTAAATATTATCATTTTTCAAACTTTTTTGTTATATAAGTAAGACATACCAATGTTCATATCTTTTACTTTAGTTACTTTTTTTTCTGTGGGTATTGCACCGTCCATGGCTGTATTAGCTCAGTCCATCTTGAAAAAAATTAACATGTACTCCATCACAAATGCTTTGGCAATGAATATCTGCATAAAAAATAGTGAGTTGGTGAAATTTTGATTATTAGTATGCCCTTAAATGAGGGTATTAAAAGACATTATAAAGTATCTTAATACTTAGAAATATAAATCTGAACATAGAGAAAGCTTTATGCTTCACAGTCTTAATCATCTATTAAGAATTCTGTACACTAACACTATACACTAAGCACTTAGAGGCTGAGGCAAGGAGAAGTGCTGTGAATGTGTGTCCAGTGAAGGCTAAGTGGTGAGTTCCAGGCAAACCTGGGCTATAGAGTGAGAACCTGTCTCAAAACACAAACGAGAACTGGTGACGTGGCTCAGTGGGCAAAGGCACCTGCATGCAGATCTAGCAGCTTGAGTTCAATCACAGCAGTCACAGGTAGATGTAGAGAATTGGCTTCTGAAAGGTGGCCTCTGACTTCTACATGCATGTCATGGCATACCTGCTCTCTCTCTCTCTCTTTCCTTTTCTCTCTCTCTCTCTCCCTCTCTCTCAAATAAAGCAAATCTAAAAAAAAAACAAAACAAAGCAAAATAACAACAAAAATCTGTTGATTTAAGTGAATGATATCAGACACATGATTTCACTCCTAGCTGAGGCTTTCCTGGATTTTTCCAGGCAGCGAGGAAGTTCGGTTCCAGAGTTCAATTCATTGTACCCCACCTTCTGGGGTACCCCGAACCATCATTGCTTGTCCTCTTCCAAACATTTAGGAACATCCTCTAAATCTGTCCTCTTTATTTTCCAGTGTAGACGCTTCTTTCAAACCATGCATTACAAATTAGTAACTGCAAAACTGCAGTTGTTCTGCTTTTAACCAAATCTAAGAACTGAAATAAAAAACCTGTCTGTCCTTTCATGCTTTGATCATAGGTCATGCACCTCTACTTCCAGTGGATAAAATTTAATCACATGGAACATGTTGAGATTATTATTTTTGGATTTTTCCAATATAGTCCCTAATATGAAAAAAATCTTCATAGAGCTTCATTGTAGTCTCATAGCAGTCAGAATCACTGTATATTATCTGTTTTCTATGTAACTAAACTGTAATATGATTTAATTAAAGTCTTTGAAGGCTTTTTGTTAGCTGCAATCAGGAATTCTTTTTCTTTTGTGTATATGTGTATGCGGCATATTCATATGTATGTGTGTTTGCATGAAAGTGTGTGTACATGTGCATGCAGGTATATGTACACAGGTACACATGAGTGTATGGGCTTTTGGAGGTCCAAGGATGATATTGGGAGGCATCCAGGATTACTCTTCCACCTCATTATTGTGAGCCTGAGTTAAACCGAGCCTCTAATTAAACCGAGCATGCCCTTAGCTAGTCTGGCTAGCCAGCTTGCTCAGGGCATTCCCAGGCTCCACCTTCCATGGCTATAATGCAAGTAGCCCACCTACCTGACATTTTTATTTTATTTTATTTTATTTTATGTGTGTGTGTGTGTGTGTGTGTGTGTGTGTGTGTGTGTGTGTGTGTGTCTCAAGGGCACTGTGTTACCCTGCAGAGAACCAAAGGTAACTTCGGGAGAAATTCTGGATTGCTTCTACCTCCTTTTTGCTCTGCCCACCAGGTTGTGCTGCTTTTTTCACCTGGTTCTTCTGGCCAAGCCAATTCCTAAATCCAGTTTCCACATCAAAACTCCAAGGAAGTACTTAGGGTTTCTTTTGCATTGACTATGTACAGAACTCCTTTCTTTAACTCCTGCATTTGTTTTACTTTATGTTATCCCTTTCAAACACAGAACAGACTTGAAGACTGTGTTTTAAAAATATACATGGCTTAAGAATTTTGTTTTAAGCATAATCATGTTTCCTACAACCACATTCACTACCTAATCATCTTTATCTCTTCACTGACCCTCACTTTATCAAGTCATGAAAATACAAGTATCTGTTTTCCATGAATAGCTTCAGCAATCCCCACAGCATGCATTCCCATGGAAACCAATCAGAAACTAAAAGGAAAAGAAGGAGAATATATTGAATTTCTCTGAGACCTACAGCTTGTTTTTCATTAGACTCATGCTGATTTCTTTTAAACTCTAGGCACTGGGCCAGTGAATATTTTTATGACTGATAAAAAGGAACTTCAGATCCATTTACTTTCATTTAACCTTTTAAAAATTAATTTTGAATGTAACATCAATTCCAAAGAAAACATGAGCATTAATTTTCTAATCATCTTCTTATGTCATAGGACCATAATTGTTCATGTAATTTTTCTCTTCTTGTTTTTTTCTGTTCATATTTTAGTATCCAAAAAAGGTAAGAAAGAACTAAGAGTGCCCTTTATTCCTATAGTATGTATATTGTTCACATTTTCCCTTGCAACCAGTTGTGGGCTTTTATAAAATCCTTTGATTTTAAGTTTCTGCAAGGTCCAGATGATCATTTACAAATATGATAACAGCCAAGATGCCAAAGCAAGGAGGATTAAGAGCCAGAAAGGGAAGGTGGGGAGGGAAGGTGGGGAGGGCAGGTTGTAATTTGATTGATTGATTGGTTGGTTAGTGGCAGTGCTGGGAATTGAATGTAGGCTCTCCCACATGCTGGGAACCACTCTGCTCTCCAGCTACACAGCCAGCTGAGGTTGTAATTCAAAATAAGCCAATCAAAAGTCTTTATCAAGATAATATTTGATGCAAGGTTTGAAGGAAGTGGGCAGCTAGCCTTGTGAATGCCTAAAGGATGGGTGTTTGTTTCCTGCAGAAGGAGCAATCAGAACAAAGACCTTCACATGGAGCATGTTAGGATATTAGACAATAGGAGCCCGGCCCTGCAGCTTAGCTTTACAGTGACTGAGAAAGGGGACAGCAGCAGCCGAGGACAGAGAAGTGGTGGCTGGATCCCAAAGGGCCTTGTAGGCCACTGTTGAGAACATGTTTTCACGGGGAATGAGACAAGGAAGAAGAGTCTAAAAAGGGACTGACTTGATCTGTATCCTAGTAAAAAGATCGTTCTGCATACAAGAGAATTTTTCTCTAGTTTTAGTGCTAGCTCTCTTTTTGCATTTTGGGAAAGAGAGAAAAAGTGTTTTTAAAATACAGAATGGTAAATGAAAAGTGAATAATGTATGAGGAACAGGTAGGTGTAAGAGATAGATTTCTCTAAATACATCTTATTCTTTAATTTTTATTTCTTTATTTTAAACATCGTTCACAAAGAGCACTTTTTAAACCATCATAAAAATATATCAAAGAGGCCTAAATGTATATTTAGTTGGTAGCTTAATGATGCAGAGAATTATTCTAAATTATTCTAAAACATAGTAATTTGACTCTGAAATTCTAAGATATACACCAAGGACAAAAGAAAACTAAAAAAAACCTAAACATATTCATATATATATATCAATCCTAAACTATAAGTAATATTGTTATAATAATAATATATAATAAATGTATAATATATAATATTAGTAATACTGTTATAGTATATATAATATATAATAATAATGATATATACCAACACAAATAAATGGACTATAATAGTGTAGATTTAAGGAAGTAGAAATTTGTGTTAATTTCACTAATAGATAAATTTTTTAGAATAGGAGATATATAAATACTTACAAATTGTGAGTTAGCAATGTATTTTTCTGCTTAAATTTGTAGTTTTGAATTTCAAAGCTCTATCCACTTAAAAAAACAATTGTGATAACAGTATCAATGATCATATAGTTTGTGGTGTCTTAGTGTCACTAAAGTACCTAGAGCTCCGTGGAGACAAGACAACGTGCTTACAAACAGGTATGCATGGATCATCTTGTCACACTGACTGGAAAGGATCCAATAGAGCCTATTAGGATCATTTCAGAGGGAGCCAAAAGTTAACCTAAAGGAGTTTCTAAAGTCAGACAACCTGGGTAGCCAAAGGATGACAACTACAACACATTAAGCACTTTAAGATCCAGGAGTTAGAAATAAGGCAAAATGTCACTCTAACTTGTTATTTTTAAAACTGATAAGTCAGGCGAGAATGACAAACATTTACCTTGTCTTTTCTCTATTAAGGTTATACAAACCATATTAAGGGTAACCAGTATTTTATGAGGTACAGTTTATGGATGAAATTCCAGAAAGAAAAAACATAGAAAAGAAATCGAAGTATAGGATGACAAGGTGGTGAGATGGGCAAAGGTACTTGTAAGCCTGACTACCTGAGTCCAATCTCCAAAACCCACATGAAGATGGAAGGAGAGAACCATCTCTGCAGAGTTGCCCTTTAACCTCCTCTGCCCCCACGCGCCATGTACACACATAATAAATAATAATAATAGTAGAAGTACAATTTCACTACTATGCAACCACTGAAATAATGAATCTAGACAATGGCCACTGATAAAAGATAAAATCACTAAAAAGAAAGACTGATGAAGAACTTCATGACAGGTTAAGATGACAACATCTGAATCTACTAGTGACTCTTAACATCCCAAAAAGCTTCAGCGTTGCTACGTGCCTCACCTCACAAAAATACCAACTGAATAAGAATGTGACCAAACTTGCTTGTAGCTCTTCCCCAATGACTGAAAGTAGACTGAGGGTAGATAACCAAATTTTCTACTCACAAGTTACTTAAAGAAAACTTTTGCTTCTTCATTGATTGTGATACTATTTCCAAGGCAATTGTTATTTCAGTTTGCTTTTGTTTTTGTTCCCTCTTTTTCTTAACCTTGCTGATAGGATGTAGTCAGAAGCCAGAACTTTAGTCAAAGATAACTTTGAACAAGTCTTATTCTGACTCCCATCCAGTCCTTTTCATTCCCATGTCTAATCTAATCATTTTAAAAGGAAAATGAATTTTCTGTGATCACTTATGTCAATCAAAGTGACTCTGGTGTTATTAAGAATCAAGCCTTCTTTGAAGGATAGGATCCACAAAAATCAAGATCTACTGGCCTAGAAGATAGGCTTAATGCCAGGCAGGCAGTCCATAGTCTAGCCAGTGTCTTTTGGATGCTTACAGAGCTTGGTGAGCCTCACCACTTTTTTCTTTTTTTCTTTTTTTAACTAAGCATTTATTTTTAAAATATTTAGTAAATACTTTAAAAATAAGAGTATAAGGTCTTACAATTTCATTGGAGCAAAATTACTTCAAATATACATAACACTAGATAATGGGAAAATTTTTTTAAAAGCCTCTGTAGAAGCTGCCCCCCCCCAAAAAAACACGCCACTCTTAGAATAACTTGTAAAGTACAAATGTAAAGCAGTTGCCTCAAAAAGGCACCACATCGCAGACTAGATGGAAGTTTTTAATGGAATTCCAGAACCATCAGACCAATCATAGGAAGAGGGAGAGAAGAAAGAAAAAGAGAGCAGGAGAGAAGGGAATGGTGGGTTTTATACACTCAGAGTTGGTGCGTGGGCTGAGGGGGCAGGGTCTGGAGGTGATTTCTGGGACCTTTGCCCAGCCCAGAAAGTGTGACCAAGCTATCTTTGACCTTGACACAGCTGGTATTAAGGGTCAGGCAAGCACACGGTCTTACAATGATTAGGGGGCCAGTGATCATCAAGTAGAAGCTCTGTCCTGAGTATGGAGGGCATGGAGAAGTGGGGTTCCTATCATTCCAGCCTTTTGTTAGTGTTAGCTACTACCTGCTGAAAGGGGACAGGTACAGGCTGGAGTGATAGAATCCCATTCCTGAGACCTCATGGTGAATGATGATTGTTGTGGATTGGATCCAACTGGATAGTCAGCCTCTGATAGATGGATAAGTGGTCAGGAGCATTTGGTTTAAAGAGCATCTGATGAGTTCTCTGATCCTGTCTCGGGAGCATCTTGAAAAAGCAAGGCAGGATGATTAGCAAGAGTCTCGCCACTTTTACAAGCAATAGTAATAGACTGTAGTGTGACACCTTTGACTTTCCACCTGTGGTGGAAAGCCCCTCTGCTCTGAGCTGTGACAAACTGAATAACTTCTGCTTGCAGCTGGAATGACTTAATCCGCATCCTTCTTTTTTCTCATAATGCTCCCAAATAAGGGAAAATCACTCAGCTTTACCACTAACAAATATGAACAGCAAACTTCACCCAACAACTCTTCACCCAACAAACTTAGTTGAGAAGCATAGTGATGAGAAACACTGGTCAAAAGTCAGATTCACTAGCCTGTTGCTTTCTGAGGCTTTGGGTTGGACACATGCCAGTAAAGCCCCTGCCCAAAAACTAAAAAAGAAAGGAACTTTACAGGGTATGCTAGTTCTTGTGGGGTTGGAGAACCTAGCATTAGAGTCACCATGGGTTGGCCCTCTGATGTCACTGTTTGAGAGGGGTGTAGCTTTGAACCGTAGTCACATGCTCTTTATTCTGCTGTCAGTTCAACTGGGAGTTATGGCCACCTACCCTCATTTTAGTGCCTCATTGAATTGATGTTTGTTAGGTTAGGGAGACTTACCCCACTGCAAGAGGTTAAACTAAATGGCAAGAAATAAGTATGAAGACCTTGGATCTTAGGGTTCTTTCATCCCTTTCAGATTTGTTTGTTAGTAGATATTTATTGAACACCAACTAGTACAGTTCTATGTATCTGGGATATAACAATGAATGTGAGAAAAAAAAACCCAATGACAAAGAATTTGCATTTTGCTGATGGGAAACAAGCAAATAAGTATTATAATTATTTATATGGTACTTATGTCAGATGGGGAAATATCTTATAGGGAAGAATTAAGGTGAGATCCAAAGAGTCTACAATCTGCAAATAGAAATATGGTGCTCAGGGTAAGTCACAGTTAAGAAAGTAATATTTAAACAAAGACTTAAAGGTGACAGGAAAGCAAATTCTTCAGGAAAAGAGGATGCAGAATACAAGGCCCTGAGATGGGAACATGGTTGGTATTTACCAAGGGCAGTGCACAAAGAGACCATCATTACCCCTATGTATAAATAGAACGTATTCAGAGTCGGGAAGGCTTGTGAGCTTTTTAAGGAGCCCATGTTTACCTTCTACAAAGAGGAACATTATTGAAGGGTTATTGCACAAAATGTGTTCTAGCTTGTAATTTGAAGGGCTCATTCTAAGTTGCGGATAAACTGTCAAAGCTATGAGAGCTGAGACATGATGTTGGGTTGGACCAGAGTGGTAGCGGCAAAAGTGGTAAGTGGGCCCATTTTTCTTACATTTTTAATCGATGAAATAGGACTATATTAAGTATACAATGCAATGATTTTTAAAAAGTATGAATTATGGATTGTGTGAGAATGCATAAGTTCTACTCTCAACAGTTGGCAAGTACACAGTACATTGTCATTAAATGGAGTCACTGTGTCGCGACTGATTTTAAATATATTGTAAATTTAGTTACAGATTATAGATGTGACAGGAAGAGTCAGTGATTTTGACACTAAGGGATCTTTGTTTAAGCTTCATATCTTTTTAAATATTTTGCTAGTGAGAGCTTCAAACATTTCCAAAAGCAGAATAATATAATATAAAGCAGAATTATATTATTATTATACTTAGCTTCAACAATTACCAAGTCATGCTAACTTTATTTTAGCTGTATTCTGTTTACAACCTCCCTTCCTGTGTTGAGGAGAATCTCAGATATGTCATTACATTTCTGAAATGAAAATGACTTTTAAGAATATAATTGTTATAATACTTGTTACTTAAATTATTTATAATTGCAGTGGAATTTTTTGTTACTTCTCCCTCCCATTCTCACTGGGAAATGTCTTATTCCAACAGACAAGTTTCTCTTTTGATCTACCTAGTGTCCCTTCTTGAGTATGTGTCCCATTGAGTCCAATAGAGATAACCTGTTCTTTCATGTGCCTCATTACCCGCTGCAGCATATTAACAGTTCAATGGGAGTATCACTTCTTCTGGTCAACTTTGATCATCAGCGATCACTCTGTGAGGGATGGGACCATCTGAATTCCTCCCTTGTTCACTGTGCCAGGTTGTTGATCCACTCTTTCACAGGTCATATACAGGTGGACTTGGCTGCAATGCATTTGTGGTTGTATTGACTTTATGAGTAGGGTATACTTATCTGTATCAGTGCTTCTTCCCCTAATCTAGTTCTTGCCTTCTTTTGTCTCCTCCTCTGTGGTATATCCTGGACTTTGGATTTAAACCCTCCTCATCAGGAAGAGGCCACTGTAAGACTGGCTGAAAGTCCTTGTGTGGGGAGGGTCCAGGCCCTAGAAAATAACTCCAGACTATAGTTTAGGTAAGCAAAAAGGACAACATGCCACCTTCCAAACATTTATCTCCAAGCCTAAATAAGAACTATGCAGTTCTCATCCTGCAGTCGGAAACACTTCTCTCAATAGAAATTGGTCTTTATAGAGAACCACAATTGACCTAAGGTTAGAAAGTAAACAACTAAGGAGTATTTGACCATAGACAGGACATACAAAGTTCCCTGATCTCTCTGCCACACAAGACTCTCAGCCAGTCTTACAGTGACCTCCTCCTGATGAGAAGGCTTTAAATCCAATCAGAGAGCGGTTAGATGTTCCCATACCATTCATGCTATTGTTGCACTAAAATACTTACCTGGCTGGGTCATGTTGAAGCTCACAGGGATCCTTGTGGTTAAGCCTGTCGATGGCTTTTCTTCTTTAGCAGCTTGCACAGTACCTTCCATAAATGTGACAGTAGCCTGGAGGAAGCTTTCAGGTTACTTCCAGCATAATTTTTCTCATCCTGTGATTGAAATATATGTCTGTCCTCACCAATAGGGTCTTACCTGTCAGGTTCTAGTGAGTAAACAAGAGCTGTGGCAGTAGCTTACATTGTTTGTTTTGTTTGGGGGGAGTACATATCTGGGACCTCCAACAGAAGTATCTCATACCTGGTGCTGGGGATTTTGTTTGGTCATTAACATTTTCTGGGGAGAATATCACTAGTGATTTCTGCTACCTCTAATTCACCTCCTTTTTCTATATTCCTACATAGGTTATCTCTAGTCAAAGTATTGATTTTTTTTCTTTTGCTATTTTTTGTTGTTTTGTTTTAGTTGATTTACTGAGTAGGATATTGATGTTGTAGTTTCTGTGTGGCTTTATTGTGAGGTAAATATTGTATAGTGGTACACTCATGAAATCCAAGCACTGCAAAAGGCATTTAGAGGAGGACCATGAATTTAAGGCCAGCCTGGGCTACATAGGAAGAAGTTTACCAATAAACAAAGAGGGCTGGAATATACTTCTGTGATAGAGTACTTGCCTAGTATGCTCAAAATTCTGTGTTCCAGCACTTTAAAAAAAGGTAGTAAGAATGAATACCATCAATGTTCATACTACAAATATTATAAATTTTAAGTATTTTTATTTGCATATATTTGATTCAGGATCTAAATAAGAGCTATTTATCATCTTAATATGTTTTAAATCTTCAGATTCACCTTTATCTCTCTTTCTGCCCACATTCCTATATATTTTATAAGTGTGGCTTTTCCCCTAATCTTTCTGGATGGATTGTCTCAGTATCTTGGTGCCTCTTTCTCCAGGAATAATTAACCCATTCCTCATCCTCTCACATTCCCTGTGAATTAGTTATGGGCTCTAGATGCTTAATTTCATTCAGGTTCAGTTTTTTTTTTTTTTTAATTTTTTTTTTTATTTCAGCTCATACAAACTTATTAGGTACACCAGTTCCCTCCCTCCCTCCTCCTCCCCCCGTACCCCCTGCTCCCCTCCCCATCCCTCTCCCTCCCCATCCCCCAGTGCCTCCCACCCCAATTCCCAGAGAGTCCTTTCTTGTGCATGACTGATTTTCCTCTGGGCCCTCCTCTCCGATGACGTACAAGGACCCAGTGGCCTTTGCCGAACCCTTTCCCGTGTTCCCCTTAGGTATAGGAACACTGCTGTGGCTGCCAATTCTTTGCCTCCAAGGATCTCGGTGCCTTTAGCAGGTGCTAGACTTTGTGAGGTCAACAGTGTGTTGGACAATGCGCAGGGCATGCAAAGTCCAATTATGATTGCTTCAGCCCTAACTAGTATAGAGTATCTTACATATCATTGCTCCTCCCATCCTTATGCTCTTATACTCTTACCGCCCCCTCTTCCGCAAATTTCCCTGAGCTTCAAGATGGGGAGAGACTAAGCTGGCCTAGTTCTAGGTGGTTGATATAGAGTCTCTGAAGTTCTGGATTGTGGTTTGTTGATTTTCTTTTGCAGTTTTGCTGCTCCTGCAATGCCCTTCACTTCATCCTGGTGGGCATTGTATGTTACCCCTTTTTATCTGCCAGACTATATGCCCTCAGGTTCAGTTTTTTTAAACTGCCCCATATTATGATGCATTCGTCATCAGAAGGGAGTTAGGGTCTCAGTGCCTCTGTTCTTCAGACGTCAGTGGTTTTAAACCGTCAGTGCCTGGAGCCCTCAGTTCATTAGGAGTCATAAAAGGTGGTATTTGAATTCTATCCTCCCTTCACAATTAGCTAGAATAATCCCTAATAATTCATAGAAATTTTACCTTACCATATTAGATAATGCATCAGTATAGTTTATATAAAAAAGAAAGAAGAAATGTTGCTTCCTTTCCTTTTATTTACCAATTTTCAAGATAATACATTGATTTCTTGATATCTTTGACATGATGAGCATTTTTAAATATTATTAAGAATAATATCTGGGAATTTTCACTATCAGTTTAACATTGGTATTACTATTGTCCTTAATCAATATTCATATTATTCCATCTTTTACCTGATAGAGGTCCTTTAAGTTGACATCTGGAGCTATCTGTCATGGACCTTGTATTTAAACTTGCTTATTGTTTGTTATGCCTAAATAGTCTAGGTTCATTTATATTTTTTTTGTTCCATTCCAAGAATTAGACATTTCTTCAGTGGCTTTTCTTTCAATAGGAAAATGTATCTGGAGACCACAATCTAGGGTCTAGATACTCATTGCTATTGGTTGATGGTTGTCATTTGCTTTTAAGTCTTTGTTATGGACTGAGCCTAATTCATTTTTAATAATTAAAAATTATGGGGCTGGAGAGGTGGCTCAGGGGTTAAGCCTCTGCCTTGCAGGCAGAGTGTCCTGAGTTCAAATCCTAGACCCCATGTATAAACGCCAGGAGGAAGCCGGGGGTGGCCTGAGTTTCTGGTTCTGGTAGGGCAGAGCCTGTGAATCCCGGGGCAGAGTAAACAAGAAGGAGGTGGATGCCTCCATGGTGGTTCCCGAATTCGCCCGTGGTTCTTCACACACAAACACACACACACACACACACACACACACACACACACACACACACACTTGAATAAATAATAAAAAATTAAAAATATGGCTTTATCATTTCCTGATCTTATTCATAACTAAAAGGAATTAACATAACCTCTTCTGTCTTACATTGTTACTCTATTTCTTTTCTCAGCAAGCTGAGAAAGAGAATATCACATCGTACAGACAGGTCTTCTCTTGAAGTCATCTTTAGAAAATTTTTCTGAAAATAGATCCCTTGCTGCAAAGCATAGTATTTTAATAGAACTGCCAACTAGGAAATTGAATTCAACAAGCAGATATTGAGTTCCCATTTTATGCAAAGCCCTGTTTATCTATATGAGACAGGAGTCTATCAGTAAGTCTTATTAGCTCTACATTCTTGATTAATCCAGAACTGGACTCCCTTTCTCAGTCTGCCTGTTACTACTGATTTCATCCTAGCTATCATTACATTGGACTGGATTGTTGTGTTTTTCTTTCTTAGTTGATTATGATAACCTCTTAGCTGGTCTCCCAGTTTCTGCTCCAGCCCTGCAGTCTGTGGTCACTACATCAACCAGTAATCCTTAGAAACCCAAGTCGGTCATGTCACTCTCAGCTTCTGATGCTCCAAGGAATTTACATCTTCTGATAAAAAACTAAATATACCATGGCCCTCCCTATCTGTGGGTTGTGAATCTCTAGACAATGAACCATGAATATAAAATATTTTAGGACTCAAGACCCACTTGTCAGAATGGAACACATTCCTGTTACTGTTAACCAGAGCAAAAGTCTATAAAAGGAGAGGAAATATATCACTAAGGAAGAATAGCCTATAAACCTATAGGTAGGAAGATAGTACACCAAACTGCTCTGTAAAAGCCTAATGATGGAAAGGTTCACCGTTGGACAGGACATTCCACTCAAGACAGGGCTGCTGCATCCAGGAACTCACTGCAATGAGACTTGTCCTTACCAGACCTATAAAATGACTGACATACCAACATACCCCCATAGACTAGCAAGGATCTCAGGAGAGATAATTACACACAGTGGAATCCTTGAGGGTTAGGGCTGGATGAGCAAAGGGGAAGTGGGGCAACCTGAGGAGGTGCCACTTGACATGCCACAGAGGCTTCCTCCCACAAGAGTAGACAATGCAGAAGGAACCCTGGGGCCCATAGAAGTGGATAAGCACAAGGGTGGGAGGGAATGGGATGGATTGCTGAAAGGAGAGAAGGAGAGGGTGAAAGGGAAGGGGAGGGAAGGAGGGAGGTAGGGATGATAAGTACTCAATATGCTTGTGAAACTAGGAAAAAATTTTAAAAATTAATTAAAAATTAGGGAAAAAATTTAAATTGTTATGTATGAAAAATGTAGACTATTTCTTGTCTTCATAATCTATAAATAATACAGCATGGCAGGTGTTTGTGTGATATTTAATAGAATTGATATTATAAATCTAGAAATTATTTAAATTATTTGGGAAGGTGTACATAGATTACTATGTGAATACTACACCATTTTACATAAGGGACTTGAGTGTCTACAGATTTCAATGCCTGCAGAAATCCTGGTGCCAATCTCCCACAGATACCAAGGACCCACTGCACTTCCCACGACCTATAAATCCCTCTGTGCTGTGAGTTCTGTTGTCTTCATGACTTATTTCCAGTCTTTCCTTGTTTTCTCTTCATAAGCCATGCTAGCCTTAGTGTTTCATCTGCCACAATCAAAGAATGTTCTGGTATTTGTCTGCCTATTGCTAGCAGTATGGTTCCACTTTGAATTCCTCTGTTCTTATCAGTTCTTTACTCAGGTGCCTATCCAGCAAACACACCCCTCAATGTCCTACTCTAGTCCTCTTTAATTAACACATCTCAGGTCACCTACTTTGGTATCTCCTTAACACTGGAAATTATCTAAAATACTGTCTGTTTTAGTTACTTATCTTGCTTATTGCCTTTTACTCCAACTAGAATATAATGAGTGTTAGTGAATTAGAGAATTTTTGTTGTTTTTTTTTGAGGTAAATGTACCTTTTTTAAATTTTTTATTATTATTTATTCAACTGTGCGCATGTGCGTGTGTATGTGCGCGCGCATGTGTGTGTGTGTGTGTGTGTGTGTGTGTGTGTGTGTGTGTGTGTCTGTGTATGTGTAGAACCACGGACGAAGTCGCGAACCACCATGGACGCCTCCACCTCCTTCTGCCCTGGGATTCACAGGCTCCGCCCTACCAGGACCAGAAGCGCAGGCCACCCCCGCTTCCGCCTGGCAGTCTACTACGTGGGATCTGGGATCTGAACTCAGGACCTTCCGCCTGCAAGGCGGAGGCTTAACCCCTGAGCCACCTCTCCAGCCCCGTTATTGTTTTTTTAGTCACTATTTTATCCCATTGCATGGCACAAGTAAGTACTTGATGATCAAAAATATCTGTTGAATATCTTTGTAATTGTATAACTTTGTAGATTCACATAGTAATCTGACATTTTTACCTTACATGCACGTTTTATATGATGGCATTGCTGCTGTTTGCTATTAGAATATTTTCTAAAGAAGCAGTCTCTCTGCTTGCCAGCCATCTTTTCCACATACAAACCTCAGTCCTCTCTGCAATGATTCCAGCTTGTTCTTCATGGAATACTTCCTCTCTTGGGACCATAAATTTCTTTTTCTTTGCTTTCCACCCTCATCCCTTTCTGGTTAAATAGCCACAAACTGTCATTTTGCATGGATTCTCACTGGAAAGTGAATCAGTGCAACCTAGTGGCCAGTGGAGGACTGAACATTTGCATCTCCAGAATGTTTGTATTGACGAATGGCAGTGAGTTATTGACATTCATGTCCCTTGGTGATACTTCAATTGGCTTATCTTTGCTGGTCAAATGCCTTAATTGTTCTGGCCTTTAATTCAGTCAAAGTCGGAGCTGGAGCAGAGGGAAAGAGAAGGAGCCAGTCTAACAGAACATCAGGCTTGAGCTGAGAGGCTACTGGCAACGATCAGCCTGTCATAATGTTATGATTTGTTCATTTTTATACCATTTATTAGCCTTTACTTGTTGTGCCATTTGGCCTCCAGGGCAGATAAAGTGCTGTCTAATTTGGTAGGTTTGCTTCTGTCAGAGCAGGCTCGACAGGGAAGGTGTTAGCTGCAGTGACAAGTAATCAATAGCTGTCGTGGTCATGAGGACCGTGAGCCGTTGGGCCTTTCATCTAGAGGATTAGAGGTCTAATTGGATTGAGAATAGGGAGGGTGGGCTGTTGGGTAACCCTGTCAGCCTTGTGAAGCTGTCAAATGTCAGCCTTATTCATGGTGAAGGGAATAAGGAACTGCATGCTTTTAGAATCGAGGAGGAAGGCATGTGAAAGCCCTTTATACAAAGGAATAGATCCTGAAGTTGACTCAGCTAACATAGCCTTTCCTTTCTACTTAATTAGATATCTCTTTGGATAATAAATCTGTGCATCTTCAAATGATATTTTAAGCCTAGCTGCCTCTCTCTCTCTCTTTCTTTCTCTCTCTCTCTCACACACACACTACACACACACACACACACACACACACACACACACACCACTCTCCAAATTCAACTTGGATCCTTTTGTCTTTGGTAATGTTAGAATGTAAACCAATTAAATGGAGATTAAAAATAAACCTTTATGGAAAAAAATGCCTCAATTGTCCCCTTGCTAGGATTAATAAATGATGGACACCTTTATATTACTATTAGGAAAAGTAAATGAGACATTCAAAGAATGGATGAGTTAATAATAAAACATGGATGGATATTTGAAGTTATTTTTTCCTAGATTCATTTAGAAGTGTGGACCTCATAAAGCAAAATATTTCATTTATTCTTATATAAACTAACCTAAAGAATGAAGAATTATACATTGGCTAAATTGCTTCTTCAAAGAAATGCCTGATTTTTTTTAAACTTAGTAAAATAGAGCAAAGTTATTTCAACTATTTGGATTTAAGTCATATCAGTAGATCCTATACAATTCAGTCACTTCTATTGTACATTTACATACTTATGCATACTCATAAATATTTCTGTCATAGTGCTATCATTTGGAGTATACATGAAGAAAGTATGCAGGAAAAAATAGGTTAGTTTGGCCTTTAATATATAGGACTCTTAAAATTGCCTCTTCAGAGGTCAATAAATGGCATTAAATTCCACTAAATTCCATAGAAATAAATAAATATAGTAATGACAATTGATGGTTATAAACAAAATCCATAATTATCACTGTAGATACATTCTCAGTGTACATACCAAAGCATGTGATGCATTTTAAATATGTCTTTTAGGTACTGAGAACATTTATAAGCTTAATCTATACAGTGTATCTTCATGAACACTCAAAAGAAACAAGTTCACAATAACACTGAGAGTGTGTGAATGAGTGTTTCTAAGTTATAGATTATATATTCAGTCTATATGACTGTATGAATGTCCCATGGTCCTTCAAAGACTAGTCAACCAAATTGAAATGACTAAAAAGTATTTTAAAAGAGCCGAATCAGTGTTCGAAGTAGACACTGAATGACAAACCTACTGATCTCATTTGGCCTTCAACTCCTGAGGTCCATGACCATCACAAGTTCTTCCTATCTTAGTCTCTGCTTGAAAAATGCTATGGGGTACTAACTTTGTGATCCATGATGAAAATTGACAAAATTACCAATAATGCTACTAAATACTTCTAATTGTGGTTATCTAAAGCACTTGTTTTACTTGATCTAAACCAAAACTAAAAATTTCAAAACAGCTATCTATCCAAGGTTACACAAATCTCTTGGATTTCATGCAGTTTTTTTTTAATGTGTAGAGAACTGTGCCTAGGAGCTGTATATCCACAGCTATATCTAGGAGAAATGGAATCAACAGGATTTATACTTAAATAGAATTAGTCACAAAAGATGATAGAGGCAAATTTGATATCCTGGCAAAAGAAGTCCAAAGTCTAAGTAACAGATTTGCATTAGAGGATTTTGGTCATCCTAAGGTATATAGTAAAGAATGACTTCCTCCAACAGATAGCAGATGCTAAGCGAAAGAGAGGAAAAGAAGCAGAAAGGCAATCCTAAGCATTCCCAAGATATTCTCACAGTATTGTCAAAGAGAGAAAGAATATGGAACTCAATACTTATAACATCATTGCCTATAGAGTATAAAATATGGAAAGATTGGACAAATAAAATGGGATCACACCATCAGGCTCTCCTACTTAGAAAAACAATGAGTAGATTCAAAATTTATCCAAGAGTTTGACTTAAAACTTGTTTCTATTTAGCTGAAGAAAAGTACTTGCCACTAACTCACCGCTGCTGTTCTGAGCTACAATTGAAGTGCCTTTTCTAAGTTCTCATTTGACCTTCTTTATTACCATCTTCATGATCTGTTTTTCCTAATGTGTATCATATTTAAAAATGTCAAAAGGTTTGGATGATTTAAGTCAGACCCAGTCATCATCTACAGAAAAAAAACCGTCTGCTGCACACCTGAATTTATGTCTGCACTGTGCACAATAGCCAGACTATGGTCTCAGCCTAGGTACCTCATCCTTGAAGGAACGGATAAACAAAATGTGATTTATACAGATAGGTATAAAGATGTGTATGTATGGTTTAATATGAATAAAGAAGAATAAAATTCTCACAATAAAAAGTATAGGCTGTTTTCTCTCATATGAATGGAAGGAAGCAAAAGTAAAAGCAGGGATAGTTACAAAAAAGGTGGAGGAGGATGAGAAGGGAGATATAAAAGTATAGCAGGGGGGGTCAATGTGACTGAAGTATATTATGTGCATGCATGAAAATATCATATATAAAATCCCTTACTTTGTACAGTTAAAAAAAATCTTCAGAATACCTAGATTTCTGGATAAGGCATTGTTTCTTTCTGAGTGATTTTAAGCAAGTTTTAAACTTAGACATAACAGGTTTATGTTTGCTATTCTTCAAATTTTTAGTTATGTCTTATGGAGATTAAAATAAAATTAACAGTTTTTAAATTACTTTAGATAAGCTTTTATTCTGTTGAGGGACACGTGATCTAAATAGTCTTAACTTAATTCACAGAATGATAAGAACCTTTAGTACATATAAGTGTATTCAAGAGGATTAAATAAACAAATTTTAAGTTAAAATTAATGTGTCAAAAAAAGATACTCAAGTGTCAGTTCTGAGTGTTCTTATTTTTAATTTTAGCTCTTTTATCCTGTATTATTGTTCTACAATAAATCTACTCATATTGTTCTGTGACCTTTACAAATATAGTATCCCAATGCATTTGCTTCTGTATCCCTCTAAAGTATCTTTCTCAAAATAGGTACTAAATAAATATCTGTAAAGAATAATTCTTACTATTACTACCAGTACTATTAGAATTGATACTGGATCCAGTTTAACATCTGACATACTTTGATCACTTTTTCTTTTGTTTCAGTTTGTAGAAATATTTTAAAAATATCTCTTATATAGGTTGGAGAGCTAATTTGGTTAGCAAAATGCTTGCCTTGCAGCATTAGGACTTGAATTTGATTCCCAGACCCACGTTTTAATAAACTAGAGAATACATACACTTGTAATTCACATTTAGATTTTTCTGCTGGAAAGGAAAACATTGACAGACTCTAGGGTTTCTTGGGCAGCCAACCTGGCCTACTTGGTAAGCTCTAGCCTGGTGAGAAACTGTGACTTAAAAAACAAAGTGGATAACTCCTGAAAAATGGCACTTGAGTTTGATCTGTGACTTGCACACATACACATACACTATAAAACACATACTGTCCATTTTGAAGTTTATTAATGAGACATAGCATGTGACTCTGAGTACGCATCGTAGTGACTTGTCTCCCACAGACTCATGGGTTTGAATCCTTAGCTGTTAATGTTAAAAGACCATGGCTCCTTTGGGAGGTGGACCCTTGCTGGAGGAAGGCCTGTTATAGGGGACTGGCCTTAAGGCTGGTTTGCCGCGTCTGCTTCCACTAGGAGTCAACTCTAGCACTTTGAAACTTGCCCTCTAAGCCTCCATAATGAATGTGACTTAAACCATCTCCAACCTCTGTTGCCAACCATGTCTTTTCTGCCATAATGGATTGTGTCTCCCCTCTGGAACCAAAAACTAAATAAATATCCCTTCTTTCTCCTTAAGTTGCTTGAGTCTGAGTGTTATCTCACAGTAGTTACAAAGAGTAACTGCAACAATGAGGAAAGGAGAGAAGCTCCATGCTGGTCTTACCTGATTAGACATGGAAAGGTCTAGGATAATGTGCCTTACCTACCTGGCTATAAAGATTAGCAGAAGGGAAATTGAATTAAGAAAAATCTATATTTTGATTCCCTAATCAATAACAACTGTGCTAGAAGAACAAGATAAAAATATACTAAGTAAAGAATCAGTTGATATTTGTCAGTCCACTGAGATGGAAATAGCAAAGAGTAGCAGGGCTCCAGTCGCCACCTAGAACAGAATTTGAAATTTAGTGGCCATTCTTCACAGTGGGTGAAATTATTAGTTCAGTTGGACTAAGCACTTAGTTCCTGCTTTAAGTTAAAAGAAAATGAGTGCCCAGCAAGAGTCAGTAGATACCCATTCCCAGCTTATAATAGTTGCATAGATGACCATAGTGGTTACTCTTATGTGTTGCTGTGTGAGAACACCCAAAGTCAAGCAACTTAAGGGATAAAGGAAGATTTATTCAGCTTACAGTTCCAGAGGAGAGATACAGTCTTTCATGCTGGAGGTGGCGAGGCTGGCTGCAGAAACTGAAGGAGGCCTAAGTCACTGTAGACATCTTAGAGGCTGAGAGCTACAAGACCCCTTGTGGCAAACACAGACTTCTTCAGGAGGTAAAGTGGGACTAATCCACCTCAAGGCCCACCCCCTGTGACCACCTTCCTCCAGGAAGGCCCCATCTCTCAAAGGTGCCATGACCTTCCCAAACACATGAGCTGTGGGGGACACATTTCAAGCCATGACAGTGACCCAAGGTATGATATGTTTTCTCAGAGGCCAGTTATTTAGTTAGAAGGATAAGAATAGTTGAGACTCCATTCTGACCCGTGGGTCTTGAGTTCAGTCAGAAAGCTGTCCCCAAATCCTTTTCAAATCATCATCACTCATATAGTGGTTCTCCACTGTGGTAGTCAGACTTTTTTCATTGCTATGACAGTATCCAAAAGAAATTTTTTCAAAGGAAGAAAGATTTATTTTGGTCCATGGATTTTGAGATTTTAGTCCACCACAGTGGGAAGGATGTGGTAGAACAGAGTAGTTTACCTCAAGATGGCCACAGAGAAGGAGAGGGGAGGGGAGGGGAGGGGAGGGGAGGGGAAGGGGAGGGGAGGGGAGGGGAGGGAGGGGAGGGGAGGGGAGGAAATGAAAGAAGGGAAGGGAAAAAGGGAAGGGAAGGGAAGAAGGAAAGGGAAGAGAAGAGAAAGAAAGGGAATGAAGAAGAAAAGGAAAGGAGGGAAGAGAGAGAGAGGGAGAGCAAGTGAGTGAGAGAGAGAGAGAATGAATAAACACTGGGTTTTTTATTTTTCTACTTGTATTCCATCTGAATCTCTAATCTATAGCATTATTCAGTCTTACCCCTTTTAACTAAACTTTTCTGGAAATGTCTTTACAAACATACTTAGAAATGTACTTTACCAATCTCCTAGGTGATTCTCAATCCAATCAAGCTGACAATTAAATTTAGCCATTATAGATGTGTGTATGTCGGGGGGGGGGTGTTGTTCAGTAATTAAAATGCTTGTTACTCAAGCAAAAGGACCACTATTTAGATTCCCAGATTCCTGGAGAACATAGAAGCCCACCTGTAATTCCAGCCTCTTCAAACAGAAACTGGGAATTCCCAGAGCAAGCTTGTTAGCCAGGCTAGCACTACTGGAAAGCTCTGGGTTTAATTAGAGACCTTGTTTCAAAAGGAATGAGGTAGAAGAGCAATCAAAGGTGATTCCTGGCATCAATCTCGGACCTCCACACGCATGCATCACACATTTGCACACACACTTATGAATATCCACACTCACACATATAACATGAACACATGAAAATGAAAAAAGAAAAAAAAAATGACAATTGCATCAACTAACTAAAGAACTTTTAAAATAGCAATGTATTCTAGTAATGGTGCAGAAGTCCATATTAGCTCAATTTTCCAGCAAAAACAGTTACAAACTCTGGGCACAATATAAAATCAGCTATTTAGAGAAATTAAAGAATCAACAGAAATTGTAGAGAAATGAACACTTGGAAAAAGGGAAGAGGATGGAAATGGTGGTGCAGGCTTATGGTCCCTACACTCCGAACAGAAGCCAGAATCCCATCAAGATAAGGTCAGTACAGTATCTACATACAGAATTCCAGGCCAGCCAGGGGTCTCAAATAAATAAGCAAAAAAAGAGGACAGAATTGGCTGAGTTTCTACTTTTCTGAGAGGACCTATCCAGATTTTCAAGAAGAATGAATTGAAACCTGCACTGTTGATGAGGAATCAGAAGGCAATGTTTAGAGAAGTGGCTGAGAAAGATGCTTGAGTAGAGAGAGATCTGGGGAAGGTAACTCCATACTCTGTACATAAACTATCCAAATTTCTGACTGACTGTTAATCTAAATATATATGGGACATATTTCAAGTAGCTGAGTTAAGGTTAGAATGACTCTTAGATTTTAGCTGCTGCCAAACTCTACAGGAAAAGCAAGAGTTTGGAATTTAAGTTTAGCTGAATTTTTTGTCTACTAAAACAAAAACTCAGTTTTTCAGGGTAGCATAACAAAGTCCAGAGTCTCTATGATATTATTTTAATGTCTAAAGTATTTTCTAAAAATTACTATATATGTCAGCAAACAAGAAACTATGGTCCATATGCAACAGAAACGCAATAATAGAAAAAAAGTATTAACGTTTCATATGTTTAATTAGCAAACATTTTAAAGCACTTCTCTTAACTGTATTTAAGAATACAAAGAAAATTATGTATATGATGTATGTAACATGTATGTGTGGTATATAGTGAACAAATAGGATTTCTTTAGAAAAATAAAATATTTGGGAAAGAAGTAAATGAAAATTCTAGAACTAAACATGTAATCTATGAATTAAAGTTTTACTGGAAAGGTTTACAAGCAGGTTGCAAATGACAACAAGAAAGTGAATTTGAAATAAGTCAATAAAAATATCTAACCAAAAAGAATAGAGGAATGAAATAAGGGGAAAATGAGGCTCAATGATTTTTGGGATAATATTGAAAGATTTATCATACTTGTAGTTAGATTTCCAAAAGAATAACAGAGTGAGAGGAAGAGAATAAAATGGAATAACGATTAAGAAAATTTTGATGTTTCCCCGACTTAATAAAAGACAAATTTTAAAATGCAGAAAGTTCACTGAGCTTAAATAACATAAATAAAAGAAAAGCTCACCTAGAAATGTCATAATCAATACTGCTGAAAATGAAAGATGAAGAAAATAATCTGAATGCAGAAGAAAGGAGAAAGACATATTCTAATATAGCAAGCTATGACTACAAATGACTGCATACCACTCCTTAGAACAATTGTCGTCTAAACTTAGTGTATTTTTCTGTCAAAATATCAGCGACACAGAATTAGAAAAAAATCCTGAACTTAATATAGAAGCACAAAAGGTCTTGAATAATCAAGAAAATCCGGAGTTAAAAAAAAACCGTTGGAAGTATTGTAGTAACTGACTTCGAGATAGACTATGAAGCCATGGTGGGGGAGAGGGGAGAGGATTAGCATAGTGCTGACACAAAACAGATCCAAAGATCAACGAAATACAACTGAGGTCCCAAAAATAAATTACCACAGCTACAACCACTTAATGTTTCTCTCTCTCTCTCTCTCTCTCTCTCTCTCTCTCTCTCTCTCTCTCTGCTCTGTGTGTGTGTGTGTGTGTGTGTGTGTGTGTGTGTGTGTGTGTGTGTGTGCTTCAAGAGGGAAGTTGACTGTGTGTGCCTGTGGTAGCCCAAAGGTGACTTTGGGAATCATCCTAGATTGCTGTAGTCCCTTACTGCTTTGCTGTGGGATTTTTCAGGCTCAGCCTTTCAGGGCTGGAATTGCAGGCTGCTGCTATTGCAGCCTCACATTTTTTACATGGGATCTGAGGATCCAAACTCAGGTCCTTTTGTTTGTGATGCACAGGTTTCAATCTCTGAGCATCTCCTCAGCATGGCCACTAATTTTTTAAAACAAAGATGCAAAAAACAAAAATTGTAGAAAAAACAATTTAGAAGAAACTAGATCTATATCTCTTACCCTGTGCAAAAATCAATTTCAAGATTTTAATGTAATGTAATACCTAAATTTCTGAAAACTACTTTTAGAAAAACATAACAGACATAGGCAAGAGCTTTCTGAAAAGTAGTCTGATAGCTTAGGAAATAATAAAAAGTATTGACAAGTGAGATTGCAAGATAAAAAGACTGCACAGCAAAGAAAACAAACACACTAAAGAGATAACTATAAAAAGGAAGAAAATATTGCCAGGTATATATCAAAAGAAGATTAATATCTATATAAAGAACTAAAAAAATAAGCATCAAAGAAAAAGTCACAATCAAAGGCCATATGAAGTGAATAGACACATCTTAAAAGATGAAGTACAGATGAACATGTTTATGTGTTTCATGCACAATAGATACATGAGTCAATTTTTAATGTCCTTAACTCTCAAGGAATGCAAGCAAAAATTGCACTGAGATTCCATCTCATCCCTGTCTATCATTTAAAAAAAATGCTGCAGAGGATGGTGAGGCAGAAGTGTTTTTGCTTTGCTGTGGAACTTTGTGAAATCTCTTATGGAGGCTCCTCAAGAAAAGAAGGAAGGAATGTTCATCAAAAGATGAATGGATAAAATAAATATGGTCAATGCATGTGCACATGTGTACAAAAGAACACTTGAATATGTGTGCTTGTGGAGGCCCAAGGTAATATCAGGAATAAATCTGGATTGCTCTACCTTCTTATTGCTTTGCTCTGGGGTTTCCCAGACTCTGCCTTCCAGCAACTATCATGTCTGCCTGGCATTTTTATGTGAGATCTCAGGGTCCAAATTCAGATCCTTTAAACCATTGAGCCATCTCTCAAGCCCTGATCGATGAAATTTTATTCAACTGTAAAGAATGAAATAATAGTGTTTGCAAGAAACAGAAATAATTATGTTAGGCAAAATAAACCAGACTCAGAATGATATGCTGGTGAGATATCACCAGAATGGTATTTCCCTCATTATTTTTCTCCTAACTTCTTAAAAATTCATATGATGAGCTAGTGAGATGGTTCAGGATGTAAGAGTGCATGTTTCAAAGCCCGATGACTTGAATTCAATTCAGAGAACTCTCACAAAGTAGTAGAGAACTGATTTCACAAAGTTGCCACACACATGTGGCACACATGCACGCACTCATTCACGCATGCACAAATGAATATAATTTTTTTTATTTATTCAATTGTGCATGTGTGTGTGTGTATGTATGTATGTGTGTGTGTAGAACCACAGGCGAATTCGGGAACCACCATGGACGCCTCCACCTCTTCCTTGTTTACTCTGCCCCGGGATTCACAGGCTCCGCCCTACCAGGACCGGAAACGCAGGCCGCCCCCGCTTCCGCCTGGCATCTATACGTGGGGTCTAGGATCCGAACTCGGGACCTTCCGCCTGTAAGGCAGAGGCTTAACCCCTGAGCCACCTCTCCAACCCCCATGCACAAATGAATTTAAAAAAAACTTTTAAGAAATAAAAATCGATGAAATAGATTTCATATGGTTTCTACAGCAAAAACTGTAACATTGTATTATGAGTTTTATAGCATGTGAAGTTATAACTCATATTAATAACCATATCATAAAATAGGATGAGATCCAAGTAAACTTTGTCAAGTAAAGATTATAAACTGTAATTCTTGGAAAAGGTACCAAAAAAAAAAACACTATAAAAGAAGTATAGCTTAAAAAGCAATCTGCCAGCTATGGTAGTTCATACTTGTTGCCCTAGCATTTGAGAGATTGAGACAAGAGGATTGGCATGAGTTTGACAACTGTCTGGACTACATGATAAGACACAATATCCCCTCCCCTAAAAAAGTTAAAAGTAAAAGTAGAATAAAATGAAAATCAATAAAGAAGCTTAAGTAATAATTTTTTAGAAGTCAACCAAGTCCCCATGCCAAAGATCTTCATTCAGTTGATCTGAGTGAGGAAACAGAAATTAGCACTTTTCAAAAACTTCCTAATTTTTTTAAAAAAATATTTTATTTTGAGCAAGAACATGCACTTTTATTATCTTTTGTTGTCATCCACCATGTGAGTTCCTGGCCACCAGGTTTGAGGACAGATGTCTTTATCTGCTGAGCCATATCGCTGGGCCAACAACTTGTGTTCATATCTTCTCAGTAATCTCTTTATATCTCTATTCATATGTGATGTCAACTATTGCTTTTGAGTTTTTCATAATTTCATTCTGACAAGTACAATAGTGACCTCTGAGGTGAATGATATTACAGCTGGCAATGAATGTGCTTTATCAGAGGACTCAAGGAATCTGCATTTTACAGAAGGCTTTGGTTAAAAGTGTAGTTTCAGAGAGCAATTTTAATCTTCATTATGTCTCAGATTGTTCATATAATAAATTAAAAGTCACATAGGCACATGCAAAAATTTCTTTATGCAAAGTACTAAAGTACAATCTCATTTATAAAATGAAATCATATGTTGCACTTAAGAGTATACTAAAACCAAAAGCTATACAATAAGGAGAAACTGTAAGAGCAAATACAAACACGGTAAAGAGGCTTCTGACTTCCCACACTTCATCAAGCGTCAAAACCCACCAATCTTTTAATCCTTTTTTCATACATTATTTTGTATCCACATTCTCTGCGTCTGATTGGATCTCTGGATTTTATTTCATTTTCTGTGTGATATTCTCCACGTATATTTCATTGTCTGCTGCTTTGGGGGTTGAACAACCTTCTAGATGTCCATAGGTGGACCTCCAAATCTTTGACTATAAAAGACTGAATCAAGTTTCCTGGACAGGAGCTGTGTAGGAAAGAGACCTAGTTAGTGTACAACAGAGGTGTCAGATCATTGGAAGAATCACCCTGGGAAACTAATTATTAATAGGATCGACATATGTTTAGCTTTTGTAGACCCTGCCTAATGATTTTTCTCAATGTACACACCACATTCCACTCTGGCCAAGGATATGTGAGTGTTTCAGATACTGTATAGCCTCAGCAATAGTTGGCTTTGCCAGTCTTTCAAATTTTACATTTCTATAGTGTATTTCATTTTGTGTTAGTTTGCCTTCATGTAATAACTAATAAATTTGAATGCTGTTTTTAATATCCTCATAGGCACATGCAACACACACACCCCACACATCCCCTACACACACACATATATATCCTCTTCCCCCACAATTTTGATGGTTTAAGGACATTAACCATGTTTTCCAAATATCTTCACTATTTTTATATTATATTATAGATAATGTATTATAATATATATTATATAATAGTTTCTTGAGTTATCAGCAATAGGTCATAAATCGTATGTATAATTTGACTAACTTCACACAGTCCTTAAACATTACTGATATCAAAATAGGAGTATAGGCATGATCTTCCAGAGTTTCATGACTATTCCTTTCCTCTTGCCCAATGGCCTCCTTCCTTAGATTTGTTTCATTTTTATAATATTTAAATAAAATCATGCAGATCTTTTTTCTAACTTCTTCACATACTGTAATTATTTGGATAGCCATTCATATGATTATCAATAATTTATCATTTGTCTTACTGAGTAATATTCAGCTATATAGATATACCAAAAGTCATTTCCCCATTTGCTTGTTGATGGAAATTTGGTTGTTTTCAGGCTGAAATATTAAAACAATGATGGTAGGAACATTCTCGTGTAAATATATGCTCTCACGTCTCTCTAGCAAATACTTAGGGATGGGATGGCTGGATCACATAATGAGCATTTGCTTCACTTTTAAGACATTGCTAAGCACTTTTGCAAAATGGCTGTGCTCCTTTCCCTTCCCACCAACACTGGATAAGAGTTCCAGCTTCTCACATCCTCGCTTCATGTTCTTTTCATGTTGATAATTTTAAATTGAGCCATTTGTTCCACTTAGTTGTATAAGTGATTTTACTTTTCACTTCTGTAATGACTATATGATGTGGAGGATCTTTTCATCATTAGTGATTTTTGTATTGACCTTGTTTCATATGAACTTCCTGGATTTTCTTAGTAAGATAAGTTATTTGTAGATTCCTTTCACTTTTGGTACATACCATGTCTTATATAAGTAAAAATGAGTTTATTTTCTAGTCATTACACTCGCCCTCCTTCCCATCTTTTCTAGATTAAAAAACTAAAATTTATTCCACTATAAATTTAAATAACAGTGGCATCCTTGTTGTATTTCTGACCTTAGGAAGATAGCATTTGCTGTTTTTCCAGTAAGTATGAAGTTGTCTGCCAGTTTTTAAAAGATGCCTTCAACATATAAAATACAAAACAGCTAGTGTGTATGTGTTTGGGGGAATACTACTTCTGAGACCTACGGAAAATTTTGGAAAGAAACAAACATGTTTCATAAGGTCTAGAATCAGACTTTATTGGAAAGAGTATGGATGTGGTTGGTGGGGAACTTCGTGGGAGTGCCAGGGAGCAGAGCTGGAAACCTGGAGTGGTATGCAGAAAGCTTTCCCACCCCCCAAGAACATGAGACGTGCTGGAACTTTGATGTGTGTCCTAGAAGCCTATCACTGCTATTGTGGCTGGGTCGTTTTTTAGTGGTTTTCATCAGTTTGCCTGTCACGTGACTATTTGTAATTTTCTTTATATTGACCATTCTCAGGATCCACTGAGACTCCTGGTTATGAAAGTCGATATTTGTACCAAATTTCAGTCATTCCTTCACCCCACCCCTGGATTCTTTGTTCCATTGCCTCTCATCCTTCTGTGACACTAGTTATACATATTCACATTTTAAATAGCAGTTAAAAGTAGCTATTCAGTGAACTTGTTGATGTTTCAATTTTTCACTTAGTTTTTGTTTTTTTCCCTTTCATGTACATGTGTATGAGGTATGTGCTTATGTGTGTGGGGGGTGCATGTACATGAGTGTGTGTGCTTATGGAGACCTAAAGGTGATATCGGAAATCACCCTAAATTGCTCTCTCACCTTTTGTTGTGAGGCAGATCTCTAATTAAACCCACACAATGCTGTTAGGGATAGCTAGCTTGCTCTGAGGATTCCCAGGTTCTGGCTTCCAGGGCTAGAATCACAGGCAGGCCTCCACACATCCTGGCATTTTTACATGGGATCTAGAAATCTGAACTCAGATTCCTTTGCTTGCAAAGCAATGACTTTAACCACTGAGTCATCTCAGTCTTTAGATAAATGTCTTAGACCTGGTCCATAGTCCTAGTTCATAGCCTATAATTTTATGATAGTTCTACTGAGATTTTAGTTAGTGAGAAGCCTGAAGCATATTCCATGCTCTCTATGTGGAACTTTACATTCTATAACTCTGTCTTGAGTAGTAGCTGAAATATCTGATCATATTATTCAGTTTCAGTGTGTTTGCTTACACACACTTAGAGCATCCACATGCATTTTTGGTTTGGGAATCAATCAACATTTAAATGGAACCTGTGTGCATATGGAGGGCCCTCCTACTTTGCCTATTTTTCTCCTCTCTTATTCTCCTATCTCAATTCTGTCTGCCATTCCTACTAATCAACTGAACTAATATAGCAGTTTTCCTGATTGAAGTCTTTTTCTTCTCTCAACCATTTTTTCTGGTGCAGCCAGATTTTATTCACTCATCTATTTTTACAAATAGCTGATGAGAACTTTGCCAAAGATAATACCGTCAGTCAAACCACTGCAGTTACTATGTTGGTTTGCTGCGTAGGCTCAGCTAATAGGGAGAACACAAGCCCAACTTGACTTAAACAGTTGTTGAAGACAGCAGGCATCATGTAGATGATGAATGCAAGGCATGCTGGAAGCAGTAAGACAGACACTTCCAATAGGCACAAGATCCAAAGGCAATGTGATAGCAGATCTGGTTAGAAACTGTGCACCCATGTCACACATGAGGGACTTGAACTTGAAAACCCAACATTGCATCAGAGATATGAGCAAATCTATGACCTTTGCCCCTAAGTGAAACATTATCTTTCTTATCATGGTTAGCAAGCAGATCTGTTCTTTAGCCTTGGGGGGGGATCTTTAGCTTCCAAATACACTTACTGACATCCTTGGAAAGATAGTCAAACTTACATGTTGACACAAATGAAAAATTCTTACAAACAAGAGTAAGAACAATGCACACTTATCTTAGTTCAAGCTTTAAGAGTGACTTCAGTGATATTAGAAATGAGTTCCATCTATTTCTTAACCCCCTGCTATTCTTTACCTCACATTTGCAAATGTAAAGGAAATCTCAGCTACTTGCTAAATCTAGGTATAAATTTGCATGACAGTTCTTAAATCTTTCATCTCACAATGAAGCCAGAATTATCTCAGAAATATTTTTAAAATTACCCAAAGCTGGAAATATATACTCTTCACAAGGCATTAAAGATTGGTAATTTATCCATATTCTAAACAAATAGCCAGGAGATCAGAGTTAGATTTGACTGGAGATGTGAGAGACTGTCCTGGCTACAAGGCCTTATGCTCCACATAAAAAGAACAGTGTACAGTGAAGAAAGCATGATCTAACAGGTCCATGTTAGTATGTCAGATGACTTTCCCATGTAGGTTTCCCATAAGTGCTTCTCAGGTTCAGAAGTGGGGGGAGAATCACCCCCCCACACGCTCATATGGAAAATTCTAGTTTCTGTTACCCTTTGTCTTGGATACCAAGAAGTAAATTACTACTTCACGTCTTGTATCTTAGCTTCCTGCTACTGCTAGTAATGTGTGTTGACACTACTACTGCAGCTGCAAAGGTCTATCACCCTGTCCACGGAGTCGTCCTTCTACTTCTTGTGATAGACACAAAATACTTACAGGACTTCTTTTTCCTGTACTATCTAGTAGATGGAAGAATTGAAATTTCAGAAATAGCCAAATTTAGAAAAAGAACGAGAGTGAGAAATAGGAGTTCAGGCACAGGGAAGAGCGTACTGAACGTCTGATAGGTTCCTACTTTTGGTCTAGCATTCCTCCAAAGCATTGAGGAAGGCGAATACAGAAAAGAATGACAGGTTAGCATTCCTATCACACCAATTTGCTTCCCTCCTAACCGTAATCCTCTTTTTTTTTAATTTTTTTATTATTTATTCAATTGTGCGTGTGTGTGTGTGTGTGTGTGTGTGTGTGTGTGTGTGTGTGTAGAACCACAGGCGAATTCCAGAACCACCATGGACTGCCTCCACCTCCTCCTTGTTTACTCTGCCCCAGGATTCACAGGCTCCGCCCTACCAGGACCAGAAATACAGGCCACCCCCGCTTCCGCCTGTTGTCTATACATGGGGTCTAGGATCCAAACTCAGGACCTTCCACCTGCAAGGCAGAGGCTTAACCCTTGAGCCACCTCTCCAGCCTCATAATCCTCTTTCTAAAATCTCTTTTCCTCCTCTACTTTCTTCCTTTCTTTCATTCTTCCTTCTTCTTCCATGTTATCACTTGCCTGTACCTTTAACCTCCCAGTGTCATATAGTGGTGTTCATATGAAATTGTTACGTATTATGACAACCTGCCCAGTTAAAGTTTCTGCATTTCCAAAGTTTTGTTCTTTCCATTGAGCAGTCCACTATTGGGTCAGCGGTGTCATTCTTGAACTTGGCTCTATTACTAAACAGACTCATTCATAAATCTAGTTTCCTTAGACTAGCTGGATTTATTGTGAACTATCAGAAATCCTTCCCAGATGTGCCTGACTGCACATGGAAGCCCTGGGCTTTATAGCCCTGTTTACTGCAAGCTGATTTTGACTAGAGCAGTATCTCTTCTCCACGGAAGAAGAGAGTTAGGATGTGATGGGGACTTTGAGTTAGTGGTAGGCAAGAAAGCAGTGTGATGGATTTGTAGATGATGAATGCAAGGCATGCTGGAAGCAGTAAGACAGACACTTCCAATAGGCAGAGACAAATTACCAATCCTAAGGCACAACGGATACAGTGCAACATGAATTTGGTGTTTAGCATCAATAACGTATGGTAAGTCACTGTGACACATGTTTCTACTTTGGCAAAAGTAGCTTGGAAGGAAGGAAACTATTAGAAGGAATCCTGCCTCAGGTATACCTGTCATTTTGTCTTCCTGATGCATTCTTCAGTGTTCACCTTTAGTGAATTCATATTACTCAGTAGCTTAATAACTACAGTTAATAACTACAGTCTCCGATAACTTTTTCCTTGAATTCCTGAAAGTTTTTTTCTCAAGTACATTTTCTTAAGTTGATTTTAGGCTTAGGATTTGAAAGTTACATTTTTTTCCTATTCAAGAAAAAGGGGGTGGGTGAGAGTGAGATGGACAGAGATTATTTTTAATTAATTTTTTCTCTTAAATTTTTGTACATGAATACAATGCATTCTAATTACTCTGGTCCTCCATCTTCCCTTATCCCCCCCCCCAAGCCCCCTCCTTCCTAAGAATCCCTTTCCTATATTCATGGGTTTTTTTTTGTTTGATTTTTGTGACCCAATAAGTTTAATGAGAGCCATCTATGGGCCCACGGCTTTAGAATACTCCACTGGAGTCTGGTGGGCTTGCCAGCAATACACAACTAGTGGAACTGGCTTCCCTGTTTCCCAGAATCTGTCAGTCCCAGTAGCCATTGGTTCATCTAGGGTCGGGGAAGGGAATGATGAAACTTAAAAGGACCGCAAACGTCATCAATGCAGCATTTCCCAATGTTCTTCCTCAAGATCATATTCCCTTGAAATGTGTGAAAATGTGAGTCTCGTGGTCAAATCAGCTTGAGCAATACTGCCTGCTCCTTCTTGGAATTTCACAAGGCATGGGAACATCTTAGAGGCTCTAAGAAATCACACACTAAAGAAACATGCTTATGTCCTACAAAAAGCAGGTACTCAATAATAGTTTGGCAGATTAAGGTACTATTCATGATTACTGAGCTATTAGAGCCAGGACCAAAATCGAGACACCCAACATAATTATATTCATAGCATAATGTTAACTCATTTTCACTTATATTTACCACTAAAGAGTTGATAGTGAAGTAGGGTTTGTTGTTATAAAAAGTATCATGCGCTGGTCAAAAAAGCAAAGTAAAACTTCAAATAATTTACTGGTGCTTTAAATTGTTTTATAACACAATTCTCTCTTTAGTTTATAAGAGTCAAATGTTGGTCTCTTGATATTTTTTAGAGCACTTTGGGTTTTGAAAAAAATCAAGTCTGTCTAACGGCATCTGATAGGGGAATTTTCTGAAGCTTTTTCTATTCCCATGATTCTCACAAAATTCTTCAATTCATTCTGGTCTAGAAAGTAATGGATCTTCAGTAAAGAAGTGCTAATCCCAAGGAGATCACAGAAAACAGACTTTACCAGTTCTCATCAGGTTTCTTTTGTTTTGTTGCTTTTTATTTTTTAGCATACTTGGTATTTTGCCCTGAGGAGATATATATATATATATATATATATGATTTTCTTTTTTAAAAAAGCAAAACATTACCATGCTTAACTAAGTTATATTTTAGTGTTGTCAGAAAAGATCTTAAGTTGAAATTTTTTAATTGCAGTTGACTTTTCATTGCATAGTATCGTCCATTGTCTTACCACAGATATTATTCATCTCTTAGGAATGCTACCATTCAGGCCAGATTAAGAAACTGTGGCAACAGGAGAGAGACGTAGAGGAAGAAAAAGTTCCACATCTTTAGTTTATCTTCCAAAGTGTGTGCATAGTTTTTGCCACTGGAAATGAGCATGTATCAAGATTTGTGGTGCTGGGGAATCACATTAGCATCCAAAGTTTTTATAGCCATACCTCTGGTAACTTGACATGACCCAGTATATTGTGCTGTGTTTTCTCAACTGCCTTTGTAAACACAGGAGCCTTAATAGATCATTTTGAAAGACGCCACCATCCTGCTGCATCTGTCGGTAGCCTTCCTTCAGGTTTCTGACATATCCTTAATCTGATGCTCAGCCTTGTCATTTGGATCAATAGTAAACCAGATAAGATGTCTTCTACTTGCAAGACAATGGCTATAAAAGGTATTTGAAAAATAAATTCACTTTTTATGTCCATGCCACAAACCTGGGGAGTACTAATCTGTCATTTGTCTCTCCATCTGTCTGTAAACAGTCAGTTAAATTGGTTATTGATGAGACTAAGGTGAATTATACTTGAAGAAACAGTAATACAGAAATAAACTTCATAACAAAATGTCTTAGATTCTTACAAAAAGGGAACATATTTTAGCTTTTAACTGTAATCTATTCTAATATAATAAACAATGGTTTATGGTTGTTTTCTCTTCTAATCATTAGTAGCATCTAATTATAATTATAAATTATACCTTACAAACTCTTCACAAATAATATTTAGCATTCCTCCACAGTATAATTACCCATTTTATAATTTGTAATATATTTCTTATTCATTCTGAAATATATTCATTCTGAAATATTTATTCACTGACTGCTATATGTGACACATTGTGCTAGAACTATAAATTCTGTATTTTTAGCATATGTAGAATAAACCATGTTACAACTGCAGTATTTTAAGATCAGAAGGAAACATAGAAATCATCTGCTCTTAACTTCTCATTTAACAGGAAACTAAGTTGAAGTTTTAAATAATGGTCAGTCACCTACTTACTGACTTGTTTTTGTTTTTGTTTTCCTGTTATAGGGAATCTTTTTCAAGTAAGCTTATACTTTAAAATTTTTGAATTCGTGATGACTGTGGCTTCCCCAGAAAGGGTTCTGTGAATATTAGCTAAGGCATAATCATGAAGCATTCTGGAATGTAAGTGCAGTCTGGAATAAGAAACAAGTCTTTGTCCATAGATGGGGATGGTACAGCAAAATGGAAGCTACAGCTTCTCAGGTTTATGAAACTAGGCTGACCATTGTTTTCTTTTTTGCGTGTTTCTTTACATTTGAAATACTTTTTTTAAGAAAAAATATTTTATTAGACAAAAAATACGATGGGGAGGAAGGGTGAGCATGCACATAAAGGTGACAGGACAATTTTCAGAAGCTGGTTCTTGTCTTCTACCATGTGGGCTCCAGGATCGCACTCAGATTGCTAGTCATCTTGCTGACTATATTTGAATTTTTTTCATTATTGGTGATTTTTGGTCTCTGATATTTTCTCACATATCCACAGTAGACATGTTTCTCTCTTCTTCCCTCTGTCTTCTGCCAGCTCCCCTTCCCTACAAGTTTTCTTCCTATATTCATGTATGAATGTTATTTTAGAAAAGTTTGCAAAAATAGTTCTAGGAATGTTTGGGGCCCTTCACTTTCTTTCCCCACTGTGTACATCGCACCATCACGGATTTTCCTCCTCCTCTTGGTGGGTGTGAGTGAGAGGACATTATCATTTGAATCATGGGGAGTCAGCTGCAGATGGGACAGTTCTTTGCCCTGAATCTCCATGCATAGCTCCTAAAAACAACCACAAAACCCCAGTTCAATTATCAAAATTTGACAGTTATCATCATTGCTATTATCTTATTTACATTTCCCCAGTTGTCCTAATAATGTCATTTACACAAAAGAATATCTAGGATCTGATGTCACATTTTGTTAAGTCATTTTAGTCTTCTGTAGTTTGCAACAGTTCCCCCAGCTCTCTGTGTGTGCTTGTGTGCGTGCTTGTGTGTGTGTGCATGCGTGCGTGTGTGTGTGCGTGCACGTACATGAGTGTGTGTGTGTGTGTGTGTGTGTGTGTGTGTTGACTTCGTGGCACAGGTTTTCTAAGCTCATAGACCACTTCAATCAGAGAACACCTTTCACTGAAACTTGTCTGCTGTTTCCTCATGATTCAACTAAAAGGTTAGGATATCAGGAGTGATGAGTTCTCAGTACAGCTGGAAGCATGTAATGTCAGCTTGCCCCAGTAATGGAGATGTTACTTTTTGAACACTTGGCAACAAGTGGCGTCTGCTAAGCAACTCCACTAGAAGGTCACTACTTTTTTTCTTTTCCTTTGCAATTAATAAGCATTTCATAAAGAGCTAATTTGAAACTGAATATCCTAAACCTTCTATCCTGTTATCATTGTCAGGCATCCCTTGACCACTCCCACCTGAGTCCATTCTTATGTTTGTTCTCTGGAAGAAGTTGTTTTAAAGTTGCGGCTTGAGGTTGAATGTAGCTCAGTTGCCTAGCATGTTCAAGGCTCTGTGTTCGATCATTAGAACCACCAAAAAGTAAATAAAATCACTGCTTATTCCGGGTATAAAATGTGATGCAAAGTTTGATATAAAGCTATAAAAAACACTATTATTTTTAATTTTAAAAAAAGTGATTACACAGAAATGATAGAAGCTCAGAGTATTACAATTATAGGGGATCTTTTCTCTTATTTTTCTAATCTTCCAAAAACTTTTCTTCTCCTTTTTAGAATTTTTATTTTCTTCTTTGATAATTTCACACATGTATACAATGAATTTAAGTTGTTTCACCTCATTTTACCCTATCTAATCTCCCCTCTTCCTCCCAGGGAAACATACTTCCCACCAAATCTTTCTCCTGCGTTCATGGCTCTTCGTGTGAGTGTGACCCACTGAGGTGACAGAGGTTGCCTGCACTAGCCTGTGTCTGGACACTTGCTGGCTCATGGGTCCACCTCTGAAGAAAATGGTTCTCCTTTCCAAGGCCACCATTGGCTGTCGATAGTCCCTCAGACAGGGGTGTCATAAACCCTTTTCCCTTCTATGGTAGACTGCTGATGGGCCCAATTTTATGTAGATTCTATACAGGTCAACACAGCTGTGGTGAGTTCATAGTTGCAATGACACTGTCATGTCCAAAAGATACTGTACTCCTCCCTACCCTCTGGCTCTTACATTCTTTCCGTCCCCTCTTCTACAATGTTCCTTCAGTCTTTCAGACTGAGTACTCCACAATCACTTATTCTCTGCACTTTGACCAGTTGTGGTTCACTGTATTAACCACTACCCACTGCAAAAAAAGTTTCTCTGACAAATTTAGTAACTTTTCAATAATGTAAAATTTTTGAATGGCAAGCTAACGTGTCATATTTGCTTACTTTCAGTTGGTCTGCAAAGGGCTTGAGGCATACTAAAATGTGATGTAAGTATTGTAATTTGCTTTCACCTCAGGGGAACTGTTAGGTTATCTGCCCCAGGATAAATAATAGTCTTTGCCCCCCTCCCAATTTTCTGCCCGTTCTAACCACAACCTTATAGTACTATTCTTTACCAATTAAATTGTCTTTCTGTTAGTTTCCTAGGAAAAGATTTAGTCTGGTGTCTCACAGGTGATAAGAGTTCAGAATTCAGAGATTAATTTACAGATGGTGGTAGATCATGACGGCATTTTAAAAAGAGGAGTAATTCTGAGATTGCAAGATCCAGGTTTGAATTCAGACATCATGACCAGAAATGTTAGCATAGTTAGAACACTATGCTAAAAATGGTAACATTCCCCCAAGTCACCTTGCCATTTTCGTTCAGGTTTCAATTAAAACCTTCAGTGTGTAGCCTGATGGTGTTCCTTATGGGTCTCTGAGTTTAGCTAAATTTACATATATATGTCTCTGTACATTTGTCTTTCCCACTGTCTGAGAAATTTCATTCATAGTGTGAAACTGAATAGAGAAGGCAAGTGATAAATTCAGTCAGTTCCCCCAAAGGCACATGTAGCTTAGCAGTGTAGATGAACTGATTTTTTAAAAAACCTGCATGTTAGCATCAATAAAATTATGGTATATTGTTGGGAAATTAAAGATGGAGCCTACAACAAAACTGGGTGTACTTCAGAGGAACTGAAGGTGAACAAGATTTGTTTCATTTAGCTTCCAATTTAATATTAAAATATGAAGTTGTAATATGTTACTAGCCTTGATGCTTGAAGACTTGGTTAGGATTTAAGAAGAACAGAACAGACATATTAAAATGCACATGAAAAATAGAACTCTAGCAGAGAACTTATGTAAACTTTGCAAATAATAAGAAGAAACATAATGATATCTGAGAAAGAAAACAATGTTTATTAAACCGGTTCTGTGTACTGATCACTAACTTTTTTAACCAATTGGAAATCTGAGGCTTTGAGAAGTAGCTTGTGGACAATTAATACTACTCAGGAGCACCAGATCTGACTGGTTCCAGAATCCATCCTGTTTAATTATCCCCATGGGACAGCATTTCTGTTATTTCCTAAAGTTTGGGCTTTAGCAGAGAACATGAATTATATTTGTACTAGGAAAAAGAAAATAGAATAAAAAATTATGACCCTATGGTTAGGAAAAATAAAAAATAAGCTATTGTTGACAAAGAAAAAAATTAGTTTTAAAGTATCTGTGAAGTAGGTCTTATGACTCTTAGAATCATGAAGTCAAAGAAAAGTAATTTGAGTGAAGCTTAGATGGTAATCGACCCTCATTTGCCTTATGAGAGGAAACTGAGACTAGAGAAATTCAGGGAACATATGCCTTTGAATGTAAGGATGATCTGGCCAAGGCACTTCCCATGTAACTGACTTAGTTAAATCCTTCAATACTGCTGTAGAAACCAAAGGACACAGTCCAGGCTCAGTAGCCCGACACCTTGCATCTTTAGACTCTTGCTTACCCTTTCTGACTTTAGCTTCCTGTATCCCTGTTCTACTCTATTCAGAGGCACTAAACCTTTCCTAATCACCTCTTCCTTCCTTATTCCTACATGCAATGCTGTCCACACTCATCTTTCTATCATAAGTGGCTTAGTTTTGCCCTCTTCAGATTACAGTTCAAGCATTACTTTCTCTTATAACTTTCACTGACCCCCTAAGAATAGATTAGGAAACTTCAGAGTCCTTGCTGCTATTCGTCTTTATCCAGAGAACTGATCTCACTATATTGTAGCAGTGATGTCATTTGATCCCTGTGGTTTCCCTGTCTCCTATGGCCAAAGTGAGGGACTGGGTGTGAGTTGATGTACCATGTAATAAGTAAATACAAACACTTGATAAATAAGACCTTACTGATGTTGGTTTCAGAACATCTAATGAAAGAGCTCATGGGAATAAGCTAAGTGGAAGGTGCAAGAGTAAAAGTCAAAGCTGTTTTATACCAATTTCTATGAAATTCGGAAAGCATATATTGTCCATATAAAGAAGCAGAAGGAAATGAGATGGAGACATAAAAATGTGCTAAGTATTGGTGATCCCAAGTGGAAATCCTATTCAGCTTTCTTCATTTCTGGTCTAGCTCTTCACTTCCCCGTGTGGTAGTGTCAATACTCCCTCCATTTTGTCTGTCTCTATAGTCTATTTGTACTCTTTCAATTACCTTTCTTTGCCCATACTATATTATATTGTACGGTACAGTACATCTGTAGCTTCATTATTTTCAAAGCATCTACAACTTTTGCATAGTATCTGATAAAGAGTAATGATAGAGAAAATATTATTGGAAGTTAAATGAATAACTAGATCAGGTTAGTACTTTTTAATTCCAATGGCATTTTTAAAGCATCTGCTTGAGCATTTAAGAAATACTAATTCCAAGTTACATTATCTGGAATGGGAATAAACCATCTTTAAGCTACTAAAGATTGAGACATTTAGCTTAAGTTCTTCATTTAAGCAGAATTACATGCCCTTGGACCAGCAGCACCAGCATCCCCCAGAAACTTGTTCTTGGGTCCAACACCAAATTTATGGAATGAGCCACATCAAAGGAAAGCCTTGCAATTAATGTCCAAGCCCTCCCGTGATCCTGAGGCATGCTGGTTTGAGAACATTGATTTAAGACAAAGAATGACGTCCTTCCAGGTGTGTGGCGCATGCCTGGATCCCAACACTATGAAGGTAGAAGCGTGATGTCATGGTTTGAAATGTGTCTCCCAGTCTTACATGCTTGGGAAGGTCATAGCATCTATGAGAGGTAGAGCCTTGCTAGAGGAAGGTAGTCACAGGAGGTGGGCCTTGAAGTGGATTAATCCCATTTTACCTCTGGACAAGCCTATTTTCCCAGCAAGTAATTTTGCAGCTCTCAGTCTCCAAGATGTTTGCAGTGACTTAGCCTCCAGCTTTGGCTAGCCAGTCATGCTGCGTCCACCATGAAAGACTGCATCTCCCCTCTGGAACCATAAGCTGAATAAATCTCTCTTTCTCTCTTAAGTTGCTTGACTTTGGGTGTTTTCTCACAGCAACAGAAAAGAGTAGCCAATATACATGGGAGTCAGGAGTTCAAAGTCATCCTCAAGTACTAAGGGGGTTCAGAGCAGCTTGTGCTACATGCAACTGTGTCTCAAAACAAATCAACCAACAAATAGAATAAAACAGTGTCTCATAAATAAAATATCAACTCTGAGGAATAAAATTTACTTTGTAATCTTCTCAGAAGGTTGTGCCCCAGACAAGGAAATAGTAAGTGAAGAGACAGCCTCGCAGAGAAGGAACAAAAGCTTTGCCAAACAGAGAATTGGTGGCAAAAATTTATAAAGAATTGCACAAATTACATCAGCAAATGGGCCAATGAACTGAATAGACAGTTCTCAAAAGATGAAATGTAAATACTTGAAAAAAATGTTCAAATGCTGTAACTATCAGGAAAATTCAAAATTCTGCTTTGAGAATCGATCACATACAAGTTGGAATGGCTATCATCGAGCAAACAAATGGCCACAAATGCTGGTTGAGGATGTGGAGAAAGAGGAATCCTTATTCACTGTCAGTGGGAATGCAAACTTGTGAAACTACCAAAGAAATAAGTATGGAGGTTCCTCAAAAAACTGAAAACGACCAAGCGATTGAACTATAAAAACTATGGGAATATACCCTGAGGACTCTAGGCAACTTGCTACAGAAATGCTTGTATATCTGTGTTTTTAGCTGAACCATTTACAGTAGCCAGGAAATGGAATCAGCCTAGACACCCATCAACAGATAAATGGGTGAAGAAAATGGGGAGATATACACAATGGAATTTTATGCAGCCATAAAGAAAAATAAAATCATGACATTTGTAGGAAAATAGATGCAACTGGAAGTCATTATGTTAAGTGAAATAAGCCAGACAAATACCACATGTTTTGTCTCATACGTAGAAGATAGACTTAAATCTCTGTCTCTCTCTCTCTCTGTCTCTCTCTCTCTCTTTCTCTTTCTCTCTCTCTCTTTTTCACTCTCTGTGCTTGGTGTGCACGTGTGTACATGTGCCATGAAATGAGGGGAGGAAAAGACCTTAAGGAAAGTGAAAAGTGAAGAGTAATGTATTAGGAAAACAAGGGAGTGAGAGAACGAAGGCACTGGGAAAGCAGAACAAATGAGAATGAAGCATGGAGCTGCATGGTGAAACCATTTCTTTGTGTGATAAAATGAATGAAAAAGGTTGTGCCAATTTCAACCATTTCTCAGAATAAGTGAGGGAACCTCATAGACAACAGCACATGTCTCATGAAAGCATCACAGTCGTTCATACCTTCTGCCAACATTCATTTCTGTTGCTTTCCTATATAAAATGCTGTCGTTTGAAGGGACGTTTTTCATAATAATCTAAGTAAAATAGACTATCTTAGTCCAGAAAAAAAAAAAACATGGAAAATCTGGCATTAGGTAAAGAAATCTCAGAATTAAGAATATCTTTCCATAGTTTCCTTTCAGAGAGAAAAGCATAGCTTTTTTTTCCTTTGACAGTAACATTTTCTTTTTCTTGTGCTGTTTGATTGTGTGCCACTTGATAGCTCTGTCTATTCCTATGGAAACCAAGTGAGTAGATGAAGCCAAGACTTGGAGGAGGCATTGGGGAGAAATATTAGAAGAGTTCAGCCACAGAGCACTAAAGATGTTGCCTTTCCTTCAGTCAAATCCTCTTTGAGAGCCAGAATCTGTTTTGAGCCGGGGAGATGTTCTTGGCTGATGTATGGTCTAGCTGCTCCGCCAGATGGATGAGCATCTTAAACTTGGAAAATAGCAAACAAAGCTCCTATTCTGTCTTTGAAGCATCATTCTTAGCCTTTGCTTAGAATTGTCAACTAACTTTTAAAAAAATGTTTTCGAAGATTTGCTTAAGATGGTAGTGATATGGTTACCATCATGAGAAATTAGAAGTTTTAGTCCTAAAGCACACTGTTTATATTTGACCATTGGAAGCTTAAGGAGGGAGAGGGAACGTTTGTCCCTGAAAAAAATGCATATTTGATATCATTTGTATAGTTCAGTAAACACAAATCTTTCAATAACTTGGTTTTTATAACTATTTGCATTCTGTGAAAAAAAAAAAACACTCTAAAGGCTAAGACAGAAACCAGGACACAAGCAGATTCTTAAATCAATGGAGACAGGAAAATTTCCAGAGGATAGAAGGATTTATAGTCTATATTTTGTACAGTTATGGTAATCTTCTAGTCTAGGAAAAAGAACAACATTGGATTGCATTGTCCACGTATATATTTATGTATATCATGTATATATTTATGTATATATTTAAATTACATTTATATCTCAAATGGGATGTAGAAATTCACACTTATGTACTTTCATTTAAAAATTCATTAAAAACTCTAAATACTAAAATAAAATTTGAAAACACTGCAAAAACTCTTTATCTCTTGACAAAAATGGTGGCACATGCCTATAATCCCTGTGTGTGGGAGGAGAGGCAAGACAGCATCTGTGAGTTCAAGGAAAGGCTGCTCTACATAGCTAGTTCCAGAAAGACCCTCCTCATGAAAAAGAGAGAGGAAGAAAGAGAAGGAGAGAGAGAGAGAGTGTCACCATCCAAGATGTCCTCACATGGCAGGAAGAAGCAAGAGAGCTCTCTGAGTTCTCGCTGTTATGGTTTGAGAAATTTCCTGTGGAGCCTCATCTGTTAGAACAGCTGGTCCTCAGATGGTGGTGCTGCTGCTTTGGGAGGCTTGAACCCTTTAGGACACAGGGCCTAGCTGGCAGGCGCCAGGATGAGGCTTATGGGTTATAGTCTGGGGGAGGAGGGTGTCTGCCTGAACTCTGCTTCCTGGACGTCAGAGATGTGCACAAGCCATGCCACAAACTCCTGTCACTTCAGATAGGAACTGGTCTCATTCCTGTGCCTCCCTTGTCATGAAGCTGAATTAAAATTAGGCTTCCATTGTCGGCTACTTGGTTGCAGTGATCAGAAAAGAAACTGATATAAACACTTTTAATTCTACACACCAAAGCTCCATCTTCACGACCCAGCCACCATCCAAAGGTCCCACCTAATACTTCAGTTTCAACACATTAGAATTTCAACACATAAGTTTGGAAGGAGCACCTTCAGTCTGTCGCCCTCTCCTTTACCAGTGTGATGGATTTTAGGTTCTTTTCCATACTCTGTTAAACTGTGCACCTATATAATCATATTCTACTTTTTTACTATAATATATTTCATCTTATAATGATCATAAGTTGTGTACCACAGGGTCTCTGATTTGATTTTGCCCTACATATTAATACAAACTAAGAAGCTGATCTGTTTCTATTTCATAGATGCTGATAATATATTCTCGACTCATGTACCAGAGGCAAAGGAGTTGATTATATCTATTTATATTGTGTGTGCACGCGTGCATGAGTGCACACATATTCATGTGGTGCAAGTGGAAGTCAGAAGACAACTGCAGTAGTCAGTTCTATCTTCTAATTACGTGGGTTGTAAAGATTTAACTTAGGTCATTAGGCTTGCCACTTTGCATCTTTGCCCACTGAGCCATCTTTCTGGCCTCAGAAGAATTTAGTATTCATAACACAGCAAAAACCATGAGCACCCATATGTTTGTATTGGTTTCCCTTGCCCTCAAGAAACCTGGGAGAATATCAGAACCAGATGGTTGCTGTGTACACTGAGTTTCCATCACAGCTGAAGAACACTGAACTTTAGGAATCTATCTTATTTTAAGTAGGACATAAGCCTAGAGAAGACATGACTTCATCCCTCCAGCTGCTTGTTGCAAACACTACCCTGAAAAGTTGCCTAGGTAATGAGTGGTCAACATTTTGTATTCTTGACACTCCCCATAAAATCATACAGAGATGGGCTGGAGAGATGGCTCAGCGGTTAAGATTCAGCCTTGCAAGCTGAAGGTCCTGAGTTCGGATCTCAGATCCCACATAAAACTGACAGGGAGAAATGGTGGCCTGTACTTCCGGCCCGAAAGGTGGAGCTTGGGAAACTCCAGAGCAAAGCAATAAGGAGATAGCACAATCCAGAGTGATTCCCAAAATCTCCTTGGGCCTCCATAGGTGCGTACACACACACACACACACACACACACACACACACACACACACACGTGTGTGTGTGCAGGCACGCAATCAATACCCAGAGATTATTAGGGCCTATGGACAATTGCCTCTCGTCAGCCAGCTGCAGCATTACATTTGCATGACATGAATATGCCATCTCACCAGCCACTCTTACCCTAACCAACAGAAGTTAGGAACAAATCATTTTAATTAGTCTCATATAGCATTTAATTAACATCACTGTCAGTATCAGAAAAAAAAAAACATCTTGCATCATTGACTTCAGCTATGTCTGTGAGTTTCCTGGACTAAGTCAGCTGTCAATAGAACTAAAAGAGACAGTGGTTTTTAGTTCAGACTTCCATAGTACATTCATCTAAGATCAAATTATCATTGTGACCCAAGCAGAGGAATTTACTTGACCTTTGGTATCACAAACCCAATAGAGACCATATTATACACTTTCCTATATACAAACTTATGACTCTCAGAGGCACAAGTCAGTTTGGCCTAGAGTTTGTTGTTAATCTTGAATCACAAATACATTGATTTGGCCAAGTGATGTAGTTTCCATTGGCATGCATGACATGCCACATGCAATGTGCCAGTCCCTGTGTTTCTAAGTGTACAAGTAGATCCATATCGATGGGAATTGATGAGGAGCTGCCACTGAGAGCATCAAACATAGCAGGAAATAGGAACAGCAATATCCACGTGTTGTTGCACACGGATGGGATGGCAAACACATCAGCAAGTCAGAACTGCCCGACGCAGCTGCTTCTTGACTCATGTGCTAAGTCATCTTCATCATGCCAGAATGCAGTCCTGGGTCCAGAAGACAAGGAGAGCACTAGTTATCCTCCCTATCCCTGCATCTCACAAGGTCTAAGTTGTGCTCTTCCCACACCCAGACATTGCTTTCCCACTTTAGCCGCAAAATGAGTGAATCCCATACTAACAGATACAGTGTCACCTTTTCTCCAGTGACACCCATATGTTCCTTACATCTATAAGGGTATTTATGAAGCAAATATGTGTGCAGTAGTACCTCAAAAACACACTTTTTAAAAAGGAATATTTCCACTTAGCCCTTATTTGGATGTATTAGAGGACTCAGTGGACAGTGTCCACAATGTCATGGTCATTGTGAATGCTTCTGGAGAGTATTACTTGAACAAATAAATTCATATAAATGAACCAGGATAATTATTGAATGTTTAATTCCTCTTTTTCCTGAGGTCCCAATAAGAAGTATATCAGTCTGAGATGGTTTTTAGGAAAGATAAAGAACCATCCTAGCCAGTAATAGATAGGAAAGAATGCCATTTTTAAAAAACCAGGTGTATACAGTCCCCCATCACTTTTGTCTTGATTATTTCTCGTGATGAAGAAACCATCTATGGCCACTCAGTAACAAAACCACTTCTTTCATATTATGGATTATGAAGAAGTAAGAGGCAGAGCTACAAATATTTTTGAGTTGTTTTCCAAGTAGGCAATTTCAGATCTCAATAATCCTAAATTCCTGCAGATGGTAGGGAACATGAAATGCACATTAATTATTTTAATGTGTTAGTCCATTTTCATAAAATCATACCATGCTCTGTCTGAAGACAGTTTCAAATCCCTCCCCCACACAGTTTACTATCAAGAGACTCGATGTTGCAGTTTGAGTAGGATAATCAACTGAAGCAGCAACACTTTGACCTGAAATGTATTTATGAAGCTCAGACAGAAGGTGGATCCAAGAGAGTGTGGTCAGACATCCCTGCCAAGAACAGGCAGAAGCAGCGCTCATGTAACATGGCCTCCTTCACCACAAGAACAATAGGCCAATTTGGCAAGAGACACAAGTCTGAAATACAGTGATACCATGTACATCAAAAAACATACTTTTTACTTTGTGCCCAGTCTACAATGATGGATCCATTCCCATATCTAGTGCACTAATGGGAAATACCAGACATTGCAAATTTGTTCATCAAGTTGATTCCAGTTGTTTCATCAGATAACAAGTCCTTACTGTAGTCATTTACATGAATGATCCAGACTGTCTGATTGGCAGCCACAGTTTGTTTCCATGATTTATAGCATGTTTTAAATAGAGGAGTGTCTTCAATTTACCATCTTTAGTCTTCAAAATGGCTGTGGCACTGACAATAGGCGAAGAGTTAGCAAAGGTATGGCTAGCCTTAGAAACGCTTCCGAAGCGAGGACGATGGTTTTCATCTCAGTCCTGGGCTGAGCAGCCTTCCCTGTCATTCTTCCAGGGTTATTCTTTTTTTTAACATTTTTATTATTATTTCCGCTCATACAAACTTAATAAGTACACCAGTTCCCTCCCTCCCTCCTCCTCCCCCCAAACCTCCTGCTCCCCCTCCCCTCCCCTCTCCCTCCCCATTCCCCAGTGCCTCTCCCCCCAATCCCCAGAGAGTCCTTTAATGTGCATGCCAGACTCTCCTCTGGGCCCTCCTCTCTGATGATGTACAAGGACCCTGTGGCATTTCCCTGAACCCTTTCCTGTGCTCCCCTTAAGCATAAGAACACTACTGTGGCTGTCAATCCCTTGTCTCCAAGGATCTTGGTGCCTTTAGCAGATGCTAGATTTTGTGGGGTCAATAGTGTGTTGGACATTGCGCAAGGCATGCAAAGTCCAATTATGATTGCTTCAGCCCTAACTTCTGTGGAGTATCTTGCAAATCATTGCTCCTCCCATCCTTTTGCTCTTACACTCTTACCGCCCCCTCTTCCGCAGATTTCCCTGAGCTTCAGGATTGGGAGAGATTAGGCTGGCCTAGTTCTAGGTGGTTGATATAGAGTCTCTGAAGTTCTGGGTTGTGGTTTGTTGATTTTCTTTTGCAGTTTTGCTGCTCCTGCAATGCCCTTCACTCTTCCAGGGTTATTCTTGCAGCTAGACAGCTGCTGCATCTCTCAGTGGATGTCATCGCACTCAGTCAAACCATCACTAAAACAGGCCATTGTGGTTAGGGGAAAGCTGTGCTTTGGAGACTCCTTGGCATCGCAGCCATAGTCACACTGCCTTTAGCCTGCTGCCCTATCATCATGCTGGCATCCCTTCTTCTGCCTGCCCAAAGGAAGGGGAGCAAAGACCAAAGCCCTATTTGAGGAGCTTGCTTTAATCTTGTTTCTTATCATTTAGACTCATTAACAGAGAAGCAAATGGGGTCTTTCCCCAGACAAGGCTGAGAGAGAGCCTAAGGATGGGAGCACACAGCCCCTCCCTTACTCTTTGAGCAAACTACGTCAGCATTTAATTCTTTTTCATTGCCTTGTCATTTCTGGGATGTAATTGTACCCTACCTAACAGGTAGTATATTAGCAGTATAGGCTGGCAGAAGACACAAGAACCTTCAGAAATGAAAAGCTTGAAAGCACAAGCATTTACATGTTTGTTTCGCTTTCCCTTGTTCTCAGATACCAAAGGGCAATGCAGATAACTCAAATGGACATAGCACATGGTGGGTTTGCATGACATGTAAGGAATGCTGAATTTTGAGATCTTCCAGTTTTTAGTAAGTGCCAAGCAAACATATGTCTCTCTTATTCTTTCTGCTGCTGTGACAACACTCAGACACAACTTAGGGGAGAAAGGGGGAGAGTTATTTGGTTTGTGGTTCCAGAAGAGATATAGTTCATTATGGCCAAAAAGGTGTGGCAGGCAGCAGAAACCAGAGGCAGCTCAGGTGGCGGCAGTCGTCATGGAAGAAGAGAGAGCAAGGGCCAGACAGCAAGAGCAGCTGCTCACAGCACAGCAAGGGCCGTCCAACCTCCAGGCCCCTCCCGTGTGACACGCCTTCTGCCTCCAAGATCCCACGTCCTCAAGGTACCTGGACCTTCCCAAACACAGACGAAAGCTAAAGACGCAATCACGCTTGAGCCAGTGGGAGACAACTCACATTCAGTCCCTGACACCTACTCTTTGTTGCACTGGTAATATTTCTTAAGACTGCTTTTTGCAAAGAATAAAACCCAGTAAAGAGAACTTAAGGCTTTGCATCAAAGGTCAGGGTGTATGTCCTCTATAGTACTTCAAAGTCCATTTGTGTTTCAGAAAAGTTTCACTGATTGTTGATAATTGTGACCTATATACTTCCTACGGATGGGGATGCTTTTTAAAATTTAATATGGCAAGTGCCTCAAATGTTTATAAATATGTAATTATACAGATATCATTAGAATTAACAAATAATGTTGCTATTATTTCCATTTCTATTTACAGTAATATATTTGAGTATCTAATGTGGTTAGCATTTAGAATGAAATGTGACAAAATGTTTTCTTTCCATTTATATTTGCTGTTATAAATATAGTTATAATATTTTCAGGACAAAATTATATACAATGCTATAAATGAATAAAAACATTAGTGAGCTTTGTTTGTAAGGGGACGGCTGTTTTCTCCTCAAGTCCAGTGGTGAGTGAAGTGCCGAGGACGCACGGAGAGAACAGGATTGCAGACATCAGTGAGGAGACACGCAGGCCCCAAGCATGGGTTTTGGAGAAGCATTTGGCTTCTTGAGTGTTCCTAAGTGTTAACCAAGTTTTAGACATTGAAGTTTATGCAAGCATTGTTTTGACTGAAGAAAAGGCAAGTGACAAAGGCTCCCAGTGGCCAGTTCTAGAAGATTTGGTAGCCTTGTGGGAAGGAACTGTAGAGGTGAGAATTCTGAAGTGACTATCAATTGTCGAGAAATTGGTGATGAAAGCGGTCATGGAGAATATGATTTCTGCTACATTTGGTCTGGCGTAGGAATCTCCCTTCTTTTCATTGAGGGGGTCAAATGGCTTTTGTAGTTTGTCAAAGCAAAGAAAAAACTTACACATTTTGGGTGTTCTAAAATGAGGATATAGCTTTAGATAAGACTCTTTGGAAAAGTGACAGAACTGAACAAAATTGGATCGCAGGACCAGGAAGCTACCTCCTAGATAAGTGGCAGTCACTATGGTATCCCTAACATTATAGAAGACAAGGTTCCCACAGAATGCCGTCAGATGTAATTCCTGATCTGGATGAAAGGCTATGATCTGGATGGAAGTAAAGAGCGAGCAAAGAAAAAAATGAAAAAACAACAGCAAAGAACTTTCTCCTAAAATCTACCTGAAAGCTAGACACAGCACTACCTGTCCATAATCTCAAGCACTCAGGATGGTGAGGCAGAAGGATGACCACAAGTTCAAGGCCAGCCTGGTACACATAACAAGTTTCAGTCCAGTCAGTGCAAGACCCTATCTCCGTGAAAACAAAAATGAAATAAACAGAAAATGTACTTGTAAGCAAAAATCTAAAATATATGAAGAAATAAAAATGCTTAAAAATGCTAACAGCATCACTTACAATATGAACTCATTCCTAGCAGAAGAACCTAACAAAGAAAAGAGAGAGCACATTTGCATTACCAACCAAAAATTAGTATCCGCAACACGTAAAAATATTCCAACCAGGTAAAAGACAAAAAGTCACACTCCCAAATTAGTAAACAATACAAAAAGCCATCTACAAAAGAAGAAACAAATATCCAACAAAGCATTCCACCTCAGTTAGGGAAATGCAGATTAAATTTTGTGATAAAACACAACCATGCACAATCTGATTGGCAAAAGTTAACGATTCTGTAAAACCAAGCGGGACAAGATTGTGATGAATAGGAATTCGCATCTATTACTGATGGGAATGCACTTTAGAACAGATGTTTTAGAAACCCACAAGTTTCAGAAGTTCTCGTACATTTATCAGGAAATCTGAACAAGATAATTCCTTTTTAACATTGATCGTAACAGTGAAAAAGGAGAAACATGCATATTATTTCTCTACGAAGAACAAATAAGCTTTCATATAACAGAACTTACTCGAGTGAAAATATATAATTAAAACAACTTAGATAACCTGAGTATATTTCTCAGATCAAAGGATAGTAACTCATACAGAGCTGTTTTAAAAAGATGGAGAACAAGTAAAATGAAACCTTGTAGTTCATAGATTAGATGTTTGTATGAAGTAAAAGTATAAAAAACTCATTAAATCGATAAACCTTCAAGCCTCCAACAGGAAGAGAGGGTAAATGGACACACAAAATTAGCATACAAAATGTGTGTGGTGTGTGCATGTTCGTATGTGTGCATGTGAGCTTGTACATGCAAAAGAAAGTCAGAATCTGATGTCAGGTCTAAGTCACACTTAACCTCATTTGTATGTGTGTGGGGAGAGGGTCTTCTGCTGAGCCTGGGCCCCATTTATGTAGCTGGACTAGCTAGCCAGCAAGCCCCAAGGATCCTCCTGTCTTTTGATGGTCTCTTCTCCCATGGTCAGTGGCACGCAGGACCTGATCACACTTGAGTAATGCATGTTTAGTGACTACATCAAGACCTCCCTAGAACTATAGCTCTCCTGCCAGAATTTCCTTTAAAACATTCACTCTCTTGTTCTGTCACCTCTTGTACTCTTCTGCTGCTTCCTACCCAGCCAGATTTATAACAACATATCCCAAAAAAGTGGCACTAAACAATTAACTTCCATATCCTCTCCAAAATATCTGCATTGTGAGACGATGCCTAGAAACTGAAGAATTTATTATTTCCAGCAATACTGAGGAAATGCTATGAAATTTTGTTTGCATGCTTCTGTTTGGAGGGAGCTTCATGGGACGCAATCTTCAGAAAGCTGACACGTAAATCTCTCTACCAAGTAGTATTTTCCTTTTCCACTGACAGAAATGGCCTCCCGAGGGCTGAAGAGACAGTTCAGTAGGTTTGTTATGTGACTATGAGAAGTTGAATTTGGATTCCCAGTACCCACCTTAAAAATCCCAGTGTGGTAGTCATGCGCTCATAATCCCACTGGTGGGAAGGTAGAAACAGGAGATCTTGCAGCTTGCTAGCCGGCTGTCTCCTTAGCTCAGTGAGCTCTGGATTCAATGAGAGATCCTGTCTCAAAAAACAAGGTAGAAAGTAATAAAGGAAGTCACACCGTCAATCTCTGACCTCCACATGCACATATGAACACACACAACATGTACACATACATAATACACGTGCACAATAAAAGTCTGATTTTCCAGTTTTCAGTGCTAGGGGCTGAACTCAAATCTCTAGTATACGATCTGCTGCTGAGCTACATGCCTACCCCTTCTCATTTTAGTTCTTCAAGTTCTGTGTTCCTTTTGCTCAGAGTGAATCTGTATGTCATTGGCACTTAATAAATGTTTTCTCGTGAGACCAAGGAGGTTGACCTTGGCCCAGGTGAATTATATTGCTTCTAGTCCCAGCTGTCATATATAATGCCTGATAGGTTTCTGTCTTACTAAACAATAGAAGCCAGCCTGTTCACATCACTGACCCCTCCTAGAGTACCAGTCAGATTCCTATGGGTTATGGCCCTGTAGTATATCCGTGAGGAAAACACAGGCATCTTCTCAATGTGAGAGAAACACAGAAAAGCTTTTTTTGTTGTTCCAGCTGTCCCTTACCTTGTCACTAGCTAAACTATAAATAATACAAGTCTTGCTATCCACCCTGCTTTATCTTTGGCCATTCTTCACTCCACCTGACTATCCATTTTTGTTGGCTCCTCCATGCTGGAAAACTGTTCATAATAATCCTAGCAAGCATTGGCTGAGCAATCACTTAGTTCACTGTCCCAAGTGTTTTACAACGTACATATTTATCTCAGGTACTATCATTATCCCTGTTGTACAAGTGAGGAAACAGAGGTACAGAAGGATGCTTTGTTTAATCTGTAGATGTTTTCCACACCACTGCAGTGAGGTGAAAGATGAAATCTATGTCAAAAGCTCTTTGGTAAGTAAAGTGAACTGCATTTGCTTATTTCACAACTTAGGACCGGTGAGATAGTTCAGCAAATAAAGTGTCATCTCACAAACTTGACAAACTCAGCTCAATCCCAGGAAACCCTGGAAGGAAAGAACTGACTTCTGAAAGTTGTCCTCTGTCCTTCACCTGTGCGCCATGGCGTGCAAGTATGCACCACCTCCCTCCCTCCCTCTCTCTCTCTCTCTCTCTCTCTCTCTCTCTCTCTCTCTCTCTTTCCCTCTCTCTCTCTTTCTCTCTCTCTCCTTTCTCTCCTCTCTCCTCTCTTTCTCTCACACACAAATAAATTAAATATTCAAAATAAATAAGCCTTAATAAATGTTGAACTAGCAAATCTTACTAACACGTACCATGTTCTGTGAAGTTAGAATCTCAAGAACAAGGCGAACCATGAATCTGCAGCACTGTCTAACACAGCAGTCACCATTGGCATGTACTACTTTCCCTCTTGGTGTTTTCTCTGATTTCACGCTCAGAATGATCGTCTGACTGAATATCTCTAAAAGGTCATAATGAATTATTCTGTAATATTTGAAATGTTATGCTCAGAAAGGTCAAACCTAATATTTTAGTGTGAACTGTCATATAGATTTAAAAAAAAAAAAAAAACTGGGTACTTTTTCTGTTTTCAGACAGAATGGTAAGAAATTTAGAGCAGGGTGCCCTCTAGGGGAAATTTTGGCATCTTCCTTCTCAAGAGTTAGCACTGGGTAAAAGGACAAGTCCAGATAAATCAAAGCGTGGTTTACACAGCTCAGATCAATAAAATGTTAAAAAGTAAGAATAACTATCTGCCATTTACTTGAGAATTAAATTTAAATTTTGAACTGTTCTTATCCATAATATTAGCCGTAAACAAGAATTTGTAACTGAAAATAAAAACTCGTGAAATTTCTTTGCACTTTGTGTTGTTTATTTGTGTTTAGTAAGCACCTATTTAGTGCTTGGAATTATGCTGAGGATGGTAGCCAATGACATATAGTTCTTGCCTTCCTGGAGATTACAGTTTGTGGGAACTTGCAGTGGAAGGAAACATAGAAATAATAGGGATCATGTTGTTCAGACGTATTGAAACTAAAACAGTCTCTTGTTGCCAGATAGTAACTTGGAAACACAGAAAATGAAATACATGAACTTTGTCCCAGAAGCTATTATGAAAAAGTTAAGAAAAAAACCGAGTGTAAGATGATGTACACTGCAACATTTTTCTATTATAGAAATTTAGATTCTAATGCTTTAGATTCTACATGTCTAGTGCTAATAAACTAATATTCTAAATATTTGGCAATAAAAAAATAGCAAAATAAAACTTGCTGACTCACCCCCCCCAAAGATAATGACCAAGCACTAGGTAAATTATGTTAGAAAGTGATGAAAGAACCATGAAAATATAGACAATTGCTGTCTCAATGCTTCATTCAATATGCTCTCCTCTATTAACATCTGTGCATGTTATACACTCGGAGAATTATTAAAACCCTCAAAACATCTAAAAATGTTAAAATGGTATGAAAATAAGTTTATTCTTACTCTCTATTTAGGGAAATTATCGCTTTATGAAACTCCTGCTCACACGCAGAGCAAACTGGATGCAAAAGGACCTAGAAGAGATGACACCTTTGCACCTGACCACCCGGCACAAGAGCCCGAAGTGTCTGGCGCTGCTGCTCAAGTTTATGGCTCCAGGGGAAGTGGACACACAGGACAAAAACAAGGTAAAAGTAGAAACTAATGAAAAAAGCAAATACTGCCACCTATGATGTGAAACCCCTAGAAAGAAAGCCTGCATTACCACCCATGTATATGGTGTGGCGATAACTCCATGTCTCCATACATCCTAGGAAAACATTTCACTTAAATTCCATTGCTTTTTTCTTTTTTTTTTTTTTTTTTTTTTTTTTATTAAAAATTTAATTATACATTTTAAAATTTTTTACCAGTTCCCTCCCTCCCCCCTCCCCTTCCCCCAGTGTCTCCCCCCCAATTCCCAGAGAGTCCTTTATTGTGTGCGCCTAACTCTCCACTGGGTCCTCCTCTCCGATGACATATAAGGACCCAGTGGCATTTCCATAAGCCCTTTCTCTTGTTCCCCTTAATCATAAGATTACTACTATGGCTGTCAATCCCTTGCCTCCAGGGGTCTCGGTGCCCTTAACAGATGCTAGACTTTATGAGGGCAACAGTGCGCTGGACATTGCGCAGGGCATGCAAAGTTCCATTATGATTGCTTTGGCCCCAACTATTGTTGAGAATCTTGCAAATCGTTGCTCCTCCCATCCTTTTGCTCTTACAATCTTACCGCCCCCTCTTCCGCAAATGTCCCTGAGCTCCAGGATGGGGAGAGATTAGGCTGTCCTAGTTCTATGTGATTGATATAGAGTCTCTGAAGTTCTGGATTGTGGTTTGTTGATTTTCTTTTGCAGTTTTTCTGCTCCTGCAATTCCCTTCACTCCATTCTGCTGGGCACTGTATGTCACCCCCTGGCCAGAGACAAAAAGCTGTTAAACTGGAGTCTTGTTGTAATAGCACATTCAAGGGTAGATGTAATAAGAGTAGGAAACCTCACTGAGGGCGGGGTCCATTACCCATTTGCACAATGATTACTTTTTATCTGCTAGACTATATGCCCTCCCCTTCTGGTGAGATCAGGAAAGAACGTCTGTGAACTTAACCAGGTTTCTCATTACTTACTTGCAGACCTTGATGGAGGCTTATTTTCTCTGCTGTAACATGGTCTCCTCTCTCCTTGTTTCTGGTGTGGCCCTCCTAACCCATCTCTCTTGTTCATAATCCTTGCAATTACTGTGTTACATAGGTTTACTTTTGAGTGTCCCAATGTGGGCTGGGCGAGTTTGGTACTAGGAGCCACCTATTAGGGAGTACATACGGCGCTTAATTTTCTGGGTTTGGGATACTTCACTTAATATAATTCTTTCTAATGACATCCATTTCCCAGCAAATTCCAGTAATTCATCATTTTTGATGGCTGAGTAGTACTCCATTGTATAGATGTACCACAGTTTCCTTATCCACTCGTCAACTGTTGGACATTTAGGTTGATTCCATGACTTTGCTATTGTAAACAGTGCTGCTATGAACATGGTCGAGCTTGTGCTATCGAGGCGAACCTCTGTTGCTTGGGGGGTTATTCCCAAAAGTGGGATAGCAGGGTCATATGGCATTTCAATCTTTAATTTCTTTAAGAATCTCCAGACGGCTCGCCAGAGTGGCTGTATGAGCCTGCATTCCCACCAACAATGTAGGAGAGTTCCCCTCTCCCCACATCCTCTCCAGCATTTGTCGTTGTTTGTACTGTGGATTTTTGCCATCCTGACCGGGGTGAGATGATATCTCAGGGAAGTTTTGATTTGCATTTCCCTGATGGCGAAGGAAGTGGAGCATTTTTTAAGATAATTGTTAGACATTTTAATTTCATCCCTGGTAAAGTTTCTTTGAAGTTCCAGGGCCCATTTTTTAATTGGGCCAGTGTTTTCCTTGGAGTTTAATTTTCTAAGTTCTTTGTGCACTCTGGACAGTAGAGCTCTGTCAGATATGTGGTTAGTGAAGATTTTCTCCCATTCTGTGGGTTGCCTTTGAGCTCGTGCGACAATCTCTTTATCTGAACAGAAGCTCTTTAATTTCACAAGATCCCAACTGTTGAGAGTTGGTAGCAGTGACTGTGCCATTGGATGTCTGTTTAGGAAGTGTTGGCCTAGCCCAATCAGCTCGAGGGAGTTCCCTATCCTTTCAACTATGGCTTTTAAAGTCTCTGGCCTGATATCAAGGTCCTTGATCCATTTGGAATTAAGTCTTGTACATGGTGACAAGTACGGGTCCAGCTTTAATCTTCTGCATGTGGAGATCCAGTTTTGCCAACACCATTTGTTGAAGATGCTGTTCTTTTTCCATTGGATTCTTTGGGCCCCTTTGTCAAAGACCAAATGGCTGTAACTTTGTGGGCTTATATCTGGGTCTTCAATCCTTATCCATTGATCTGTGTGTCTATTTTGGAGCCAGTACCAGGCTGTCTTTATAACTATGGATTTGTAGTATAGACTTAGGTTTGGTATGGTAATACCTCCAGCTGTGTTTTTGTTACTCAGGATTGTTTTTGCTATCCTGGGTCTTTTGTGCCTCCATATGAACTTTGAGATTGTTTGGTCAACTTCTTTGAAGAATTGCTTTGGGATTTTGATTGGTATAGCATTGAATCTGTATATTGCCTTTGGTAGGATGGTCATTTTTACAATGTTGATTCTGCCAATCCAGGAACAAGGGAGGTCTTTCCACCTTCTGGTGTCTTCTGCAATTTCTTTCTTTAGGGTTTTAAAGTTTTCATTGTAAAGGTCTTTTACCTCCTTAGTTAGGTTTATACCAAGGTATTTCATTTTTTTAGGGGTTATAGTAAATGGCATGGTTTCTCTCAAGGCTTTTTCACTTCTTTCATTCTGGGCATATAGGAAGGCCTCTGATTTTTGCACATTTATTTTGTATCCTGCCACCCTGCTGAACTTCTCAATTAGTTCCAGGAGCTTCCTGGTGGAGTTTTTGGGATCACTCAGGTATAAGATCATGTCATCTGCAAATAGAGATAGCTTGACTTCTTCCTTGCCAATTTGAATCCCTCTTATGTCCCTTTCTTGTCTTATGGCTTCGGCTAAGACTTCAAGTACAATATTGAATAGAAGTGGTGAGAGTGGACAGCCTTGTCTTGTTCCTGATCGAAGTGGGAATGCTTCCAATTGTTCCCCATTGAGCATAATCCTTGCTGTGGGCTTGTTGTATACAGCTTTTATTATATTGATAAAAGTTCCTTCCATTCCTACTGTCTCTAGCGTTTTGATCATAAAAGGCTGTTGGATCTTGTCAAAAGCTTTTTCTGCATCTATCGAGAGTATCATGTGGTCTTGGACTTTGGACTGGTTTACATGATGAATTACATTTATTGATTTGCGTATGTTGAACCAACCTTGTGTGCCGGGGATGAAGCCTACTTGGTCCCCATGAATGATCTTTTTAATATGTTTTTGAATCCGATTTGCTAAGACTTTGTTGAGAATCTTTGCATCTGTGTTCATCAGGGAGATCGGCCTATAGTTTTCTTTTTTAAGTGAATCTTTATTAGGTTTTGGGATTAAAACGATATTAGCTTCATAGAAGGAATTTGGTAGTGTTCCTTCCTTTGCTATTTGATGGAACAGTTTAAGGAGTATTGGTGTTATTAACTCCTTAAATGTCTTGTAGAACTCTGTGCTGAATCCATCTGGTCCAGGACATTTTTTGGTGGGAAGATTCGAGATTACTTCCTCAATTTCCTTATATGTTATAGGACTATTTAAGTAATTCACAACTTCCTGATTCAATTTAGGTAAGTTGTGTTTACTTAGAAATTCATCCATCTCTTTTGTGTTGTCAAACTTCACAGAGTATAAGTTTTTGAAATATGATGTTATAATTCTCTGGATTTCTTGGGTATCCGTAGTGATAACTCCATGTTCATTTCTAATTTTGTTAATTTGGGTTTTCTCTCTCTTGCTTTTGGTTAGTTTAGCTAGGGGTGTATCAATCTTGTTGATTTTTTCAAAGAACCAGCTTTTCGATTTGTTGATTTTTTCTATCGTTTTCTTAGTCTCGATTTCAGATATTTCTCCCCTTATTTTGCTAATCTCTTCTCTTCTACTGCTTTTGGGATCAGATTGCTCTAGTTTCTCTAAAGCTTTAAGCTGCATTGTTAAGTTGTTTATTTCTGATGTTTCCATTTTTTTGATGTGGGCATTAAGAGCTATGAACTTACCTCTTAGAACAGCTTTCATTGTGTCCCAGAGATTTTGGTAAGTTGTATTTTCGTTATCATTCACTTTCAGGAAATCTTGAATTTCCTTTTTAATTTCTTCCTGAATCCAGTTCTCATTCAGCATCATAGTGTTAAGTTTCCAGGAGTTAGTGTATTTTCTCTTGTTTGATGTGTTGTGGATGTCCAGCTTTAGGCCGTGGTGGTCTGATAGGGCACAGGTTAGAATTTCAACTTTCTTGTACATGTGTAGATTCATTTTGTGGCCCAATATGTGATCTATTTTGGAGAAAGTTCCGTGTGCTGCTGAGAAAAATGTGTATTCTTTGGTGCGTGGGTGAAAAGTTCGATAGAGATCTGTGAGGTCCATTTCTTTCAGGGTTTGATTAAGTTCCAAAGTGTCTCTGTTAAGCTTTTGACCTGTTGATCTATCCCATGTAGAGAGGGCGGTGTTGAAGTCCCCAAGAATTATCGTTTGGGGGTTGATTTCTTGCTTTAGACGCTGTAGGGTTTTCTTAATGAATGTGGAGGGGCCCGTATTGGGTGCATATATGTTCAGTATTGTGAAGTCTTCCTGGTGAATTGTACCTCTGACTAAAATGTAGTATCCATCCGTGTCTCTTATAATTTTTTTTGGTTTGAAATCCACTTTGTCTGATAGCATAATGGCTACCCCTGCCTGTTTTCTGCTTCCATTTGCTTGTAGAATTGTTGACCAGCCTTTTATTTTTAGAGCGTGCCTATCTTTTGTGGTGAGATGGGTTTCCTGCAGGCAGCAGATTGATGGATTGTGATTTTTAATCCAAGTTTGTAATCTGTGTCTCTTGATCGGTGAATTAAGTCCATTAACATTTAGTGTTATAATGGAGAAACTATTGTTAATTCCAGACATTTATTATGTTTAGTAGCTTTTATAAGTATATTGCTTCGCTTTTAATGGTGTTATATTTGCCTTCTGTTCTCCTGGATATGCCTGTTTTTTTCTTCACGCTTGAGTATCATTTCTAGCAGTTTTTGAAGGCCTGGTTTGGTGGCCATGTATCCCTTAAAGTTGTCTTTGTGCTGGAAAATTTTTCTTTCTCCCTCGATCATGACTGATAGTTTTGCAGGGTAAATCAGCCTGGGTTGACATTTTTGCTCATTCAATACTTGAAGTATGTCTCTCCAAGCTCTTCTTGCTTTTACTGTTTCGACTGAGAAGTCATTTGTTATTTTAATAGGTTTGCCTTTAAAAGTGACTTGTTTTTTCTCCCTTGAAGCTCTCAGCACCAGTTCTTTATCTTGAATGTGGAGTGTTTTAACTATTATTTGCCGCGGTGTGCTTCTAGTTTGGTCGTATCTGTTTGGGGTGCGGAATGCCTCTTGTATATGAATGGGCCTCTCTTTCTTTAGATGAGGAAAGTTTTCCTTGATGATCGTTTGAAAAATTTCCTCAGGGGTGGTATTTTGAGATTCTTGCTCCGGTATTCCATGAATACGCATGTTAGGCTTCTTCAGGGTGTCCCATATCTCTTGGATATTTCTCTCAAGTATCTTTTTGGCTTTAACAACCTCTTCCATTGAGCTGGTTAGTACTCCCACTTTATCTTCAAGGTCTGAAATTCTGTTTTCTGCTTCATTAGTTCTGTTGATAAGACTCTCTGTGGCGTTCTGGGTTGAAGATAATTTGTCTTTTAGCTCAGTTTTAAACTCTGCTTGAGTTTGTTTTAACTGTTCTATGCCACTTTTTGTTTCTTGCACTGTTTTTCTCAACTCCTCCAGATGTCTGTTGTGTTCCTCTTCAAAGCGATTGATTCGATTATGTAATTCCTCCCGGATTTCCTCTTTCATAGTATTGAACATGGTAATGATCATATTTTGAAAGTCGTTATCCTGGGTCAGGCTTTCTTGGCCTTTTTCCGCGGGTTTGTTCTTTTTGGAGTCTAACATTATGGGATTAATTTCTTCAGTGGGAGATTTGTTTACTTGAGTGTTGCTTCTCATGGATTTGCACTTTGACTTTGGCATTGTCATTTTAACTCTTAAGATCTCTCAATTTCACTAAACTGAATTATTTGGCCTGGGGTACTGGTGGGCGGGGCCTGAACGGGGACTTACCTAGGGAGCGGGGTGAGGCCCGGGTGGACCGCGTGCGTGTCCTGACTGGCGGAGCGGGGTGGGGCGAAAAGGGAGGATGGGCGCAGGGGGAGGTGCTCCTCGTTCCCTGGGCCCCCGAGCGTCTCCGGCTGGATGGCGGGAGTCGGAGCCGGGTCCCCGTGGGCTGACCTGGGGTCCTAGAGCGCGCGTTGAGGCCCGGCTGGATCTCGCCTACGCGTCCCGACCGGCGGAGCGGGGGTGGGGCGAAAGAGGGAGGCTGCGCGCGTCGGCGTGGAGCTATTTAACCCGAGGGCAGCTGGGGCGGGGCCCGGGCGCAGGGGGAGGTGCTCCTCGTTCCCTGGGCCCCCGCGCGGCTCCGGCTGGATGGCGGGAGTCGGAGCCGGGTCCCCGTGGGCTGACCTGGGGTCCTAGAGCGCGCGTTGAGGCCCGGCTGGATCTCGCCTACGCGTCCCGACCTCCATTGCTTTTTTCCTATCATGTAATAGTGATATTGTTTATAGATGTTCAAGAAGATTAAAATTCTTCCTAGGATCCAAATGACAAGAGTAGAATTCAGATTCAAGTCTGTTTAGCAATAAAGTCCGATATTTGACAGAGACTCATGATTGCTACTGTAGATGGCTAGACTCCAGTGGCCCTCTGCCCAGGGCAATAATCTGAGCACACGGGGGCTTAATGGCCTCGGTTTCTACGTCAGATTTCTTGGGTTCTAATCCAGCAGTATCCACTTACCAGAAGTACCCATTTACTTAGTTTGTGTCCTCGGGCAGATTACTTGCATCCTCTGTGTTATAACTTTCCTCATTCATAACATTATTGAAAATAAAATGAGATAGGCCATATAGATTGTTCAGTACACTTCCCAGGGCATGATACGCTCTCTATAATGGTTATCTGTAAGATAATTAGTAGTTTCATTTCAGTTCTAATATCTGGTCTATCTTTTTTGCTAATTTTTTTTTACCTTCCTTCTTCTTAAACTTTAACATATTATTCACATTTGTCATTATTTTGACTGGCGTGCTGATCATTCTTTACAGAAGGAAAATGTTGTCTCCAGCAGACAACTTTCCCCTGGGAGCTTGTTCATGGAGTCTTGTTAAGTCCAGTGATTCCATGTAATTAAAATTCCTATGGTTCAGTTCACGGGGTTTATAGCCACTGCTCTTCTCACTTTCATATTATTCTTGATGTCATTTTCAAATATTGTTTAATAGTCACAGTTTGAAAACCATTTTGCCTTGCAATCATGCATGAATATTACCCTAAGTCACAGTGTCTATAGTGCTAATATTTCAGTGGAACAAAAGCACTCTGATCAACCCACAAAGACCTATTCATCACTGCAGGAACTTCCTGCTGCCTTCCAGGATCTGTGTGTTCTCCTGTGGGAACAGGTTGTCTGTTCATACAGATATAAATGCAGCTGCGTCGTCCAGACAGGCCCAGAGAAAAGAACAAGACAAAAATCTAAAAGACTGACTATAGCAAAGGGTCAGTTGTGTTTTGTTTGTTTGTTTTTTAACTTTTGCATGGTCACAAATCAATTTTTATAGCAAACATTAAAAATCAGCCATTTTTTTAAAAAGTTAAAAATTGACAAAAAACGTAGACATTCCTCCAGAAAAGTTATGCAGATATTAGAGAAACATATGAAATGTGGTTCAGCATCATTAATCATTAGTGAAATGCAAAAGGCCACGGTGATGTCAGGCGAGGTGGTACACACCTGTGGTTCTAGTACTTGCTGAGCAGAGGCAGAAGGCTCACAAGTTTCAGGTCAGCTTGGGCTACACAGCAAGACCATGTCTCAGAAAAAAATCACAAGAAGAACTAAAGCAATGGGGTAAATCACTCGTCCATCATGTAAAAAGCCCTAGGCTTGATCTCTAGTACTGTCGGGGATGGACGGACATAGTGCGCTAATATTTCATACCTTGGTGGATGGATATGCTCATTAAAGAAATGAAAAGTAGCAAGGGTTGGAAGGTAGTAAAAGGATTTGAACACTTACGCCTTACTGAGGGGATTGTAAAGCAGTACAACTGCTCTAGAACACAGCATAGAAATTCCTCAGACATTAAATAAAAAAGCACCATATGATTCAGCAGTGCTAATGCTGGTTGTGTACCCCAAAGTTTTACATAAAGATCTAAGCAATATTTATATATATATATGTGTGTGTGTGTGTGTTCAATAGCAGCATTATCACAATATTCAAAAGATAGAAGTAACTCAAATGTCCATTTGAGTTCATTGAGGCCTGAATACTCACAATGTAGTATCTAGACCTAGAGTGGAATACTAATCAGCTTGGAAAGAAATTAAATTCTCATTTCTGCTACACATGAATAACTTTTGAAGAAACACACTGAGGAAAGTATGTCAGACACAAATGGACAAATGTTTCATGATTCCACTTGTGATGTCATAGATGTCAAATTTATTGAGACAAAAAACACAGTGATGATCTGAAGGAAAATGATACTGTACTGCTGCTGTTAAATGGAAAGATGAAAACATTCCAAGATGGACAGTAGTGGTGGCTGCCCAGCAATATGAATATAATTAACACCACCGAGCGTATGTAAAAACAGTGAAAAAGGTACTATGCATATTGTACCACAGTTAAAAATCGTTAGAAAAATAAAAAGCAAAGATGTAGAAAATAATATGGTCAGATTATTACCACTATGCAAACAAACACTTTATTTTGATAAATGTAGCCTGAATAATCATAAGAAGATAAAGGAATTAAAGAAACCATACATGTTTATAAAAATATGGTTATAGACAATTAATACTTACATCAAGGTCATGGTTAATTGTGATCTTCAGCTGTTACTTAAAGCAAGCAATGTGTTAATAATGACATCATAGTAAACTCCTTCAAGTACACTCGAATGAATAGATGTTGTCAGCTTTTCATTCTGCGGCACAGTTGAGCACAGTTCCTGCCCATCAAATTATCCAATTTTAGACTAAATTGATGATATATATGTAAGTATTTTCTTTGTTTTTTTAATAATGTAATAATGTAATAATTCCCTTAGGGAAGCCATCCTTTTAAGGTGTGTTGTTAAGGTAAGAGTGAAAGTAGTGTTTTCCAAGCAACTTCTACAAGTTCAGAATTACTATTTTGAAGTTTTACTTGAAGTAAAAGAAACACTGATCTGTTTTCAAAATATATCTTTTCACAGTAACTAGAGTTAGCTATCGTTCTGTAAGATCCCACATATTTAAATGTATCTTTTAGTAAGATTAATGGATTTCAGATCTGTAGGTTTCTATGATGTATCTTCTTCTTGCTAGACATTGAAACTCAAATCATTCTATGAAAGTCTAAGGTGCTTGGTGATAATCAGAGATTGAGGTCAGGAGCATCCCTGCCTCAGTGGTGTTGATTCACACATCATCCTCCCTCTTGCAATTATGAGTAGTACTTGATGAGCCAGGTGACTCCTAGATGAGAGGTCAAGTTGTGGTGTCTCACCGTGTGGGTTAAAGTCTTCATTGAGAAGTCAGCTCATCCTCCTTGTTCTCACTCCCTCATCTATCACATGCAAATTAAAGAGCGCTTACTCCCCAGAACTGTCACGGTGACTATCGATGTGAAGTAGTAAAACTCTTAGAGCAATGCCCAGCACACAACGAAAGTTAGGGAAGGTTAGTTGTTGCTATGTAATTACTGTTGGCGCCTCTCAACCTTGCAGCAAACAGCTCTGCATTGGAGTGCCTACTACAACAACCCAGAGCATGCGAAGCTACTCATCAAGCATGACTCCAACATCGGGATTCCTGATGTGGAAGGCAAGATTCCACTCCACTGGGCAGCTAACCATAAAGACCCAAGTGCTGTTCACACTGTGAGATGCATTCTGGTAAGTAGGATGGTGTCACTAGACTCACAAGGACTTTATGTTTTAGAAAAAAAAGTTAATTATGAATGATCCAATAGGCACAAAGCATATATGTGACATACAAGAAAATTATGGAGCAAAAGAATTCACATGTGGACCCATAAAACCAAATAGAACACTGCAGTAATACTATTAAGCCATATGGAGGTTTTCTGTACGTTTCCAAATGCGCTCACTCCTGCACCATCACCAAGAAGGGTGCAATCCCAGCATTTGGGAAGTACAAGCAGGAGGATCAGGAACTCTTAGCAAGTCTGAGCAAGCCTAAGCTACAGGAAGTCCTGTTTCAGTAAATAATGACAGAAACAAACAAGTAATTCCTATTTGGAGCTGTGCATGTCAACATATTCCTGTAATCTTAGCACTTGGACGGCTGAGCCCCAAAGATACTGAGTTCAAGGCCAGCCTAGGATATATTACAAGATCCTGTTTCAAAAAATCATAACAATAAATGAAATTTTTTTAAATACTCATGTCTCAATTCTGGAAAATGTAAGCTCTTATCTCTTTGCCTATCACGTCTTTGTTCTTCTGCTCTTGTGTTGAAGGTCTCTGGTTAGGTTATGTTAGACTCTTCCTTTTTTTTCCCTCCATGTCTCATAGATTCATGTAAGCTCCTCATCAGCTTATTTCTCTCAATGACATTTTGGGTAATTACATCAGATATGTCTTCCAGTTTACTAACTCTCTTCAGCTGAATCTAATTGGTTATTTACCCTGTTTCATGGAGTGTTTAATTTTAGTAATTATTGCTTTCACTTCCGAAAGCTCATTTAGTTCTTTTCAGGTTATCCTGGTCACCATAATAGTTTTCTTTTCCTGCTCACTTTTTATCTTCATAGATATTTTCTGTTCTTTACACATAAATTTTATAAGAGCAATTCCTATTTTAATTCTTATTTTATCCTCAAATTTGGCCTTATTTTTACATCATGTAAATACATCTTACTTTGAGAGACTCAAGGGCCAAGATATGTCTAACCTTTGACATTGCAACACACCTTTGTCATCTAAAAGTTCTTTAGTGGTTAATTGTGATCGTCAGCTGTTACTTAAAGCAAGCACAAGTTCATGCACAAAAAGTCACACAAAAATCTCTTAAGTTTACAGTTCAATATTGGGCAGCATTTATAGTTATCCTGAGTCACAGGCAACCCATGGTTAGGAAACAGGGTCCTTTATTTGGTAGAGTTGGCTGACCACCCAAGATGCTGTCTATCTGAGCTGTCCCTCAGAGTCCTCACACTGAGGCAACAGTGACTACATGAGGAGGAAGAGCTCACGACCCTGCAGGGAGTCACACTCTAGCTGGAGCTGTTCCAGAAAGCTGCGAGTTGAGGCTCATCCATTGCCAGAGCTCTCAGCTGCTAGAGAAACAAGGCATTGAATCTCGAAGGGCAGCATACACAGCGTATCCTGATATCTGCTACAGAGACCCAACAGAAAAGTGAATTAGTGTTGTGAACTGTCCAGGTACCAAAATATAAAACCAAATCGCCAATAACCATGATTAAAACTCTCTGCCTTGTCCATAAAAGAAGCTCAAATTAAAACAACAGTAAAATATCTTCCAGACTGATAGAAGGAAAAATGTTGGAAGCTTGATAATACCAAGTGCTTAATTCACACCAGCATATGGGAAATAAAGACTTTTGCACATTGTCATGCCGTGTTAATTGGTATCACCGTGTGGAGAGCCGTTTGACAGGATCTAGTTGAAGTAGCTAGCCCTTAACCCAGCAGTTCCTCTTTTGGTATCTAGCCAAGAGAAAACTCTCGCACATTGTGACACCAGGAGACATGGAAAGGAAATAAATGCTTTCTTTATCTGTGATTTTGAAAAAAAGGAAGTTACCTAACTGTCCCTCAGGAAGAGAAATCAGTAAATGCACTGGAGTTCATAGAGGACCCACAAATAGAGTGTTGAAAAAAAGTTGTAAAGGAGATACAGGAGTACTTCTATAGTGTAAATATTGAAAACACACATAGAAAATGTATGTATTGTTTGTTGACTGGTACATATGTAAGGAAGTAGAAAACAGCTTTGACTGAATCCATACCAGAAACTAAAGCATTTTAGTCAAAATGATGATAACTTTTAAATAAAGAAGGCAATACATAGAGGCTACTTTCTGTACTTTTATAGTAAAACAGGAAAATTAATCTGTAAAGATTTAGACTGTATATTTTTTCCTCAATTTATCCTCCTTGTGGCTGTAGAGAATGTGGGGATTGTTTTATAAGCCGCTCAGGTAAAGTGTGCGCTGAGTGCAGTTCACTGAGGATTTCACATTGTGCCTGAAGCTTATGCCTCCTTGACAACAGGATGCCGCTCCCACGGAGTCATTATTGAACTGGCAAGACTATGAGGGCCGCACACCTCTTCACTTTGCAGTTGCTGATGGAAACCTCACAGTGGTGGATGTCTTGACCTCCTATGAAAGCTGCAACATAACATCTTATGATAACTTATTTCGAACCCCACTTCACTGGGCAGCTTTACTAGGTAAGTTGACTGTATGTCAAAGGGTCAACAGTAGAAAGAACCATTGGACTATAGGAAAATTCCTGTACCTTCACTTCTTCCACTGGTTACAACCCCTGTTTAAATATTTTAATTTCTAATTGATAAGCTGAGTTGTTTTATGACTCCTGTTGCATGTTTGAAAATTAGTACTATATACTTATGTTAAATATTAGTTTTGAGTTCATGTCTGGCAAGTGAGTTTGCCCCTCTCTCCATGGTCCTTCTTGGCCTGTAGTGTTGGAATGAGCTCTTCTGCCTAGCTTGACTAAGACTGTAACTGGATAATGGTAAGCCAAACGAAAACCCGTGGTCCCTTAAGCCTTTTGGTGTGCATTTATTGGCAACATGCAGAGGAACTGTGACATTTATAAGGAAATACAAATCAACTGGCTAAATATAATGTCATCTTCTCTTCACATTCAGTGCTAGTATTGGGGGCATTAATTTGGTATTTGTACTCATACCTTGATATTTGATTTGTCATATTTGCCTTCTAACCCTTGGGCAGTTACTTTTTTCAATGAAAGAGTAATATGTGTAACAACTATAATATGACATGTGTCACGTATTAGAAGGGACGTAATTTGAAAGCTTTTCTCTTTTAGCGAAGTAGTTCTATCTATTAATGCTTATTGTAAGATAATAAGTGATGTGACCTTTTTCTGCTATTATATTATTGTTAGTATTTTCAAATTTTTATAATTCTTTTTTCCTGTTTGATTTGTTTTCTATGTTTTGACAAATAGAATAGGTGAATTGATATTCTTTGGTTTATGACTTACCTAATGGTGTTTCTCTGATGAGGTGTAAGGACTCAGTGGCATTTCCTAGAACTCTTTCTTGTGTTCCCTAAGGGAACACTATTGTGGCTGTTAATCCCTAGCTTCTAAGGATCCTAGTGCCTTTAGTCCATGCTAGACTTTGAAGGGTCAATAATGTGTTGGTCATTGCGCAGGTCATGCAAAGTCCTATTATGATTGCTTCGGCCCTAACTTGTGTGTAGTATCTTGTGCAAGTAGGCACCATACCCACTGAGCTATGTATACTATAGATATTTTTAAGTTTATCAAAAACATTATTAAGGCTAAGTCAGAATCAAGAGCAAATTTTAACCTGTTGATTCCTACATATTTAGGACAATAGAACACAATACCTTTTCACTCATTTCTTTTAATATTTGTTAGTGTAGTATAAAGGCTTTTCCCTCAGTTATTGTGTTTTTCTGAATCTATATGGGTGCCCATGTATGAGCAAGTACACATACATGTATGTGCCTATGTGCGTGGAGACACACGTATGTGAAGCTGATGTCAAGTATCTTTTTCAGTTACTCTCTGCTTTGAAGGCAGGAGCCTCTTGCTTGCTCACTAGAGCTGCCCTAGGGATTCCCCATTTCTGTTCCCAGGTTTAGAACTTCAGGTGGTCCCAGTGCTTAACTTTGATGTGGGTTCTGAGGCTCTAGGCTCCAGTCCTCTCACTTCCAGAACAAGCACCTTATCTGCGGCGTGTCTCCCCAGCCCTCGGTCACTATCTTGATCTTAGCTGTAAATTACATATCGTCTGTTCTAAAAATAATTTTCACACTTATATGCAGTTTTTATAGACATAATTATTGCTTAGACTTTGTTTTCAAGCTGTGGTTTCACCCTTTTTCCTTTGTCTCTAGAATATGAGCATACTTTGTAAATTTGTTTCACTACTAAATTCACTTTTTATTTCATTATTTCTGCTTCAATTCTTCTTCTTTTTTTTCATTTTTTTTAGTTTTTTTATTATTATTATTTCCACTCATACAAACTTAACAGGTACACCAGTCCCTCTTCTTCCCTCCACCTCCCCCAACCCCCCTGCTTCCCCCTCCCCTCTCCCTCCCTTCCCATCCCCAAGTGCCTCCCACCCCAATCCCTGGAGCATCCTTTACTGTGCATGCCAAACTCTCCTCTAGGTCCTCCTCTCCGATGAGGTGCAAGGACCCAGGGGCATTTCCCAGAACCCTTTCCTATGTTCCCCTTAAGCTTAGGAACACTACTGTGACTGTCAGTCCCTAGCCTCCAAGGATCCTAGTGCCTTTAGTCCATGCTAGACTTTGTGGGGTCAATAATGTGTTGGATATAGCACAGATCATACAAAGTCCTATTATGATTGCTTCGGCCCTAACTTGTGTGGAGTATCTTGCATATCATTACTCTTCCTAGCCTTGTGCTCTTACAATCTTACCACCCCCTCTTCTGCAAATGTCCCTGAGCTTCAGGATGGGGAGAGATTAGGCTGGCCCAGTTCCAGGTGGTTGATATAGAGTCTCTAATGTTCTGTTCAATTCTTCTTTCTATATCAATTGGAATTTCATTTTTATCTTCATTTCTTTTTCTCATCCATATTTCTTTCTATCTCATCTTGTTTTATTACCTTTTCATTTCAGCCAATTTTCTTTGTAGGGTACCCTCTTTCTGTTTCATAAAAGCCATAGTTTCACACTAATTTGAAGATACAAACAACTTCCTGAGGCTTTCCTTTGGGACCCTTCTTTAGACCATTTCTGAGATGTGCTCCTTCTTGCTGGTGATGTTTCCTTTTCTCTGTTCTGTAGTGTGTTCTCTTACAGTCTCCACTGAATTTCTGTCTTTGCTGCTCAGACACGGTGAGATGTGTCTTGTTGACTATGTGGTACAGCTTTCTTTTGGGCCTCTAGTTTGTTATGAAGACTTCATTTCAAACCGTGTATGAGGAGTAAGTAGCTGAGCACACCCCTAGCAAACCACATTGCCTGACTTCCATTCAGCACAGCCTGCTCTGGGAGCTCTGCTGCTATGACATTCATTGTGTGGTTCCCTGCATGAACCCACAATACAGAGAATGAGAGGATTTCCTGGGGATATCGGGTAACAGGTTTGTTAACTCCCTGTATTTTTTTTTTTTTTTTTTGAGACAGACTCTTGCTATGTAATCAATGCTATCCTAGCACATGTTCCTGTAATCCAGACTGGCCTCAATTTTTCAGTCTTCCTGCTTTAGCCTTCCTAGTGTGAGGCTTACAGGCATGCACTGCATTGCCCGGCTTGTTTACTGTGCAATCTTTTGTACGATTCTTCCCTTATAGAAACCTACCTACCACCCCATCATGCTTGTCCCTTGTTCTGTGGGATTTGAAACTACTGCCTCGATGTTAAAAAAGACTTGAGGATACCGGTAGAGGGGACAGTTAAGAAGCCTCAAAGAAGAAATTGTATTGCACTTTGTCCGCCTGAGCAGTATGAGGGCCCAGCTGTGCAGTTTTGATGAACCAGGAAGTGGAACTTTGAGGTGGAACAATGAAGATAGGAGCTGAGGAGGCCGTACCTAATAAAGTTCTCGGCCTGGCAATTATCACTGATGTCATTTCCTTTCCAGTAGAAGCATCCAGTTTTTGGAGTTGCAAGCATTCATCTTTCTTCTGCCCTAGCACAGTACTGAGGATAGGAAAAGAGGCCTACATGGGGGACTGTTATTCAGAAACCAGTCTGAATGCCATCCTGCATGCTAATCATTTTTCTTAGCATCTCACTCCCCTTTTTTGTCAAATGGATTAAAATTTGGCTATGTCCTTTACATGCAGTAACTGCCTTTTTATGTCTGTTCTCAGGCCATGCACAGATTGTCCATCTCCTTCTAGAGAGAAATAAATCAGGAACTATCCCATCTGACAGCCAAGGAGCAACACCTTTGCACTATGCGGCTCAAAGTAACTTTGCTGTGAGTGAAGACAGTTTTGTTTTTTTTTTTCTTAATGAGGTGTTCTGTTTTGATATAACTGCATATTCATATGCGGTCTGCCTATCCTGCATGCTATTCGCCCAGCTTATGGTAATGATGAATCAAGTACAATATCATAAATTGGGAATTGACACTGTGACACTGACCTTATTCAAATTTCACCACTTTTATGTTCAATGGTTTGACTGTGCTGGTATAATGATTAGTTTTAACAATCACTCATACAAATAAGTCTGTTGTACAGGTTGATAGTCAAGAGGTGTGCATCCTGTTCCCAACACTTATTTTATTTTTAAATTAAATTTATTTATTAATTGAGAGGGGCATATGTATGCATGCCATGGCACATGGGTGGAAGTCAGAGGACAACTTTCAGTGGTCAGTTCCCTCTTTCCACTATGGCTGCCAGGTTTGTGAATAGGTCCGCCTTATATTCTGAGCTATCTTGTTGGCTCGAGTTTGCATTTTTTAAGCTCATCATATGCAAAGTTTTATGCTGTCTCTATCTAAACACTCGATCTAATATCTTGCTCTGTGATAGATGCGGTTCATCATTCTGTGACTTCTGCAGCACTGCGGACATGTTGGTGCTCAGCACTCTGTAATTGTATTGAAAGCGGCAATGGCACTGGAACTGGAAAAACCGCAGCTGTGCACTTTGCTGGCCGTGTGGCCTCACACAAGTTTCTTAGTCTCTTTGAGGCTTTGTCTCCTCATAGATGAAATGAGAATAATTATACCTTTTCGTTTAGGATTGCTGCAAAGATTAAATTTATGACAGGTGTCTACTGTGCTGGCATAGAGCAGGTATTCAAAGTATAGAAGAATGTAGTCTCATAGCCAGTACTAATCATGATGTATATTATACATCTGAGGATCCAGAATATGAGCTATTATTTTTATAAATACCAAACATCCGCAGTAGCTCTTCCCTGGCATTCCTGTGTAGATTGCAAATCACACTTTTATCTATTGTGTCTTCATTCACCAGTAATGTCACATGTGTAGACTAGCTCCTCTTCCCAAGTGTATGAGGCCACCAAGTGCCATTTACGAAGAGATGGTCTCACTAGCTGATACTAGTACTATCATTAGCAAAGTGTGAGTCCCTCTCATTGACTATTCAGATGTTCTGGATACTCAGAATACTCAGAAACTAGGTTGAATGTTCAGTTTGCTTAAATGTCTGATTTTCATTCTCTTCTTGCTTTCTATTCAAAAACCAGTTTGAGTACTATCTTATATGCTAGTGGATTTTCTCAACCCATTCTTTTAAAAAGACAAAAATTGATAAATTTTTTGGGGAGGCACTGGGAGAAAGGGGGGGAAAGGAAGGGGGAAAGGGGGAGGGATAGAGGGAGGGAGAGAATGGGGTACCTATCAAGTTTGTAGAGTGGAAAAAAAAATTTTTTAAAGGAAAATTACCCGATTCTAAGTTAAAAAGGTTTCAGAAATGTTCAATTCGTATTAAAATTCAATTGATATTAAAATGTAGAAACAGAAATAGAATCCATTCCCAGATCAGTAAAATATTACATGCTTTGGTAGGCTTGGAAGTTAATGCTATGAAAGACAAGCGTTGGATGCACAGTTTGAAGAAATAATAATAAAAAGAGATTCAAATGAAAAAAATTTTAATATGTAACTGATACCTCATGTGTCTGCCCTCAGGCAGTGCACATATTGTTCCCAAACTGACAGTTTTCCTTCCTGGCATTTCTAAAACTTTATTCAGTGTATCACCCAGAGTTTCAGCAAACCATTATCTCCCAACATCTCAGAAAAGTATTTTTGAGAAGTAATTCTTCCTTGTCTCAAATAGATAAGAAAGTTACTTGGCCTAGGCTGGTCTATCCGTGGGAATCAGAACTGAGCACATAATTCAACACAAGCCTGTGAGAATAGGTCCTGGCATCCCATTTGCAGATATTTTCAAAATTAAGGTTCTAAGCGATTATATGACTTGCTCATGAATTTGAACCTAGGTTTTGGAGTCTAGATTTAATAGGCATGCAGATACTATTATTTAAACATCTATATAATAGTAGCCAAAAATGATCAAAACTTTCAGATGTTTATTCAAAAAATATTTGCTTTAGCTAATCCCACATTTCCAGAGTTGACGTTAATAGTTATGCAAATCTTCTAAGCTGTTTTCAAGCCCGTTGATTATCTTAGTCTCTGTTACCTCACAAAAAGTTTCAATTTCTTTTTTAAAAACAAAACAACAAACCCCCTACATTTATCATTAAATATACTCACCAAAGAAATGTTTACAATTTAGTGAAATAAAACAAAACAAGGAGTTACCAACATTTAAATTCTTTTTTTTTTTTTTTTTTTGATCTTCTAAATGACACACATGCTTGCCCTTAGCAGCACTAAGCTATTAATTCCTCAGGGACTCCACTCATAGGAAGCTGATATGAGACGGTGGACAGAATGCTGTGATTCAGCCCTGATTTTTGGTTCTCTTGCTGCTTCCAATATTTATATGAACTTGAATCTTAAATTTCTTCTTATAGAAAATGTACAACTAAAAATTAAATGAGCCTTTGGGTTTATTCTTTCTGAAAAATATTAGTTCGAAAACATTCTTAAACACCTTTTTAATCTATTCAAACCAAAGTTTCTTGAACTTTGTAGAAATTTGTAAAAGTCTAAGTTCTAGAAAAGATATCATTTAAGCACTGGAATGTAAACCTTAGGCACAACGACTAATAATGTAGTTCAGTGGTAGAATGTAGAATGTTTGGCATAAGAAAGGTCCTGAATTTGATCCCCCAACACTGCAAACAAGAAGAACAAAAATTATCAAGTACTGTTAGGGTTGTCAAGAGTCCTCATTTCTGCATGATTCCAGAGGAACTGCTCGATAAATTTGTTTAAGTGAATTAACATTGCCTTTTATAGTCACCTTTGGTCAGTGTTCAACAAATGCATTAACCATCTTCAGGGATTTTAGTAGCAGAACCTACATTGAGACAGCCTATGTATTCTCTCTGGAGGTCGTTCCTAAATATGGATCTCCGTGTGCAAGATGTACAAAAAAATGTACATTCTAGTGTTGGCCATGACAGTGAACACTCTGGGTTTCAGAGTGTTCTGGGTGACCAAAACAGTTTTCAAACTTGATTAAAGATGATGATTCTTAATTTTAAAGATGTTGAATGAGAGAGTTAGATTATGTTTCTGAAGTGCCTTGAAAACTAAAGCTAACATACCAGGTCCATGGTTGTTATTTTCAATGACAACCGTGATTTTGATATCTGTAAAAAGACAACTTCATTTCATTTGCAAGCAGAGGAAGATACTTTCCTCCTCAGTGGCAACACAAACAGCAGCTGCCACATGAATAAAGAATGTTACCCATTGTTATGGTTAGGCACAGGTGTCAACTTGACTGTTGAGGGTTTGAGCTCTGGGCACATTTGTGGAGAATTAGTGGTTGGGTTAAGCCCAGAGCAAACCTGCAGGAGATTGTCTAGCTGATGGGGAAGGCCCAGCCTATGGTGGGTGGGACTAGGCCCTGAATAGTAAATAAAATACAGAGAACTGGTTGAGGAAATTGACATCCTTGTGTACACTTGGCCAGACATGCTGGTCTGGCAAGTAAGGACTGTCCGTCTCTCAGCCATTATGTGGTGATGGTGTGGCCAGTTCCTCAGCCCTGGTGTTGGTGCGTGCTCTCCCGTCAAGCTGGACTACAGACTGTAACCAGTAGTCATATAAGAAAAAATGAACCCCTTGTTCCCTTAAGCCGTTTGTGATCATTTATCAGCAACCATGCAGAAGAACTGCAGCACCCATACCTTCAGCTTTTCAGATGAAGTTTTCTTACAGGAAACAGTTAAGGTGTTTTTAAAACATCCTTCGGTGAAAGATGATTCGGACCTGGAAGGAAGAACATCTTTCATGTGGGCAGCGGGGAAAGGCAGCGATGATGTCCTCAAGACGATGCTGAGTTTAAAATCCGACATTGACATCAACATGGCAGACAAGTATGGAGGCACAGGTGAGAACGGGAAGTAGGTGCAGGCTACTCCATTCGGATTCTGAAGGGAAGATGGAGGCAAAACTGGTAAAATAGTAACTCGAAATTACTATTCTGAACCCAGTATTGTTTGAGTTAACTGTCCACTTTTTAAAGTTGAATTTGCCAGAGTATCTTTTCAAAGCCTTCATTTCTTCCAAACATTATAGCTAAAATTAGCATATTTCTACTTGATGAATGATTGATTTATAGCTCTGGTATTCATTAGACATGACTGCAGAAACTCAGCCTTATCACTTATTTTTTAAATTTTTCAAAATCTTTTAATGTTTCATACATAAATATAGTGAATTTATGATTTTTCACATCTTAAGCCTCAATTCTATTACCCTCTCTTCCTATTACAATCCTCCTTCCCTGCCAGTCTTCCTCTATTTCATGTCTTTTCACATGTGTGAATCCCACTGGGATTCCTCTGGGTTGCCTTTGATAGCATGTTCCTGAGCACTTATTGAAGCATGAATCATCTACCCCATTCCCCACATCAGCATTAACCCTCATCGGTCTCTCAGGGACGGTGTGGAGTCTCTTGATATCTTTCATCTTCCATGGTTAAATGTTGATAGGACAAATCATTTTTTTAATAGTAAATCATTTATTTTTATATGTACAAAAGAACAAACCCTTATTTCACACTACATATGCTTTATAGTTATCGATTATATTTCTGAAAGCATTTTTTAAGGCATGCACACATCTGGTGTTTTCACCAGTCTCACTTCAGTGTAAGTAGCATGACATCATGTTAAATCCCCATTAGAGACACTCTCCTGTGACTAGTCCTTCCCAGTGCCAAATCAGCCTTGCCCAAAAGCTCGATGCTTTCTTTAGTCTTTCTCCTAAGAGGGCCTTTAAACTATGCATTGGTTACTAAGAAAAGCACGCTTTTCTTTAGCATCTCTTTTTTGAGCCTTATATTCAAGCTGCAGGTCAGAAAGAAAAAGAGAAATCATATACCAACACAATAGCACAGAACATAATAGAAACTCAGGAGTGAGCTTTGCATTGTAAGGGTTTTATGTGTAGACTCATTCTAGAGTCATCTACATTTTATCTGTTACCCTGGATAAAATATTTCTCGGTAATAAACTCCCTGTAGCCTTGAGATGAAAGAGGACGGAAGAGTTGCTTTACTTATTAAACTCCCACATCTACATGGAGACTACCTTACCTTATAATTTTTAAAGCATTTTTTGTCAATTTCAATTTTTAAAAAAATTCAAATTTATTTATAAGATAGAGAAAGAAGCTGGATAGATGGCTCAGGGGTTGAGACTCTGCCTTGCAAGCAGAAGGACCTGGGTTCGGATCCCAGGTCCCAGGAAAAAAAGTCAGACAGAAATAAATGGTGATTGTCTGTACTTCTGGCGCTGGTGGGTGGATCCTGGGAAATCTCAGAGCAAAGCAAAAAGGAAGTAGATCTAATCCAGGATGATTCTCAAAGTCTCTCTTGGTCCTCCACAGGGATTTAACAGTGCCCTGTGAGACACACACACACACACACACACACACACACACACACAAATGAAAGCGGGGACAGTGTGATATCTGCCACATATGTCTGGTGCCTTGAGCTCAATCCCCCAGAACTCACGTAAAGATGGAAGGAGAGCACCAACTCCATAAAGCTGTCCTCTAACCTCTATGCATATGCTACGTGTGACACACCTGTGCATGCACACATGAGTAAGTTATTTAAAGCTAAAACTATTTCAGAGTCGATCGCTTTCTTTTGCAGCTCTGCATGCTGCCGCCCTTTCTGGTCATGTCAGCACTGTGAAGTTATTATTGGAAAACGAAGCTCAAGTCGATGCCACTGACGTCATGAAACATACTCCACTTTTCCGAGCCTGTGAGATGGGGCACAAAGACGTGATTCAGACACTTATTAAAGGTTAGTTAGCACAAGGACTCATGTTAAGTCTCTCAGGAAAGGTAGGAGCCCTTTATTTGCACTGCCGGGCCTGGTGGGCATCTAACTCCAGTTCTGCTCCTAGCTTTGCTGGTGGCAGATGTTTTCTTTCCAAACAGCACCTTCTCCTGCCTGACCCTCAGTTTTGCAACATAAGAGGTTCCCACCCTCACCAACTTGCAGGAATATTTTAAGAATCAGGAAGCCGACCATGTAGGCAGAAGTATTTCAGTGAGAATAAAGCTTTTAAAGGACTTGGACTCAGGAGCGCCATGGACACCCCAACTTGCTCATTGTAGTTCTATCTCATAGGTGGAGCTCGGGTGGATCTAGTTGACCAAGATGGACATTCACTCCTCCACTGGGCAGCACTAGGAGGAAATGCTGATGTTTGCCAGATACTGATCGAAAATAAGATCAATCCAAATGTACAGGACTATGCGGGCAGAACGCCTTTGCAGTGCGCAGCATACGGAGGATACATCAACTGCATGGCTGTGCTCATGGAGAACAATGCGGACCCCAACATCCAAGACAAGGAGGTAAGAACTGGGCTTTCCTAACCTGCTGGCTCTCAGTGTTTGTAGTGTCTCGTCTTCACTGTGACAAAGTAAAGCAGTTTATCTCTTGAAGAAATCCCACCTGCCCAGCCACAAGTTATGATTTTTATTTGCCAGTGCTCTCTTTCTAGTACTCATTTATATCTATATATAATTTCACACTCTCACACACACACACACACACACACACACACACACACACATGTATGAAAAGAGAGAGAAGACTAGGAATAATTTTTAAAATGTATGAGGTATATGTATTCATGTGTATAGATATTTAGGATTTTACAAACCATCTTTTGTTTGTATAAATTGCCACCAGCATTATCTCAGTCCACAGCTGTTGGTGCAGCTTAGCGCAGCAAGGCAGTGTGTCGTACGTCCATGGTTCACAGAAGATCAGAGGACAGCTCTCTATTCTCTATTAACTTATAACCACGACAAATTCCAAGAGCTTTTTATTTAAATGCTCTATCAAGTCCCACAACAACCCTACAGAGTCGTTATTTTCATTAGGTTATATGTTACAGCTGTGGAAATCGAAAGTCATGTAGTTAATAGTTCCCTTACAGTGACACCATTTGAGAGTGAGACAGTCGGAATTCAAACTTTTGCTTTTAACCCTAACTTTATAGTGTTCAGCAACTAACCTCCTACTGCTGGTCACTTTTCCAATGTCACAGACAATGTTGTGGGAATCATCTTTGTGCAGTTAATTTTCTTTTTTCAAATTATTCTCTGAGAATAATTCCCCTAAGTGACATTGCTAAATCAAAGTGATAAGTGATATATGAATGTGATCAGCAGTGATGTATATTGCTGAGTTAATTTCTAAGATGCTGGTTAGTTGATATTTCCCCCAACTATGTATTAATGTATCACTTTCTGTGCATTTAGCTATCATTCACTTTCAGTTGCTTTAAAATATTAGTATAAGTTTTGTTAGTCAAGTCAGAAAATTGATTCTTTATTAAGTAATTCAGAGAATTTTTAGTCAAGATTGTTACTACAGGTAACATAAAAATATGCGGACTATGGTCCTAATGCTATATTATTATGAATGCATTTGTTATGATTTAGCATTCATTTATGTTTTTACTGAGTTTCAGGTTTCTTATGCACATAGTATATTAAGCTACTTCCCAGTACTATTTGTTTTTATATATTACGTTTTAGAATTATCGATACAATTACTTTGACTACCTATAAATAAAAGCATTTTTTACTTTTTCATTTCCTATTCTTAGGCCTTTCATTTCTCTGTTTTACCTTATTGAACTAGCTAGTATCTGTTGTATAATGTTGAATACCATTTATCATACTTGGCCCATTTTCATTACTTATAGATTAGGCTTTCAATATTTTCAATATTCTGGAAGCCTCACTTAAATGTATTAATACATATTTATATGTGGATGGATTTTATTCACTAATATTTTAAGATATTTTCATCTTATGCTTACAAGAAAAGCAGACTATGATTTTGCCTTCTTGTACTGTATTTGTCAGGTTTGGGTAGGAAGAATGTTTTGACCTTATAAAAAGAGTTAGAGAAGGAAGAGGAGGAAGGGAAGGGAGAAGAAGTGGCGCAGGGATAATTACTCAATATGCTCATAAAACTAGGAAAAATAAAAAATATATTATTAAAATTTTAAGAGTTAGAAAGTACTCCCTCTTATTTCCATAGCATAACAAATTTATGTAAGACTGTTCTTCCTTCTTAAATATATAAGCAAATTTGCTATTGAAATAATCTAGTCTTGGAAAGTTTTTTTCATAAACATGTTGTTAATTGATTGTGCTTCATCAGTACTTATAAGGCTATCTAGATTTTTTAAGTATTTTTTTATCTTTAGTAAATTATAACTTACTGGAAGTTTACCCATTTTATTTAAAATGTCAGATGTACTTGCTTAAATTGGCCCTATAATCACTTTGCCTATTCTTATGATTTGGGTGTCATAGTTATTTTCCCTTATTAGTTTTACACATTAGTATTAGATGCAATATTTCTTCCTTTCTTAACTCTCCACACAGCCTTTTCCATTCTTTCAGCCATGTGCCTGTGCTGACTCTGTGTTTTGCATGTATCTACTATCTCAGTGACACGCACTCCCACCTTCATTATTTCCTGTCATTCACTTTCCTTGGGTTTGACTTACTCCTTGTTAAGGTTAGGGGTGGTTTTCGAGATAGCATCTCATGCAGCCAAGATTGGCTTAAATTGTGGTGTCGCTAAAGATGACCTTGAACTCCTGCTGACCCACCTCCCATGTGCTGGGATTATAGGTTTTTGTTATTATTGTTTGTTTGTTTGGTGGTGATGGTAGTAGTGGTCTTTTTGAGCAGGGTCTCACTGTGTAGCTCACATTGGCCTTGAACTTGCTATAAACCCCAGACTGACCTCAAATTCCAGATCCTGGCTCAGCCTCCAAAGTTCTGGGAAAATCAAGTTGTTGATTTCCTCAGCATTCTTTTCCATACTTGTATTTGCATATGCTTCTGCTGAGCTTTTTGTTAGCCACATCATGCAGGTTTGGTTAAGTTGTACCTTCACCATCAGTTAACTCAAATATTTTCTACTTGCTATTTTGACTTGTTTTCTGAACTTCACATTATTTATGAGTATATTGCTTAATATCTAGATAGTTACTCTTTTTTTCATTTTTAGTGGATTATATCAGTTACCTGACCAATCATTATAAAAAGTAACCTAAAATCTGCTGCTATGAGAAAGATTCATAAACAAATTTGAAAAAAAAATTAAAAATCTACTTGTATGACTATGGATCTAACTCCTTTTAATTTGGTCAGTTTTCCTCCTTTGTGTTTAACTATGATAGCCATATACAGATTCAGGGTTGTGATGTCTTCCTCTCTCTTTCACACTGAGATAAAGATATCCCTTTTTATCTCCAGCAATTTTTCATGCTTTCTTTATCATGATGTTAACTTTTAAATACAGGCCACTTATTTTATTGAAATTGGTTCAAATCGTACCTGCCTCATGTTTACTTATTATTATATTCAGGTTTCACATTTTTGGTTAGAATACTACATAAGGCGTCACCCCTGGCAGCACACAATGACCTTTCACCATTGTGTTCATTATAACCACTTGGCTAAGACATTATCTGCTTTTTCCATTGTATACTTAATATTATCTTATTTTAATAATAATAATTGGGGGAAGAATTGTTTACATTTGAGTTAGTATCAATAGCCCCATGTCCAAAACTGCTTCTTGCATCTTCACTTGATTTCCATTCGTATTTGTAGGGAAGAACTGCTTTGCACTGGTCCTGTAACAATGGATACCTTGATGCCATTAAGTTACTGCTGGACTTTGCTGCTTTTCCTAATCAGATGGAAAACAATGAGGAGCGGTAAGCTGTGCAGGGGGAGGTACTAGTTGTTCATCTCATATACTTGCTTCACATTTTTTAAAAAAATTATAAACCTAATATGTATTGGCCCAGAAGTAGTAAGTGTACTACTCATAATCGAATACTGTGTCAAGAAATCCTGCCCCAAAGGAGAAAGCCAACATCCCACCCATATAGTATTGACTTAGATGTATGGGATTTAGACCTGGTCGTAACTTCAGGTTCTACTTAGGTCAGGTTCACATTTGCAGATGGGAAAAGGGGCCTTCTGCTGGAGCGTGACTGGCATAAGGTCTTTTAAATGCTGACCACCCAGGCCTGGGAAATCATCTAGGCCAACAGAAAGAGCTGCACATTGAAGAGGTTTCTACTAATGGCAAGAATAGCATGTTAGTAGACAAGCCACCGCTACGTGGTATGAAAACATGGAGAGGCTAAGATCAAGTTCAACACTTAATCTGTGATTGTTGCTTTCTGGACTAAGAGTGATGTTCACAGAATTATGCCAGGATTGTGACTTGAGAACTCAAGTAGGGATGTAGCTCAGTGTTAACGTGCTTTCTGACTGTGGGTTCTCTCTCCCTCACTAGAAAAAGGACCAGACACGAGGTCTAAGCAAAAGGGGATTTGTGGGTCTTGGGTCTAGAAAGGTTCTGGTGAGTTTTAGGTGATGACTCAGTTTAGGATCAGACTTCCGTGTCCAAGGACCTTCAGCCCAAGTCTACATGCTCTTTAACTGTCTTTGGATGCTCCTGCTACTGACCACCTCCAGTTCTTTATTTCTGCCAGAATGTGGGCTTCTCAGAGCCAACTCTCGGAAGAGACAGATTTCTCCTTTCTAGAACCAGCCCTTGTCCCACTTCTTTCAGCTCTTTCCTCCTTAGTGAGAGAACTGAATATGCTTCTCTTGGAAGCACTAAATAAAAAAGAGAAGAAAAACACTGTGGTTTGTTTCCACAAACAACTGTTCTTTCAGTACCGACTTCCTACTAACCTTTAAAGAAACATGAAAAGGATGCTGTAGAGACAGTGGCCATCCCCGTCTCTTCCAGCATTTTGTTGGCAATGCACCCTGATGTACACACGTCAGAAGTTGGAGCTGCCTTTTATGCTTATTGACATTCTGGTTTAGTCATTCCACTGATCCTGTCAGCCCATTCCCACATGGCAAGTCCAATTGTGTGTTATCTTCTGTCTTATCTACATTGTTTCTTGGCTGGTTACCATCAATGCAGTGCTAATTTTTACTTCTCATGCATTGACACTAACCACTTGATGTACCCTGTGTAGATGTAATTTTTGTCAACTCTCAGTCAATAACTATCTGACAGCCACACTCTTGTATCGGTGGGAATATTCACAGTGCTTGAATGTTTCTAAATTGAATCTGGGATGAAGAAAGATTGAGGAGTAATAATAGCAACATGACCAGTTGCTTAAATACTAGGTATAAGCTTCAATCTTAAAGCCTGGCTGTAGATGTTTAGATGGCATCTCTTTGAATCAAAGATTGACTGAAACATCTTAATTTAATAAACCATTTGTTAAAAAAAAGGCATGCTTGAGACAATTGAGGAATTAAGGTATTATATTTCACTAAGAAAGTCTTACTAATTTTTAGCATAATAATCATTATTTTACTTGTAAATGACATTGATGTAGATGATAGGAATTCCACAGTTTTTTAAAATATTTCAGCGAAAATGAAAAGGAAGAGGTAAAGACAGTGAAAATCTTTGACATTTGGGTATTGAAAGTGTGGAGAATTACTATGTTATTTTCTTACTAGTTTATACTTAAAATTGTTGGCAACAAAATATTTTTTTCATAATAAAAATATTTAAGATGTTAGGTTTCAGTCCAGAAACACCATCAGAAATTTAGTTCCTCCTTCCTTTTCCTTCCTGTTTAACAGATGAAGTAATAAAGTCAGAGAAGTTAATAAAATACCCTGGGTCACCCGGGTTCCCTGATTCCCAATATGGAATTTTTGTTTTGTTTAGAAGCAGCACACATCTACATGGTTCCTTTCTTAGGGTATAGAGTGATGTGTATTATTTCCTTTTGCCAGATTTGTAAATAAATATAGCATTTGGCCCAATATTTCTTAAACCATATTTTGATCATTCTGCTTATATATTATATGAAAATACTACGTATTAATACTTATCAAAACCTATAAAACTTACTAAATACATTTTTTATTTATACATTGACTTTAAAAGTAATACTGTTCTATGGGAAGTATATGCAATAGGTGACAGCAGTGTTATGAAAGTTTTACTAAACTGGGAATCATCTAACATTAGTTGTAACTATACAAACTAGTTGCATAGTTATCAGCAAGTTCTTAACTTTCCTGTGTCTTTACTCATTCATAAACTGGAAGTGTGGCATTTAATGTCTTCTAAAGTCAGTTTAGTTTCACCATCATGTGTTCACTGACTCTCTGGTAAGTTTTTCCAGTCGTGGGAGCACATTCAGAACAGACATTTTAGGATATGTAATAAAGCTTGTAAAAATTCTTCCAAGTTCACAAAATGCCAAGTATTTATAAGTAGTGTTGGTCCCTCTACTTACCTGTGGCCTTCTATTCAGCAATGGCAGCTAATTGTGGTGTCCTACAGTGACAGTGGCCTAATTCTAGCAGTTGGAGTTCAGTGAGGAAGCGCCAAGAGAATCTGCCCAGCATGACTCTAAACTCGCTTTCCTTACAGAGTGACCATGCTACCCTTACTCTGAAAACCTCTTTCTTTTGCATCTCATTATATTACTGTGCACATTTTGAAGAGAGATTTTTTCCAGTGATCATCATGTGATGGTCTAGACAAATCATGGTTCCCATAGTCACCTTCCTTCCGCTGCCTCAGTGAACTGGTAATGTCCTTTCACACTTGCAGTTGCGCCGACTACCCGGTCTCCCAAAGGATCCACTCTGGGAACGTGGGTTCTGCAGAGACAGCGCTTATGGCAAGCAGTGGTGGCATCCGCAGCGCCGATATTTATCGCCATATGGTAAACAGAGCCTGAAGCACATCGCCCTGTTCTCCTTGCGTTCACGGCTCAGGTTGAGACATGTCAAGTCAGTTGTTAGAGAAGTGGCTCATTACCATCACTGAGGGCTTATTTTTTACTCCAATTTTTGTATTTTTGTTGTATTTCAATTCTTAAAATGCATATCATTTTTATAAAATATTCATTTCTCGGGGCTGGAGAGGTGGCTCAGGGGTTAAGCCTCTGCCTTGCAGGCAGAAGGTCCTGAGTTCGGATCTCAGATCCCACGTATAGACGCCAGGCGGAACCGGGGGCGGCCTGCGTTCCGGTCCTGGTAGGGCGGAGCCTGTGAATCCTGGGGCAGAAGGAGGTGGAGGCGTCCATGGTGGTTCCCGATTTGTCCGTGGTTCTACACACACACATGCACACATGCGCGCGCACATATATACGTACACATGCACAATCGAATAAATAATAATAATAAAAAAATTTTTAAATATTCATTTCTCTTTTTAAAAGTTGAGTTTTCCCTATAAAAATTTATTTATTCTTTTTAACATTTTATTTATATGTTTGAGAAAGGAAAAGGAGGGAATGAGAGAGAGAGAGAGAGAGGGAGAGAGAACAGGTTCCTAGATGCCACAGCACATGTGTGGAATCAGAGGACAACTTTCAGAAGTGGGTTCTTTTCTCCCACAGGTAGACTTAGGAGATCAAACTGATATCACCAGGTTTGTGTGCAAGAACCTTACTCACCAAATTATCTGACCAGGCCTATGTAGTCACAGTTATTATTCCTCTTTAGTCACAAGAGTATCTTCAGTGATTTTTTTATTTTCATATCACATTTTTTTCAGAAGGACTTCCCACTTGGTAGAAGATGTGATATAAGAGTCTTTTTACCCAGGTGGCTACTTGGTTGTACCAACACTGTTTACTCAATAATCCATTTTTTTCTGCAGCAATTTAAAGGACCATCCATATCTTATAGTAAAGCTCCTCATTTTGAGGAGCACTAATTTTTTTTTCAAATTTTTTTTTATTTCAGCTCATACAAACTTATTAGGTACACCAGTTCCCTCCTTCCCTCCTCCTCCCCCCATACCCCCTGCTCCCCCTCTTCACCCTTCTCCCTCCCCATCCCCCAGTGCCTCCAGCCCCAATTCCCAGAGAGTCCTTTCTTGTGCATGTCTGATTTTCCTCTGGGCCCTCCTCTCCGATGACGTACAAGGACCCAGTGGCCTTTCCCGAACCCTTTCCCGTGTTCCCCTTAGGTATAGGAACACTGCTGTGGCTGCCAATCCTTTGCCTCCAAGGATCTTGGTGCCTTTAGCAGATGCTAGACTTTGTGAGGTCAACAGTGTGTTGGACAATGCGCAGGGCATGCAAAGTCCAATTATGATTGCTTCAGCCCTAACTAGTATAGAGTATCTTACATATCATTGCTCCTCCCATCCTTTTGCTCTTACACTCTTACCGCCCCCTCTTCCGCAAATTTCCCTGAGCTTCAAGATGGGGAGAGACTAAGCTGGCCTAGTTCTAGGTGGTTGATATAGAGTCTCTGAAGTTCTGGATTGTGGTTTGTTGATTTTCTTTTGCAGTTTTGCTGCTCCTGCAATGCCCTTCACTCCATCCTGGTGGGCATTGTATGTTACCCCCTGGCCAGAGACAAAAAGCTGTTAGAGTCTTGTGATAAAAGCACATTCAAAGGTAGATGTAATAAAAGTGGGAAACCATACTAAGGGAGGGGTCTATCACCCATTTGCAAAATGGTTACTTTTTATCTGCCAGACTATATGCCCTCCTCTTCTGGTGAGATCACACCCCCTCAGTAGTAAATGATCAGGAACAAAAGTCTGTGTGTGTCTCATTACTTATTTGGGCCCTTGGTAGAGGCCTATTTTCCCTGCTGTAACATGGTCCCTTCTCTCCTTGTTTCTGGTGGAGGAGCACTAATTTTATGAGCACTAATTATCAGTAATGGGTTCAAATTCACAAATTTTGCAGCAAGTCATTTGGTGCACTTCTTCATACAGCTGTGGGGTATGAAGGGCACAAGGGAGTGTGGACAGCGGTCCTAGGGTCCCACAAGCCCTGGCTGTGAGTTAGCCTGCAGAGCTCAGGAGGCGATATGGCTGCAGCCGGAAGTCCTCGCCTTCGGCTGTCTTGTTCCACATTCCTAAGAGGAAAATAATGAGGAGCACATGGGGTGCACTGGATGGTTTGACTTGAGAAGTAGCCCGAGTTAGGACGGGGCTTCTGTCTGTTGCATGGCAATGCCAGTTTAACCGTGCCTTGAAACACAGCTTCAGGTGCCTTCCTCTGCTCCAGGTACACGCCCCTGGATTACGCTTTGCTTGGTGAGCGTCATGAGGTGATCCAGTTCATGCTGGAGCACGGCGCCCTGTCCATCGCAGCTATTCAAGATATCGCGGCCTTCAAAATCCAAGCTGTCTACAAAGGGTACAAGGTGAGAAAAGCCTTCCGAGACCGGAAGAACCTTCTCATGAAGCACGAGCAGCTGAGAAAAGATGCTGCAGCCAAGTAAGTGAGCCGTTGCCTCCACAGCTGAGAAGCAGGGGACGGGGACGGGAGGTTCAGGACCACCCGCAGGGAATCTCGGCCCTTTCTATCTCTGTCTTTTCTTCCTCCCACTCCTGCCCATCACTTGTCCTCCGAGGACTAGGCTGCAGTGAAGGATGAGGGCCTAAGGTCTGCTGGACGGCTGCTCCCAAGACATGTTCCAATCACCAGGGACAAGCCACTGCCATCCCACCCACCCATGGCAGGAGTTAGGATGGGACTGCCCCCTAGAGTAAGCTCCAAGAGATGACTCTTCTTACATCTTCCTGCAGTGTGCCTGTGTATGTGTGTGTGTGTGTGTGTGTAGATACAAACGCATGCAGGCTCACGTGTGGGGGCCACAGGACGACCTCAGGGATCCTTCTTCAGGTGCCATGTCCCTTTTGTTTTTTCAAACAGGACCCTTCCCTGGCCTGGAGCTCGCCAGGTGAGGCTGAGTGGCCAGCGAGCCTCAGGGATTCACTGTCCCTCCCTCCCCAGGGCTGGAGTTACAAGCACATGCCACCATACCCAGGTTTTTCTTGTACATGAGTCAGAGTTTAATTTTGCTTTTAGATTTTATTCTAAGAAACAAAAATCACATTGCTCCTGCTGCTGCATCTTTGTGAAGGTGGCCTAAGCCTGTCATGTCACCTTATCTTTGTGTATATTTCTATTTGACCACTTTAAGATGGCAGGACCCCTTTCTCAAGTGAGCATATGAAAGGACTTATTAAACTTGGAGGAAGGTGATTTCTAAGTTCTGATAGAGAAGTTGGGAGAAGAGTTATAGATACATTTTCTAAGGTAGTTATTTTCGAAGCTCCTATTTAATGGGAACACCTATTATCCATTTAAAAGCAGTTCATAAGTCACACAGCACTCCTACATGTGCCTTTTGCCAGGATAAGCATTGCTGTAATTTACCTGCCAAACCACAGAGTGGGCCGCGCATTCACCAGAGCCGTGTTTTTATGTTGATTATCCCCCTTCCTTGATGCTTGCATTTTATGAGGTTGTAACACTCTCATTTCAGACTGTCCCTCACGCTGATACTCTTGCTTCCCCCATCTTTAAATGGCGCCATTTCTACACTTAGGCTAGACTTCTACGTATGCAGTGTTATTTTCCTTCAAAAGGTACTGCGTGTGTGTGTGTGTGTGTGTGTGTGTGTGTGTGTGTGTGTGTAGGTATTGCTCAGGTTCCTTGCTTTTTTCTGACAGGGTTTCTCACTCACCTGGGACTAAAATAGACTAGGCTGACTGGTTAGTGAGGCCCAAGGATCCACCTGTGGCTGTCTCCCCAGCACTGGTACTACAAGCACATGTCTGTCTTTTTTTACACTGATATTCAGAATCAAACTCAGAACCTCATGTTTATACGAGCACTTTACTGACCAGGCTATCTTCTCAGCCCTTCACTCATAACACTTACATTACAGCCAGGCTGTACATCTGTGGTCCAGTTACTCAGGAGGCCGATTGGAAGGATCCCATGAGTCCAGGGGCCTGAGGCCAGTCTGGACAACATAGTAGACCCTGTTTCAAAAACATTTTTTGATAAGTTCTTATCGCTAGGAAACCTCTAATCAATCTCACAGCCTGAACTCCTGAAACTCTAATTCTGAATCTTAGGTTGCCTACTGGGTGTTTGTACTTTGCTGACCTTTGCTCAGTTGCCAATATGTCACAGCATTGGCTACTCCCAGGTACGTCCCCTGCGGCCACTGTCACTTCAGACTCACCATGTGAAACCTACTGTCTGTCTCCATTCGTTGCTTCCTAGTGCCGCCATCGTGGACTCTGTTCATTTCCTCCTTTGAAATGTCTTTTTGCTCGTCCGCACACTCCTCTGCATTAGCCTTCATTCTTGGACACCAGCCTCGGTCGTAGGTAAGCCTCTCCAACACTACTTCCATTCACAGCTCCAGGTCTCCCTTCTCTCCACTACCAACTTCACACATGATGTCTTGGCCATCTCAAACTTTCTTCACTTCCTCACTCACTTCTGGGCTCAGTTCTGCTGACTGGTAGGAGACTGAGAATGAAAGTTACGTAATCAAGTCTGGTTTGCGCCTCCCCCCTCCCCCATTCAAACCTTGTGATGCTTGGGTCCTCTCTAGAAGATGTTCTGTACCCCAAAGAAATGAAGTGACAGGGAATTCTGTTCCAGTCAGAACAGCACGTTTCATTACTAGAAGAGTCTGTCCTGCAGAAGCTTTTTTTGTTTGTTTGTTTGTTTGTTGTTGTTGTTATTTATTTATTTATTTTATTCAGTTGTGTGTGTGTGTGTGTGTGTGTGTGTGTGTGTGTGTGTGTGTGTGTAGAATCACAGACAAATTAGGGAACCACCATGGACCGCCTCCACCTCCTCCTTGTTTACTCTGCCCCAGGAGAGTAAAGAAGGATTTGTCCTGTCAAGCTCCACCCTACCAGGACCAGAAACGCAGGCCGCCCCCGCTTCCGGGGTCTAGGATCCGAACTCAGGACCTTCCGCCTGCAAGACAGAAGCTTAACCCCTGAGCCACCTCTCCAGCCCCTGCAGAAGCTTTTTTTATTTTTAACTTATTTATGTTTAGGGTTTCATACATGAATACAATGAGTTTGTGTTATTTTCACCCCCCTATTACCAAATACCCTTCTTTTTCTACAACAAACCTTCTTCCCCACTAGTCTCCCTCCTGCTTTCACGTCCTTAGTGTGTGGCCCACTAGGTTTCATCTCCGAGGCCTGAGCGCCTGTTGGAGCATCAGCGATATACCACCAAGGAAGCAACTCCCTATTACCCCCCACATGACACACACCCCCAGCATTGAGCCTCAGCAGAGTCTCTCAGGTGTGGCGCCTCCTGAGATCTTTCCCCTTCCATGGTGAAATGTTGGCAGGACAAATCCCGTGCAGGTCCCATAGAAGCAGACATGAGGCAGCCCTGCCCCGTCTGGGAGACACCGCTGGCCACGCCCCTCTGCATCTTCAGGCTCTGCATTCTCACTGGCCGTGCTCCCTGCAGAAGTTCTCTCCACACTTTGTCTTGAAGCTTCCCCTTGAAGCCAGAGAGAGAAGTCAAAGAATCCCTTTCTGTCAATCAACTTGGAGATACTTAAAGAAAGTGCTCGCCACACTCCCATTTCTACCACAAAAGCCGTTTTGGCTTTGACCCATGGGGAATTACTTCCTGGCTCTCGTTCGTGCCATCCCAGACCCAAAGCCTCCGTTTTCAGTTAGTAAAGAGAAGGTTCCTTAATCCAGATGGGCTTCTGGGATCTATACTGTCCCGAGGTCAGGTACAGCATCTCATATTCAAGAACATAGATTATTTGGGGGAAAGAGGAGCTGTAGATTCTTTTGGTCTCATTCTCAGATGGGAGGTCCAGGAGTCACAGAGAGAAAAGAACAGCTGGGCTGAGTGATGTCTGAGGTCCTTCTAGCACTAACGCTCTGTAAGTCAAAGGTCCCAGATTTGCACAGTTTCCTTATTCCTTTGAAAGGAAGCTAAAGACCAAATATTACTGTGTGTGTGTTATTCAGTGATAATGAAGAGCCAGAGTCTGGCATACCATACCCTCCATACCATGCAGCAGCAACTGAAAAGGTTACGGCTAAACCTGTCTCGGGAGGTAATCAGCTCCTCTCCCCGGAAATGTCCCCGCAGGTGGCATTACCATCCCTACCAGGTATCACATTCTGAATGGTTTTAACTACATGAAGCACTGGCCTTGGAGATCTCTTGTGAGTCAAAGATTGGATGAGAGCTGGGTCACTGGTCTTTCTTATGTTCCCCCTCTGCCTGGAGCAACCTCTCGCTTGACTGCTTTGCTGTTTTGACATTTTTCATAAGGAATCTTTTCTTGTCTCAGTTTAATTAATGACTGCTTCCTGCATCCTCCTCAACCCTGTAGGCACCTCAGTTTTAGCACAGATCACATTCTGGTCTCCCTGTGTGTGGGGAGGAGGCGGTTGTAGATCTGATTCCCCCACCTGATGCTCAGCTCCTTAAGAGCAAGGATTATGCCTTATGTATCATATGCTTGGGGATGGGACCATGATTCTCTTTCATTTTAGACCCCATTGCTTACAAGTTCTATTTTCCCCCTTTTCCATTTTTCCATGTGTATATGTGTGTGTGTATGTGTGTGTGATGTGTATGCACACAGATATACATATGTAAGTTTGCACAAGACTGATATCAGAAATCCTCTTCAGTCCCTCTTCTACATGATTCTTTCTGAGCAGGCTCTCTAATCAACCTCAAGAGCTTACCAGTAGGGCTAGTCTGGCTGGTCAGCTTGCTCTAGTCAATTTCCACCTCCCAATGTTGGACTTCTACATGGGTTGCCACTCCACTTGACATTTTTCAGCTCCGGGGATCCAAAATCTGGACCGTCTTGCTTGTGTGGCAAGTGCTTTAACACCTAACTATCTCCCAACCTTTGCTTGCAAGTCTTACCTCTGCCAGATCCCAAGGGTACTGGGACATGCAGATTATTCAGTGTTGACAATGTTTTATTTTTTATTTTATTTTTATTTATTTTTTTTATTTTACACTTTGTTATTTGTGTTACCTGAAAGTTTTAATTCATAATACATCAGTGTTCTCAAAAAACTTCATATTCTTGCATTTAAGATTTTATGTAGCCTGATGAAGCCTGGGCTGCAGATTGCAGGCATCTCCACACAGGGAGATTCTCAGAAGGGGAATTTAATAGGTCAACGAGGTTTGAAATCACAATGTAATCCAGATACTTGTCAGCTGAGTCCCCCCAGTCTCTTAAAATATAAAGAAGCTGGGAGATACCCAAGTGTTTAAAACTCTTGCATCACAAGCAAAAGGAAATAAGTTTGGATCCCAAGGTCCCACATAAAAATGCCAGCCAGATGTCATCTCTAATTCTAGCCCTGGAAGGTAGAGACTGGCAATCCCAGAGCAAGTTGGCTGACCAGACTATTTCTAATGGCGACTCTTATTTAGAGACTACGGTTCACAAAAGTAAGGTAGAAGAGCAATCAAGGATGATTCCAGATATCACTCTTGGATCTCCACAGGCACACATACTCACATACATGCTCTTGTGCACATGCACCTGCACACACACACACACACACACACACACACACACACACACACACACCCTACACACATACATGAGAATTTAAAAAAAAAGAAATCTAAGTAATCTTGCTCCAATTCTAGCTGGTGAAGTGTAACTCTGCAGTAGCTTGGGAGCTCAGGGTCCTGGCCTCAGCGCTTGCCTCCATGTTTAGTGTCTTGGCACTGCAGTCTGCCAGGCTGCTTGAGGAAAAACATATTCTAGTAGGGCAGACCGGGCAGAGGGTGGCATGCTGAGAAGCAGTTCCCTCCGCCATGTGTAGCCACGCTTCACATCAGACCTTCCTCCCCATGTGTAGTCTCACATCAGGCTTTCCTGGTCTCGTAAACCTTGATGCTCAAGGAGCGGTCAGAGGACCAGCAGTGCCTGTGTCACCTGGACACTCATGGGAAACGCAAAAAAATCAGACTTGATTAAAGTGTGTAATGGACAAGGTCCCAAGAGAGAAGCAAGGCCGTGTCTCCTGTGGCCTTGCCAGAGTGAACAGATCCCTGCTCTGCCCAGGCCCAGGTCTTTTTTCTACTCCCCACCTCACTCCCCTTTGTTCTTGCGTCTCTTCCTGCACCCTCAGAAGATGCCAACAAGTCTCCCAAGAGCCTGCGTCACCTGGGCCCTCTACAGGATCTCCAGCTTACTGAAGTGTGTGTCCCAACAAGGGTCTCCTGATACCCACTATCTTGATAAACAGCCCGTCTACCTCATGAGAAGAAATCTCAGTTATAAAGGTCTTTGCTTTCCAGACAAGCCCTTAAATCAAGTCAGGAGTCTAAACTGTCACACCGGCATTAGCATGTCACTGGCAGACGCAGGGGTAGAAACTTTAACTTCCTAGCCCAGGGTTTCTCTCCACCACTCCCTAACCTCTTCCCTTCAACCGAACCTCCCTGAGCAGAAACAGTGGCTCATCTGGGAAGCACTGGGCATCTACCCTGCAGCAAACACCACGAATCAAAGACCAGCATGGCAACCCAGACTGCTTTCTCCTTCTTGGAGCCTTTGCCTTGGCTCCTGCCCGCCTCTCTGCTAGCAGACCTGTACGTCAGGCCCTCTGGATTCCTCCAGACTAAATTTCCTTCTGCAAGGCATGCTACGCACTATTTCTTCTATGATAGACCAGATTTATGGTTCCCTAGCTTATTGTCTTGGTAGAACGTTCTTCCAGGTGGAACTGAACTCTGCAATCCTCATTCTGTGCCCTAAATGCCCATAGAATGTTGGGTTTTTTCCTTCCCTTTCCCTTAGAATCTCTACAAATTGGTGGCATTGGGTAAATATCCCCTTCCCTTAACTCTGCCCCTGCGATCTCAGGCTTCTCCCCCTTTCTTGCCTGAGCTTTCTGAAAGGCCTGGACCCATTTGCAGGGAGAGCCCTCCTGCTAGTCACTACATCTGAGCGCTCCTGGCCAGTTTCTTCTGTGCCTGAGCCTTCCAATGCTTGTGCAAACCATCCTACCTCCCCGAACCCCATTTGCAAAAGGAGTGCCCCTGACTCCTAAGCTTGAGCCCTCAGTGGCAGGCTTGCGCCTCATAGGCGTTTCCTCGGTGCTTTGCAGGTAAATTCGTACATTCACATTTGTGGTCATCTGTTTCCAACGCATAGAACAGACATCGCGGAACAGGAGAGAATGGGGGAGCTTCAGGTAGCTCCAGGAGCCACACACCTGCACAGCTCCCACAGCCCGGGCAGTGCTGTCTCGCAGGCAGGTACCTGGCTAGGGCGTGTCTCAGCAGTGCAGACTGGCATATTCTTTGGCTCCTTTACCCTTTGAGCTCTAAGGCCTGATGGAAAGAGGTGGTTTCTAATGTGTCTGGAGAGAAAGGTCCATTCTGGGAAATGTGACCTTTCAGATCCATTCTGGGCTATAAGGGGGCACCTCTCCACACTCCTGACCTTTCACTTTTTCTTCTACGTCCTTGGCTTTGTTTCCAGAAAGCGGGAGGAAGAAAACAAGAGGAAGGAAGCAGAGCAGCAAAAAGAGCGACCGAGCCCAGACAGCCACATATCCCAAGCCCCTGCCTGGCTGCTTGGCCCCCAGAAAGAGCCCGGCAAGCACGGCGGAGCCCCCAGCAAGCAGCTGCCTTCTGGCCACTCTGCGCAGGGCACTGAGCCAGGACACGGTGGAAGGTCTCCAAGTGGGTGTCCAAGCAGACCCCTCCGCAAGCAGCAGGGCGGCTCCTCCAGCTGGCAGGGAACGGACTCCAGAAAGCCAACTGGTAGGTGCGTGGGCGCTGCAATCCGACGAACTAGGCTCTTTATTCAGGTTGGGGGGGGTCTTTTAAATGCATTTCTAATTTTTTGTTTATCAGTAATGTGTGTGTGTGGATGTGTGCGTATCATGGCACACTTGAGGCAGCCAGAGGGTGACTTTTGAAGTCAGTTCTCTCTTTCACCTTTACACGAGTTCTGGGGACTGACCACAGATGCTCAGGCGAGTGCTTTCACCCCCTGGCCACCCATGGCCCAGTGTGGAAGGCTTTCGAGTATTTCTTCGTGTGTTTTTGGTGCTGCGTGTCACAATGTACATATGTCTTACTGCAGTCCCGACTTCTACATTTCACCGCTGAGTGAAATGTGGAAACCTCACTTCCACCCACTGCACTTTTAAATGTCACTGCTGAGGACTGGCTGCATCATTTCAGCTGCTGATGGAAGTTTATAAAACTCGTTAGGGAAGAGAGTCTAGAGTACAGGCCCATGTTTCTACTCTCCTGACCCCACCCACCCCGGGATTTCTCTTCTTGCCATTTACTTTTTGATTTTCAGAGTGTTCTTTGGCTAATCTTTTTAGGACACATCTACCAGCATCAAATTCTTTCTGAAGTATATTTTTATGTATTTCCTTCCTGATGAGTCATTAAGCCAGACATAGTTGTGATGGTTGGCAGCTCTTTTCTCTGAGCACTTGAATCCCAGCCTGCCACTCTCTGGCATCCATGGTTTTCAGGGAAGAGGTGTTGCCGTGCCCCTCATCCTAGGGACATTCCTGGGTAGGATGCCTTTCAAGAATCTTTCATTGGGGCTGGAGAGGTGGCTCAGGAGTTAAGCCTCTGCCTTGCAGGCGTGAAGGTCCTGAGTTCGGATCCCAGATCCCACGTATAGATGCCAGGCGGAAGCGGGGGCGGCCTGTGCTTCTGGTCCTGGTAGGGCAGAGCCTGTGAATCCCGGGGCAGAAGGAGGTGAAGGCGTCCATGGTGGTTCACGAATTCGTCCGTGGTTCTACACATACACAGACACAGACATACACACACGCACACACATGCGCACAGTTGAGTAAATAATAATAATAAAAAAAAAAAGCTTTAAAAAAAAAAAAGAATCATTAAAAGTTTTCAAGTTTCTTCTATCTGAGCTTGGGGCTTATTCAATTTATAGTTCATTTGATATCAGGGGTTCCCAAGAAGCCCTAGGTTTGGTTATTTGCTGCAAAGACTCACAGAGGATTCAGCTATGACTAATTGTAACTGGATGGCAAATATCAAGGAATGTTTCTGCTCCCCTCTGGCCATCTCGACTATCATCCCAGGGACCTCGGGAAATTGGAATTTCCTTCAGGAATGTCAAAGGAAAAGAAAAAGGTCTGGCAGCTGCCAGGCGAGGAAGGACTTCAAAGAGTACTGAAAAGTTGTCAGACCACCTTGCTGGAGAGACTGGAAGGAGCTGAAGACAGTGGACTGAATCTTGACCAGAGCTGCTGAGCTCTGTAAAACTAACAGGACATAGCACCTCAGAGGCAGACTCCCTTCCCAATATGGCCATACTGAATAAATCTTTTTTTTTTTCCTGCTTTTCACCATTAATTTGATTTTTTTCTAGTTGATGATAGTGGGCAGATGGTCAGACTGAGGCATGCAATTACCACAGGTTCAATAACATTGTCACAACAAAAAGACCCAAAGCAAAATCACAAAAGGAAAAGGTTCAATGGTGCAAAGAACAGAGGATGGTGCAAAGAACAGAGGATGCCAGGTGCAGGCTCCAAGAGCTCTCACAGTGGAGTCACATACAACACAGGTAGCTTCTTCTCCAATAAACTGTAATAACCTTTGCTCAATTCCAAGACTCCACACAGAGGCACCTTCTGCTTAGTGTATACAAAGTTGCAGACTCCCAGAGGGAAGTAGGTGGTCGGCATGAGCCATACTATGTACACAAAGCAGTACATAAACTTCATGTACACCTGTATTCCTTTGCTCAGGAAGCCGAGACAGGAGGATTACCTTGAATTTGAGGCCAGCTTGGGCTATGTAGCAAGACCTGTTTAAAAAAAAAAGGGAGGGGGCTGGAGAGGTGGCTCAGGGGTTAAGCCTCTGCCTTGCAGGCGGAAGGTCCTGAGTTCAGATCCTAGACCCCACGTATATAGAAGCTAGGCGGAAGCGGGGCGGCCTGCGTTTCTGGTCCTGGTAGGGCGGAGCCTGTGAATCCCGGGGCAGAGTTAACAAGGAGGAGGTGGAGGCGTCCATGGTGGTTCCCGAATTCGTCCGTGGTTCTACACACACACACACACACACACACACGCACACATGCATACACACACAATTGAATAAATAAAAATACACACACGCGCACACATGCATACACACACAATTGAATAAATAATAAAAAGATAAAAAAATTAAAAAAAGAAAAACAAACTCAAAAAGAACATTGCACATTATATAGGTTCTGTTTCAGTTATATCTAGACACATTGCACATACATGTTTGCATGTGTATACATATTGACACATGGGGTCAGATTTATGTCTTATTATTAGCCACTGTCTGCCAGTTTTGAAAGCTACTATTCTGAACTGTGAGGCCAGGCGCTCTTGACTCTGTCGAGGGCAGGAAGTGAATCCCAGATACTGGACTTTGGTAAATAATAAGATTCCAGTGTATGAGGTCTCAGAACAGCCAGAATGCAGCTGTGGGAGAGCAGCTGAAGGGAGGGGCTAATGAGGCTAATGTGAGTGGAAAGAAAAGGTTCTCCCAAGTCATGGTCAGCTTTGACCCCAGTTCACCTGCCCAAAAGGGCACAGGCTGAAGGGAAATAAGAACTATTTCCTAGTATGATATTTCCAGAAAAACCCATCCCTGGGCAATAGTTCACTGTTTGGCCACATCAGGAAGAGTCACAGCTACTTCCTCTGATCAGGGCTCAGGAACAAGGGAAGGCGCCCCAGCAAGACCCAAGGGTGGGAAGTACTGACCCTTTTTTCTCCAACACTCTGTCTCACGGATGTAGAGTGCACTAGATAGAGTTCAAGGTCCTTGTAAAGCACCTGGCACAAAACAGACCAGGAAATAATCCTGGAAGGGACCTCAAGGTCTCTTAGCAAGTTATTTCTTCACACTAAGCCAACTTTTGCTCTGTGGTGTACACATAGGCTGAGCAGACTGGCTAACGGGACAAGAAATGAGATTGCACATTCTGGACAAGTGAGCCCTCAAGTCTGGGTGCATTTCTTTGTAGAGAGGTAAGGAACCAGGTGTGGTGACTCACTCCCATAATCCCAGCACTGGGGAGACTGAAGCAAGAAAGATCCAGGTTCAAGGCCAGCCTGTCTCAAAATAAATAAAACAAATAAATTTTAAAATTAAATATAAATCACTAAGTGAAAAGGTGATGTCTACCTTGAAGACAACGCGCCTCAGTATGATGGCCGTGTGAAGCTGTGAGGACAGTGCCTAGCACACTGTGAATGAGGCTGTTTTTATCAGTAGCCTTATGGTTCCACATGAGAAACAGGAGTCATGACCTCTGAGACGATCACTGGGCTGAGTGGAGTGTAGATTTGAGGGGCTGGGCGCAGCCTAGACTGAATCCTCTCCCCCTTTTTGCCTTCTCAAGAAACATTGAAGGATCGCAGTAAGGACCCCGCTGTCTGTGTACGTGGCAGACCCCAGGAAGGCAGCGGCGGTGACAGACATCAGGGAGCGTCCTCTGCAGAGAAGCGCACAGGTGAGACGGCGGGCAAGCCACGTGAGAAGCCAGGCAGGGGCAGGCAGCCCTCCGCGGCTGGGGCGGTCAAGTCTGTGGAGAAAGGAGAGGACCCCGACACAGCAGCTGCAAGCCCTCCTCAGCAGGATGGCTCCAGGAAGCCCAGCACCCAGCAGGACACGACACCAAGGACTAAAGGTGCCGCCCCCCAAAGGCGCACCCACGTGCTCAGGGGCAGGTGCTCCCCAGCCGGGGCCAGCCGGCCTGGCAGTGCCAGGGGAGAGGTTGCCCGTGCCGAGCAGAGTACCCTCTGTCATCGCGCAAGAACCAAAGTGACCCAGGACAAGCTCGGAGAAGGGGTCTGTTCCAATCTGTCACCAAGCACGGAGGCCTTGCGGTCAGGAGGCAAGAAGCGGTGCGAAGCGGGTCAGGCATCTTCAGAGGCCAGAGCAGCTTGCGGCCCCCTGCCTGGGCAGAGCGCGAATATTGACCTTCTCCCCGTGGAGCTGCGCCTGCAGATAATCCAGGGGGAACGAAGCAGGAAGGAGCTGTTCCGCAGGAAGAACAAGGCGGCAGTGGTCATCCAACGAGCCTGGAGAAGGTAGGAGGGTGAGGGTGGGCTCTGAGGGCCCGGTGAGCTCCACGTGGCAGCAGGACCTCCCAGCACTGTACAAGGTTCAAGTTCAAACAGCTGCTTCTCTGTTTAGATGAGGAGCCAGCAGCACAAAGGAAAAGGCCCTGTTTGTAACCCAGCGCTGTGATTCTGACAGCTACCTGACTTCAGGCAAATTGTGTGGCCTCCCTGACTCTCAGTTCCCTTATCCATGAGATGGCATTTAACAATCACTGCACGTTTACACGGCAGGTTGCTACAATGAAATGTGATCTTTGTAGATGCCAAAGCACTACACATTTTTGTCTGTAACCTATGAATTAGTCATAACTCCACACATCTAAACCAATGCCTGAATGAAGTGGATCAAGTGACTATAGAAACCTTCCCAAGTGTTAGAAACCTTCCCAAGTGTTACCAAAGGGACTGTAGGTCACGCTTGGGAGTTGGGGTGGAGGTTCTTTACAGAATCAGGGTGCTGTCCTAGTGTGGTGGTGCCAATACCTCTAGCATACAAATAGGCATTTTCCTGCATCTCAGTCTCCTTCACATTGCAGCCTCCATTGGGCCTCTACCCGAAGCCTTGCCTTTGCGGGTGGGCTCACGAGGCCTGGTAGGGTTAAGTGGCCTCCATCTCTAGGCAGAAAGAAATGCACAGGGAAAAGGCAAGTCACTGGGGACCTGGCTGTGTCACGTGTCATAGTCCCTGACAGGAGACAGAGAAGCTAGGGGCCAGAGCGCAGCGCTGGCAAGAAGAGGGGCAGGGAGAGGCCTCTGGGAACATCGTGCCAGACTGCACAGCCCTGGTTTGTGCTCAGCTGCGCTTGACCAGCTCCTGTGCCCATCTGTTCAAGCTCGTGTGGTCCCCAGCCAGCCAGAGGCAGTTAAGACGGGATCAGGAGGTAAAATGACATGCACCTGTAGCGGAGATCTGGCATGACCATCTGACTGCTGACACCCACCAGTCTTTTCCTTGTGTTGTTGGCAGAGTAAGTTTGCTGTGGTGGCAGTGATAATGGTGGCTAGAGAAAAGGAGAGACCTGTGGTATTCACACAGCCAGGGAACAGTTTCAAAGCAGGGGTGGTGCTGTCACTTACCACTGACAATACTAGTCAGCGCTGTCCAGACCCTCACAAACTTGTGAGGTAGTTCTGTCTTCACCCTATCTCATGGATGAGGGAACTGAGGCCCGAGATTAATCAGATTATCAAACAATTGGAGTTAGGAGGTACCGGTGCTGGCTTTAGGCCAAGACAGCCACTGGTTCCTCTATAAAAACCACAGGTGAAATGGCTACCATGCCTCCACTTGGGAACTCACACCGACATATGCACTGGCCAGCAGCCAAAGAAATTTTTTGTTAAACATCTTGGCCGAAACCAGGATCAAGCCAGCCAGCCAGCAGGGCTTTCCGGGGAAGGCCTACAGCTGCTCCCTAGCGAAAGATCTCCTCTCACACTGGGCTCTTTGACTCCTTTGAAGAGGAAGCAGCTGACAGGTCCTGTCACTGCATCCAGACTAATGAACCTGAAGTCATTCCCCTGAGAACAGTGGGCTCACAGTATGCACCTATCTAGGCAGGTGACTACACAGGGTCCTCAGGTCTACGCCACTGTGTGCCCTGACAGACACTAACTCCCAAGGGCCTGTGGGGTGCCACACACTGGAATGTCACACCTAGTGGTTATAAAGATGCCTTTATTGGTTGCTACACTTGAACTACATTCTCCATGTTAACTATAGGAGCCCAAAGTGCTTTCCTTGAATACTGCCATCAAACCTACCCTGACATGTGGGGCCATTTTTCTGTGTATTTTGAAGTGGTTTAGCAGTAAGGCTGGTCAGTGGAAAAATCCAGTAGTCCATAGTTGAAAGGCAAGCATCAATTCCAAGCAGGAGCATAAATTAGTGGGCTACCGTGTGCTCCTTGCACGCAGCCTGTCTCTACGCCATCTTCAACAGTACTGGGTGCAAGCCGAAGGTCCCACAGCTCCAGCCAATCCCGTTCTCTGCGCCTTCTCTGCCCGTACAGCGGAGAGCGACAAGGCTTGCCACCACCCAATTTCTCCCTAAGGCTGGCTTTTAGAAAAGTGGTACACATTTTAGTTATGTTATGACTTATGATCCTATAGGAAAGAAAGGAAGAATTGTGTATCTTGACTGTAGTCAGTCTTGGGGAAGCAGGCAGGGGCCGCGCCAAGCCCAGCAGGAAGATTTCAGAGACTCTGGGCAGTCACATAGGCATGGGCCATGGCTGCTGTGGCTCTCTTGCAAGTTCACCAGCAGTAGTTAACACAGCTACAGATAATGAACAGGAATGCATCTCCTTTAAAGATTCAGAACAGATTTGGGAGAGCATATGACAAATATAACGCAACTGCCAAGCTGCGGACCAGAGTCTGATTTCCAGAACTCACATGGAAGGGGTAAACCATTCCCTCAAGCTGTTCTGACCTCCACACGTATACCGCGGCCCTCAGCCCACACGAACATGTAACACATACACGCGCAGAGTAAGTAAATGAAAGGGGAAAGAAGAAACTATCAAACACGGAATGTAAATAACACCATCACTCCCCAGCAAGAACTTTACCTTTTTTGGGCACCCATATGTAGAACAAAGCCGTAAGTGCTTCTCAGTATTGACTGTTGGGCCAGATAATCCTGGGTCTGACTCCAGGTCTGTCACCTGTGTCTGTGTTCATGACACCACAGAGCCTCCCTCCCGAGGACTTGGACAGGGAGGTGCCTGGACAGCAGGCCTTCAACAGTGTTGGTTGGCTCACATTCTCCATCCCATCCACACACATGGTGCTTCAAATGTATGGCTTTTTTTTTTTGGAACAAAATCCCACACCTCTGCTCATACAGATCGCTGTCTAGTAGGCCTTCCTCTTGTTCCTGGTCATCCTTGAAGACCTAGCATAGTACTGCACAGCAGCCCTGGAAAGCCTCGCAGCCCTGCGGGTTCCACCTCTGTTCTGTGCACTCAGCTTCTGGTTCCCGGAGGACACTTCACTCACTCTGTGCATGTGCTGATTTCCACATCAGCCTGTCTCATTTGTCTCTGGCTGTTGGAGGATGAGAACTCATATGACTGAATCCTGATCTAGAAAATCTTTCATGATGGAAAAGAACTCAACACATCGCCTCTAAAATTAGGAATGGGACCTTGCATGAACCTCCCAGGAATCAGCAAGTCCCGTTCCTCCGTGTCTGACTTTCTCAGGTCTCTGATCCTCAAGCTTGTCCTCTCTTCTCCCACCAGCTACAAGCTCAGGATGGACCTGTCCCACCTTCTGCAAATGAAGCAGCATGGAGCAGCTGATGTGCTCAGATGGACCCGAGAATGCACAGCCTTGCTCCTCCAAGTTTGGAGGAAGGAACTGGAACTAAAGATCCCAAAGACCATCTCAGTAAACAAGACGCCCAAGAGTCCAAACAAAGGCACAAAATTGACCAGGCACTCCATTCTCAAGCAGATCTATGGTAAATGTTCTGGGCGTTTCATAGTTTGTAACAAGCATCCCTGGATAGTACTATGCCGCAACCTGAAATGGGAGTTAACTGGGCAATCCTCCAATCCTTTTTTTTTTTTAAGATGCCTTCCTATTTTATTTCCAATTTAGTGCCTCTCTTCCAGTAATTCTGGCTCAGAATTTGGTTTCATGACACTTTCTAGCAGCTCAGCAGTTTCCAGCCAAGAGATCCTCTACTGAGCTGCAAGACAGAAGCCTTAGCACTTAAAGCCCAGACCTCTGCTTGGGCCCATGTCCCTTAGACCATTCCCATGCTAAGGTAGCATGTGTTCCTCATCTGTGAATGTCCTGTCCAGGCATTACAGCACTGTCAGGGGAGTTATTGTAAGGTGAAGCTGTTTTCAGCTCTGCAAAAAGCTCCTCCAAATAAACTCATGAAGATAAATCTAGCTAGCTGCCTAACAGAAAAATAGCCCACGCACCTTTAGAAAGGTTTCCTGCAGTTCAGACAGCACATTCTCAGGACCTAGCCATTCCTAATCCAACACATCAGCAATCAAGAGATTTCAGACTGAAACATTTCAACTTTTGGTTAGGTATGCTCAACAGTAAGATCTATGCAAGCATCTGCAGATCAAATAAAACAAAACCACCCCTCCAGTATCTTGAATATTTTTGGTAACAAGCTTTAGCTAAGGGATACTCAGACACCTTCACCTCAATAAGGAATTCAGAGTTTGGTCAAGTCGAACTGTCATTAATCAGTTAAGTTACTGTTGATTGATGGATTGCAGGTTGCTCTCAAGAAGGGAAAGTGCGTCATCCCACGAGACCTGTAAGGGCGCCACCTGCACTGCATCTCGATTCAGGTAAGAAGGCCACTGCATTGGCAAAGAACACAGGGATCAAGAGCATGAGGTTCTCCTTTGGTTTCATGCTCAAATTTAGACCAAGGTTCCCCGTGGTTGTGTTTAGGTATGCATGTTTACTTCTTTTCATAAGATAATTACTGCAATCAACATCTGTAAGAGGCAAAGAATTTTCACAAATGAAAACTATTTTTTTCTTTAGTAGAATGAATCAATGACATCGATTATTGGTGATTTTTTACACACAAAGATACTTTCTGCAAACGAATGCACTGGCATCCTTGTCCCACTAAGATAACCCCCCCCTTACTATGGAGCTAAAAGAACATGGCAAACAGAACATCGTATAGCACCTTCAACTCAGGCTCAGCAGCACCTCCACCAACAGCAGAGAAGCCCAGGAAACTTCCTTTTAGCTAGACATGTGAGTTTTACTTCAAGTCCTTTCCTTCACACCAGCATTAGAGTGGCTGATAAGTTCAGGGCTGTCAGCAGCTAATGCCAGGTCCATGTATCTCACAGGTGGCTATGGCAACATGCTCCCCCACCCTCCCGGATGCACCGGAGCCGTCCTGTAGGGAAACAGAGCAGCTGGGAAGGTGAACAATGACTGTCAGCGTGAACTTTAGCATTCATTTAGTTTTTGATGGGGGGAAAACCTGGTGGTGGGGGACAGAGTAATTACTGCCAAATCTTTAATAAGAGTTAGATAACTCCTATAACACAAGGCAGGCTCATCAGGGAGTGACGGATGGGGTAGTCAGAAACTTTCATAGACCACAGTTCAATGTAAAGACCATTCTTATCTGGGCTGGAGAATTATTTCAACAGAACTGTCACATAAAATATTAGAGATGTGGCATTTGGATAACTTTAAAAAATGGGTTATCAGTTCATTTTCCATTACAGTAAATGAAAAACAAATCCAGATTTACCAGTCCTTAAAAATTCAGATGTTTAATGACAGAAGTTTTCAGTGAGAGAAATGAGTAAATGCTTTTGGAAAAAAATTGTTTAAGACTCTATAAACAAGCAACGTTCAAGCCCCACCCAAACTTGGGGAAACAGGTTTTGTTAGGCCTAACCTGACCCACTTAATAGGAAAGTCAGATAGCTGCTAGGATTTATCTGGTTTATAAGCAGAAAACATACCTCAAATGAAAAAAATTTTTATGAATTGAACTCACCTAAGTTTCTACAGTAAGGAACTGGATAAATCAAGCATGAAGAAATTTACTTTGGCCTTCACCTTGAGTAAAGACTGTTAATTTTCTACTTACTCTAAGGACTGTTTTTCCTTGTGTTTCATGTTCTACTCAGTTGTAAAATGTTGCTTAGCAAACCTATAGTTAATGAACATTGTTGCTCCGACGGGGAAGTACTCTCCCTGGAGACTTACGTTTTCTTCTATACTTAAAAATGCCCAAGTTCCAAAACCAGATTGATCTTAAAAATCTTTTTGTAGCTGCAAAACCAGGAGAAAAGATGTTATTTTTCAAAAACACCCACATTTCACACTTACTTCTTTTATCTTCCAAGTAAAGTTAGTAAAATAAAGTCATATGGCTTTAGGAAATAGTCTTCCAAACATTTTGGCCTGTGTCATTTGTCATGGTGTTTTCACTATTTTCTGTGGCACCCTAAAAATCTGCTACACAGAAATCACAAAGACCTCAAATGCCCATTTTGACATCTGGATACAGGGGTGTGTGTCTGTAATCCCAACTGTCAGGAGGTTGAGGCAGGAAGAGCACGGAGTTCCAGAAGTCTACAAAGAATGTTGACTCACAAGAATTTGAAGCTATGTTTATATTTAAGTTTATGTGTGTTCTGCGCAAGATGCTAGGAAGACTAAAGACACAGGTTCCAGTTGAACCCTTGGAATCTGCTTTCTTCCTTAAAAAAAAGTCCCATCCTATCAGTTAAGTGAGGAAGTGGTAAAGCTAGCAAGTCACCCACATCTGCAGTCAGAGCTGGCTCATCAGCACTCAATTTCAGAGATAGCTCAACCCTTAAGTCCTTCTGACTTACCACCAAAGAACTCTCCTTTCATTAAAATCAATTATTTGTTTTAACAGTGAGCAATTTACAGTATGTCCATCTTGAGAACGGTCGAAGATCAAAGAATTTCTCTTACAATCTGCAACCAGTTAGTCAATCAAAAAGCAAACCAAAGCTTTGACTGTGGAAGAAGACTGGAATCAGCGCAGTCCTATTGAGAAACCTAAAGCCTTAACATTGAAAATGTGACAGAAAAAAGCAAGACGTCATTGTGTTTCCTCCCCATTCAGCCCTACCTCCCCCTGAAAGGACCAAAATGGACACTACTCAGACTACCTAGCTGCATGCTTTCGTGTCAGTCAGCATGAATGGAGTTTCCTGGCTAAGCAGACCAGCCATGTCACGGCACCTAGGAAATCAGACAGGTTTACACTCATGTGACTCATCACCCCCTTGTAATTTCTGATCAACTTGCAAGAATGAACAGTCCTCTCAAATGTGATTTTTCTTGGCAGAGAAATCAACACAGTGCAGTCTCTAAGAATACCTGCTTAACTAAAATCTAGTGATGGGATCTCAGAGACACAAACTAGTGACATCAGACAAGACCTGGGCTGTAGTAAAAGAAAGCAGTAGTATTTACATAATAAACATTTTGGTTTTTAGTTTAGTAAATTATGTCCAAAATATGAAAATAATGTCTTATATAAGATGTTGTAAACATTCAGCTAATATACTGATGAATGAAGATAACATAGTATCAACTGAATATTCTGTGAATATTTAGTTCCTATGAAATGTAAAGTGCTCTAGTTATGTAAACTAGATCAACTGCTAGTCCAGGAAAACTAGTGGAAGCCTGAGTCTTATTTTCTGATGTCAGAGCAAAGGAAGGTTCATCAAAAACTTCTTTAAAAGTTTAGCTTTAATGACAAACATCTAGTACATCAGTCTTTTTTCAAAATAAGATAGATGTGAATAACAATTTCAAACAGGAGGTACCATGGTGTTGCTTCTTAATACACTGTACTCAATGCGCTAGGCCCCTGGGGATGGCCAGTGATGTACGCGCTGAAGCAGTAATGTAAGTCCGCGAGCCACTGCTCCTGAACACTGCCACTCTTCAAACTCTGCAGAGAAAAACAGTGATGTGAATATCAAACTAAAAAGAGTCACTGTGCCAGCTGACAGGATTTTTATGCCTAATATCCACTTCTGTAAATTACCAGAGGAATCTGCCTAGATATTTGTTACAGCTTGAATGTGAAATGCCACAGATTTTTATGTCTGAACACTTGGTGGTGCTGCTTTGGAAAGCTATGGAACCTTTTTCGCATTGGGTCTAGCTGGCAAAGATAAAGCCATAGACATGGGGCTTGAGGGCTAGAGATAAGCTCTGGCCCAAGCTGTCTGTTTCTGGACCTGCTGAGATTTGAAGCTGCACTGAGATTAGAGCCCCCACTGCTCTAGCCACCATGGATACCCCACCATGTTAGACTGACACTCTCCAACAATAAGTCAAAATAAAACTTTTTTACCTAAGTTGCACCTGAAAGTTATTTGATCAAAATGACAAGAAAAACAGTACATCTTTAAGTGTGACCAGTTCTTAATAAACCTGTTGTCTCCAGAATATGCTGTAAGATTAACAAAATTTTACTGCTAACCATCCCTACAACCTTATCCCATCTGTGTCTCATCTTTGTGCCATCGACAATGAATAATTCTACAGGGCCAACTGACCACTTCTGCTGTCCATCTCTTTTATAGAGGTAGGTTTCCTTCAATTATATTACTGTAGAACTATTCTATACTGGCACAGCATCCATTTATCTACAAAGACTCAGAAAATTCACAAGAAAACCAAAGTAAACTACATCTTAGTGAATACAAACAAAACTGTCCCCTGATAAGCCAAATGCTAAGAATACACTCATTAAATAAGCAGAAATCTGAAACTTTTCTATTCAGTAAACTAAGAAGTCAGAAATTGTAATTGATTCCTGGTAAAAAATTTCCTTAACAATAACAAATATCTAGGGAGCACTTAATAAATATCGGTTACATTAAACACTTTATCTAAATTATGTTTAATGGTTATCAAAACCTGAATGCATTAATTCCATTTTTACAGATTGGAGGGTAAGCTTAACTATGAAAGAAAGGAGCAGAGAGGACTGCCATCAACACGAGGAATGCCTCCTATGCAAGCTAACCTCCCCATGTCATTCTGCAGTGTTTTTAAGGCTCTCCCTCTCCCTCTCCTGACTCTCCTGAATCAGAGGCAAGGTGCTAGACAGCAAGGAAAGCCACAAGAAGACCACCACGCTGGGCTTGAATTCTAGGAAGTCTGTGGATGTAACTCCACGAGCCTACTCCTGTACTAAGAGGACAAAGTCCTCGTGTCGCTCTTCTCACCATGATATTCTTGATGATCTGCTGCACTAAGATGGCGTTCGTCAGCATGTGAGTCCTGAGGGGTGCATGCTGCAGCAGGAGACGAAGCAGCTGGCCCACAATGGGCAGCTCTTCAGGCCCAGCTCTGTTCACCCGCAGACTCTGCAGCATCAACCTGAGGACACGAGGCAGGAGAACCAGGATGGAGACACAGGCCCCCCATAGCTTGTCCCTACAGTAATGAAGACAGAACAGAACAGTAAGTCAACACACAGAAGTGTCCTTTCCACATTCCTCAAAGCTGAAATGACTTTTCAGAAGTGTCAGCTTCAATGGCTTAAGCCTGCAGTCCCAGAAGGGAAGAGCTGAAGCAGGAGGGTTATCCTGAGTCTGAGGCAGCTTGGGCTATAAAATTCTTATCTCAAAAAACAAAGATTCTCAATTAAATATCAAAACCACAACAAGAACTGAGTTTCACCAGAACTAAATAAGCAAATGCAATGAAGATTAACCACAAGGAAGCCTAGCAGACAGCATTTTCCCAGATTAAGCTGGAAACTGTAGTGATAACATATACATAACACAGAACTAGCAGAAAATAGAATGATCTACACATGCAAACCCACCATTCAACACTGACCATCATCCAATTACACAACACAAAAAATATATGAAGAATATTATGCTGGAGGGGAGAGGGAGAGAGAGAGACAAGACAGGGAAGAAGGGAGAAAAGAGAGAGAGTGCTTATGACCTGAACTCTGAGTGTGTTTAGTGTATTAGAACAAAGAGCAGATTTCTAAATAATGAGGGACAAGCTAATTAGGAGCCAAAACAAGATTTCAAGAAGCAGACAGTAAGGGGACATAACTTCAATACTAAGAAGCAGACAGTAAGGGGACATTACTCCAATACTAAGTATTAGGTATATGCCAGAAATGGTAAATCCAAAATCCAAAATGTCAATAAACATCACTTATAGGGTTATGATAAAGATGAACTACATTATAACTAGTCTAACCACAATCTAGAAGACTCAATTAAATGTAGCAATATCCACCTGGAGAAGAGTACCAGAACAACTAAAGGCTTTAATTTTAGTCTTTTGCAGTTTCTTTTACCAAGAGTGAACAGCCCTCCCAAGTCTCCAAATCTTTCTCAAAGATCTAGACTAGAGCACTCTAGGTCTAGACAGAGCAGGCCCTTGACCAAATAACCAACCTCTTAAATATGTCTATAGTAATGCCCTGTGAGGTGCACAATTAGTCCATCTTTAGACTAGTAAGTCCTTTTTAAAGAGTTTTCTTTCAGTCTACTTACAGATGCAGAACCAGGTTGAGATAGTCATGTACAAGAAGAAAAAAATCATACTTTCAACATAGCTAATAATGAGGTAATTGAGTATCTATAATATACATGAAAAATATTAAGAGTAAGCTGCTTTGGTTCCTATTGAGTTTCTAACACCTAGCCCTTGGGTGTCAAATAAACTTACTGCAAAATACACCAGAGATTTTTGCAGAGAACTACAAACCAAATGGGCTCAGATTGGCAGATCCCAACTGTAAAAGAGTCAAGAAGAAAGACACTAGAACAGTACCATCAAGGCTCAGCAGGCACAATTCTGAACTGTACTTGGTCCAGCTGGACTTTCTGATCAACAGTTCTAAGATCAAAAGTACTCTGACACTTTTTAAGGTATGTGAAGGAGCAGATACCATTGTTTCTTGTGATAAACCTTACTTAAGATATACAGGGTCTCAGTTATTATCAACTTTGTCATAACTAATACACGACTAGGCATTTTAAATGGGCAATAGGTATTATAAACACTGAACTTTATTGTCTAACACATTAAAGTTAAAGATGTCCCTCTATTAAAAGACTATAAAAGATCTGTGAAACTTCAGATTGTCTAATACAGGGGCATACATTTCAACTGATAGAAACCAACAAATAGCATAGACACGATCTACAAAGTGAAGATGTTATTATAAAATCTCTGGAGACCATCAAATCTATATTACAATATGTAAATTTTATATATTACAGTGAAATACCCAATTTTTAAAAGTACACTGGAAAAAAAAATCTGAAGTTTTTTAGTATTTGGCCCATTAGAGAAAGAACTCCACAGAACTTTGATGCAGAGAAATAAAAGTGAATAAAGCAAAGCTTAATGAATCAAAACAAATGAGAATCCCTGAAAAGACTGAGACTCAAATATACAAAATATATACATGAGATATTGCTTACACGGTCCATGAACACACACAACAAAAATATTATCTACATATGCCCACAACCCTCACCCTCCTTGTAAAGGCCAGAAAGGTGATGAGCACGAGAGATCAGGTCGGGAAAGAATAAAAGTGCTCATTCTGGAGGGGTGCTGAGAAGGTGCGCTGATGGCGCACTTCCTATGTGACCCTGGGATTCGTTACATGGATATCAGCTCACAATTACTTTGAAATAGGTATTTCATATTTAAAGGCTAAAAATGGGGCTTGTCTGTAATCCCAGCCCTTGGGAAGATGAGACAGAACTATGAGATTGAGGCCTGCAAGACCTGTGTCAAACAGCAGCAAGAAACAGACAGGCGCACACACACACATACAAAACAAACAAAACTAACAAATGCACATATCAAAGTGTTAGCAGGTGAAAAAAATTATTTTCTCCGGTTGCTCACCTATCTTTTTTTACAACGAATCAGTATTTATATAATATAAACATGAAAACACTTTAAAAAACTTTTAAATAGACACTTCCAAATTGCCCTAGAGGTTCTAGTTCAAATATTACATATGAGTAAAAAGTATTATCTAAAACCACTATTTTAGAGCAATTTTCTTAACTTCTAATTCTAATAAAAACCTAAAACAAGATATAAAGGCTTACTACTAACAGCTCATTCTTTTAAGAGTAGAATTTGTTTTTTTTGGTCTTCCTAGGCCTCTCAGTATTAAAAGGAAAAGCTCTGTAGAAACTTTGTAATACTGTCTGATTTCTCTAATATGTAGCTTTAAAAGGAAAACCAAAACCTAAGAATTCCGACTACCAAAAGGAACAATGAAAAAGCTAGCAAAGCATACACAAACTTACTGAAAGAATTTATATTACTCCTAAAATCTAGTTTTCTTTCAACCTTATTTGAGAAAAAGGGGAAAACATGGAAGAAAATTAAGATAATTAAGATTGGGGAGATCATTACCTCTTTTTCAGATGTTCTGCTTCCCCTTTCTCTAGGGTAAGCAGAAAATAAAGAAGACTGTAGCAACAAGAAGCCAGAAATGGTAGTAGAGTTTCACTAATTACACAGGTATGATCCATGAGCTTACAGATAACACCAAAAATACAACCGGCGGTGCTGTCAGGAATTACAGTCAGACCAACCTGAGCAGAAAAAAATAAGATTAATTATCTCTTCACAAAAGCCCCTTAACCCCAAATATAAGCAAAACTTGTTAACTGAAGAGTTACTGTTACTTCAAATTAAATTAGCACACACATAACACGTGTCATCACCTCACTTCAGGCTCCATTTTCCTTTCAGAATTTAATTCCCGAATTAAATGACTGGAAACATGCTAACTTGGGAAATACTTTTTTGGGGAGGGCCAGTGATGTCACTAGGGATTAAAACCAAGGTCTCACATGTGCTGAAAAGCACTGTACCACAGAGCCGAAGCTGTATCAAGGCCCAAGATACACTTTTAAAGTAGTTCATGTACCTCTCTCTTTTATGACAAAGTTACTGAAAATGTTCATATATAACTTCATTTAAAGGACTATGCTATGTCCGAAGATCTTAATGCCAACAGTTACACTCAGAAACATCCCAGATAATTAAATACCCAGCTCATGTTATTCATGTTTTCGCCTGTCCTTTGGTTTAGTCATTTACACACACGTAAGGAAAATGTCTCTACTGGAGCAAGTAAGGGAAACTGCACTTAATACTGAGCTGCTCACTGGGAAGAAAGCCTAGAAGGACAGGGAAAGGTCATTTTGGTATGCTCCTTCATTCACCCCACACTTTTAACTGTTTGAACCCAAATCTGAAAATTACTCCTAGGTAACCATTAAACACATCCACCTGCCCACTCTCAAGTCTTAATCTATTCCAAAAGACTATCTGAAAAAGGGGGTTACAATTGACTAGAATGCTGACTTTTTTTTCTAAAATAATAAATATGATTAAAGGAAAGCACTCTGGGTTTGGAGACACGAAAGAAAAAGAAAAAAGAAGGGCATCTTTCATGATACAAAAATAAAGGTTGAACAGAAAACAGAGTGCTTCCAATTCAAGTAACACCATAAAGCAGGAAAGGGGGTTATGAATATGCTTGTAAAATTATCCAAAGAACTGAGTCCTTGAGAAAATGAAACTTGAGAGCCCTCATTAAAACACAGTAATAATTTTAAAAAAGCCCAAAGACCAAAGAATAAACATTAGAGAAAGTTAAAGACCAAAGGAGGCACACCAATGTGCATTTCATGTCCATGAGAGTAAGTGACACCCAATGGCCAAAAGAAAAGTCAGTCTACTTTGGACCCCAAAGAATTAAGATGAACCACATGCTTGAAAGTATCTACCAGATTCCCAACACACTTAAATTTCAGAAGGGATCTCATTCTGTAGATGTGCAAAAAGTTAAAGACCTAAAAGAAAGGATTTTTATCTTGGAATCAGACTTAACGATTTCTCACCTCATCAGGCTGATAGGTGACCCCTAAGTTTTACTTTTTGAGAGAGTAAAAAAAACAAAGGATATTTACCAAATGTTTACTGATGGCACTTTGCATGATGTCAAAGCTCTGACTTCGGGCAGGGATAACGAGTAAACTGTGACAAACTGCCTGTCAAAAAAGAAGAAAACCAGTCAAAAAAGAAGAAAACCCATAACTAAATTATAGCACTTACAATACTTCCAGACTTTTTAAAACCTATTTATTCTACACAGTTAATTGGAAAAAGGTAACAACAGCAAACTTTCAATATGTAAATGTCCAGGTTCAAACAACTGGACTTCACGCCAGGCTCATTTTCCAAATGTTGTATCTATTAAGAATTACTGAGTATTAAATGCTTCCATACTCTTCACACAGGTCGGATCGAAGTTTCAGAGGCTCAGATTTCCTTGCTCAGAAGAACAGTGTAAACTTGATCTTGCAGAAGAGCTTCCAACTAGTATGCTGACCAAAAGGAGCGAGCTAAGTTACTGTGCTTGGAGTAGGGAGCCTCTGTTCATTTGTCAGCAGGAACAAGCACTCACCCCTATTTCCACAACGTGAAACTGGCATTTGAAAGAAATAAACCAAAACTGTAAGCCCCTTCTTGGCTTTCTGCTGAAGGCACTTTACAGACTGAGTGTAGGGAGGTCACTCAAGCAAAGTAAAGATGCATCACAAGACAAACCACAAGACGTGTCAGCTGAACTCTGCACTAAAGACTGCACAAGAATGCAGAGAAGTGCTCTTACCAGGCATTGCTGCCAGACACCAACCTGATACAAACACATGCTAGAGACATACGCAAAGTGAGATGCCAGGAAGTCAAGCAGAAAGCAATCAGGAGTGATGGACTCTACAAACAGGCAAGAGACCTACTTCAGTTCTGATCAGCTATAAGGGAGGTCCTTCAGAAAATATCCAGGCCAGTCAAAAAATACTCAGGGTTGGGCTGGAAAGATGGCTCAGAGAGGTTAAGTCTTTGCCCTACAAGCAAAATGACCTGACTTTAGATCCCAGATCCCTAATATTGGGCCAAAGCTGCACTTCTAAACCTGAAAGATGGAGCCTAAGAAACACCAGAGGAAAGGAAAAAGAAGGAAGAGTAATCCAGGATAATTCCCGAAGTTCTTCTTGGGCCTTCTATACCCACCCCCATACACCAAAAATGAGCAAATAAACAAATATTCTAGGGCTGGTAAGATGAATTTAGAGGATAAAAGTGATTGCTGAACAAACCTTGAAGACCTGAGCTTGATCCCTGGAACCCACAAAAAGTCAGATGCAGTGGGCTGCATTTGTATCCCCAGCACTCCTGCATCAAGAGACAGAAAATCTCCTAGAAGACTGTAGGCAAGGTACCTTGGAATACATAGAGTAATAGAAACAAGACATACTCTACCTCAAACAAGGCAGAAAGAGAACTAATCCCTGAAAGTTGTATTCAGAGCTCCACAAGCAACTGCCTTCTCTGGTAGTCCTAAATACTAATATGGGGATGGGGAGATGTCGCACAGATTCTCAGCTCCCACGTAGAAATGCCAGTACATATAGCAGCGGTCTGTAATTTTGGTCCTAGAAAGCAGAACCTAGGAAATCCCACAGCAAAGCAATAAAGAGATAGAGTAATCCAGGATGATCCCCCATATCACCCTTGGTTCCTGGACACACACATTCAAGTGCTTTCTTATACATATGCATGCATACACAAATGATATTCAGAAAGACAACATGTAATGGGGCTAAATTAGCCAATAAAAATTGGTGAACTTTTCCTATAAAGAGCCAGATAGAACTATTTTAAGGCTTGCAGATCACATACAGATTACAACTTAAACTCTTTTGAATTAATAATTTTGAAAAGAATGTAAGTCCCAACTCTTAGTTCAAGGATGTTACAAAAAACTGTATGAACTGGGATGGACTAGGGAGGCTACAGTTTATTGATGTCACCATAACAAAAGCTACATGCCCTAGTAAGCTACACTAACCCTAACCTAAAAGTGAAGACTGAAAAGGATCAAAAGCTGACCCTCTTCAAAAAAGGTCTAACACTTTCAAAGAGGACAAATGAATACTATTTATCACTCAACAAACCCACTCAAGAACTACTGGACACCCGACGCATGGAGAAGCATAGAGGAGCAGTGTCTGTGTGACCAGGACAAAACCAATCCACACAGAGGAAAGAGAAGGCAAAATTAACACAAATTTCAAGTAATTGTCTTACAAATATGCTAAAGAAATGTGAATACAAGTAAAGAAACAAGGCAGTTAACAAGTCTTGGCCTAAGAGTAAAATCTTAAATGCACTGGTAGAATATAAAAACATATTAGATTATAAAAAAAGATGAGTGAATCTTGAGATATTCTAAATCCAGAAGCAAAAATGCTTAAAAGTCTTAACACACAGAACATCAAGAGGTCTAACACACATTAATCTGAGATCAAGAGGAGACAAAACTCTTTGAAGGAATAGCTCAAAAATTTTTTTTCAACAAAATGAATTATAAACATAAAACTGCAATCAAACAAAAAACAAACTACTGAAAAGGATAATAAAAATTATTTGAAATGTAAAAAAATACAGATATTCACAAAAAACATATAATTAAATAGGGTGCTTAAAAACACAACAAAAGATATAGTCACTCTGCCAAATGTAAAGATAAATTAAATATTAAAAATACTCAAATCATGACAAATAAATCAATCAAGGTATTTTACAATATACAGCAACAAATAAAAATGTATCTAATACCAACAAAAACTTTGTATGCTGAAAGAATCAAGTAAATACCAAAAAATTCATTTTTCAAAAGTTCGACATATAAAAACAAAATGATATAGTATGGGGTTATATGAATTTATGATAAAACTATAAAGAATATGGTAAGACTTCAGCTCATGTTACCACAAAATGGAAAAGACACAAAAAGAATTAAAAATATTGATAATGGCGTATTTCTTAAACTGGTTATATGCTGTATGACCATCTCTTTCAGTAAAAGTCATAGAGCTATTCCTTTAGAGGTCAAGAAGACTGATCACAATGACACTAGTCCAGACTAGGGTACACTGTTATTTCTATGAAAGGAGAACATCAAGAGAGTACACATAGCACACATGCACTCTGTGAGAAACTAGCAGAGACCCGAGGCAAAATGGGCTTCTAGGGAGGGGATGAAGAAGTCACTATTGACTCCTCTGTCTTTCTGCATTATGTTTTGTAAGTAACAACTACTCCCAACAATGGTTGATTAAAAAATAAAGCAACCAAACAATTCTACTCTACTTTCAAATGAAATTTTAGAAAAATAAAATTTTTACCCAAAAGATATAAGAAATTATGTGTATTTCAAATACTAAAGCATAAAGATGGTCTTTTTTTTTTTTTTAATCTTTTTTTTTCAGTGCTGGGGACCAAACCCAGGGCCTCGAGCAAGCGCTCTACCACTGAGCTAAATCCCCGACCCTTTTTTTTGTAATTTTTTTTAAAATGGTCTTAAAAATCTAACCAAGCTTAGATGACAAGCATAAACACTGCATAAACTAGAGAATAGCAGAATCATCTTTTAACTCAAAGCCTCTCAAAACGAAGTCTGATAAGATTATGAGTTGTCTAAATCACCAAAATAGATCTTAGACACAGATGAATATATGCCTGGAACTCTGGACCATTAATTTCCTCATAATACTATAGTTTAAATATTAGAATTGGCCTTAAAACAACAATTACTATTACTGGTTTTTAAAAATCTAGTTTTTAAAACCTTATGAACCTTTACCTCTAAAGAGTTTGCTTAAAACCTTATGAGCCTTTACCTATAAGAGTTTTCTTATCTCTCATCATTGAGTAACAATGTTACTAATTTATTCTTTCTTTTCATTTTTCAAATACTATTTATAAAAAACAAACAAAAAACCTACAACTCAATCAAAAGTGATACCAGGCACTATAGATAATATAGGGCCTAAATTAAATGTCACTGGCATGACCCTAGCATGTGAACAAAGTTAAATAAGGTCGTCAGAAGTACTTAAATATTTATAAAAGGCACAGCTCTACACTTTCCCTAGGGAAACGGAGAAATTTAGGATAAAATGAAATCAGCAGTGCAATAAAATCAGTTGTATGGCAACAAAACCAGTAGGATTGGGTTACAATTTTAACCTACTGACTACTGTGTTAAAGAACACTGGCAAACAGGTTAGGGCTGGCAGTCAGGGTTTACAGAAAACAACGTAATAAGTGTCCTCGCCAGATGCCTTAAATTAAACAGTACCAGTTTATCTGTTAAAACACTTGCTGTACAAGTAGTAGGAGGAGGAGTTGGGATCACTTGATCCCACATAAAATGTTGGGTGGAATTTGATGGCTGGCCTATTAACTCCAGCCAAATAGCCAAGTCTAGGAATCCCTAAAGCAAGATGGCCAGCAATCCTGGCGCTATAGGCACACTCTGGGTTTCATTAGAAACCCATAATGAAACCCATTATCAAAACAATAAAGTGGAAGAGTCAAAGAGGATGACTTCCAGTATCACCCTAGGTCTCCACACATGCCAGCACACATGTACATCTACCCAATGTAAACACACATACATGCACCCTTTACACACACATGTGAAAAATCAGGGGAAAAAATTATCAGCCACCAGAATACATAATCTTGGAAATAGACTACTTAATTAAAGTAGGCATTAATTAGTTACGAAATGAGGGATCGGGAAGTCAGAATGGTGGCCTGTGCCTGAGATCTCAGCCCTCAGAGACACAGGGATTTAGTCTGAGGAGAGCTTGGGCTACAGAGGAAGAGCCAATCTCGAGACAGACACACACACACCACTCACACCAAAAACAAAAAAAACTATCCCTCAAATCCTTAGCATTAATGTTTGTGAATTTTTGTATATTATTTGTAATCTTTAGGGTAACTCTGCCTTTTAGGAACAAGATAAGCCTTGTAATTCCAACTTAAAAAATGTCACAACTTAATTTAAATTTATGATTTCAATCTTAAACTTCACTAACACTGCATCATAGGCTATTAAGAGTCATCCTATTTGTAAGTTTAATTTATGATACAAAATCTAGTATCTGTGAAAGTTGGTTGAAAATTGAAGTCTTCCTCTGTCTCACAAGCAGAAGGTCCTGAGTTCTGATTCCAAGTCCCACATAAAGACGTCAGGTGTAAATGCTCTGGAGAAATCCCAGAGCAAAGCAAGAAGGAAGTAGAAGCAATCCAGGATGATTCCTGAAATCACCCTTGGTTCTCCACAGGGACATAACAGTGCCCTCTGATACACTGATACACACAATTTAGTAAATATGAAATATATTGAAGTTACATAAGGTCAGTATTTTTAAGTAGTTTATCCAAAGAATTAAATACAAGTCAAATCCCCTTTTAAAAATGCAAACAAGACTTGTAAGATGACTTCAGTATTTAAGAATGAATTAGTCTTCATTTTGATTTCAATAAATTATGTATTAACTTATAAAAAAAAATCAAAGAAACGAGTGGCCAATCTTCTGCAAAAAAAATCACCTTTGAAAAATTCAAGTCCTATTAAAGTTTTTTCACCAAGTCAAATTCTTCCTCTCCCAAGGACTTACATTAGGGATCATAATCTGGCCTACTTTATCTCTAAAAAAAAACTCTCATAAAAGGCAATCCAAGACATAGCAGTCATTGTGACTTGTGAGCAAAATTTTAGAAATTAGTTTATTTTTAGAAACACTATTACCTCTGTTATATCCCAATGGTGTAAAAACTGGTCCAAGTCTGTAAGGTAGAGGAGCACAGGGGAAAGTTGTGTCTGAATGACATGAGGAACGCCTCGAAGGTTCTGAAGCCAAGTCAACTCCTCTTTTGAAAACCCTAATGCAGGCAAAGAAAGATAACAAAAATACAAATCATAAAGCAGTAATAATCTTTATAATTTTTAAGAGATTCCATGTACTTCCAAGCAAACTCCTTTGTGTTTCTGTATGTTGTGCAGGATCTTAAAAACATGGAAGGAGGGGGCTGGAGAGGTGGCTCAGGGGTTAGGCCTCTGCCTTGCAGGCAGAAAGTCCTGAGTTCGGATCCTAGACCCCACATATAGATGTCGGGCGTAAGCGGGGGCGGCCTGCATTTCTGGTCCTGGTAGGGCAGAGCCTGTGAATCCTGGGGCAGAGTAAACAAGGAGGAGGTGGAGGCGTCCATGGTGGTTCCAGAATTCGTCCGTGGTTCTACACACACACACACACACACACACACACACACACACACCCATACACACGCACACACATACATGCACAAGTAAAAAAAAAAAAAGTGGAAGGAGATAATATTCAAAAACCATACACTCGAAGGATGTGACCTGACCAATCTCAAGCACAGCAAGAAGCTGGTCACCATCCTCACTGAAGCTTTTTTACTGTTACTGTATAAAGAATCTTGTAACTGATAGTTAAAAACATTTAGAGGGAACGAATGATATGCTCCATCTGCAGATATATTAACCATGTCTGTTGTTAGGCAATACCCCTTCCACATGTCTCTAAATTACTCTGATGCCCAAACCATCTCTATGTCTCCCTGATACGAATCTGCAGAGTTCCTCTGACAGGCAGCTCTCACAGATCCAGGCCACCAGCGACCTGTTCTGACGCTCAGATCGCCACTCTGATGATGGCGAGGAGGCACCATGAAGTTTCGTAGCCATACAACAGTCCTAACTCCTAATGATTTTTTAAACCATTAAAATATTTTTGACAGCTAATGATTACTGAACATAAATCCTTACTGCAGAAGTAGACATCCATAGTGTCAAACATGTCAGCATTTATATTTTTTTTAAAAAAAGATATTTACCTGGACAGATTTAATTTAAATCTAATTTAATTAGAATCATAAAGTTCTTTTAGTTCTAGCAGTACATTCACTAACTTCTAATTTCAAGTCTTCAGAAACCTTCAAAGATGTCACCATTACCATAGAATCATGGATTGGCAGTGTTGACACAGTACTAAGACAACAGTGATACTATTTATGCAGCAAACATCTCTATTATCCTAGCCATTTTGTTAAAGACAAAGAGCATTTAGAATACACCTAATCAAAACCTGACATTATGAATATACACAATTGAACACTTTAGAAATGTTTAAAATGGACATTATCTATCAAAGATTTTTAAAGGACATGATGAGACTTTATCTGTTATTTTAAAATATTTGATTTTAAAATAAGTACAGTTTACTATACATGGCAACAATTAAAAAAATAAGTGTAGGAAGGAAATGAAAATATAATCATGTGACATTCAAATTCTTGCACTGAGACTTGGAATACTTTGGAATGTAGGGTATAAATAGTACACATCAAAAATCACATAGAAGATAACCACATAGAAAAGGCAGGAGACTCATTATTCATAACAGGTTTTCTTTTCACATGACAAGTGACTGGTTACCTGTAAGTGTGGAAAATAAAAAGCTGAGATAGTCCACATCAGTTATTGACCAGTTTTCAATGGAATGCTTCCACCCAGAAAATGATGACCTAAAAGAAAAAAAGAAAGTCCTATTATCAGAAGTCCATATGTTCCAGGAAAGGTAATTGTTGTTACAGACTAAAACCAGAACCTCCAAGGGCTATCCCACTGAGTTATACATCCCTCGCCCCAAATTCCTTTATTGAGAGCAAATCCAATTTGACAGGTTAAATCAAAGCCCACAGTACATACTGTTTTCGTCTTATTTACAAGAACTCAAGTATTACAATATGAAAATCAGAATTCTACCATTTATATGTAAAGCCTTACTCTTAGCAAGTAATATTAATCAAATTCCAGCTTCATACCTAAGTAAAAAGTATCTTAATTAAGCAAAGAATACTTATATTTAAAGTCATGGTAAGAAAACTGTGTTTTTATTCTTAGCCAAGCTATAATCTGGTTTACTTCACAATAACACAGCTAAAGTACTGGCAGAGAACTAAAAAAAAAAAAAAAAAAACTTAATGGTGCCTATTATCTCAGTACTTGGAAAGTGAAAGAAGGATCCCAAATTCAAGGTAATTCTCGTCTCCACTCAAGAGTTCATAGCCAGTCTAGGCTCCATGAGACTTACTCAAACATCAAAACCAAAACCAAAGCAAGAGCTGCATGTTGACAGCTCTAAATGAAGATTACTAGGTTCTGCTATAAGATTAGTTTCTAACTACCTTTTGAAAACTTCCCCCAAGCCAAGTTTTCTTCATGAGGGGAACAACTGCCAACCTAAGATATAGCAAAAAAACTTAGAATGATCAGATCCAACAAGTTGAGATTATCACAGACATCTGAGAAAATGCAAACAAAATTAGGGTTTTCTAATTCACACAAGCTCACACAAAGTTACTACAGTAACTTTATTTCTATATGTTGAAATTCATAAATGGGGGGTACAAAATCCCTTCTTGTGTGTCATTCCTAAGCAATACACAAATCTCTATAGGGAACAATCACAGGGAGTTAAAAAAAAAAGTCTCAGGTGCTCAATAGAAAGAAATACATATAGACAGAAAACACTCTTTTCCCTAGCAAATATGGGAAACAATGGTGCCACCTAGTGGGTAAAAATAGCTAATCCATTTAAAAATCCTGAAAACAAATGATAAGCATTACACACCTGATTTTTCCAATTTTCCAATATGCATGTGTGTATATGTTTCTGCATGCATGAATGTCTGTGTGCATTGGTGGACAGAAGATAAGTGAGAAAAATATGATTATGGAAAAACTAAACTAGTATTAGAACATAGTTGCCACAAAACTGCTTGTTGATAAGCCTATTACTCTTCCCTGGATTTGCCACTGACTAAACCTACTCCTTATGTTTTCTGAGTTCAGGGGAAACTTTTCTAACCACTCTGTTGTACACCTTTTTTAGTGAGTATGTTCCAGGAAGGTATAGAAAAATATTCAATTCAAAGAAACTATAAATGAGTGGTATAAAATTAAGGGCACAATTCTAAGTACCCTCCTTAAAAACTGGAAGAAAATGAACATGGACAAACTCTGGCTGATATAGATTTTTCACAATGAAATAACCTATTTTGGTGGAAGCCTGTTCTTAAACTAAATACTTCTTTAGGTGCCAAACTATAAAAATTTTATTTAATCTCAAAGTCCAATTAATATAACAAAAGAGAAGTCATCAAGATGGGAGAACTATTCAGGAAACTAATCTGGCAGCAGTGCCCAGGATACCTAAGACCAAGGAGGAAGACCACGGTAACAGTACAGTATAAAGAAAAGCTGGCTAATACAGTCATGACCTAACGAAAGAGGTAGTTTTGAAGGAAAAAATGAAGGCAGTAATCTGGGGATCAGCAAGATGGTTCAATGGATAAGGCACCACTGGAAAGCCTGAAGGTCTGAATTCCAGAAACCCACACAGTGGAGGAAGAGAACTGACTTCAAAAGATGTTGTCTGACCTCCAAAAACACTGATACATGCTTGCTTGTGAACACTCTCTCTAATAAATATGTAACGTATTTTTTTTAAAAAAGAATTTGGGGTAATAAAAGGGCCCAATGAGAAAAAGCACCTGGTATACATACAAACCTGGCAACGAGAGTTCAATTCCCAGAGCCCACACAGAAGAAAAATGATTTCCAAAAATTGTTCTGACTTCCACACATGTTCTGACATGTGCAAGCCTGCATGTTCTCTCAAGAAACAGGGCCAGCAAGATAGCTCAGTGGGTAAAGCACCTGTTAACAAACTGGCGACCAAAATTCAATCCCCGAAAACTCACATGGTGGATGGATAAAGAGAAATGACTCCCAAAAGTTGTCCTCTGACTTCCACATACATGCAATGACATGTATATATTCTAACTCTCTCAAGTAAATAAACTTATTTTTAAAAAAGATAAAGATGAAGAGAAAAGAAGAGAAATACAACCCTTAGTAAATCAATATATGTTCAATGGAACCAAACATTAGTTTTCAAACTGTGCCCTACATGAAGTCAGAAAATGGTACTGGCATTTGTCAAATAAAGATGGAAAGTCCTAACTTTATTTTTTTTAAAAAGGTTATTCCAGATGGTATATTTAAAAAGATAAAAACCCATTAATAAACTGCACAATTATTAAAAGTGAATTATAACTTGGTCAGCTTTTAACTACAATTAGCCATGTGCTATACACATAATTGTGCACACAAGAACTGGAGATGGAATTGGGAGCCTTCTGCATGCATTCCACTGCTGAGCTCTGCTTCCAATCCCAATCTTTTACTGATTATCAGCCCTTATTTTCTGTACTTGTAGATTAAATCGCTTTTATCTATCACACTTAACTCCAAAGGGAAAAAAAAAAGCAAGAAATCATCTTGAACAAAGATAGTAACCTTAGGATACACAACTCATGTCAGTAACATTATTAAATGCAGCTTCGAAGTGAATCAATTTGAAGAAATGTTCACAAGCTGATTTTAATGAATACTAATAGTTGTACCTAAGGAATAGTGCCCTCCACTGGAAGTTAGTAAATAACAGAAACGAACATTTAATTTCTTAAAGACCTAACATTAAGTTAATGCAACACTAAACAGAGTGCAGATTTTTTTTCTATTTCTAAGAAAAATACATGAGAAACTAATGGATGCTTAAAATATGGTACTAAAGTATTATGATTGACAACTATGACTGACAATTTGAACATTAAATGTTTGAGGATACTGTCTATTGCAGTATGAAATTGTTTCAAAATCTTTTACAGTTAAATGGTGAAACCACTGTGGGCAAGGTGTAGCAATTCCTCAAAAAAAAAAAAAAAAAAAACATGGGCTGAGGAACTGCTCAGTAGAAGAGTACTCGCCTAGCATGTGCCAGTGGCAGGTTGATTGCCTGTGTCAAAATAAATAAATCAAGCACAGAATTATCACATTCTTTATCTGGGAACACAGCCAAAAAATTGAAAGCAGAATCTCAAATAGATACTTGAACACCAACGTTCATAAAAGCATCACTCACAGTAGCCAAACTCTAGAAATAGCCCAGATACTCATTATAGACAAATAGGAAACTGAAAAGGTAGTATTTACATCTAATGGGATATCATCAAACGACATTAAAGAAGGGAGAGTCTCTTTCAAATAAAGTTAGGGTTTTTTTGTTTTTTTTTTTAATATTGGGTGGGTGAAATGGTTCAGTGGGTAAAGATGTCTGCATGTAAACGCAGTAACCCAGATTCAATCTGTGGAGTTCACATGGTAGAACTGCCTTCTGAAAGTTGCCCTTTGACCTCCTTGTACACCATGGGACAAGTGCACTGGATCTTTCTAATAAGAAACAAAATTCTCACACATGTTACAATGATGGAGCCTGAAGACAAGAAAAAAGCCAGTCACAAAAGGAAAAATGATCCCATTAATATGAGACATCTAACTAGCCACAAATCACAAAAGCAATATAGACGGTTACCAGGAGGTAAAAAGAGGAACAAGGATTGTTATTTAAATTGTATAACATCAGTTTGGAATGATGAAAAAGCTTTTGAGAATACAACTGGAACCTTAAAACAATTAAAATAGCAAATGCTCCCCCCCAAAAAATACACAAAGCAAGGCTTTTTGTGATTCCGTTTGTATCCACAAGCTCATTTTTTTACCAGCTCACTAAATACATTCTAAGCTCAACAATCCAGGGTAACTGCTGATGTCACCTTTGGACCATCATGGACACACAAAATCAAGTGCTTCCTCTTGTCTACACATGTAACACAGAAGCAAAAAACCAAAAAAACAAACAAAAAAAAAGAAACAAGCTCTCTAAAAGGAAGGCCCCGTATTACAATGCAAAGCATACAAGATTTTGAATACAAGACTATTATCTACATGTTTTTGGTTATTTTACTTTCACCTCTATTCAACCTATCTACTGAAAGAACTAAGAAAGTACTTGCAACATCTTTGCTCCAGCAAACTTTATCTAATTAAGACATTAACAGAGTTGCAATTATCACATTAGAGGACAGTGAAGCTAGCAGCGGCATATGCCTTTAAAATCCTTCTGTAGGGCTGGAGAGAAGACTCTGCCCTCTAAACAGAAGTTCCTGAGTTCGGATCCCAGGTCTCACATAAAAACTCCAGGCAGAAATGGCAGCAGCCTGCACTTCTACTGCTGGTGAGCAAAGCCTGGGAAATCCCAGAGCAAAACAAGGAGGTAAAAGCAATCCAGGATGATTCCTAAAAATCACCTTTGGTCCTTCATAGGCTAAATAAAGTTTAAATAAAGTTCATAAATAAAATAAATAAGTAAAGTTTATTTATTAATAAAGTTTAAAAATAAATATTTTGAAAAAAGTTTAAATACTTCAATAAATCATAAAGTTAAAAAATAAAAATTTTGAAAAAATCCTTGTCTGTATCAATTCTAAAAACAAATGGGGGTTATAAACTTAAAAGTATAGCTCATTTCACCATAATACCTCATATAAAGTATCCCAATAAGCGTGGCAGCCAAACTTGAACTAAGTCGTCCCATGATACAGCACCGACTTAACCGTGAAAGCAAATCAGCAGGCAGGGAGGGTAGAAAATACACAAGCTGAATCAAACGCTGCTGAGACTCTGCAGGGAGAACCACCACAGGGCCTTCTTGAGGATCTGGTGAGGTGGCAAACACAGGAAATACAACTATAAAAGATGCACAGCCACAGATTCAATTCATACAGTTTGATTACTTTCACTGAATTTAAGGTTGACAAATTGTGTTCAATTTCAATCATGAAAAAAACATACCATAAAGTATAAGACTTAGCAACTTTTTTGCTGAAGTAAAATACAGAACGTAACCATATTTTTAGACTTATTTGACATCATAATTTCACAACATCCAATGATCTTACTTAAGAGAAACAAGCAATTTGATGGGCTCAAGGAAGACACTCAACATTCATTGCACACACTCACACACTTGCACCCACACATGGGACTATACATGCATGCATGTATACATACATACATACACATCACACACAAAACATACTAAGGATGAAAAGGAATTGAACACAAAGTATAACAGTGAAAATAAACACTGTTTATCAATAATAATTACCACATAAACCTAAATGAACACAAACAAGTTGACTGTGCCATGTTTGCATAGAACTACACATACACCTACACATATGTATAATTAAAAGTATTACCCACAAAATGTAGAAATCTATGCAAGTGACAGATCAATATACGGGAATATCTCTCAGTAGTAACAAAAAATAAAGTACTAATATCCACTACAACATTTATGAAACTTGGCAATACTATACTAAAGGAAAGACTCTAAGTTGAAGTCTTCTTATTTAATAATTCTACATATAAGAAATGCTCAGAAAAGGCAAAACCTTAGGGACAGAAAATAGAAGATAGATTTTGACGGGAGGCTAAAATTAAAAGACTAAAGAATGATTAATGAATACAGATTTCTTTTGGAGGTGATGAAAAGTCTACAATTACATAGTGGTGATGATTAAAGCAACTTAGGAATATACTTTAAAAAAATCACTGTCCCATACATTATAAAGTGATGAAGTCTATATATGTGAACTATGTCCTAAAATAAATATAAACTGTGCAATTTCAGTAATCTTTTGTTGGTATTTTTTGTATAAAATAGTTATCTCCAGAGAAGAGTAAAGAATTAAAAATGTATAGCTATCATATAAGATACTTTAAATAACCTAATAAAGGTAGTCAAAGCAAGAAAAGAATCCTCAAGGTGCCTTAATAGTTAAAACTGATAAGCAGCAAGTAACTTTTGAAGACAATTTAAGAATACAACAGCAAATTAGGTATATTGGGACATTTCTGTAATCCCAGCACTCTGACACTGAGGCAGGATGACTTCAAATTTGAGCAGCCTGAGCTATAATTTAGATCTGTCTCAAAACAAAAAATGGAAGGGAACAAGGGAGGAAAGAAGCAAAAGGCACAGACTATGCTAACAGTTAAAATAATTCACAGAGACCACGACAGTTTCAACAAGTACATATGTTAAAGTATCCCAAATTACTGTCTTCTACTCAGATACCTTCCCAACAGTCCCAAGTAACTTTTCTTAGTTCCACTTTCTGTGCCATCTGCCACACCTGCTAGAACCAAATGAAGCCAGAACTTCGCTATCTTCTATTGCTCTCACTCTTATCCTACATGTCCCAATAAGCCACTAATAGATATCTGGGAAATTTAACTATATCCTAATTAGTTTCAGCTAAAGGGAAAGACAAATCTAGAGAAATCCCCCTCAAAAAAATCCTTTCCCATATTGGATAGGCTAGTGATCACCTCTCCACTGAATAAACTCGTACCATAGATTCTCAGGGCAGAAGCTTGTAAACTTTTCAATAGTTCCTTATTTGCACGTGCTGCAGCTGTATGAATGATATCAATCAGCTGTGTGGAGAGTTCAGGATTTCGGGAGCCAAGGTGTGAGAGTTGCAATGGTAAACCAGCCAGCCAACGGGATAACACTCCACTACGGAATCTTAGAAAGGCCAAGAAAAAACAGGATGAAATGGAAATAAATTTAAACCAAAACATTTTTTAACTTAAATAATAGCAAAGATTACATAAGTATTATATATTTATTCACTTGAAAGTCAGTAAGATGATAACATCATTTTTGGTAGCAGCATCCTGCTAGGCTTTTACTCACTGAATTACAAAGTCACATAATTTGGTATTACGTTATTTTATCTTAATGAACAGGGACACCACTTAATTCTATATGACCTGCTTATCCTAATTACACTGCTAGCTATTGTACTATATATATGCAACAAACTATATTTAACACATGCTGACCCTATAAAATAGTTTCAAACTTGCATTATTTAACAACTTTTGCTTTTCCCTCAGAGCTTAGTGCTTTAAGATGTTTGCTGACCAAAACTTAAGTCTTGGTTATGATACCTATGAGCTCCATGACAGTTACATCAAAATTAATCATGGAAAGCACCCAGTTTATAGTAGACCAGGACAGTTCCAACAAGTACATATGTTAAAAGTATTCCAAATCACTGTCTTCTACTCAGATACCTTCCCGACCGTCCCAAGTAACCTTCCTTAGTTCCCCTTTCTGTGCCATCTGCCACACCTGCTACAACCAAATGAAACCAGAACTTTCCTATCTTCTATTTATCTCACTCTTATCCTGTATGCCCCAATAAGCAACCAATAGCTAATGATTCAACTTCCATAATTTTAATGAGAAGGAAAAAAAAAAAGATGTGGCTACTTCAGGTTGTTCCAACTGTCCTTTGTTACAAGTAGACAGCAGAAGTACATGGTCAAGAGGCCTCTGTATGATCAGATGCAGGTACAGGTTTCCTAGCACTGTAAATGTTCTCATTTCTTAAATATGCCAAATGAGACAGATACTTTCTCTAAAGACTTCAACATTTTAAGTAGACTGCAAAGTAACTTGGCAAAAGAAAAAGGTAATAAAACTTTACCTGAATCTGCAGGATCTCAGTTCTTCTTTCTGATAGATTTTACTGAAAAACTTCAGCAACAAAGTCCTAACTGGAAGGAGAAGACCCCTCTGCTGATACAAGGTATATACTGCCTTGATGAGAGTCTCTGTGGCTTCTATAAACAGAAAGAAGACAACTCTGCATATGAATGAAAACTTTCTTAAACAGCCCCCAAACACCTTCGGACAGAGAACTTTTATACTTGGTTCCTGTGGCAAAACTGGTCTTAGGCACAAACTGATGGTTATCATATCATTTCATATCATATCATATCATTTTATCAGCGTGATAAAATAAAAAGTCAAATCAACAGCATATTACAGTATAAAGCTAGGATGATAAAGACCAAGATATTAGGTGAATTAGATGAGAACCAAACAGGAATGTTTTGATCCCAGGAAGTAGGAATAGTCACTCCAAAAACAGACAATCCACCTTAATCTCAAACTAGAAGGCACACACATCAGAGGAAAAAGCTCTTCAAAGAATGGAGAAAATTTTACCAATTTGTTTCAGAATAGACCTATGCCAAAAAATGAATACTCTAATCTACCAACAATTTCAGTGTTCAAGTAGATAGTGCTTTACAAATAGTTGTGTTAGCTATCTTGTAATTGCTAGACTATTAATCTAACCATGTAGAATAATCGAAGTCATTCTTTCAAGGCTAGACCCCAAATATCATGCATAAGAACTCCTCTCTTAAATAAAGCAAACCCGTAACACCTACCTCTGTTTGGTTGTATCTGCATTAACCTCCATGATACACCAAGCAATCTGTTCAGCTGCTTACTGTTTAGTCTAGAGCCATCTTCAAGAGTCTGTGTCACAAATTTCCTGATAATTTCTATCCAACTGGAATCTTTCTGCAAAGTTGAGGCATTTGCCAGGGAGACCATGATATCAGACAGTGTTAAATTCAGTAAAAGATGATCTACGTTATTGGACAGAACCGTGCAATGCTTGATGCTAAAAACAAAACAAACACACACACATCTATAAAGTGTTATATCTACCATGCCTGCTTTATTTAGAATACTAAAAAAGTCTGTATGAATGGATAATTTTTTCCTTAGTAGAAGTTATAAATTTCCAAGATGAAAAAGTTTCAGGTAAAGTTTAAGCACAATACTATAAATAAAACTACCTTTAGAGAATCAAGGTTGTTAAAGCCTGAATTAGAGTACCTATGGTTCAGTTCAGTTTTGAAGTCACTATTATACAGAAAGGAAACAGCCTTACATACTATGCCTGAGAGTCTCCGAAGACTTCAAAGATTTGATAAAACATACCTAAAAACCCAAATTTACTTCAATATTATTTTGAAGCAAGTATTTCTACTTGTTGGGACATTTCAGTAAGCTATCTTTGCTTTTGTTAGCATTTATTTTGAAAGAATCACTAATTTCTCTTCATGAATGGATTCAAGCAAAGTACTGATCTAAACACTTAATTTTATAGTACATATGTTAAATTAAGTTTGTTTATGCTAGCCAAATAAAACACATTTCTTTCAAAGTTTGAAAAAAATACTTCAAATAGAATATTTTAATAAAAACAAAATTTGCAATTTAGAACACACTCATTTCACAGGAAAGGCTATTATCACATTTAGAAAAATATAAAATTAACTATAACCATAAACATCTCAAATTAAAAGCTGGGGAGATGGTTCAGGACAAGTTCATAATGCTTAAACTTGAGGATCCAAGTTCAGATCCTCAAATATGTTCAAAATCAAAAATAAGTGGTGTAAGAGCCTGTAATCCCTATGTACTTAAGAGAAATGGTACGAGAAGATTTGAGAATCTCATGGGGCAAACAGACTGGCTTATGCTAGGACTGATGGTCCAAAAGCTGTCCTCTAACCTCCACACACATGCTTATCATCTCTCCCTTTTTATCTCTGCTTCTCTGTCTCCGTCTCCCCCCCCCCCGCCCCTCTCTCTCTCTCACACGCACACACAATATGTCAAACTAACCAATTTTAAAGCAATGGCATGTAGCAGATTACCACACATACATGAGAAAAGAAATAATGTTTGGTATTACTGAGCATTAAATGCAAGGTTAGAAATGATATATGAGGGCTAGAGATGATTCAGGGGTTAAAGCCTCTGTCTCACAAGCAGAAAGACCTGAATTCAGGTCTCAGATCCTCAGTAAAAACACCAGGTAGAAATGGAAAACACCAGGCAGAAATGACAGTGGCCTGCACTTCTGGCCTTAGAAAAGGAAGCCTGACCTGGGAAATTCCAGAGCAAAACAGGATAATTCCATAAGTTAGCCTTGGGTCTCCACAAGCAGAGTGCCCTCTGATACACACACCACCACACACACACACACACACACACACACACTTAAAAAAAAAAAAACTGACAAATCAGCATAGAAAAAGAAAATGTCAAATTACTAAAAGTCAGTAGCTGAAGACTCTAGAACGAATTCCATAGGCTACCAGCTTCTTTCAGATGCATGACTGTGTAGATGTGAAAGGAAAAATGGAAAAATGAGAGTTACAGATTATCAAAGAAATAGTTGTGTTGCGATGTAGGCCAAGAGACTATAAGAATAAATGGACTAAAAGGAAGACATTAAAGGAAGAACAGCAATAGCTGGATTTGATTAAACGTATTTACATGTGTGTGCGTTTCAGGATGATAAGCTGAGGACTAAAAGGTTCTAGTGCGGGTAACTTAATGCAGATGATGGTGAAAAATGACCAGAAGTTGAGAAGTCATTTCTACTCTAGACACTGAACTGCAATGCAAGTTATCATAAACCCAAGGAAAGACGGTCAACAGGCAACTCAATGAACGAGCTGAGACAATAGGCAGCTCAATGTGTAAGACATATCCTGAAAGGAGGAGAAAATTCCTACTGCACAGAAATTATCCAATCACTACCAGAAGCTACTACAAAAGAAGCTAAGAGAAAAGATTTTTTACTTTATGAAGGCTAGCTTAAAAAAAAGAACTTTTGTCTGGAGAGGCGGCTCAGGGGTTAAGCCTCTGTCTTTCAGGCAGAAGGTCCTGAGTTCGGATCCTAGACTCCACATATAAAACGACAGATGGAAACAGGCACAGCCTGCAATTCTGATCCTGGTAGGGCGGAGCCTGTGAATCCCCGGGGCAGAGTAAACGAGGAGGTAGAAGAGGTCCCTGGTGGTTCCCCAATTCGCCTGTGGTTCTACACACACACACACACACACACACACACACACACACACGCATAATTGAATAAATAGTAATAAAAAATTAAAAAAAGGAATTTTATCACTCAGAGAAAATGAAACCTGAGGTACATATTCTACACTTCTCACAGTATGTATAGCTTTACAAGGTCTACCCTAAATACCCTTTCTCATGCATAATCTACTACTTAGAAAGAAGGCCTTGATGGATATCTACTCCATGCGTTTTAAGAATGAAATATACCAACTATCAATTCTACAATAAAATAGAGCCAAGTCTCTAGTTAAACTTCAATTTCCAGTAAAGGCAGTATAGGCAATGAGAATCAAACAATGCTAAAAGCTGCACTGAGTATTTTTTTAAATCTCAGGATGTACTCAAGAGCTAGCAAGATAATAAATATCTATTTGCTGGGCTCCAATCTAGATCTAGAAGACAAGATCTCAACACTCCACACTCCTGAGCACTACCAGGGCCTTGGCCTTGCAAGGAAAGAAAAGAGTTAAAGCCTGAGCCTGCTACTATAAGATCCGTACTTTAAGCTAGCTCCTCTTTAAAGGCGTCTTTCTCAGGGAAAGAAAAGAAAGACAGTTAAATCCCAATGCCAGTTCTGCATCATCCCAAGATTTTAATGCTTCCCAACCTAACCATATTGACATAATCCCAATCATCAAAATGCCCAGCTAATTTACACTCACTGACATTGTGTCATAGCTAGATACAGGTGTCAACTTGACAGCTGAGGGTTTGAGCCCTGGGCACATTTGTAGATAATTAGTTAAACCCAGAGCTAACCTGCAGGAGATTGTCTAGTCGATGGGGCAGAACTAATCCATGGTGGGTGGAACTACGTACTGGACAGGTGAATAAAATGCAGAGAAGTGGTTGAGGAAGTTGGCATCCTTCTGAATACTTGGCCAGACAAGCTGTTCTGGCAAGTAAGACTCATCCCTATCTCAACCACTAAGTGGCAATGGTGAGGCCAGTTTCCTCACCCTGGTATTGGTGTACATTCTCCTGCCAAGCTGGACTGAGAATTGTAAACAAACTAATAGAATAAACCCCTTGTTCCTTTTAGAGGTCTGATGATGATTTTATCAGGAACCACAGAGTAACTACAATACATTGTTTCTAAAATCTATGTCAAGTCCAAAGACCCAGAATACAAAAGCAGAGTTAAGTTTGAAAGACTAGTTTCAATATTTAACCATAAAGCTACAATAATCAAAATAATACAGCACTGCTGAAATAGACACTCCTAAGTTATTCAAACAAATGTTCCCAAAACACTCCTAAAAATATAGTCAACCGACTTTTGTGAAAGGAGCCAAGAAAATTTAATCTATAAGGACAATCTATTCGACAAATAGTAATGGAACTGGACAGAAATTTACACATGACTACAATTAGACACAAGAAACAAAAACTGCAAGATAGGATATAAAACCAAAAAACAGAAGAGACAATAAATATATTAAGTTTATTTTGAAAGAAAAAAGCAGTATTGTAACAATTTCATACTTATTTAAGTTGATCTCATGTTAAAAAATTGTAGAACTACTAAACATAACGTAAGGGGGCAAAGAAAAATCTTAACAAGTCAGGTAATGGTGGACACCTGAGAACCAGGAGTTCCAGGTTCTCCTTGACCACAAAGCAATTTTAAGAGGACTGACTAGACTAAAAAATACAAAGTAACCCTTAGATGATCACAATACCATAAGCCATCACACAGGACTTTCTAGCACAGCAATGAAAACCAGAAGACAGGAGTGCACAAAGAAAATGATCATAGAACCTGGATTTTATTTTAAACATTAAAATGGTAAAAAGACATTTTCAGGGCAAAAAAAATTCTAATTGATTCCAGATGTAAAAAATGAAATTAAATATGAAAAAAAGCTAGAAGAGTTTAAGGATCAAATTCACAGTGGTAGTCTTTAAGTTCTCCAAAACACCAACTTTTGCTTAAAATCTCAAATTTTATCGTTGGCAACAAATGTCCTTTTTTCACATTGGTGATTCCACTGTGTTCGTTTTTATGAAAATGTCTAAGTAGCCAAAGTTTGCCTCTAACATGATCCAACAGTATTGATAGTTGCCCTATACAAAAAGCAAAGTGCTCTCAGAGAGACTCCTACATTGAGTTTTTATGTCAATATTTTCAGTAATGCCAAAATGTTATCCTTTGATATATACCAAGTAAGAAGAGCAAGGACCTGACTTTTGTAAGGAGATTCACAGCAACAATATTCACAATAGTCAAAAGTTAAAATGAACCCAAACTGCTGCTTTTCAAGATACAGTAAGCCTGTATTAAGTAGTGCTTGAAGTTTATTTGAACATGGACATGATTTCAGCAAAAATGCCAGAGATCCCACACTACATGATAAAGAAACAGTGTATAGAAAAGTCACAGACTATACCGAGAACAAATGCCATGGAATTGGGTATGACTGGCTTCTGTTCATCACTAGCACTGAGGTATACTGTTCAACAGTATTACACACTTTTGCCATTACCACACAACTATCCCCATCATCCATTTTCTAGAATTCATCATCCCAGTTTGAGGAAGACAAAATTGTTTCCTTTCTAGCCCTGCTTTTGCTTCGTATGGCTACCAATGTCAAATGACAACTCTTCTCTGCAGGGTGAGAACATCCATTCTAGCAGTCCACGATTCCAGTCTGCCACTTTTCTGACACTGCTCCTAAGCACACCAGAATCCATCTGCAGAGCTCTAGAGCCAGCTTCACAGCCTTCGAGGTCAATCCACAGTATCAGCTGAGCAGCACTTCTCAGAAGTCAGAGTTTCAGCTCTCTCACTCTAGTTCTTTCTCCTTTCTTCCTCAGTTCTAAAGTAGCAGTTGTCTCCCCATCCTGACTCCTGTAGTTGTTATCTCCTTTACTTTTCCCTATGTCTCTTTACTTACATGCTATCTGTATATTACATTACATTAGAAATCACAAGTGTTTTAATCTCAACTGGACCCTGACACACTTTCTTTTAGTGAGAAAATCATTAATGAAAGCAAAAAATACATCTTAAGATATGTGATTTTCTCACAATAGCCTGTTTATAAAGCACCCAAAATACTCAGTGGAAACAATGACCTTCTTAACTCAGCATATCCCTTGAACTTTCCTCAGTGTCTGAAGGTTTCCATCTGGTCTCTTTCTTTGACATGTTCCCTTTCAAATGCTTATTCATCTGGGACAACTACAGTTTTACTATTCTATCCTGTACCTGCCTATCAATAAAAGTTTTATTACATAACCTGTTCTCACAACTGTTCTCATTTAAAGTAGACCCTTTAAATATTTTCCAAACTTTTAAAAAAATTATTTTGCTTTGCTCTGGGATTTCCCTGGCTCTGCCTTTCCAGAGCAGTAAGTATAGGCAGCCACCATTTCTGCCTGGTATTTTTATGTGGGATCTGGAATGCAAACTCAGCTCCTTCTGCTTGCAAGGCAGAGGCTTAACCTCAGCCATCTCGCCAGTTCAAGCTTTTTTGTTTGATTTGGTTTAAACTCAACTTTGCAAGGATTAACCTTTCTTTTGGCGTTTTTCCCAATTATCTCTCTTCCTTCAAGATAATACAAGTTTCATAGCCAGGTTCCTGGAATATATAACTAAATGAACTTCAATATACTTTAGAGATTCACTAAATACAGAGCTTCCCCTAAACAAACTCCCTGTCCTGGCAATTTTCGTTAGGTTCCCATTAAGTTATCTGACATACTCACCTAGCACAAAGTATTATAGATTTTAAAAACTAAAGCTTAAGAAGATTGTTAGTTCTAAGGTTTAAAGTAACTTGTTCATGACCAGCCACACTCTAGTTACTCATAGCCATACTTTAGTTACACAAAATCTAGATAGAAATACCTCATGTGCAGAAAGTTCCGCATTAAGGCTATTCTCTAATAATTTTAGGATACACCGCATTTCAAGTATATAATGGAAGATAGTAACAATACCTTTTATTTGTCTCTTTCTTCCGATGCTTGCTTATTTCTTTTAAGGCATATGGAAAATGATTCATGAAATAATGTTTGAAATCAACGAGGTAATTCTTTCGAAGCCATGACTCCTATTGAAATATACATTAAGATTAGAAAAGCTACAAAAAATAGAAAATAACCAGTAAGACCTCAACAGAAATTTATTTACTGTTTTTGCTTTGTATAGGTGCCTGTGTGTATGTTGAGTGTGTAAAAGGGCACTGTGTGTGTACCTGTGAAGGCCAAATGCAAATTCCCCACCCCCTGCAGCCATTTCCAGCTGGTGTTTTTAACCTGGGATCTGGGATCCAAACACAGATCACTCTGCTTTTGAAGTAAAGGCTTAATTAACCCCTGAGCCATCTCTCCAGCCCCAGCTTTTAACTATGTCCCACCGCAAGACTACTGCCAGTGCTACGTAAATGAATTTTAAAATCATTATTGAAGTATATTTTTATTCACATAACCATTGTGCCAATTAAAAACTGCCTTTTGGGGCTGGAGCGGTTAAGCCTCTGCCTCGCAGGCGGAAGGTCCTGATCCTAGTTCCACCTATTTTCCTATAAATGACAATCCTGTTCTTTCTATTGCTAAGTAAAACTCAATTATGTATAAATACCCACTTTTCATTCAGTTATCAGCTAACGAACACTGAGTTTAATCTCCTAACTGGGCTGTTACGGCTAGTACCACAACAAACATGGATGTGCAAGTGTTTCTACTGTATACTGACTGATTAATTCAGATACACAACCAGGAGGAAACACTATCTTCCTCCTTCCAGAAAAATCAACCACACTACTCTGCCAAAAAAGAGATCCTAGGATTCAGGATTTACTAAAACCTGCTAATGACTTTTACTGGGTTCTCCTCTTTCCCGACTTCTCGAGGTGTAGATTTTCCAGTTACCAGTCTCTAGACTCTTCCTGTCGAACTAGATTCTAAATACAAACATGTACTTAATATTTTAATATTCTAACATCTTTTTAAAAAATTTTTTCTCGGGGGCTGGAGAGGTGGCTCAGGGGTTAAGCCTCTGCCTTGCAGGCAAAAGGTACTGAGTTTGGATCCTGTACCCCATGTATAGACTCGAGGCGGAAGTGGGGCGGCCTGCATTTCTGGTCCTAGTAGGGCGGAACCTGTAAATCCCAGAGCAGAGTAAACAAGGAGGGGGTGGAGGCGGTCCATGGTGGTTCCTGAATTCGCCTGTGGTTCTACACACACACACACACATACATATGCGCACACATGCACACACGCACAATTGAATAAATAAAAAAATTTTAAAAATTAAAAAAAATGTTTTTTTCTCTTTATTTTTTGAAACTCTCATACACAAACGGAATGATTTTATTTTTTCCCTCCCATCCTCCCTCCCGTTCATGCCCCTCTGTATGTGTGGACCACGAGGCTCCATTCGGGACGCCTGTACTAACAAGTGCTTGGGCATCCATGACTGTCCAGGGGGCCCATCACTGGGCAAGTGGAGAAATTTCCCTTCTTTTGTCCAGCATCTGCCTAAGGATTCTCTCTGGGTGGAACTGTTTTTCCTGAGATTCTTGCTCCACAAACAGCTTTTGGGTAGATGTGGCGGAGGAAGACCTCCCTGCAGGAAGTTCCCAGTAGCCCTATGGTGACTGAACTACCTGTCCCCACCTGTAGGCTCTTGCAATCTTACCGCCCACCCTCCTTTCCACGAAGTTCCCCGAGTCTTGGGATGGGGGGGTCGTTTTGATGGCCTTCTAACAGACATCTTAAAATGTAACACGGAAAAAAAAAAAAGCTGCCCTAAACCTTGGCCCTTAACAACAAAACTGTCCTTGACATCTTTTCATTTCGCAAAGCACTCCAGTGGTATCTCTCATCACTTCAATCGCTGGTGCCACGCCACCACCATCTTGTACTAGGATCAACTAACTCCCTGCTTTTCTTCTTACCCTAAAAGTCTATTTTCCACACAATACTAGGATGATCTTTTAAAACATGAATCACACTTCAAAATAGCACAGGAAGAGTTCATTGCTATTCTAGTTTTTCTGTAAACTCAATGTATTAAAAATGGCTTTGTGACTAATGCTACACCTTTGCCTGAATCTCCATCAATGTCCCTTCATCGCAGTAATCAGTCTCGGCTAACAACCAGGCCAGCCTTTTCTCTGTCACCTCACCATTCTCACAGCACCCCATCAGCACAAGCCTTCCTGCCATCCTTAAACATGCCTAGCCGGCTTTATTATACACTATACTTGCTTTCTTCGATGAGAATATTCTCGCTACAGATCTCTTCACAAAATTTTTTTCGGGGTTGGAGAGATGGCTCAGAGTTTAAGACTCTGCCTTACAAGCAAAATGTCCTGAGTTCAGATCCCAGGTCCCATGCAAAAATGCCAGGTGGAAACAACCATGGCCAGAGCCTGGGAAATCCCAAAGGGAAGTAAAAAAGAGGTAGAAGCAATCCAGGATGATTCCTGAAGTCACCCTTGGGGCTCCCTCTGACACACACACACACACACACACACACAAAATAAATGAATGAAGTTTAAATAAAAAAAATATGTTTCTTCATTCCCTTTAGCCTCAGCTTACATGCTGACAATTCAGCCTCTACACTCACCAACTGTTTCCATATTCCTGGCATCCTCCTTCACTTTCATCTGTATTCTTAGTAGATGTTCCCTATTTGTTTACCACAATTAACTCAACCAGATCCATGCTCATAACTAAATACCAAAGAAGCTTAGAATTTTTATTCCTTGGTTCTCTAAAAATGAAGGGAAGACTAGTATTCAGAGACTACATTAAGCAGCATTACTTTTTCTCTTAGCCTTTCAGATAACAATCCTGATCCTTCTTAACTCAAGTTTTTCTAATAACCTGTTTCAAGTGAAAAATATCTTAAGTCAAAATCCATTTTTAATACACCTAGTAAGTCAAATACCAGAACCTATCGTTAATATGTTCAGCACCCTTAAATTAACCCAAAGTTGACAACAGTACCTGACACAAAGTCTATTTAATAAAGTACTGAAAATCTCACATAATTTATTCAACAGCATACTGAAAATAAAATTAGAATAGAATAAAATAAAGACGGTTGTGCAGGTAAGCTGTTACACCATTCTAAAACAGAAAAACTTCAAGTCACAGCATTAAGTCAGGGCCAAACTATATTAAGGTTACAGATAATATAGAGTTTTCTAAGCACACATTAAGTACACATACCTAACTGTCAACCTAATCACAAAAGCCAAGTTTTGCTTTTTTTTCAGCATAACACACTGTTATAATGGTTACTGACTTGACTGGATTTGGAATTAACAGACTAACTGCAGGGTGCACCTGCAAAGGTGACCACCCTAAATGAGACAGCACCTTCCAGCAACAAACCAGATAAAAGGAATTTAAGAAAACTTGCTTTTGCCCGTTTCCCCTCACTTCATGTTAACAAGTACATCTTCCTTATTGGTTACCACTGTTGCTTCCACCCTTCTCCCTGACATAGGAATCCAGTTTCTTTACACTTCCAACACGAACTGAATACCAGTAGCCTTCAGGGATCCTCCCAGCCTTCAGCACCAAACTGGGACTGTCAATACAATCAGCCTCATGGATTGAACTATTTGCAGTAGCCATTGTTGGATTACCTATACTGTATCATGTAAACCAATCAAATATAACCCCTTTTGATATATATATTCACTGTCAGCTGTTTCTCTAATAGCTATACTCCAGACTTTAACTTTTTGTTGCCAATATACACAGTAAAACATAAGACGAGCTTGATATTACGATCAATAACATATCATTCTATTTGCAAAAGCAATTCAAAGAACACTTAGGCAGATGAGATGCATGCTAACAGTGATGGAACTCCCCAAATGCACTTTAGTACAATTCTTAATGCTTTTCAGAATTATCAAATACTATTTAAATAGTTTGTTTCTAATGCATCTTGACTCATCCTAAGCTTTGGATCAAAATGAAAAGACTACAACAAAAAGGCCTTCTTTTTCTGTTTTTCATATCCACAGGCGACTCTAAGGAGTCACACTTGTCTGTGCAGCAGAAAATTTAAGTTCTAAAAATAGTGCTCTTGCAGCTTTTAGCACCACCATATTAGCACCAACTTAATATCACAAATCTGTTCTTATATTACATTTACTATGAAACTACTTAATAAGCAATTTCTAATCCTATCTAAAATGTCCATAATATTCCTAAATTTGTCATTAACACATTTTAGCACTATTGTAAATTATTTCTAATAAACATATACAACTGAGCAAAATGAAAAGTATATCCACAGATAGCTTCTCAAAAATATTTTGTTTTGTACTTTTGTGCAAAAGAAGCTAATCATTAAAACTCTAGGTAATCTTTGGAGAATACATAATAGTCCCTAACAATAGCTAATCTTCTAACCATTCTACTTATGGTATGAAAAAAATAATGAACTCATTAGTTCTCACCAACGTATGGGTTTCATCCTGCTGCTTAGAGAGTTTCCACAAAAGGGAAATAATATTAAGGACCTGCTGCATAACCTGCAGAGGCTCTCGCTCTACACCATTTCCAACAGAAGAGGCCAGCTGTGGAGGCACAGCTTCAATCCAGCATTCAATTAACAATGGAATTATTATCTCAATAAATCCTTTCAGGCTTTCAGTAGATGAGAGGTCTTCATCCACAGTGCCTACTGTTCCAACAAAGTACCTAAACATGAGAAAACAAGTTAATGATTAAAAAAGAAAATGCTGTTGCCTGATTAAATATGCTAGTAAAATGCAGCACCATGAACTGACAATTACACTGATCAAAACTGAAGACAACAAAGCCAACAGAAATTTTAAAGTCTTACATCTAATTAGGCTTTGCTCCAAATGAATAAAACAAGTAACTCCTGCCACCAGGAGTCAACTCATGAGTGACACATGAAAACAATGGAAGACAACTACATGTCTTCCCATCATTAGCCATTAAAGGTCAGTAGTTAGAATTCAATATAGGAAAACTGAGTGTGGACATAACTGAAATCCTTACCGTAGCCTGAACTGTGAACTGACATTTGGCTGTGAACCCCCATTTTCATAAACCTGGATGTGTTGCTGGTCGTTGGCATGATCCTTCCAGTTGATAAAAATGGAGTTGCTAGTGGCATGGATATTTTCTTTTTGTTCCTGAAGTCCTTCACTTTCTCTCAACCTACTGGATCCATCTGCCAAGGCCTGAAGGAATTTACCGAGTCTCACTAAGACTTTCAGCCTCCATTGCTGAGAAGTGAGTCTCCGATTAGGATTTACAGACAGTATCCAAGACTGAGATCTGTCTCTATTGACCAGTCCTTTGGACAGCTGCTGATGAGAAATGAGTTCTACAAAATTCTTAAGCAATATACTGCTACGGCCAGTAATTAGAGCTGGATAATGCTCCAGCAGAATGTCCAAAACTTTCAAGGAGTCCTCCTGAATTCCTTCAGTAATGTGAGTCATGGCACTAGAGAGATGGGCACTTACCAAAGGAAAAAATGGAGAAATTTGTTCAACTCGTATTTTGGGGGCCAGGAATTGAAGAAGTTGAACTGCTGCTAATCGTACATTAGCATCTTTATCTGTAAACACAGCAGTCACTTCACTTAATATGTTTGAAAGGTGTGCATCAATTATAAATGGGTACTGAGACAAAAGATCTTTAAGTCCAAGAAGAGCACTTTGTTTAACTCCAGCATTATAGTGATGCATCTGTGACAGCAAATCCTACAAAAAAAAATACAGACTCTTAGGTATAAATATGCATATTTATTATAATTACATTCTAAACTATGTTAATAAAACGAAGTCCTTGAGCAAAGTGCATCAGTGAGAACTTTTCAAATGTTACTGAACTTTTACTAAGATTAGGAATACTTTATCTTTAAAATCTTTTGCTCAATAAAAACATTACATAGCTTTAAGTTAAATTTTTTCATTTAAAACTATGCATAGTCATTTAGAGTTCTACGATTTAAAGCGACAGAGCTATCAGAATTATCACTTCACACCTACTAAGTACCAACATTATGATAGGCACATTTATGTATTCTCAACTTAGCAATCCCTTTCTGCACATTTAAAAAAAGAAAATTTAGGGTAGGTGAGATAGCTCAGTGGTTAAGACACTAGCTGGCAAATCTGGCAACCTGAGTTCAATTCCCAGAAGTTCACATGGTACATGTATGTGTCTTTCTTCTATCTCTTTCTCACACACTATTTTTAAAAAATAAGAAAAATAAAAACTGTCTTTTACAAGGGGTATGCTTTGTTCAAAGGATACACTATGGGTTATTTCCCAAGATATATCTCATAGTATATATACAAACAATCCAGAACCACCCAATAAAAATTTCCTCTGCTCTAATCATTTTAGAAAAAGGATAATCACCTTGTGCCATGAAACTATAATAAGTCATGGGCTGAGTTCATAATCTTCTCTTAATCAAATTTTTTAAAAAAAGGTGAAAAGCTGTTCATCAAAACTCGACACACTAGGGCCAACAAAATGTCCATGCAGGTAAAGACACCTACATAGAAGCTCAGAAAACTAAGTTCAAGCTCCATAATCTACATGGTTGACGAAGAGAATCAAAGTCTGAAAGTTACCCTATCGCACCTGTACATCTGTACTCTCTCTTCAAGTATTTTTTTTAAAAAAACTTGACAAATCAAATACAAAGAGTTGAATTATATATGAGTTATTTCCAGATTATATAAATTAAATAATCGAAAAAGCATACTAGGGAGAAAAGATTTAATTTTGCAAATCTTTCTGGAAGAAGCAGGAAAGATACAACTACAAGATAAGATGTGGGTAATGCATGAATCCACACATTATCTGTCACCAAGTCCTGAGACCCTAAGTAAAACTATTTACTTTAAAAGCTTTTCACAAAGGGGGGGGGGCTGAAGAGATGTCTCAGGGGCTAAGACTCTGTCTCCAAAACAGAAGGTCCTGAGTTCAGATCCCAGATCAAGTAAAAATGCCAGGCAGAAATGCCAGAGGCCTGCACTTCCAGCCCTGGTGGGCAGAGCCTGGAAATCCTACAGCAAAGCAAAGAGGAGGTAGAAGCAATCCAAGATAACTCTTGAGTTATCTTTGGTCCTCCACAAGGAAACACAGTGCCCTGACACACACACAAATTTTTTTTTAAATTCTTGCATGATTCCAAAGACATTTCTATTTTAAGTAAGATTTACTATTTACCTTTATGTTAAGTTTCCTGTTGTTTGTTGGAAGTGTTCTATCATCTTTAAGTTGTTCAGGCAAATGTATAGCCTTTGTTTTAAAATTTGTAGCCGTAGCATTTTCTAACTTGGGCTTCTTTTTACCAACTTTTAATTTTACTTTTTGAAAATCATCTTGGCGTTTCCTTTTTTTGGTCATCCTTGAGTGCTGTATCAGAAGAAATTTAAAAACAATGAATAAAGAGAAAGTAATAACAGACTAAATATGTATTTCCCAACATTCACATTACTCTAATATCTCAAACATAATCAAGAAACATGGCCCAATGGTGACTATCCCAAAGAATCAAAATACAAGATGGACACTATCATTAAAGCATCTAAAAAAATCACTTTCTTTTATAACATTGTAAAAGGAGTCACTAACAATAAGGTAACACCTTGTTACTACTTTGCAAAGTTTTAAGCCATGTAATATTTTGGACAATCTACTTTTTACAAAGAGGATGTATCTATTTGTGGTAAAAATCACAGTCCCAGAGAAGCCCCAAGGAATGTATAGCAAAATGAAGTTATGAAAACAAACTTATTTTTTGATCCACTCCATAATAATTAGGGAAAATTTCATGAACCAAAGCTGGGTGCCTAAAAACAGACAAAATCTAGAGCTGTAACAAGAAGTGCAATGTTCATTTCCTGAGCAAAAATAAGGAGTGGGGGATCAGCTGTTAAGGACACACGAGTAAAGATAACCAGCATTTTAAGCACTGGGAAAAACAGAAAACAGCATTCCTTCAAGACAAAAAGCAGTCCGAAAAGAAAGAACTCTAGGAGGAATAAGAAAAAGGTGTCAGGCCTCTGTTCCAGAAAATAATTTGGGCACACCCAGATCACCTGCCACCTCCTCACCATTCTGTCAACTCTTACCCAATCTTCCACTCTTTGATCTCTGATTGCCTTATTCATTCGCAGGTCATTAGTCCTGAAAAGTCTTTTAAATGTTTCTAGATTTCTTCCCTAGATTTGTCTCTACTGTCTACTCTTTGATCTACTGCCCACAGTCTCCAGACAGCTTCCAGTTACTCTATCAGGACATTAATGTGGCCCCAGCCATCCTCTCCAGGTATGTGTAACTCCCACGGTTCACCATAAGTTATAGTCATCTTGATCTGGATCTTCTTGTAGCTTTTCCCATGTGCTTCAGAAGAATAAATTGTCTTCTACTGTACAATCAACTGAGTACAAAGTGCCTCCGGAATGAAACTCCTCGTCTAACACAATTACTACATGTCATGAGAATTAACAATGCTACAATAAAGGAATAACAAACTAAATATGTATTTCCCAACACTCACATTATTCTAACATCTCAAACACTGCATTATTGTTTTTAAAAGTTGATTGGTGGGCTGGAGAGGTGGCTCAGGGGTTAAGCCTGAAGCTCCTGAGTTCGGATCCCAGATCCCTCCTAAGACGCCAGGCGGAAGCAGGAGCGGCCTACGCTTCTAGTCCTGGTAGGGCGGAGCCTGTGAATCCCAGGGCAGAAGGAGGTGGAGGCGTCCATGGTGGTTCGCGAGTTCGTCCGTGGTTCTACACACACACAGACACACACACAGACACACGCGCGCACATACACACGCATATGCACACAATTGAATAAATAATAATAAAAAAAATTTTAAAAAGAGCTAAAAGCTAAAAAAAAAAAAAAGTTGATTGGTGCAAGAGACTGAACTTGACTTTGAGAACCATTTTAAAGAATTCAGATGCCAACTAGCTAATGACATATCCAGATGGCTAGAAAAGCCCTTAAGTTCCTTCAGCTGGGAGTTGGCTGCACAGGTTCAGAGAGATTACTCCCAACCCACATGGAAAGCTCAAGCTACAGGAAGACAGCTTGAGTCCAGGAGTTTGAAAAGCCTAGGCAACACAGTGAAAGATCTCAATGGGGAGGGGGGGGAGACCCTCAAAGCTGGTTTTTGTAAGTAATATGACTCTTTTCCTAAAGCTGCCATTTTCTATCTGTACTTAATCATTGTACCTCAGTTTCTATGTACAAAACAGAAACAATAGCTACTTTTCAGTTCTTACACGAAGTCAATGAGCACCTGAATCCATGCTTGTCACTCAGAATTATGTCACACACTACAGAGCATGTATGCTAAAAATCCAAAAATACATGTATCAGTCTCGGGTTCAGAACCTAACAAGCATTCAAGTCTCACACAACCAAGTGAGGAATGTGGCACTAAATCCATTTTAACCATACGGCTTAGAAGGGTTTGTAACTCAGTTTTTCATCAAGGACACGAGGGCTTAGCTCTGCAAAACTAGTCTTGTTATATACATCCTGGACTTCATCCGAGGATGGAAGATTGTGGCAAATGGCCTGCCTTATTTATCCCAATCTCAAGTTTTCATTCCACCTACAATTCTAGTTATCCTAGTCCAAGGCAGAGATAGTAAGTAAACACGTCCTAACAAAGCTCTTAATTATCATTCATCCTGGGCTGGAGAGATGGCTCAGGAATTAAGACTCTGCCAGGTAAGCAGAAGGACCAGAGTTCAAATCCCCATCCCACGTTTAAAAAAAAAAAAAAGCCAGGCGGAAATGGTGGCCATCTGCACTTCTGGCTCTGAAGGCAGAACCTGGGAAATCCCAGAGCAAAGTAAAAACAAGGTAAAGCAATCCAGGATGATTCCCGAAGTCACCCTTGGGCCTTCACAGACATACCCAAGAGTGCTCTCTGATGCACACACGTAAATAGATAAAGTCTTCCATCTGGTCACTTTTATAGCTGGTTTTCATCAGGTAAGCACACACCCAATGAACTTTTTTTCCCCCAATCCTCTGGAGCTGTTGTACACCTAAGCAGTCTCCGACAGTCAGACTATATTCGGAATAATTTTGGATCAGAGCGCCAATCGAATGCTGCAGTACCCCTCATTCTGCATAACCTCACGAGAGTATTTTCCCTCCCCTGGGTAACTTATAAGGACTAATGCCCCCCTCTGACTTTTAAATCCGGAGAAGTACAGAATGACACCAGGAACTTTTAAAGTTTCATTAGTAATTGCTGTTAACTCCACTTAGATTCCTCTTGTGCGGCAAATCACGCAGGAAGAAGCCACCTTTGCAGACGGCGGCAGGAGAGCGACCCTCGGGGGATGGGCTCCCGCACCCCGGGTTTTCTTTAGGAGAGAACTCCGACCGCCTAAAGACCTAAATTCACTCATACTCCTGCAGGGATGACGGCCAACTAACTGTGGCTCGGGGAAACTCCGACTAGTTGCCCGCCGGCCCCCTGAAGACCCCGCTCCTTTCCAGCTCCCCGCGGGCGCCGCGGCGGCCTCTCCGCGCGTCCCTCCCACCGCAGGCCCCGGCTGCAGGGGCCGGAGCGCGGGCGGCCCAGGCCGGGGCTCGGCCTAGCCTCCTCCGGGGCCCGGAGAGGGGCGCACGGCACCGCCCCCGTGGGGGAGGGGGCCCCCGCTGCTCCCGCGGATCCGGGGCGAGCTGCGCAAGGCCGGTCTGAGGCGTTCGGGGGCCGGCTCGCCCGGGCCCGTGGAGACCCGCGGAGCAGGGACCCCGGGACGGCCCTCCGCCCGCCCCGCTGCCTGGGCGCCGCGCGCGCCTCCAAGGCACCCGGCGCGGCCCGGCCCCGCCGGCGCCAGCCGCTTACCCGAGAGTCGGGCCTGGCCCGGACCTCGGAGGCGAAGCGGGAAAGCTTGCGAGCCACAAACCGCACTGGGCGAAGACGCGCGCACCGGCCCGAGCGTGTTTTCAAATCGCCTGCTCCTCACGCGGCCCCGTCTCCTTCCGCCGCCCGGAACCTGGGCTCCGCCTACGCCGCGCCGCGCTCACGTGACCGCGGCCCGGAGGCGCGCGCAGCCGAGGGGCGGGCACAAGCGACAGGCCACACCCCCTGGGGAAGGGAGCTGTGTGCACGTGACCGAGGCCCGAAGAGCGCGCAGCCGCGGGGCGGGCACAGGGAGGCAGGCCACGCCCCCTGGGTGGAGCCTTTCCGGAGGACCCCAGCGCTTGGGGGTGCCGCGGAGAACGCGGCTCAGGACAAAACGCATCCTTGACGTCCCAATCCACTTCTTCCCGCAGCTGCATCTTAACAGGGTGTCGCCCAGGTTACCGCTGGGTGAGATCACGCACTTCTCCCTCTGTATCGCAGTTCTTCAGGCCTGGAACTCTATCCAGAGAATAACAACTACAGTATTGAGGAACAGGAAAGTTTGGGACGGCAAAGATAGCTTTTCAGGAGACAATAACCTAGACTAAGGTGTAATAGATGAGAATTACCTACAAGGGAACTAAAATACACATAGTAGCTGGAACCTTACTGTAGGATTTTCCCTAATACAGCGTTTTTCAGTATATACTCCTGCTCTTCGTATTAAATAGGCTCAGAAAAGTTAAGAGGCATGAAAAACACGTAGGAGAGAAGACAGGAAAAATACTTTGGAAAGTGAGTCTCGACAAAGGTTGACTGAGCGGCATAGAAGAAAAAAAAAACACGCCAAGGTGTGAAGTGTTTGTCTTGACTCAGATTTATCTTTTCAGGCTCCCAGATAGAAAACCTAATAAAGTTTTAGACTTCATAACTGTCAGAATCTGGAGGCCCAAGCACTGGAACTAAGACTCCGCCTACTTTGTGACCGCGTTTGAATACGAAAGCCCGACACACAGAGCACCACAACCTGCCTTGGATCCTTCATAACCCAAACATTAGGAGGCACAGGCATTGCCAGCCACACTTTGCAGTAGTCATCTATCTCGAGGTTCCACATGGTCCAAAACCCAACTCCCAACATCTGCTGTGAATCATTTCCTACAGCATCTTCATCTCAAAAAAAAAAAAAAAAAAGCAATTGCATCCTGCCAGTGAGTCAAATTAAAACCTTTTAGGATTTTGGTCTGGTTTGCTCCTTTCACTAGTAATCGGTGAGATTATGTTGACTCCACCTTCAAGAACATCTTGATTTCCACTATTTATCACTCGCTTTCTGGTAGCCCAACTACCATCTCTTGATCAGTGCAAAAAGCCTCGCAATGAGTCTCTACCATTACTGCCTCTCCTTCCACTACGATCTAGCAGAGCTGCTGTGTGACTATTCTAAAATCTAAGCCAGATCAAGTCACTCTTCTGTTTAATGCTTTGGTTTCCCCATGTCTTCAGCAGCAAAAGTCAGAGTCCTTCTGTGACCTGAAGGTACCACATTTTGACTCAGCCCTTAGCCCCTGATGATGACTCCTTCAATTTTCCTCCTTTACATTCTACACCCACACTCACTTCTTTGCTTTCCTCCAACCCTAGAGACAAGTATCCACCTGCCTGTAGTTAAACCTTAGCTTTAGCTTTCCTCACCACTTGAAACACACTTCCCCAATAAATCCTCTTGACTTTGTTTCCATATCTTCTCCGGTATACCTGTCCTGATCACTTGAGTTAAAAACACAGCCATCTTTTCCTTCCCTTTTCTGCTCTACATTTGTTTTTGGAACTTACCGCCTTGTAACATCCTCTGTGATTTACTTATTTATCATTTGCAGTTTTTACTTCCATCCACCACAATCATGAAGCTCCATAAGGGACCCGTTTTGTTCCATGTTTATGCCAAGTACCTAAAGTTGTGTTTAGCATGTAGTAGGCCCTCAACAAATAATGCAATATGACTCAGTAGTGCTCAGCTGTAGCTGCTTTTATTGTCTTACTTTGGGGTAGGACAGAGGTTACAGGCTCAGCCAAGAAACAAGCCTGGTGGCTATGTAGCTAGCTCGCATAAGTATTCATGGTGTGAGCAAAAGACTCAACTAGTTTCCCACAGTAGCCAAATTTTACGCTGAAGGAATCCAAATCTTCTCATATTCAGTCAAAACCAAAAATCTAGAACTAGTGTATTTAAAAAAAAACACAACTTTCAAATACTGGTGTTGCAGTTTGAGTGTGAAGTGTCACCAAGAAAAGCTCATCTACTGAGGGCTTGGGCCTCAGCTGGAAGCACTATTGACAGGATTAGGTTGCATGGATGCTAACTTCACGGATGTGTTCGTCCACTGATGATTTCAAACTGGATGGACAAAGCGAAGTAGTCCTGACTGGAATAAAGAGGTAGCTGGGAATGTGTCTTTGAAGGCATATCTTGTCTCTGTTATCTCTGTTATCTCTGGCCACTATGAAGTGACCCTTCTCTTCACTCTGCCCATCTCTGCCATGAGGCTGTGCCGCTTCACAGGTCCAAAACAATGGAGCCAGTTGGCTTTGGATCGAAACCTCTGAAACCACGAGCCAGAGTGAAAATTCCCCCCTTTAAAAAATTCCCCTCTTTACCTTGTTTTCCTTGGGCATTTTGTCTCAGTGATGAAAAGTGACTAGCACAATAGGTAAACAGGTGCGCCCCCCCCCCACCAGTTTTAAAAACTCTGTGTGCGGAACAAGAGTTTCTAGGCACAACTTACCAGTTTGCTGTCTCTGGTTGAAACATGAAAATTATCATGCGCAGACAACTTGACATTCTGCTTGGCACACAGTAGGCCCTCCAGAGAAGACAAGTGTCACTAATGCAGGGTGATCTTAAGGCTCTATGTGCCCACAGGTGTGATAGACAACTACTGGTATCAACTTAGTGGTCGAAGGGTTCTGCTCTGGGTATATGTGCAGAGCGTTAGTAGTTGAGTTAAGCCCTAAGCAAGCCCGCAGGAGATTGACAGGGAAGGACCAGCCCATGCTGGGTGGAATCAGTGATTGGGCAGGAGAATAAAATGGACAGAATTAGTTAAGGAAGTTGGCAGTCTTCAGCATGCTTGGACAGACATGTTTTCCCATCTCTCAGCACTCCTGTTGATGAGGTGTGACAAGTTCCCTCGACCTCCTGTGTTGGTATAGACTCAACTGCCAAGCTGGATTGAGAACTGTTACCAGACAACAGTAATTCTGATAAAACCCCTTGTTGCCCTTAAGTTGTTTTGTGGTGAATTTATCAACAACAACGCAGAGTAACTGCATCATCAGGCTTCTTGGATTAAGTAACAGGAAACTAGCTCTGGCTTTAGGTAAAAGGGAAGTTATTGAGAAGATGTGAGGCAACCGTTAGTTAGATACAGGTGTCAACCTGACAGTTGATGGTTCAAGCTCTGGGCACATTTGTAGAGAATTAGTAGTTGAGTTAAGCCTTGAGGGAGCCTGCAGGAGATTGGCTAGTTGATGGAAGATTCAGTCAGTGGTGGGAAGGACTAGTCCCTGGGCGTTGTATATTACAGAGGGAGCCGGTTAGGGAAGTTGATATCTTTTGCTATACTTGGCCAAGTAAGGCCTGTCCCCCTCTCAGCAGTCCTGTGGATGTGTGGATATAGTGTGGACAGTTCCCTTGGCAGCTCTCCTGCCAGGCTGGACAAGGGGCTGTAACCAGAAAATCATAAGTCAAAAATAAAACCTCTTGTTCTCCTCTAAGCCTCTTGATCATAATTTTACCAGTAACAATGCAAAGTAACTTTTACAGTAACCAACAAAATTGCCAAAAGCCTGTAGATCCTGTCTTAAATAAAAGCTAGGGAGGGAGACCAGCCACACCAGAAATACAACCGCCATTACATGATAAAATCAGTCTGACACAGGATAGAAACCTGAGGTGAAATGACCTCCATTGGCATTTATCATATTGTATCGCAAAAAAGAAAAAAAAACATTGTAAATAGTAAGAGAATCCCAAAAGTGCAAGGATGTATAAATCTAAATAATACTTTCAAATATATCAGTAGTTTAAAGTATCAGATAGAAGGTTCCCATTTAAAGCAACAAGTAAAACTCTTTGAGCAAGACTACATTATTCAACATCGTAAAGACATCAGTTTTCTCTAAAATGTTAAACTCATTGAGATCCCAATAAACATAGCAGAATATTTTCCCTAGATTTGCATAAAGTCGATATTTGCATATGAAAAATTAAATAAACAAGAATAATACCCCCCAAAAAAGATCTTGGTAAAATTAATTATGGAAGCATATTAAAAACTCAATAAATTAAATGTAATTATGTCTATATCCAAAGAAATAAAATATAAAATCTGGAAATGGACCTAGATAAATGTAAAATGCCAAAACTCACTGTAGGATAAATGCAAATCTCAGACCAGTGCTATACAGGTAAACAGTTTACACAAATAGGGATTTGGAAAAATAGGCATTTGGCGGAAAAAAGATAAAATGAGAACAAAACTGAACAGATCAATTGCAAAGCTATAAATGAATATATAGAAGCCCCCTCCCAAACAAGACAATTTATTTTTATTTTGTGAACCTGGATTCCTATTTGTACTTAAATTTAAATATCCAGGAAAATATTTAAAAATTTTGATTACAGGCTTTTCCTGAAAGTTTAAAAGTTCTTTTTTTGTTGCGTTGCTGAACAAACTAAATTCAAAAGACAAGTGATAAACGTGTGAAATTGCCTGCATAAAAAGATTTGCATGTGGGGCTGGAGTGCTGGCTCAGGGGTTAAGCCTCTGCCTTGCAGGCCGAAGGTCCTGAGTTCGATCCTAGACCCCATGTATAGACCCAGGTGGAAGCAGGGGTGGCATGCGTTTCTGATCCTGGTAGGGCGGAGCCTGTGAATCCGGGGCAGAGTAAACAAGGAGGAGGTGGAGGCGGTCCATGGTGGTTCCCGAATTCATCTGTGGTGTTACACACACACACACATACATACACGCGCACACACATACACGCACAATTGAATAAATAATAAAAAAAGATTTTTAAGAACTCCTAGACACAAAGAAAAAAAATCAACAAAAGTGTTTATTATTTCCAGAACTTTATAAAAAAGAAACATAAATGATACTTAGAGTAAAAGATGTCCCACATAACTTAAAAGAAAAAATGCCAATTGAGATTTTTTTTTCCTTTGAAGATTATCAAATTGAGGTTTGACCTATTGGTGTCTGACCCATGAACCAGCGTAAACCCAAACTTACATGCAGGAAACAGAAGTAGGAGAGGTAGGAACTGATCAGGCATCTGGTCAGAGGAAGCCTAGGAGGTCCTCCATCATCTAAGCCAACTTTATTGTAGCATACATGCGTATTTATAGGAAAACATCAAAGAAGAGCAGGACCAAATTCTTCACAGGATTATGTAAAACGTATACATTCCAGTTAACAAAGAAAAGGCAGGAGTGACATTAGTTGCTAAAAGGGAATGGACAATGAATGTCTCAAAGCAGAGTTACCTTTTGAGAACTTTTGAGTTGCTTTTGAGAACAAAAGAGATCTAAGAATTGCTTTTGAGAACAAAAGAGATCTAAGAACAGACTGGAGGTAAACTCAGTTCCCAGAAGAAGGAATTCGCCTGCCATTGTCTATGCAGACAAGAGGCAAAACTCAAAACTCCAAAGGGAGGAGTCCCTAACAATTGCCCATTTTAGATGCTAATGTGTCATTCTCTAGAGAGCAGGCTTTAGGCCTGACCACCCCCACAATTGGTGAAACTGGAAAACCAGCTCTCTCATATGATATTAGTAGAGGTGTAAAGTGGTGTACTATCTCAAAAAGATACATTTTGAGAATAAATTGAGGTTGTTATAATAATGTAAAATAACTCTGATGAAATTGTTAAATGTCTAACTCAAAAATAAAATCTAAGAAAAGGCACTGAGCTATAAAGTCACAATGAAGGTTGCCCGACATTGGGCAGTCTACCCAGGAAATCTCATTCACATTACTTCCATTTCTCATCCTACTTCTGAAGCCACCTCAGGTGTCAAGACAGTCCTTCCAGCTCCAGCCATTATGTCCACATTCAGTGAGTAAAAGGAAGGAAAAGAAAAAGGAATCCTTTAAGGAGACTTCTGGAAAACTCCATAGAACAGTCAGTTTGCATTGCTCTGGCCAGAACTCACCCAGTCCCTAATTGTAACAGAGCTTAAAAACCTAAGAACTCTCCAAAGGGAACAAAAAAAATCTCTTGACTGTACAAAAGAAATCTCTGACACAGTCCTGGGGAAATTGTGTTTACATTTTGCATAAATATGCAAATGTATGCACACTGATAATGCAAAATATTTTCTTGCAACTTGTCTCAATCTTTAAAACTTAAAAAGCCATTATATGAAGCAGTGTTGTATTGTACAAAAGCACAGAAAGTACGTGGACATGATCTGCCTGACCTCCAGCTGAAAGGAGTTTTCAAAGCATAAGATCAAAGGGAAAAAAATCAGGAGGGATGAACTGACTGTACAAAATTGTGTGTTTGTATGTGTGTGTATGTACATGTGTATGCTGGTACCAGAGGGCATCCTAAATCGCTCTACCTGCTTATTGTTTTACTCTGGGGCTTCCCAGCCTCTATTTTCCTGGGCTGGAATTGCAGGCTGCTGCCATATCCACCTGGCATTTTATGTGGATTCTGGGGAACCGAATTCAGGTCCTTTTGCTTGCAAAGCAAACCACTGAACTATCCTCCCATCCCTTTAAACCTATTTTAAACAAAATTAATAGGGAGAAGATAGAGTAGGAGATAACTTTTATTAGGACAATCAGTTAGCCATATAAAGAGAGGAAACTGGCTGCTGTGAAATTCCTAACATGGAAACCAAGTTTCAGAGCCGGGCAAGGTGGTACACTCTCAAAATCCCAGTCAGAAGCAAGAGGATCAGGAGTTTTTTCCATCAGCCTAGGATACACAGTAAAACACTGTCCAATAAATAAATAAATAGGAATAGAAGGAAGAGAGGGAGGAAGGGAATGAAAAGTGTAGAAAGAAAAGAATATCACAACTTGCAAAAATTACAAAAGAAAAGATTGACAAATTGAACAGGAACACTCAAGAGCCAGGCAGGAAACAGTTATTTTAACAGAAATAATTTAACAGAAAGAATTATTAGCCTGGATGTGGTGGTCCACTCTTGCTGTCCAAACTGTTTGGGAAGCTAAAGCATTTGCCCCATGAGTTTGACTCTAGCCTGGGCTACATAGGGAGACTTCCAGTGAAAGAAAACAAAAACAAAAACACCAGAATGGTGAAATGAGTGCTCAAGCAATGACAGAAAAATACTAAGCTTTCTTGCTAGAACATGAATCAGGCATAAGTCATCCTAGACTAGATGAAACACAATGGACTGCACAAGCGAAAAGATGAAAATAGGAGGGAGTCTGGCAGAGGAGATGAAAGGTTGTAAGGGGAAAAAGAGATGGGATGGGATTTGGGACCAACGGTTGAAAATATTATAAAGTCACTATATTCATGTGTATAATGTTAAAAATACTAAAGATGAAAAACAAAAACAAAAACCAGGAAAGCAGAAGGGAAGGTTTGTTGGGAAGGGGACAAGGAAAGGTAATTGGGGTGAATATAGTTGAAACACATGTACATGGATGAAAATACCATAATGAAACACATTACTATGCATAATTAATATGTTAATAACCATAACTTTGAAAATCACCATTAGGAAGGGAAAGGTCAGAGGAGGACATGGAGGAGCAATATGAATAGACTACAATGAATGTACATGTGAAAATGTCTCAATGACATTTTCTGTTATTTTGAACATTAAATTAAATAAAAGGAAAAAAAGATATTGAGTTTTCCTGAGTAAATGACCACAGGAAACAGCTGCTCCCAGAGGGCCAGGAGAACAAAGGGAAGGAACAGGAGTTATTTAAATGTAGGAGTTTGCAGATGGGCCCCTGGCCTGGACCTCAGATTTCCAGACATTTCGTAGATGTAAGGGATAGCAAACACATTGATACTACCGAAAAAAACTTGGGAAAACTATAAACTGGCACAGTGGACTGCTCTAGAACCAAGTTTCTACGGAGGGCGATCCATGATTTAGTAATGTTGACAAGAGCCAAAAACCAGAAAAGAGCAGTTCCCTCCTTTGTCTTCGCTGGCAAAGCCCAGCAGGGAGCCAGCAGGGAGAAAGAGTTTGTGGATTCCCAGAGCCAGCATCACCCAGCAGAACGCAGAAGCCTGGCTCTGAAGCCCACAGACACACACTCAATGATCAAAGCAGTGCTAATGTAAGCAGCCGCATAAAAGATGCAAATGCATCAGAAAAGATTATGCAATACTTGCAAGATTTAGGGGTTGGAAAGACTCTATAAAGACAGGAATCCGAGAACATATGAAAGAAAATTAAATAGATATATTTTCACAACATTAAAAAAAAATAAGTGGGCCGGAGATGTACTCCAGTGGTATAGAGCTTGTTGGGCATGTGTGAAATTCTAGGTTTGATTCCCAGTGTGTACATACACGCACACACACACACACACACACACACACACACACAGTGTGTTATAACAAAAGATACAATAAATATAGTCAGGCATGGTGGGACTCTTCTGTAATCTCAGCCCTTGCGAGGTAGAAGCAGGAGGATTAGTTGAAACCAATTAGTTGAAACTAATTCTCATCACTACAACCTCCCAAATGCTGGTTAAAGAAAAGATAGAGGGAGCCCTGGGGTCCATGAAGGAGGATGGGAGAGAATGGGATGGATTGAAGAAGGAGGGGGGAGGGATTGGTAGGAGGGAAGATAGAGGGATGAATACTTAATATGCTTGTAAAACTAGAAAAATAAAATAAATTTTTAAAAAACTAATTAAATAAAGTTTGAAGAAAGAAAAAAAAAAAAAAAAAAGAAAAGAAAGGCCTTGGGACCAGAGAGGGGAAAAGCAGTCTTAACCCGTGAGCCATCTCTCCAACCCAAATTTTTTTAATTTTAAAAGGAACAAAAGTTACAAATAACAGAAAAGATATTAAAGTTAACAATAAACATAACCCTACTGTCAAAGTTCACTGATTTTCAAGGACCCATTGTAAGTATAGGGCTAATAGACAAGGATGTTGAAAATGTGAAATAGCAATGACATTTTGGAAAGAACCTTGAAAAAGCTTTCAAATACTTTTAAATTAGGCTGGAGAGATGGCTCAGGGGTTAAGACAATGCTTTCCAAACAGAAGGACTTGAGTTTGGATCCCAGGTCTGTGTAAAAATGCCAGGCAGCAATGGTGGCAGCCTGCACTCCTGGCCCTGGTAGGTGGAGCCTGGGAAATCCCAGAGCAAAGCAAAAAAGAAGGTAGAAGCAATCCAGGATGATTCCCGAAGTCACCCTTGGTCCTTGTTGCAGTTTACCTACATGGTTGCTGATAAATGACCATCAAACTGATTAAGGGAACAAGGGGTTTATTTTCTCTTACGATTAGTGGTTTCAGTTCTTAGTCCTGCTTGACAGGAGAGCTCACACCAACACCAGGGCCGAGGGAACTGGCCACACACACCATCATCACATAAGAGTTGAGAGACGGACAATCCTTAGTTGCCAGACCAGCATGTCTGGCCAAGTGTACACAAGGACGCCAACTTCCTCAACTAGCTCTCAGGATTTTATTCATCTGTTCAGGGCCGAGTCCTACCCACCACAGGCTGGACCTTCCCCATCAGCTAGACAATCTCCTGTAGGTTTGCTCTGGGCTTAACCCAACCACTAATTCTCTACAAATGTGCCCAGTGCTCAAACCCTCAACTGCCAACTTGACACCTGTGCCTAACTAGGATAGTCCTCCATAGGCCCACACAGTGCCCTCTGATACACAGACACACACACAATAAATAAATAAAGTTAACAAATACTTTTAAATTCATGTTATTTCAGGGTAATAATCCTACCACCTGTGAGTTTGCCCCATAGACACAAAAGCATTAGTCCAAAGTATGTTTGTACAAGATATGCATTACCATACAGAAGAGTAAAAACTGTGAAGAAATGAAAATCAGCAGGGGAAAGGCAAATCCACTGTCACTCAGTAACTGTGGTAAGAGCGTTGGAAAGGCAAACTTCCATCGGCATCAGACAGCAGAAAACATTTCTCATAATGAATTTTTTTTTTTTTGCTATTTTTCCAAAATATTTTATTTATTTATTTGAAGGGAAGGAAAGGTAGATGCACATCAACCAAGGTATGCATGTGAAGGTCGGGGGACAACTTTTGAAAGTTATTTCTCTCCTTCCACCATGTGGGTTCCAGAGACTGATTTCAAGTTGTCAGGTTTGCAAATAGGCACTTTTACTGGATAGGCATCTTGTTGTCCCTCTTAATGTATTTTCAAGTGAACAGAACAAACTGCAGAGAAGTATATATAACTTAGATTTTTATGAAAAAATACAAAAATGAAAACATTGATATATATGTATATTTGCATATAACCATGTAAATATGAGAACATATAGGACAATATAAGGTTTTGGAAAGTTGTTAGTTACCTGGAAATGAGGCAGTCGAGGACCACTGTAGGGGCACAGAAGGCCTTTAAGCTATTCAAAGCTAAATGTTACTAGGAAAAAAAACAACCCTCTAGCTTCATTATCTCTTACTGACTTGAGTATCACCCATTTAGGAGGTCACGCTGCTAGGTAATACATTACAAGTGTCTTGGCAACTTTGCTGTAGATAACGCATCTGGTGTGTGAGTTATGATAATGACTGTTGCTAGGTTACTGTGTCAGGATTTGAAGGCCACTACCAACAATCACTGACTCTTCACTTGAGCCTGCAGTTAGCTGATGACAGAATCCAATGGGCTTTGCTCTTCATATTGTGTCTCCTTCACTGTCTTAACCCTTGGGTCTGGCTCGGCTCTGCTCTGCACCCATGCGACATATTGGTCATTTAAAAAGTAATGTCACAGAAGACAGGGTTGACTTGGCCCATTCACCAATGGAGTTAGTGTGTGCATGTTCTTTCTACTTGACCCGTGTGTGTGTGTGTGTGTGTGTGTGTGTGTGTGTGTGTGTATGTGTGTGTGTGTGTGTGTGTGTGTGTTCTAGCGATTCAAATATGGAAATCCTTCAGGCTGATTCCTAGGCTAGAATGCTTATGAAAGATGATAACATCAGCTACAAAAGTAACTCAGTGGTTACTCTACAATGTTAATCACTCATTAGACCACCAAGTACAAGCTCAGAGTGTTTATATTCACAATAAAAATATGATTTGTTGCAAGATACTTTCCTCAATGGTGTACCACTGATAGAAGATTCATGCTCCACCAAGTGCTCAAGCACATGACATCAAAAGCAAATCAGATGAAACCCAGTGGGTCACATCTGAAGACCTGAAATAAGAAGGAATCTGGCAAAAAGGAAATGCTGTAGAGGGAAGAAATTGAGGATCAAGGTGTGAAAATAATGTAACTTCACTACATTCATGTAAGAGACACGAAAGGAATAATAATGAAAATATTTTTTATTTTTTTTAATTTTATTATTATTATTATTTATTCAATTGTGCGTGTGTGCATGTGTGTGTGTGTAGAACCACAGATGAATTCCGGAACCACCATGGACCACCTCCACCTCCTCCTTGTTTACTCTGCTCCGGGATTCACAGGCTCCGCCCTACCAGGACCAGAAGCTCAGGCCGCCCCTGCTTCCGCCCGGCGTCTATACATGGGTTCTAGGATCCGAACTCAGGACCTTCTGCCTGCAAGGCAGAGGCTTAACCCCTGAGCCACCTCTCCAGCCCCGAAAATATATTTTAAAGTATGTAAAAATATGATTTGATTTTGCACTCATGGCTAATGGAAAATTACCAGATAAGCCCATTCCAACAAATCAATAAAATGTCTGTTCTTTCCTTCAACAGATAAGCAGCAAGTCATCTCTTTGAACAACACAGGCTCCTTTCTACTCACCCAAACTGAAGTCCCAATAGCCTAGTCTTTCTTGTTTATAACATATAGCCTGACTCATTTCTTCTGTTCCCATGCCATAAAATCCTAAAGTCAGAGCTGGAGAGGTGGCTCAGGGGTTAAGCCTCCGCCTTGCAGGCGGAAGGTCCTGAGTTCGGATCCCAGATCCCACGTATAGACAGACGCCAGGTGGAAGCGGGGGCGGCCTGCGCTTCTGGTCCTGGTAGGGCGGAGCCTGTGAATCCCAGGGCAGAAGGAGGTGGAGGCGTCCATGGTGGTTTGCGAATTCGTCCGTGGTTCTACACACGCACACATGCACACATACATGCGCACAGTTGAATAAATAATAATAATAATAAAAAAAAAAGATCCTAAAGTCAGATCAGGACAAGAAGGAAAGAGGGATATGTAAATTGTATGATGAGATGGTTAAAAAAGATGATGTCCAAAATGGAAAATAAAGTTTATTTTAGTACTTTCACATCAAGTATTCTTTGGTTGATTTTTGTTGTTGTTGTTGAGACAACATTTTGCACCTTGGGCTGGATCAAGGTAAAAGCAACCCTTCAGAGTATTGGGATTACAAACATGAGCCATTGTGCCTAGTTCAATTATTGTTCTTTTAAACATCTTATTTTGAAGTAACTTAAGTCACAGGATTTTGTAAAAATATTACTTAGATCTCTTCCACCCTTTACCCAGCTTTGCCCAATGGGTAATATCTTATAGAACCACAACACATTATCAAAACCATAAAATGGAAGCTGGTGTTATGCTGCTAACTAAGGTATAGATCTCGTTTGGATTTGTGAGGCTGTTTAAGAAACAAACATGTTTCAGGAGTTTGAATAGCTCATATGTTTTATGTCCATCTGTCTTAGTTTCTTTTCTGTTGCTGTGATAAAATATCCTGACAAAGACAATTTAGGGAAGACAGGGTTTATTTCATCTCGAAGTTTAAAGGTATAGTCCATCATGGTGGAAACATCATGGTGGCAGGAGTTTAATCAGCTAGTCACATGGCGTCCTCAGTCAAGAAGAGAACAGTAAGCCTTTATGCTCAATTCACTTTCTCCTTTCTAAACAGTCCAGGATCTCTCAATTACAGCCCACACTGTCCTTGAGTCCTTTGTCCCTATCTGTCTTTCCTTCCTATTGACCTTACAATAATCACAACAACAAGGCTTATTGTCTGCAGAAATTGTCTCACAGGTAATTTCCTTTTCATATAACAGCTTGTGTGTGTGTGTGTGTGTGTGTGTGTGTGTGTGTGTGTGTGTTTTCAAATTGAGTGAACAAGGAGAAAGTTTCAAATGACTTTTCTTTTTTTCTCTTCTTATTTTGCTTCCCCCAATTCCCCATTCCCAAGATGGTACCAGGCACATTCAGAACTGATATTCCCTGCTCAGTTAATTCTTTCTGGGAATGTCACAGACACACACAGAGCTGTCTTTCATTGGTCTCCCAGCCAATTCTAAGTCCAGTTAGTTAACAATGAAGATTAATGATTACATAAACCATATTTTTATACTGATTAATCCATTGGTGGTACCTATACTAATTCCACAACTTAGCCATTATGAATAATCTAATAGCTACTTTCTTTCTAGCAATAACGACATGTTTAGATTTGAAGGACTATCTAAAAGTATAATTATCATCAATCTTCTTCCTCCTTAGGAATCATTCATGGCCCATGATAAAAAAAATATAACTAGGCATCCCAAGCTTTGAAAGATAACCAGGACATTTAGAAGAACAAAGGGTGTGAGTGTTGCATTAATTCAGGGCTATCTCTTCAGGGCTATGGTGTTTCACATATGAAGCATAGTGAAAATAGCCAGATGTGTTATAACTTCCTTTTCTGATTACTGAATTAATACAGGGCCCAAATATCCTAGGAGAACAAAAGGTTTTTTTTTTTTTTTTTTTTTTTTTTTATTAAAAATTTAATTATACATTTTAAAATTTTTTACCAGTTCCCTCCCTCCCCCCTCCCCTTCCCCCAGTGTCTCCCCCCCAATTCCCAGAGAGTCCTTTATTGTGTGCGCCTAACTCTCCACTGGGTCCTCCTCTCCGATGACATATAAGGACCCAGTGGCATTTCCATAAGCCCTTTCTCTTGTTCCCCTTAATCATAAGATTACTACTATGGCTGTCAATCCCTTGCCTCCAGGGGTCTCGGTGCCCTTAACAGATGCTGGACTTTATGAGGGCAACAGTGCGCTGGACATTGCGCAGGGCATGCAAAGTTCCATTATGATTGCTTTGGCCCCAACTATTGTTGAGAATCTTGCAAATCGTTGCTCCTCCCATCCTTTTGCTCTTACAATCTTACCGCCCCCTCTTCCGCAAATGTCCCTGAGCTCCAGGATGGGGAGAGATTAGGCTGTCCTAGTTCTATGTGATTGATATAGAGTCTCTGAAGTTCTGGATTGTGGTTTGTTGATTTTCTTTTGCAGTTTTTCTGCTCCTGCAATTCCCTTCACTCCATTCTGCTGGGCACTGTATGTCACCCCCCTGGCCAGAGACAAAAAGCTGTTAAACTGGAGTCTTGTTGTAATAGCACATTCAAGGGTAGATGTAATAAGAGTAGGAAACCTCACTGAGGGCGGGGTCCATTACCCATTTGCACAATGATTACTTTTTATCTGCTAGACTATATGCCCTCCCCTTCTGGTGAGATCAGGAAAGAACGTCTGTGAACTTAACCAGGTTTCTCATTACTTACTTGCAGACCTTGATGGAGGCCTATTTTCTCTGCTGTAACATGGTCTCCTCTCTCCTTGTTTCTGGTGTGGCCCTCCTAACCCATCTCTCTTGTTCATAATCCTTGCAATTACTGTGTTACATAGGTTTACTTTTGAGTGTCCCAATGTGGGCTGGGCGAGTTTGGTACTAGGAGCCACCTATTAGGGAGTACATACGGCGCTTAATTTTCTGGGTTTGGGATACTTCACTTAATATAATTCTTTCTAATGACATCCATTTCCCAGCAAATTCCAGTAATTCATCATTTTTGATGGCTGAGTAGTACTCCATTGTATAGATGTACCACAGTTTCCTTATCCACTCGTCAACTGTTGGACATTTAGGTTGATTCCATGACTTTGCTATTGTAAACAGTGCTGCTATGAACATGGTCGAGCTTGTGCTATCGAGGCGAACCTCTGCTGCTTGGGGGGTTATTCCAAAAGTGGGATAGCAGGGTCATACGGCATTTCAATCTTTAATTTCTTTAAGAATCTCCAGACGGCTCGCCAGAGTGGCTGTATGAGCCTGCATTCCCACCAACAATGTAGGAGAGTTCCCCTCTCCCCACATCCTCTCCAGCATTTGTCGTTGTTTGTACTGTGGATTTTTGCCATCCTGACCGGGGTGAGATGATATCTCAGGGAAGTTTTGATTTGCATTTCCCTGATGGCGAAGGAAGTGGAGCATTTTTTAAGATAATTGTTAGACATTTTAATTTCATCCCTGGTAAAGTTTCTTTGAAGTTCCAGGGCCCATTTTTTAATTGGGCCAGTGTTTTCCTTGGAGTTTAATTTTCTAAGTTCTTTGTGCACTCTGGACAGTAGAGCTCTGTCAGATATGTGGTTAGTGAAGATTTTCTCCCATTCTGTGGGTTGCCTTTGAGCTCGTGCGACAATCTCTTTATCTGAACAGAAGCTCTTTAATTTCACAAGATCCCAACTGTTGAGAGTTGGTAGCAGTGACTGTGCCATTGGATGTCTGTTTAGGAAGTGTTGGCCTAGCCCAATCAGCTCGAGGGAGTTCCCTATCCTTTCAACTATGGCTTTTAAAGTCTCTGGCCTGATATCAAGGTCCTTGATCCATTTGGAATTAAGTCTTGTACATGGTGACAAGTACGGGTCCAGCTTTAATCTTCTGCATGTGGAGATCCAGTTTTGCCAGCACCATTTGTTGAAGATGCTGTTCTTTTTCCATTGGATTCTTTGGGCCCCTTTGTCAAAGACCAAATGGCTGTAACTTTGTGGGCTTATATCTGGGTCTTCAATCCTTATCCATTGATCTGTGTGTCTATTTTGGAGCCAGTACCAGGCTGTCTTTATAACTATGGATTTGTAGTATAGACTTAGGTTTGGTATGGTAATACCTCCAGCTGTGTTTTTGTTACTCAGGATTGTTTTTGCTATCCTGGGTCTTTTGTGCCTCCATATGAACTTTGAGATTGTTTGGTCAACTTCTTTGAAGAATTGCTTTGGGATTTTGATTGGTATAGCATTGAATCTGTATATTGCCTTTGGTAGGATGGTCATTTTTACAATGTTGATTCTGCCAATCCAGGAACAAGGGAGGTCTTTCCACCTTCTGGTGTCTTCTGCAATTTCTTTCTTTAGGGTTTTAAAGTTTTCATTGTAAAGGTCTTTTACCTCCTTAGTTAGGTTTATACCAAGGTATTTCATTTTTTTAGGGGTTATAGTAAATGGCATGGTTTCTCTCAAGGCTTTTTCACTTCTTTCATTCTGGGCATATAGGAAGGCCTCTGATTTTTGCACATTTATTTTGTATCCTGCCACCCTGCTGAACTTCTCAATTAGTTCCAGGAGCTTCCTGGTGGAGTTTTTGGGATCACTCAGGTATAAGATCATGTCATCTGCAAATAGAGATAGCTTGACTTCTTCCTTGCCAATTTGAATCCCTCTTATGTCCCTTTCTTGTCTTATGGCTTCGGCTAAGACTTCAAGTACAATATTGAATAGAAGTGGTGAGAGTGGACAGCCTTGTCTTGTTCCTGATCGAAGTGGGAATGCTTCCAATTGTTCCCCATTGAGCATAATCCTTGCTGTGGGCTTGTTGTATACAGCTTTTATTATATTGATAAAAGTTCCTTCCATTCCTACTGTCTCTAGCGTTTTGATCATAAAAGGCTGTTGGATCTTGTCAAAAGCTTTTTCTGCATCTATCGAGAGTATCATGTGGTCTTGGACTTTGGACTGGTTTACATGATGAATTACATTTATTGATTTGCGTATGTTGAACCAACCTTGTGTGCCGGGGATGAAGCCTACTTGGTCCCCATGAATGATCTTTTTAATATGTTTTTGAATCCGATTTGCTAAGACTTTGTTGAGAATCTTTGCATCTGTGTTCATCAGGGAGATCGGCCTATAGTTTTCTTTTTTAAGTGAATCTTTATTAGGTTTTGGGATTAAAACGATATTAGCTTCATAGAAGGAATTTGGTAGTGTTCCTTCCTTTGCTATTTGATGGAACAGTTTAAGGAGTATTGGTGTTATTAACTCCTTAAATGTCTTGTAGAACTCTGTGCTGAATCCATCTGGTCCAGGACATTTTTTGGTGGGAAGATTCGAGATTACTTCCTCAATTTCCTTATATGTTATAGGACTATTTAAGTAATTCACAACTTCCTGATTCAATTTAGGTAAGTTGTGTTTACTTAGAAATTCATCCATCTCTTTTGTGTTGTCAAACTTCACAGAGTATAAGTTTTTGAAATATGATGTTATAATTCTCTGGATTTCTTGGGTATCCGTAGTGATAACTCCATGTTCATTTCTAATTTTGTTAATTTGGGTTTTCTCTCTCTTGCTTTTGGTTAGTTTAGCTAGGGGTGTATCAATCTTGTTGATTTTTTCAAAGAACCAGCTTTTCGATTTGTTGATTTTTTCTATCGTTTTCTTAGTCTCGATTTCAGATATTTCTCCCCTTATTTTGCTAATCTCTTCTCTTCTACTGCTTTTGGGATCAGATTGCTCTAGTTTCTCTAAAGCTTTAAGCTGCATTGTTAAGTTGTTTATTTCTGATGTTTCCATTTTTTTGATGTGGGCATTAAGAGCTATGAACTTACCTCTTAGAACAGCTTTCATTGTGTCCCAGAGATTTTGGTAAGTTGTATTTTCGTTATCATTCACTTTCAGGAAATCTTGAATTTCCTTTTTAATTTCTTCCTGAATCCAGTTCTCATTCAGCATCATAGTGTTAAGTTTCCAGGAGTTAGTGTATTTTCTCTTGTTTGATGTGTTGTGGATGTCCAGCTTAGGCCGTGGTGGTCTGATAGGGCACAGGTTAGAATTTCAACTTTCTTGTACATGTGTAGATTCGTTTTGTGGCCCAATATGTGATCTATTTTGGAGAAAGTTCCGTGTGCTGCTGAGAAAAATGTGTATTCTTTGGTGCGTGGGTGAAAAGTTCGATAGAGATCTGTGAGGTCCATTTCTTTCAGGGTTTGATTAAGTTCCAAAGTGTCTCTGTTAAGCTTTTGACCTGTTGATCTATCCCATGTAGAGAGGGCGGTGTTGAAGTCCCCAAGAATTATCGTTTGGGGGTTGATTTCTTGCTTTAGACGCTGTAGGGCTTTCTTAATGAATGTGGAGGGGCCCGTATTGGGTGCATATATGTTCAGTATTGTGAAGTCTTCCTGGTGAATTGTACCTCTGACTAAAATGTAGTATCCATCCGTGTCTCTTATAATTTTTTTTGGTTTGAAATCCACTTTGTCTGATAGCATAATGGCTACCCCTGCCTGTTTTCTGCTTCCATTTGCTTGTAGAATTGTTGACCAGCCTTTTATTTTTAGAGCGTGCCTATCTTTTGTGGTGAGATGGGTTTCCTGCAGGCAGCAGATTGATGGATTGTGATTTTTAATCCAAGTTTGTAATCTGTGTCTCTTGATCGGTGAATTAAGTCCATTAACATTTAGTGTTATAATGGAGAAACTATTGTTAATTCCAGACATTTATTATGTTTAGTAGCTTTTATAAGTATATTGCTTCGCTTTTAATGGTGTTATATTTGCCTTCTGTTCTCCTGGATATGCCTGTTTTTTTCTTCACGCTTGAGTATCATTTCTAGCAGTTTTTGAAGGCCTGGTTTGGCGGCCATGTATCCCTTAAAGTTGTCTTTGTGCTGGAAAATTTTTCTTTCTCCCTCGATCATGACTGATAGTTTTGCAGGGTAAATCAGCCTGGGTTGACATTTTTGCTCATTCAATACTTGAAGTATGTCTCTCCAAGCTCTTCTTGCTTTTACTGTTTCGACTGAGAAGTCATTTGTTATTTTAATAGGTTTGCCTTTAAAAGTGACTTGTTTTTTCTCCCTTGAAGCTCTCAGCACCAGTTCTTTATCTTGAATGTGGAGTGTTTTAACTATTATTTGCCGCGGTGTGCTTCTAGTTTGGTCGTATCTGTTTGGGGTGCGGAATGCCTCTTGTATATGAATGGGCCTCTCTTTCTTTAGATGAGGAAAGTTTTCCTTGATGATCGTTTGAAAAATTTCCTCAGGGGTGGTATTTTGAGATTCTTGCTCCGGTATTCCATGAATACGCATGTTAGGCTTCTTCAGGGTGTCCCATATCTCTTGGATATTTCTCTCAAGTATCTTTTTGGCTTTAACAACCTCTTCCATTGAGCTGGCTAGTACTCCCACTTTATCTTCAAGGTCTGAAATTCTGTTTTCTGCTTCATTAGTTCTGTTGATAAGACTCTCTGTGGCGTTCTGGGTTGAAGATAACTTGTCTTTTAGCTCAGTTTTAAACTCTGCTTGAGTTTGTTTTAACTGTTCTATGCCACTTTTTGTTTCTTGCACTGTTTTCTCAACTCCTCCAGATGTCTGTTGTGTTCCTCTTCAAAGCGATTGATTCGATTATGTAATTCCTCCCGGATTTCCTCTTTCATAGTATTGAACATGGTAATGATCATATTTTGAAAGTCGTTATCCTGGGTCAGGCTTTCTTGGCCTTTTTCCGCGGGTTTGTTCTTTTTGGAGTCTAACATTATGGGATTGATTTCTTCAGTGGGAGATTTGTTTACTTGAGTGTTGCTTCTCATGGATTTGCACTTTGACTTTGGCATTGTCATTTTAACTCTTAAGATCTCTCAATTTCACTAAACTGAATTATTTGGCCTGGGGTACTGGTGGGCGGGGCCTGAACGGGGACTTACCTAGGGAGCGGGGTGAGGCCCGGGTGGACCGCGTGCGTGTCCTGACTGGTGGAGCGGGGTGGGGCGAAAAGGGAGGATGGGCGCAGGGGGAGGTGCTCCTCGTTCCCTGGGCCCCCGCGCGGCTCCGGCTGGATGGCGGGAGTCGGAGCCGGGTCCCCGTGGGCTGACCTGGGGTCCTAGAGCGCGCGTTGAAGCCCGGCTGGATCTCGCCTACGCGTCCCGACCGGCGGAGCGGGGGTGGGGCGAAAGAGGGAGGCTGCGCGCGTCGGCGTGGAGCTATTTAACCCGAGGGCAGCTGGGGCGGGGCCCGGGCGCAGGGGGAGGTGCTCCTCGTTCCCTGGGCCCCCGCGCGGCTCCGGCTGGATGGCGGGAGTCGGAGCCGGGTCCCCGTGGGCTGACCTGGGGTCCTAGAGCGCGCGTTGAGGCCCGGCTGGATCTCGCCTACGCGTCCCGACCGGCGGAGCGGGGGTGGGGCGAAAGAGGAGAACAAAAGGTTTGTTCTTTCTTACAGTTTCTGATCCCAATAATAGCCCATTACAAGAGCAGGTGAATTCATACCAACATTGGAGGTCAAGAGCTGGACATACCACACATCTAGTTATTGCCAAAGAGGCATACTTTCTCACTTGCTGGTCTGTGAATCTGCCAAAGGAAAAAAAAAAACACCAAGGACAGTTGAAAAAAGTCGACAATTTGACTGGGATGTGTGGTCTACAGAGATTTACATTTGTCAAGGCTCTGCCTTTCAAGATTTCAAAAGTAAAGCTTTATGAACTTAAAGTAGTTGTTTTATCAGTTACTTTATTTACACACATTTATACATGCAATCCCATACCACTCATCTTCATTATACAATGGAGTTATTAGAAAGCTGTATATGGTCTTTGTAACGGTTACTCTTAATTATTGCTGTAAGAGAGCACCCAAAGTCAATCAACTTAAGGGGAAAAGGGAGATTTATCCACCTTATGGGTCCAGAGGGGAGATACAGTCTTTCATGGCCAAGGCGGCATGACTGGCTGGCCGAAGCTTGAGTCAGGCTAAGTCATTCCCATCCATGAGGCTGACGACTGAAGGCTGGAGGATTTCTGGAGAGTCTCTCTTCTTTTAGTCTCCTGTTCTACGGTTCTTTTATCTGGTCAGCTACTGAGAGGTTCCAGTGAGATCTAGGGAGGTTTCAATCAGATCTAGGGCTGATCTTTGTACTGTAAATGTATTGATCCAGATAATCTCTTCAGGCAGTCTCAGCTGATCCGAGTTAATGCTAGTTATGTCAAAGGGACACCCAGTATTAACTATCCCAGTCTTTTACTAGAAGTTAAGAAGCACAACCATGTCATGTACTGGTAAAAAATCACTGGCATTTAAGATCTTTTTTACTTATGATGCTGTTAAGTCTCATTTTTTTTTTCAGGCTGCTAAATAATTCAATCCCATAACTAGAAAAAAATCATGCTAATTAAAATTCCCTTTTACTCATATTTTAAATAATTTTTGCATGACTTCTGACCTATGATCTACAGAACCATGAGCTAAAAAATGACTATTATGTTAAGCCACTGTGTCTGTCTGCAGTCACTTGACACAAGAAGCAATAACACAGTAATACAGATGTGTTTGCTTTCTCACAAATTGGGCATTACTCACTTTCAACACACTTTCTGTGATGGATACCATGGTAACTATGTTTGCATTACTGCTTATTACTATGCAATGTTCACATTAGATGTCCATTACACTTCTAAAAATAATATTATAGAGCAAAGCAGGAGGAAGGCAAGTTCAAAGCCAGTCTGAGCTACATAGCAAGTTGTAACCTGGGTTACATATTGCAATCCTGTCTCAAAGGAGAAAAAAAAAAAAGAAGACAAGAAAGCAAAGAATGGTGGGAGAGAGGGACAGAGGGAAAAGAAAGAAAAATACTATTTTCCATTTTGGTGTTTGGTATTTCCATATCTGGGTGGCTAGCAGCAGATAGTCATTCAAGTAACCACAATAAAAGGTTGTGTTGTTACAAGAGGCAAGTTATTGGGCCACTAAGCACAGGTAATGAACTCAGTTATTTCCTAGAGGAAAAGTAATTAGAAAGTATTTCTGGGAAAGATTTCCCCCATAGCTCCAAGCAAGAGCAGAGTGAGAATAAACATAAAAATAGACAATGTCAACAAATTAGCTAAAGTTAAATGTTCCATTTCTTCTCAACTCTGCACATTCATGGCTCATTTGATAAAAACCCTTTAAAAATCTGGCTATGTGAAAGTTATCTCATTTTGATTTTTTTTTAAAGAATATCTAAAGTACCCCCATTAATGGGTAACAGGAAGCAGGGATACAGCATGTTGCATTGTCTGGAAGGAGAAATTGCTACTTCTCCTGAGAGGCTGGTGATAGTCTCAGGGTTCTGTAATAGCTCTTTTTTGTGAGCTCTAAGGATACAATGATGGGACCTTTATTTCATTTTCTTTATTTCCGAGTGATCAGCATTCATTCTGTTGGACCCTGAGATCCTCGCCCTAAAATTCACAAAGCAGGCCGGTTCAGGCCCACAGTATAGCCCTTGCTTGTAGTCATTCAGGCATCCATTGTTTATAGCCATCCAAGCATCCATTGTTGGTCATTGCTTAAAACTATGTACAGCCTTGAGCTTTTTGCAGGTATTTCCCCACCCCTTAAGACCTCCAGCCCTTCAGTTCTGGAAAAGCAAGTTTGCACAAAGGGGAATTCCATCAATGAATGTCACCCAGAATGAACAGCCTGCGGTTAAGCAGGTGGACTGGAACGATCACCAAGAGCCAACTCCACCCGAGCTCTTGCCGACCAATGACTGTAAAGGTCATAGAAAATTCCTCAGCTAAGCAACCCCCCCTACCCCAAGACCCCTTAAAAACCCCTTGCCTGAGCTGCTCGGGGCCGCTTCAGTCTCTCCTGCATGAGAGGTTGCTGGAGCCGCCCAGTGCGTCGTTAAATAAAACCTCATGCTATTGCAGCGAGAAGGGTCTTGGTCTTTCTCTCGGTGGCCTCTTTCCTGACTGAAAGACGGGGGGGTCTTTCAATTCAGTGCTCAAAAAAAATTTTGGTGTTTTAGTGATGGATGGGCACAGATGGACAGATGGATGGATGGATCAAAGTGGTTCCATCTGTCTATTGATTGACTGATTATAGGAAGAATGACATGGTCAGAATGAAGGATCAGGTAGTTACCCTTGAGAGCACTCTGCTGAGGATAAACAAGGTGGGAAGGTTGAAAAGACCTGTCTACATGAGTAGATCCTTGGAAGCTCATATATTATAAGGAGAGAGCTAAATTCTGAAAGTTATTCTCTAAACTTCTACTTTCACACTGTGTCACAAATGCCCCTCCCTTTTCTCTCTTAAGCAAACGGAAAAATAAGGGAGAAAAGGGAAACACCTCAAACTGAGGGAATAGCTCAGTCGGAAGAGTGGTTGCCTAGGTGCACAAAGCTAAGGGTTTCATCAGCAGCATCACATAAATCGCTTAAGGGCACATTCCATAATCCTAGCATTTAAGAGTAGAGCAGGTGGATTAGAAGTTCAAAGTTATCCTCAGTTACATAGTGAGTTTGAGACAACTCTGGTTTACATGAGACCCTGTCTCAAAAACAAACAAACAAAAATCAAACTCTTTTCCTTAAGCGTATACAACTGGATTATATTTCCCAGTGTCCCTTAAAATAGGGGTGCACATACAAGTTTGTCCTATCCAATGGAATCTACTGAGGAAAGCGATATGCACTCATCTGCAACCAGTCTGGGCCTCTTCTCTTCCTACATTCTTTCTCTCCAGCAGCTCCAATCTACTGTTCATAGAGACCCTGCCTCAATGACATAAATGCACTGTGCAAATGGCAGAGGACCCAAATGGAAGGATAACTTGGAATAGTTAATCTTGGGTGTCAACTTGACCACACCTGGCATTAACTAAGATCAGCTGTGAGACCACCTGAAGAAATCATCTGGATCAATACATTTGCAATACAAAGACCAGCCCTAGAGCCGATTGGAACCTTCCTAGGTCTGACTGGAACCTCCCAGTAGCGGACCAAATAAAAGGAAACATAGAACAAGAGACTTGAAAGAAGAGAAACTCTTCAAGAGGTTTGCAGTGACTTAGCCTGCCTCTGGCTTCAGCCACCAGCCATGTCACCTCCACCATGAAAGACTGTTTCTCCCCTTTGGAACTGTAAGCTTAATAAATCTCCCTTTCTCCCTTAAATTGTTGGCCTTTGGGTGTTCTCTCACAGCAACAGGTAAGAGTAACTGTTATAATAACCATGGAAGTTAGAGACTAACTCTAGAAACAGGGAGACTTGAATAACCAAGATAAGCAGTGATAAATACTTGTAATGGGTTTAAAGGAGAATAGACATTTACTATATAAAACTAAACACAACATAAGTGCTTCGCCAGTATATTTCCACCACCCCCCTCCTTTTTTTATTCTGAGACATGAGCTCATGTAGTCTAGTCTGGCCTCGAATTGCTATGCAGACAAAAATGACCTTGAACTCCTAACCCTCCTCTCAACATCTCCCAAGAATTGAGATTACAGGTATGACACACCATACCCAGCTCATTATCTTCACATTTCTTAAGATGGTGACAGTGATTTAGCCCACTTGACTTGCTGCAAAGAGACTTTCATTCATAACTGGTAGCTACAACTTTTCCTTCGCAATGTATCTGAGACCTAAAAATAACAGATTCAATGGCTTTTCCTCATCTTTATAGTTTCTCCTCTGCCTATCACATGACACTGCTCCCCAACCCACAACCTCTTCCTTAGCAATATCAAATCTTTCTTCCCTGCCTGTTGCATTAGCTTTTTCTTGCTCCACAGCCTTCTAGCTATGGCATGTCCTGTTCTTCAGTGTGTTCTGTTTTTCATCCAGACTTGGTAATCTTATTCGTTCACTTACTTCATCTAAGCAGAGTGTGTGACCAATGGCCCATCCTGCAGGAGAACAGACTGCAAGTGAATTGGCATGTACATCCAAGCGAGGAAGCGGGTGGGCGAAAGAAGAGCAAATGACCATCTCTCTCTGTGTCCCAGATACGAACAGTTCATTCTCACTGCCAGAAAGTTGCAGAACTTTCTTTGTTTGTAGAGCACTTTGGTTTTTTTCCCCAGTGTTTCTAGATCTGTTTTCAAAAGGCTCTCTATTTTCATTCTAGCTATGTTGTCCGGGCTCACGAACCAGCATGAACCCAAATCTACAAACGTGGAAATCTGAAGTGGGAACGGTAGGAATTAAAAGTTTCAGGCTTTGGGTCTGAGGGGGTCTTGGATGTCCTCTTATTATCCAAGCCAACTTTATTGTAATGTACAGGGTTTTTATAATCAAGAAGCAGGGCCAAATTCTTTACAGGACTATGTAAAGCTCATACATTTTGGTTAACAAAGAGAAGTCAGGAGTGACGCAGACGTATTGCCAGGTTTGCTAAACAGGCATGTCACCTTGTTGCTAGAAGGGAATGGACAATGTATGCCTCAAAACAGTTACCTGGTCGGTGCATTAACATCTCTTTAGATAGGTAGGAAAGAACTGATAGGGAGGGGAACAGCCCAGCCAGCTTCCTAGAGAAACAAAAGCGTTCCAAGACCTGGGGTTTTCTCCACTTCCTCAACTTCCAAGGAGGGAGTTCCACCTATCATTGTCTTGCAGACAAGAGGCAAACTCAACCACCCAAGGGAGGAGTCACTCAATGGCCTGTTCAGTTGCTAATGTATCATCCAGACTACAGGCTTCTGGGCCTAGCAACCCCCACACTATGTCTTGTTTGTTTGTGTTTTCCTGGTTTTCATTCCTGAGTTTGCTGTGTTCTTCAGATTTGTTTAGGCATTTATCCATGTTCTCTTGAAGCTATTTGAACATATTTATAATAGACCTTTGAAATTCGTTGTCTTGGTTATTGCTCTTTTAGATACCTTCCAATGGGCTATCCGCTGTGGTATCTGAAGCCTTGGAACTGGTGATCTTGAGGGGAGACATGTTTTCTCGGATTCCTGTGTTTTTTCTGTTTTTCCAGTCAGATGTGGTCATTTTTCGGATGAGTAGATGTTGACTGTACTTTTATTTAGAGTCCCTGGGTAATGATGTTCGGTGGGATGGTGGTCTTCTATCTGGGATACTATTTTTCAGCATTTAGATGATGTTAAAAGTGTCTAAGTTTTTCTTTGTGTTAGGTAACAGATGTTTGGGCCTTTGCTTGCAAAAAAAAAAAAAAAGAAAGAAAAGAAAGAAAAAGGTAGTGATTCTAGTGTTCTCTGGCTATAGAATCATGTTGCTCCTTCTCAGATGGGTCATAAGTGACTGTTATGTTGTTTTTTCAGAGCCTTTTCTCTATATATCCTTGAAGGTTTGTATTATATGAAATCTTCTACTTGGACTTATTTCCTGTATGTGTGTGATTGGAGTGTGTGGGGGAGTGTCAGCTTGGGCAACCCAGGGGCTCAGTTTCTAGAGAGAAAGCCTTCCACTACCACCCCCACAGGCCTGCTTAGGGACCGCCAGAACTTTTTATAAGTAAAGCGATGATCTTTCAAGATATACTCAGAAATAATCTAATCCAAGTGTGGTGAGATAGCCATAATCCCAGCTATGCAGGAAACTGCAGCAGAAGGACCACAAATGTAAGACCCACCTGGGCAGCTTAGCAAGACCTTATCTCAAATTTGTTTTGAAAAAAGGGTTGGGCATGTTATCTTAGGATAGAGGACTTGTCACACATGTGCCAGGCCCTGGATTCAATTTACCATGCCAGAAAACATAAAAAACCAGAGGATACTTTCTATATCCCATGGTCCTTCACAGTCAAGTGGAAGTGATTGTCCCTGAACTCAACTTCCCATAGGACCTCGTGGCTGAGGTAATGCCTCCCTAAATCTCATGAGCAGGTAGAATCTATAGACTTTCTAATGCTAAGGCCCGGAGGGTGTATCCTTAACTTCTGAGTCTCTCATACAAATACAGAGCATGCTGCGATTTATTAAATAATAGTCCCCTTCTCCATGTTTTCTATGTACTAAACAGGATTCATCTTGGGTTGATCAGAAGGGTTACATGGCTAGAATATATGTGCTCAATGCTTGCTAAAAGTTTGCTTCTTTAGATGAATCAAAAAAAAAAAATACAGCATATTTAAAGCTGGGGAGATGGCTCAGTGGGTCAAAGTGCTTGCTGCCGTGACCTGAGGTAGAATGTCAGTACTGCTGGTATCTGTGATCCCAGTACGCCTCCAGAAAAGAGAGGTCGGAACAAGAGAATCTCCAGAAGCGTGGGAGCTGGGCACCTACCGAGAGAGACTGTCAAACACGGTGGAAAGGCAAGGACCAGCACCCTAAAGATTACGAAGTGGCATACACAGGAACACGCGCAAATGCACACATGTATGCTCATACATCACACACATACATCATACACATACATACTTATACACATAGGAAACAAACAAGCAAAAAATGGAGTAAGAGAGGAAGAAAAAGGATATTTGCCAAGAGTTTACTCTGTGCCAAACTTTATGGGAGAATAATTGCAGCAATTATTTCTTATAGACTTCTTAACCTTTTGATTCTAATGCTTACTTGATCTATTCATTGTCTAACTTTTTTTTTTGCTTGTGTAGGCGTGTATGTGTGTGTGCAGAAGAGGGCAGTGTATGTGACTGTGGAGGCCCAAGGGTGATTTCAGGAATCATCCCAGATTGCTTTACCTCCTTGTTACTTTGCTCTGCATTCCCAGGACTAGAAGTATAACCAGGCACCATTTCTGCCTGGCATTTTTACATGGGACTTGGGATCTGAACTCAGGTCCTTTTGCTTGCAAGACAATGGCTTTAAGCCCTGAGGTGTCAAGAGTTCTGTACTGAAGGTACAGCTCTGTATTTTTAACATTCCTTTGTCTGGAGCCTTAACTTAGCTTACCTCTGAGCCATCGCTCCAGCCCTCATTGTTTCACTATGAAGGATTAAATGTACACATCAATCTCAGGATCTTGTAAAGAACTTCATGATATACAAGACAATTTAGACTTCCCTCTGTTAAGGAAAACAGTAAATAAGCTAACACTTAGTTTTTTTTCTCCTCCACCCTCATATCCTCCCATTTATTTATTTGTCATGAGGGAGCAACCTGTGGGTCACTATGCGCATGTGGGGGCCCAAGGATGACTTGTGGGAGTCAGTTCTTTCCTTCCTGTCTGTGGGTTATAGAGACCAAACCCAGATCATCAGATGTGGTGGCAAACATCTTTACCCTCTGAGCTATTTCCCTCTGGACCCTTCTGTGGCCTCCTTGTTTCATTTTGGTACAGAGTAATCTCAGCCAAGGGCCAAGCTGTCCTCAAAATCACAATCCCCCTGAATGTTGGAATTGCAGCTATGTTCCAACATATCCTTCACTGTATTCATTTGGAGGTCATGTGACTTGCTTATAATATGATTTCACATCACCCATGGTTTCAAAGTATCATGTGGGCTTGTGCTGGGCAAGAGTGCATGACCAGAACGATACCCCAGGTCACTCCACCCCATCCAGGCTGGCTTGTGCCTGGCCACTGAGAGGACCAATTTCTTTTTGGACTCACAAAGCAATACGATGGTGAGGTACACTGAGCTGGGAGCTCCAACTGTTGGCTTTGACCACTGTTCAAAGGAAAATTCTGTCTCTATTCCATCTGCAGATGTGTGGCACTTTGAACTTGGTGACTTTCCTCTCCTCAATGGTGACATCTGCATCGCTGCTTTGGGCTTTAAGAGACAGAGTTGGCACAGCCTTTGGTTTTGGTGGGAAAGATCCAATAATATCTCCACCTCTGTCCTCCTTCTGCCCCGTCTTCCCATCTATGAATATATGCATACAAGCATGTATTTAGAGAACACTCACACACATGCCATGGTGCACTGGTGCTAGAAGACAAATGAAGTCGAAAATGTAAACTATTCAGTTACTGCTAAGCATGATTTAAGATTTTAAAAAGTCTCTAAGTTCCCAAGACACCACCCCACCCCTGTGGCTTGCGCCTTCCCCACTGCTGTGGCACTGGCCTTGATGGCTGTTCCACAAGAGTCAAGACTGTGGACCAGTCTGAGAGCAATCTGTCCTGCTGATACCTTAGTAACCACTGTGTTTCCTCTGGAAAGTCCCGCTTTTTTTGCTCCACCTCTGCCCTGCTTTAATAGAAAATGAATATACAAGGTAAACTCGGGGCTGGAGTCCTTGGAGAGTGATCTCAGCCCTGACTACCAGTCAATGAAGCTCCTCTTTTTCACGCTAATTGGTGTGTGAGAAGTTATTTCACAGTTATTCCCGCAACGCAGATTTCTGAACTGAGGCCCTCAGGTTTGCACATTTACTTGCTGAGCTATCTTGGCGGCCTTTTTTTTTTTAATCTGATTTTGTCAAACTTGCTTCTGACATGGCCTTTTACTTTCCCTTTCTGTCCTCTTGCTCTTTGATCTGTCATCTGTTCACACTGCATCTTTGAAGTGTTCGATTTGCTTATTTCTCAGCTCTCAGCTCAGGCGAAAGTCCAAAGCCAAGTCGCTGAGTCTCATTCTCAGCAATATAAATCTGGGCCCGTTGGTCTTCTCAGGCCCTTTCTTTCTTCTTCTCTTTGCTGACACTGAAGTTCTTCCATCACAGCTTCAACATCCATCTCCGGCAGATCTGGCCAGCCCTCTCTCCTGCCTCAGGAAGTCTACAGACTTCCGGCCTCCTGGAGAAAGCGCTGAGCCATCTCTTGCTCCAGCATTTCCCACTCTACTAGCGTCAATTACTTCCTGTTTGTCTGTGATCTGCGTAAAATCTACAAGGAGTGGGTCCTCCACTGCCTCTTCAGGAAAGAAGTCATCTTTTCCTGTCAGTAGGTTTTTTTTCTTCCAACCTTCTTTCCTGCAAGCTTCTGCTTGGCGTTCTCCGCCTGGTTTTGACATTGCACTGACGTTTGCTCTAGAAACTTGGATCCTTATTCATGATCTTTGGTGTTGCCAAAACCTTTTGGAAAAAATCTTTCTTTTTCTTTTTAATATTTATTTATTTATTTATTTATTTATTTATTTATTTATTTATTTATTTATTTATTTATCTATTTATTATTGTTATTGTGTGTGTGTGTGTGTGTGTGTGTGTGTGTATGTGTATCAGAGGAAATTATGCGTCCCTGTGGAAGACAAGGGTGACTTCGGGAATCATCCTAAATTGCTTCTGCCTTCTTTTTGCTTCACTCTGGATTTCCCAGGCTCGCCCACCAGTGCTGGAAGTGCAGGCGGCCACATTTTCTGCCTGGTGTTTTTTTACATAAGACCTGGGATCTGAACTCAGGACCTTCTGCTTGCAGGGCAGAGTCTTAAGCCCCGAGCCATCTCTCTAGCCCATGAATCTTTTCCTTTTTGAAATTTTTCTTGTTTGAACTCCTGTTTTCAGAAGAGCTGGGCCTTACCATTTATTGAGGGTGAGGCCCTAAGTTCTAAAGGCTTTTTTCTCCGGTTCATAGTTACACTCGTCCTATCTGAAGACCGATTATATTTGTTTCTGAAGTAATTATAGTACATTTGTGATATGATTAGAAATGTGTCAACTTGCCCCTAAAAAGCAGGACCTCAAGCCTATCTGAGAGGGATTCTCCAGAGTAAGGTTTGCCTCTGATCATACCTGTGAGAGGGATGCTTTGGTTGCATAACCAATGTGGACCTGTTTTCTAGGCAGGATAAATCTGAATAAAGATGGAGAAGGCAGGCAAGGTTGTAGGCATTCACCCATTCATTGCGCTCTACTCTTGCTGCGGATGGAATATGATCAGCTCTTTCAAGTGCATGTCACAGTAACTTTCCCACAATGATGGACTGGTGGACCAAGTAACACTTTTGTCTCCCCTTAATTGCCTGGGTTGGATCTTTTGTTGTAGCAATGTATAACGAAACTAAAACTGTGTTAAGTAAATGGGTCCGATAACAGAAATATTTCAAACATACATCATAGAACTATGCTTTTTCCATAATTGTTTCCCGAAGTCCCAAACCTTCCCAGCACATCAATTTTAACTCCTTTAAAAATTAAGCATAAGGAATAAATCAACAGGCAGCAAACATGATGTTTCTACATCCATATGCATACTGATTTAACACATTTAAGAAATTAGCACATATGTCATCATACACAATTACGTATATGGTTCTGTTCACTATAATTTAAAAATTACTTAATTATTTCATCATAGGATTCTGGTAGAGAATATGCCAATGAATAAGGTGATTGTCTTTTTACAAAATTTATAGTCACATGCAATCTAGACTATATAAATATGAATGTAGCCTTTTGTTATAATTAAATATTTACTGTAATGGAATTTAAAATGTAGCTTGACAAAAACATCACTGCTAAGTGTAAACTATACAGTAATAATTTTCCAGTTTCTCCCTCTTTAGACTGTTAATAACTACATTAGCACATTTGTAAGATTCCAGCACGCACACACACATACACACACACACACACCACAACCACCACCACCATTCTTTTCTGGTTTCTTTTGGAAAATACACAATAGACTTTTTCACTTAGAAACTCCATTAATCCAATGACTTTATAGTTTTTACATTGTCAGCACTATTTCAAGTCCCTCACATAGTAAATGAACATGTTTACAAAATGAACAGACCATGTCTCTCTAATTCATGTGCTTTCATCTTCACAAAGCAGTTGTGTGTGGTGCATTTATTGATGCTTGGATATTAATGCAGCTAAAATATTTTGTTAGTAATGCTCAAATGCTTGCCATAATTAGTGAATTGAATAAATCAATATTGAAAATCACTTTCAAAAGTGAAAAAGAATACACATTAAGAGATTGTTTCCCCTAATTTTCTTTTTCTTTCCTTTCTTTCCTCCCTTCCTTCTTCTTTCCTCCCTCCCTCTCTCCCCTTCCTTCCTCTCTCCCTTCCTCCCTCTCTTCCTCCCTTCCTCCCTCTCTTCCTCCCTTCCTCCCTTCCTTCCTTCTGGAACTATCCATTTAGGGAGGCCCTAGCCCGGCTGTCGAATCCAGGAGGTTCGGCTACAGACAAGCTGGAACAAGTACAGACATGCTCTGGACATGTCCCAATAGAGGAACCATACAGGCAGAGAGATGAATAATCATTGGGAGGTAGGGATGAACAACCAATGGGAAGCAGTCATCTAACCCGCCTCTGCAATGGACACCTAGTAAACAGCTAAATGATTGGTGGCTGCTACCCCTCCTCTCCCTGAGCGGAGAGGTGGCAACACCTGATTGGACCCCTGACCCTATATAAGCTCAAGCATTTCCTGAAATAAATGAGTCTGCAGCAAACTTGTCCTCTGCCTGCTGCTTCTCGCCTGACTCCCGGGGTCTGTGGTGACCCTGTGCCAGCTCGCCCCCTCGCCTGGAGCCCTGAGGCCCCTGCTGAATTCCCCCTCCTTTCCCCAGCTGTCCCAATGGGGATTCAGCAGTCCCTCCCTCCCTCCCTCCCTCCCTCCCTCCCTGCTTCCCTCCTTCCCTCCTTCCCTTCCTTCCTTCCTTCCTTCCTTCCTTCCTTCCTTCCTTCCTTCCTTCCTTCCCTCCCTCCCTCCCTCCCTCCCTCTCTCTCCCTGCTTCCCTCCTTCCTTTCCTCCTTCCCTTCCGTCCTTCCTTCCTTCCCTTTCCTTCCCTTCCTTCCTTCTTCCTTTCTTCCCCCCTTCCTTCCTTCCTTCTTTCTTCTTGCTTCTCTTCCCTCCCTTCCTTCCTTCCCTTCCCTTCCTTTCCCTTCCCCCCTTTTCCCTCCTTCCTTCCTTCCTCCTTCCGTCCTTCTTCCTTCCCCTTTCCTCCTTTCTTCCCTCCCTCCCTCCTTCCCCCTCCCTCCCTGCTTCCCCCTTCCCTCCTTCCCTTTCTTCCTTCCTTCCTTCCCTCCCTCCCTCCCTCCCTCCCTCCCTCCTCTCTCCCTGCTTCCCTCCTTCCTTTCCTTTCCCCTTTCCTTCCTTCCTTCCTTCCTTCCTTCCTTCCTTCCTCCTCCTCCTTCCCCTCCCTCCCTCCCTCCCCCCCCCTCCCCCCTCTCCCCCTGCCTCCCTCCTTCCTTTCCCTTCCTTCCCTTCCTTCCTTCCTTCCCTTCCTTCCTTCCGCCTTCCTCCTTCCTTCCTTCCTTCTTCCCTCCCTTCCTTCCTCCCTCCTTCCCTTCCTTTTGCTTTCTTTCTTTCTTCCTTCCTTCCTTCCTTCCTTCCTTCTCCTTCCTTCCTCCTTCCTTCCTTCCTTCCTTCCCCTCCCTCCCTCCTTCCCTCCTTCCTTCCCTGCTCCCTCCCTCCTTCCCTCCTTCCCTTTCCTTCTTTCTCCTTCCTTCCTTCCTTCCTTCCTTCCCTCCCTCCCCCCCTCCTCCCTCCTCCCTCCCTCCTTCCCCTAATCCCCTCCCTCCCTCTCTCCCGGCTTCCCTCCCTTCCTTTCCTTCCTTCCCTTTCCTTCCTTCCTTCCTTCCTTCCTTACTTCCTTCCTTCCTTCCTTCTTCCTTTCTTCCCCCTTCCTTCCTTCCCTCCTTCCCTTCCTTCCTTCCTTCCTTCCTTCCTTCCTTCCTTCCTTCCTTCCTTCCTTCCTTCCTTCCTTCCTTCCTTTCTTCCCTCCCTCCCTCCTTCCCTCCTTCCCTTTCTTCCTTCCTTCCTTCCTTCTTTCCTTCCTCCCTCCCTCCCTCCCTCCTTCCTTCTCCTTCTCTCTCCTTCTCTCTCACAGGGTGTCATGTATTCAAGGCTGACTTTGAAGAATGACTGAATTTCTGCCTTCACCTCTCAAGCACTGGAATTACAGGCGTGAAACGCAGTGTCTTCTCTATCTGGGAACTGAACCCAGGGGTTCAAGCATGCTAGACAAGCGTTCTACAAACTAAGCTACATCCCCAGTCTTTTCTTGTCATTAAGACTTCTAGGAGCTTGGCTATCTAAGTTTAAGTCTCCTTCAGTCTGTCCCCTTTGCTGCTTTCTGTGAGTCTGCCTCTAAGACCTTGAATCGAAATTAATATTTCCTCCTTTAAGCTGATTTTTCTCAGGCATTTTGTCACAGCAATGGAAAGCTAACATGAGCAGCTGTGTGATAACAATAAAAATACTTGAAGTAAAATAATAATCACACACTGATGAAGACTGTGCTTTGAGATCATTACATAAAAATGGTTTAAAAACACCATCATCAAGTACTTAGTTCATATGAGGCACTCTTCTAAGATCTTTACATAAATCGATATTTTTGCTTTCTTCTTCTGAGACAGGGTCTCTCTACATAGCCCAGGCTGACTTCAAACTCACAATCGTGGAGCCTTAACTAGATCCTGGGATTGTAGGCCTGCACCACCCTCCTCAGCTCAAGTTATTTAGTTCTCCTAAGGACTATGGGAGCCCCTGTATTAAAATGGAAATTAGTAACTTTTCAAGTCATAAACTTCATAAGTGGAAGAAGAATTCCATCCCATTTGGCCTTGAGCCTGTGTTCCTAACCACTACATAACATGATCTCCAACCAGAATGGTTTCATGTGAAAGCAATATGCATTCCATGAAAACCCTATTTTGGATGGAAAAGTTGGGTACTTTTCCAGGCAGTCATGTGTTGGTGAGGTGAAACTTTGACATTCCACAGTCACAGTGTCACCGGTTGTTAAACTAAGATGTTAGGTGGATATGTTAAATGTACTTTTGATTTTGATAGTTCCATTTGGGGAAAATACAAAAAAACTTTAGGAGTCAAAGGAAAATAGAAACAGAACCAAAAGTAGATTGGCCATTTCAAAATTATTTTCCTGATAAAGGTTAAAGCAGAGGAGATATCCTATCACACCAGCTAGAGTGGCCCTGTCTGAAGATTTGGTTGTTTTCTCTCTCCTGATTTCTTTTTTTTTTATTTATTTTTATTTTTTATTATTATTATTATTTATTCAACTGTGTGCATATGCGTGTGTATGTGCGCGCGTGTGTCTGTGTGTGTGTGTGTGTGTGTCTGTGTATGTGTAGAACCACGGACGAATTCGTGAACCACCATGGATGCCTCAACCTCCTTCTGTCCCGGGATTCACAGGCTCCGCCCTACCAGGACCAGAAGCGCAGGCCGCCCCCGCTTCTGCCTGGCGTCTATACGTGGGATCTGGGATCCGAACTCAGGACCTTCCACCTGCAAGGCGGAGGCTTAACCCCTGAGCCACCTCTCCAGCCCTCTCTCCTGATTTCTTAAAAGGTAAGATAAACAACTTACTAACTGGTGGGTTGCATTAAATTTCAGCATGAGTAACTCCATTTTGGTTCAGTTGTTGGGTCTAGCAGGAGATCTGTCTAAATCCAAGACCTCCTATACATTTTATTTAGCAGACCACTCAGCAAAACGACAAAAGAGCCATCAACCAACTGGAGCTTTATCTCAAGAGAGAAGCTTAAGATCTCCTCAGATCTGTGCTATGACCGTTCATATTATGTTTTGTTCTGTTTTGCCAAGAGGAATTTTGCTTCATGCTTCATACTGGCTAAAGTTGCTGCTGGGTAGGCTACTGGATAAGGATCATCATCATCAACTTTCTTTCTATTCTTTTTCTCTTTTTGAGAGAGAGAGAGAGAGAATCAGAAGGCACTGTGTGTCCCTGTGGGGGCCTGAGAGTGACTTCAGGAATCAGCCTGGATTGCTCTGCCTCCTTATAGCTTTGCTCTCAGGTTTCCCAGGCTCCATCATCCAGAGCTGAAAGTGCAGGCTGTTGCCATTTCTGCCTGGAGTTTTTTGCATGGGATCCAGGTTCCCAACTCAGGTCCTTCTGATTTCAAAGCAGAGCCTTAACTCCTGAACCAACTCTCCAGCCCTCATCATTAACTTTCTTACTCAGGATCTTGTGAGTTGCCCCATCTACCTGTCAGACAAGATGTGCCCACTGTTGCCCTCAATAGAGGTATTACTGCTATGGGGGCAACCAACTGCTTTTGATTGGATTTGAAACCTGCTCAAGGAATTCACCTCTATAAACTTGGTTGAAAGCTCAGGATTGGGGAAGTCCCAGACCTTAGTGGGGAAGTGACTTGCTAAACAGACATGATGAACATGTCATATTGCCTTCTCAATAATTTTGTTTGTGCCCATAGATGAGTGCTGCTATGATGCTGTCAGTTTTGGTCAGAAACGCTTCTTTTTGCAGTGGGCAGTGATTACTACAGAGACTCATAATTGGTGAGAGTGTTGAGAACAAGTACTGTTGAACGCTCAGCCCTAAAAGGGACATCTGTAGTACCTCCTCTGTATCTCAGGGATAACCATGGACGAGGAGTATAAAGAATGTAAAGACCAGAGGCAAGAGTGAGGGTTGTAACACATTTTCTAAGAATGATGTCACAGTTACCGTTTTGAGCTATTTGCAGCTGTGATTATCTGCACAAAACTGGACCCACCCATCCTATCATGAAGACAGGAGAGTCTCATGAGGCCCCTCCCTGAGGACTTAGACAGCTAATGATTGTGCTCCGGAGTGAGAGCTGTTTTCCTCAGTCATGTAACCTATTGAGGTTGCTCATGCTCCTGTAAGTAAGCCCTTGCACAGACTCCTATAAGTAACCCTAATGGAAAAAGGGGGAGCTAGTTGGGAACAGGAAGGAAATCAACTAGGATGGAAAGTAGTGGAGATACAACAATTTGGGATGAATATGCTCAAAACATATGCATGCAAGAAAATGTCATAATGAAAAGCATGCTATATATAACCAATATATGTTAATGAAGGAATTTTTAAAATTAAGAGAGAATCTGTCTTGGATCAGATTATAAGTTAAAGGTTAAATTACATTTCAAAATGAATGTGTAAAATGGTATTTAATGTGCAAAAATAAAGTCCATGACAACAATAAAAAAGTGGATAGCTTCTGAGAATGTACACACCTGCATGCACATGTGCTGACATACATAACCATGCATGCATGCACATGAACATGTGCACACATACACTCTCACACACAAATACACCACATAAAAAGCAAGTGATGGTGATAAAAGTCAGAACTGCTGAACAGGTTAAGTGTTGAAATACATGCTTAGTGTCAGTTCAATTTCAGCAACAAAGAAGAAAAGAAGAACTGTGTGTATCAGGAAAGTGAGGGACTAGCTGGCAGGAAGAAGCCTTCTGGGAATTTCTGAAATGAAGGAAATTTCCTTCTCTTGACATAGATGATATTTGCATGAGTCCCTATTTTTGTCAAAACTCATCGAGCTTCATACAAAATCTTTTTTATTTTTAAAGCATAATTTATACCAAAGCTTGGCATAAGAGTTGGAAGATGGCCATTATGAACACCCATGTGACTTCTGAGGAGATATTCATGGTTTTTCATCAGACTAACTTTACTCTGAAACTTCCATATTTCTTTTCACCATTGCTACCACTAGTACTCATTTGACCTGATAAAGATTTGTTCCATAATCAAAACAGAACTAAAACGAGGAGACAAAAGAAAAAAATGGGGCTGGAGAGGTGGCTCAGGGGTTAGGCCTCTGCCTTGTAGGCAGAAGGTCCTGAGTTCCGATCCTAGACCCCATGTATAGATGCCAGGCGGAAGCGGGGGTGGCCTGCGTTTCTGGTCCTGGTAGGGCAGAGCCTGTGAATCCCGGGGCAGAGTAAACAAGGAGGTGGAGGCTGTCCATGGTGGTTCCTGAATTCGTCCGTGGTTCTACACACACATACATACATACACACACACATACATGCACAATTGAATAAATAATAAAAACAATAAAAAAAATTAAAAAAAAAGAAAAAAATGCATATGACAGACAAAGCTAGAGATAGCATTCACTGCTTAAAGAAAAAACCTGTGATAAAGTTAAGTAAATCCTGGGTAATGACAAATACAGGAAAGGAAGTGTTTCTCTAGAGAGAAAAAAGCAGATACTGAAGGAAATGTTCAGTCAAAAGATGAAGGAAAAAGCACCAATTAGCTGTGTATGACCTCGGGGAAGTTACTTAACCACTGGGGGAATGAATCCATTGTACAGATATTCTTGAATATGAACTAAAATGAGCTCAGAGCATCATTCCATTATTGTATGGTGCAGTAATTAATATTTCTGAGGCACCTAAAAAAGGGCAAATGTGTGCTCTCTGTATTTTGCTTAGAAAGCAGAGAAGTAGCTAGAACACTGACTTGTAACAGTAGATTATTATTGACATATTGATACATACCAAGTGACATCCTAAGCAATCTACTTTCATTGTCTTAATCTATACTGTAAGTAATGAATGAATTTTTGTAGCTTCCATGTGTATGTCAGGTAAAAATGTTTTTTAAAAACTTATGTACTATTAATTATAGTAATGTAGCATTATGACAGAGAACTAGTAAAATGTAGAAAATTATAAAGAACTGTCACACCCAAATGTTTAGTGTCTTATCCTGTATCCAGTGGATATTTTATAAAACATGCATATTTGTTTTGATTTTAAAATAATAAAATTGGTATTAAATTTTATTATAGTCTTTATATCCTATTTCCGTATCCTATTTTCAAAGACATGATATTATAAATGCAAACAATTAGGTGCTGATCCTTTATTTTTAATTATAAGGAAAATATTTGGCATCAACAATATGAATTTTAGTTACTAAAACATTCCCTGGGGCAATGTCTCCTGTGCCTGTTCCCCCAGAGGAAACAGATGGTACTTGAAGAAGGTAATCTGAGTGTCATTAAATGCAAGAATCATTTGCAAAGGAGTGGGTGGGCCCTAGGTGACACCACAAGCAATGCATTTATTTGACAGTGCTGTCCAGATACCTCTTAGCCTGAAGGGACAAGAGGAAGGGTCAGTTCCTGGAACCTGCATGCAAAGAATTGTCCCTGGAGATAGCTGCCCATCAAAACTCCACCATCAGCCCACCACTCTTACCAGTAAGATTGCTCCACAATGAAAGGCTCATCAGTTCCACTAAAAATAGACCTGCTGGAATCTAGATTACACCTTTGCCACACAAAGTATTTATTGAAACGTCTATTGAAATGAAATGTTGTTTCATTCCTCCATAGTATTTTAATCATGCAAGAAACTATGCTTATTATTGTTTAGAACTGAGTTTCTTAACCTAGCAATATTCTTCAATATCTCTCTTCTGAATGAAATTCACAATACGGAACCCCTAACCCATATCCTCTTGTTTTCACTAACATTGACTATGCCACATTTAAGAATTCTTTTTCTCTATATATTTATCGTATGCAAGTATGTACGTGTTTTGTTTTGCTGCTTATTGTGAACATGATCATTCTCTCTCATAAATGAAAACTGAGTGAACTGCCTCTCTTCTATGACATGTTGCATCAGATTTTTATTAGATCTCCAATGTGAGTCACCGATTTCTGCACTTCAAAAGATGGACATATTTAGGATTTCGACTTACATTTTGGAGTAGGCTGTGGCAGGGTCACACTTTGCCAGCTGCTTCTCCAGAGATCAAGAGCTCACACTGTGGCATGCTGCATGGTGACAGTCATATTTTTTGAGTTAATTATAGGTCTGGGATTGTTCATCGATTCACCACGCTGACGAGAAGTTAAAGTTTAAAAATTAGAGGCTTGGTTTAGGAGAAGAGCTGCAGCTGGACTATACCCCAAGAGTTGGGATTCCTAGGCATGAAATCCCGAACTGCATCTGTGGCTCAATTTTAAAGACAACAACTACAACATCATCCAGAGAGTATGTGCAAGATGTTCAGTACACTTGTAAATTTATCTTTAGCAAGCAAGCAAGTCTTACAAAAGCCAAAAAAGCAGTTAGTCATATACTTATCTTTATGGTTTAAACTCTATGTCTTGAGGGCGTTGACCATCAGATGTTCAAGAAGTAATTCATTTTTCTGAATATGTCACAGAGGTCAGAGTCAGTAATTTTCCATTTCTTTTTTTTTAATTTTTTTATTATTATTATTTATTCAACTGTGTGCATGTGCGTGTGTATGTGCGCGCATCTGTGTGTGTGTGTGTGTCTGTGTATGTGTAGAACCACGGACGAATTCGCGAACCACCATGGACTGCCTCCACCTCCTTCTGCCCCAGGATTCACAGGCTCCGCCCTACCAGGACCAGAAGCGCAGGCCGCCCCCACTTCCGCCTGGCGTCAATACGTGGGATCTGGGATCCGAACTCAGGACCTTCCGCCTGCAAGGCGGAGGCTTAACCCCTGAGCCACCTCTCCAGCCCAGTAATTTTCCATTTCTATAGAGCCAGTCAGGGATCATTTTTCATGTTACATTTTTTAGCTTTTTATTAATCTATCACAAGTTTTTAGCATCTCATTTTATTTTGTTATTCATTGCCTGTATTTGTTTCATTACACATCGTGACCACAAAATTTCTGACCCATGCTACTTCGTGGAGAAGGGGTTTAATTTGCCCACATCCCCAAATTATAGTTGATCATGGTAGAGAAGTCACAGTAGCAGGAGCTTGAGAGTTATGGTCACCTTAAATCCACAGTCAAGAACAGAAAGCAATAATTGAATACCAGCTCACTGTTGTAAAGTTTTAAAAAAAGAAAGGGCAGACATACAATGATGCAGACAAGGAATGGAAAAGGTTATTGTTTACATGTGTAGACTGTGACCTGCTAATTCTCTTGGAAGGAGAAAAAAAGTGGGATCTGAAGGTGGAGCAGATATTTGATATCTGAGAATGTGAGTAGGGAGAAGGACAGAGGAGTGACCTACTCCCTGACCCCATGAAGTATGTGACCAAGTGCATTAGTCAGGGTTCTCTGAAGAAACAGAATCTATAGAATGTAATATATAAAAATAAGTTTAGTAAAATAACTCACAATAAAAAAATAGTGTTCTTCAAAGTAGCTGTCCGCAGCTGCCTCGCTCTTGACCAGAATGTTCCACAAAAGCCAAAAGATCCTGAGAAGGTCTCAAGCTTTTTACTTCTCTGGAAGGTCAAAGATGCTGGGTTCCAACGAAGGTGCAGAACAGCTGAGCTCTGACATTGGTGATGAACAACGAACAGCAGCAAGGCCTAGAGGCCAGGCTCCAAAAGCAGCGGGAACAGCAACAACGTGGTGAAAAAGATGAAGCTCCTTGTCGGCCAAGGACGGAGACGGCAGCAGCAGCAACAAGAAAGAAGGCCACGGTGCTCTAAAAGTGAACTATGCTCGTAGAGTGGACTCTACAGCAAGTCGACCCAAGACAAGGAATCCTCCTTGCATTTCCTGTTATCCTGTCCACCACTGGAAAGTACCACCCACTATGGGCTGGGTTTTCCCCAGCAATCAATCATCAATCAAGTACCTGCAGACTTGTTGGGGGGGGGGGCGTGCCAACCATTAACCCTCCACAGCTGTGCTTCAAACAGTCTTCAACTGTCAAGTTGACACCAAAATGCAACCATAACACCAATCATGAGCTTTGCAAGTACCTCCTGGCTGTGAGAGGGAATATAATAAGAGTAAAAAAGGAAGAATTTGATATACTTATAAGAAACTGAAATAAACTCTTCAGTTAAGAAAATGGCTGGCCCCCACAAGCCACAACAGATGTCCTCCCCTCCCTAACTAGTTTCCTGGAATTTCTCCCTCTGCCCAGTAACCCCCCTTGGTTAGAATATAAATGTCAGGCTTAAGATGTATGGGGTCTGCAAGCAGGTGTGGAAAGAGATGGCTGTAACACTTAACAACTAATTGTTATCTCATTCCTGTAATAAAATCACTTCAGTTCTGGTGCCTATATGTCTGCTCATCTGCCCGTGTAAACGTGCACATCTGCATGTTCGCATCTGAGGGTCTGTGAAACCAGTTTATTGTCTTTGTCCTCTTTCCTGCCATCCTGTCTTTTAAAACTATGCAAAGTCATAGTTCAGGGCTCCACACTCAATGGACTCCATAGTCTCTGTGTGAGCTCTGTTATACCAGCTTTTAATAAACTTCTTCCCTTGTTAAATTTTATCTCATCGTCAGTGGTGAATCTCTGAGTGACCCTGAACCCACAATTACTGGCAATTAGGGGAAGGCAGCGACCAGCAAGCAGAGCAATGTTCTGATTTTAAGATAGAAGGAGGAAACATTTCAAGATACCGGAATAGGTAAGGGCTTTCGGAATAGGCCTCCAGTTGCTTAGGAAATAACATCAGCAGTTGACAAATAGGAAGGACCTCACAAAGTTAAAAAGCTTCCGCATAGCAAAGGAAGCAGTCTAGGGCAGAGACAGCCTACAGAATAAAGTCTTTGCTATATATCTATCTGAGAGGATTATTATCAAGAATATACAGACCACGTGGTAGGCTGCAGTGCAGCGGGGAGGCTGCAGCTGCTATGCCACATGGACTGTATGACGCTGGTAGATTGCAGCACACGGCTCACAGGCCTGCTAACCATGTGCTGTACGGTCAGCACCTGCACAGAGGCGGCAGATGGACCAGGCCATCATGTCGCAGGAGGACATTTGGTTCGGAGATGACTGGGACCCAGTCTGCATAAAGATGAATGAGGTTTTGTATTCTCTGCTAGAATGGATAGATGTGAGACGTTGGCTCTTCCAGCCAAGCAGAATTCAGCAGGAGGCACTTAGAAATGGAAGGTAGTGGGAGATCTTCCTCATCTCGTGTGAGCCCTGTTTGGATATCCCAGCTGTGTGAAAGCAAACGGTGTCATGTTGTGTGGTTCGTGCTTCATGGCAGCTTCTCTGATTCTTCGGTCAAAGTCTGAGGGGCTTCCTGTCTGCCACCAATAAGAACATCCCCGGTGCTCAGCCCGCAGACCTGATGAACATCAGTTTTGCAACCTCCTTTGCCTTCCTGAGAACTATTAGATGAAGTACTATTTCTGTCATGATCTTTCCTGGCCTCAATTCTTACACTTGCTGAAGATGAGGATGGGAAGATTGTGAGCTATGTGTCCTGATTGTGTCCTGGCAAAGATGGAGGCAGATTCTGATGATTGTCCCCCTTCCTCCCCGCAATGGACATATCATGTCAGTGGGTGAAAGACTCGCATCGGTGCCTTGATCTGGCCCAAAAACGGATGGATCAGGCCTCACGGGGCGTGATTGAGAACTTCAGTGCCAAGAATGTGTCCTTGCATGTCAGGAAGAGTAACCGGGCAGCTTTGCACCTGTATTCTGACTTCCAGATTAGTGAGATGGAACCTGAGTACTGTGCAGAGGGTGGCAATGCATACGCATGCTAGGAAGCAGGATCTCTCACAGATGACAGCTGAGCTGAGATGGCAGCTGGTGCTGGAGAAGGGCAGATACATGGTTCTGGGCTCCAGGAGGGCCAGGACACTCAAGGCAGCATGCTTCCTGGTTGTGAAGAGCCGTGTCAGCAGGAGCACCTGGTTGAGGGAGCACCTCTTTGAGGTGATAACGGCAGTGACAGCAAAGACAGTGCCAAAGAACAGGACGACTCACAGGCCTTGGACTCTAGAACCTGCTGAGAATCACAGATGCTTGTGTTTCCATCACATTTGTCTTCTGAGCACTGACTTAGCCTGTCTGCTCTGCAGTAATGTCTTTGGCTGGGGTCAGCTCACAGTAAAACGGAATGACTTCTTTTCAATTCTAAGCAACCATCTTCCACATCATGTGTTATGATCCTAAAGAATACCTGAACCCAGGACCTGCAGTAACCTGCAGTGCAGGAGCCAAGGAGGGCTGAGGACTCTCGTGCCAGAACCTTCCCAGGCCTGCTCATACCAAGCGGCAGATGCATTGTTTGCAGGTGTCTTCTGTCTGGTTGTGGTTACCTAGGTTGTCTCCTAGAGAGTTAACAGAGGAAGCAGGAACAACTCTCAAAGCTCTCCGCTTTCAATGTTTGACATTATCAGGGTTTTCATACTTGAGGAGTAGCCAGGACCATCAAGTTAGACCTCGAGCCCTCTTTTTTCCAGTGGAAGTTACCTTTTGCTCTTGCTTTTTCTGGAAACTGCCCATATCTTATTCTCATTCTTTTTGAGAAGGAATTTTTCCCTTTCCTAGTGCAAAAAAAGTGATAAGAAAGGACTTCTATTACACAAGTGGAATGTGTAGATTTTATGAAAAGGATAAACAGTAATTAAATTAGAATATCTAACCTAAAAATATAAAAAGATACACAAAAATATACAAAGAAGTTAAAAAATACTAAATAAATAAGAAATCAAACAATCCAATAATTGAATGTGCTAAAGAAATGAATAAATGTTCCCCAAAAGATGAAATGGAAATGGACAATAAATCTATAAGAAGTTCAATCAGAAATGCAAATCGAAACGTTCTATTTTTACGCAGTCAGAATGACAGCCATTAAGAAAACAAATAGCTACAAACCACTGGTGGGAATACAAAGTAGTCCAGCCACTATAGAAATCAATACGGAGGTTCCTTAAAAAACTAAAAATAGATGTGCCATATGATCCAGTTATACCATTCCTGAGTATTTATCCAAAAGACTCAAGTCAACATAACCCAGAGATACTTGCCCATTGGTATTTATTGTAGCACTGTCTGCAAAATCTAAGTTATGGAACCAACCTAGGAGTCCAGTAACAGAGACATGGGTAAGAAAATGTGGTAAATATACACAACAGAAAATTTTCAAACATGAAGAAGAATGAAGAAGTTATGTCTTGTGTAGAAAAATGGATGTGGGCTGGAGAGATGGCTCAGGGGTTAAGCCTCTGCCTTGCAGGTGGAAGGTCCTGAGTTCGGATCTCAGATCCCACGTATAGATGCCAGGCTGAAGCGAGGGCAGCCTGCGTTTCTGGTCCTGGTAGGGTGGAGCCTGTGAGTCCTGGGGCAGAGTAAACGAGAAGGAAGTGGAGGTGGTCCATGGTGGTTCCCGAATTCGTCCTTCCTTCCTTCCTTCCTTCCTTCCTTCCTTCACTTTTTTTTTCTAGTTTTACAAGAATATTGGTAATTTTCCCTGTCTTTCTCCTATCACCTTCCTTCTTCCTTTTTCCCTCTCTCTCTCCCCTCCCTTCATCAGTCATCCCCCTCCTGTCATTCTCCTTCTATGAGTCCCAGAGTTCCCTCTAGATCATCTACTTTAGTGGGGGTTCAGGCCTTTGTGGCAGACCAAGTGGCCCTCCCTTGGGCAGACCCACTGACAGGGGCATTCTTTTTACCTATCTAGCCCTAACTCCTAAGGTTCCCACTGCATTTAATTATTTCTCCCAAGATCATTGCTAGTCTATGGGGGATGTCGATATGTCAGTTATTGTGCAGGTCGGATAAAAACAAGTTTTGTTGCATTGAGTTCCTAGATGAAGCAGTCCTGCCTTGAGTGGAGTGTTTTTTCCATTAGTGGACCTTCCCATCTTTAAGTTTTTACAATCTTACTTTCCCCTCTTCTGCGAGGTTTCCTGAGCCTTGGGATGGGGAGATATTTGGTTGGCCTGATTCTAGGTGAGCAATGTAGGGTCACTGGTACTCTGCATTCTGGTTGGCTGTTGTCTATTCACCTCCTCTAGGCTGCTTCCTGCCAGGGTGTTGAGATCCTTTACTTCTCTGTGTAAGTGCTGAGTGCTCTTCCAATCCCATCTGTGGGTATGATAACAGGTATTTACAGAGCAGTTTGCTGTACTATCTTCCTGACTAGGTTCATAGTCTCTTCCTGTCTAGTGATCTATATTTTTCCCATTTATAGGTTCTTATTCTAGTTAACAGTGACAGGGATGTGTTCTATTCTGACAAGCAGGCCTTGAGTCCAATCAGAAAACTGTTGGTTGTCTCCTTGATATTCATGTCACTATTACACTGGTGGTCACCTGTTGTCATGGTGATTTTTATTGTAACTTGCAGATTTCACAGGTTGATGAGATCTTTGATTATTTTTCTCCCCCAGTAGCTTTTACAATATTCCTTGGTACTGTGTAAGCTATCCAGCAAGGAAGAAACCTTGGTGTATTTTGCCCATGTCCTGGATCTATATGTGTTGCATCTTCAGTAATAAGATCTTATTATCAGTTTTTTGGAGGGCAACCAAGAGCAATGACAAAGGCATATAATGTTTGGGAGCCTTCGAAACCTCTCTGACCACCAACTTATCAGAAAATAAATGTCACATTTCTGCTACTTCTGGCATAGTGTTAATTGCCACTGGGTTCTAAGTGGACCAGCTCAGGACATTTTTTTGTTTTCCTCTGTTCTCCTCACTCTGTGCTTCTCTACATAGGGACTGTTTCCTTTATTTTTCTAAAAAATGTTTTATGACAGTAATAACATAGGCGATTCCTATGCGTTTATGTTCCACAATCTTAGAATTTTTCTACAGGTCCCTATTTCTCATCCCTTCATTCCCCCTAGGTATTTTTCCCATTATTCCCTCCCTCACTCTACATGCCATATGTTATCCTCTATTTCTCCTTCAAAAGATTTCATCCTAACCATGTCTTCCCACCTTCCCACTAATTGATCCCTTTTAAATTTTCTGACTCTTACAGTAATTTCAAGCCAAATGCTTTGATAAGGAGATCACTGCTAGCATCTGCATATAAGAGAAAACATGCAGTGTTTGTCTTTCTGTATCTGAGATACCTCGATCAATATTAATTTTTCCAGTTCTATCTATTTACCATCAACTTCCACAATTCCATCCTTTCTGAAGGTTGAATAGTACTCCATTGTGTATATGTACCATGTTTCCGTTCTCCATTCCTCTGTTAATGGGCATGTTGACTGATTGCATTTTCTTACTATTGTGACTAAAGCTGCAATGAACACAGATGAACAAGTGTCTTTGTAATAAGATATAGAGTCTTTTGGGAATATTCCTAGAAGTGGTATAGCTGGGTCATATGATAGTTTAATTTTTAACTTTCTGAGGAACCTCCAGGCTGATCTCCAAAGAAGCTATACTAGTTTACCCTCCCACCAGCAGTGAATAAGTATTCCTTTTGTTCCACGGCCTCACTAGCATTCTCTACTGTTTGTATTCTTGATCTTAGCCATTCTTTTTTTGTTTCCACATTTTATTTTTATCCCAATCATACAAGCTCAATAGGTACCCTGTCCTCTCCCTCTCTCCTCCCCTCCCCAGTCCCCCGTTGCACTCTCCCCCTTTTTCCCCTTCCTTTCACCCCCCTCCCCTTTACCCAGTGCCTCCCCCTTCCTCCCTCCCATTCCCCCATCCCCTGGAGCATCCTTTTATGTGAAGGACAAACCTCCCTCTGAGTCTTCCACCCTAGTGAGGGATAAGGACTTAGTGGCATAGCCCAGAGCCCTTTCTTGGGCTCCCCATTAGTATGGGAATTCTATTATGACTGTTAACCCCTTGCCTCTAAGAATCCTACTGCCTGGAGCCTTTTTCCCTGTGATCCATGCTAGACTTTGGGGGGGTCATTGACATATCAGCCATTGTGCAGGTCAGGCAAAATCTGGTTATGGCTACTGCAGCCCTAACTTGTGTGGAGTAGCTTGCACATCGTTGGTCATCCCCATTTTTAGGCTCTTACCATCTTGCTGCCCCCTCTTCTTCAAGGTTCCCTGAGCTTTAGAATGGGGAGAGATTTGGCTGGTCTGGTTCCAAGGTGATTAATGTAGGGTCTCTGATGTTCTGAATTATGGTTTGTTGTTGTTTTTAGTTTTGCTTTTCCTGCACTGCCCTTGTCTCCATCCTGATTGGTATGGAAGGTCACCTCCTGAGGAGCAGGGAGTCTGCCCAGATCCAGTCCGGGGCAGAAAGTGATCTTAGCCGTTCTGACTGGGTTCCAAATGTCCTTTCTTGACTGCTTTTGGGATTCTGATAATTTTCCATCTCAGTATATGCTTAGGAGTAACTTAACAGATTACATCTCCTACCTCAAAAAGAAGCCTGAGGGGCTGGAGAATGGCTCAGGGGTTAAGACTCTGCCTCGCAAGCAGAGTTCCTGAGTTCAGAATCGAGGTCCCAGTAAAAACACCAGTCAGAAATGGCGGCTTCCTGCCCTTCAGGCCCTGGTGGGCAGAGCCTGGGAAATCACACAGGGAAGCAAGAAGGAGATAGAAGCAATGCAGGATGATTCCTGAAGTCACCCTTGGTCCTCCACAGGGACATACAGTGCCCTCTGACAGACAGACAGACAGACAGACACACACACAAACACATGAAAATAAGTAAAATATACAGAAGAAGAAGAGAAGGAGGAAGAGGACTGTCTGCCTAAGGTTCACTCGCTGGAACTTTATTCCGTGATCTTTCAACATGGAGTCTGGGAAAACTAGCTGTCACCTGTCTAAGGTATAGAGTGATTCCAGAAAGGGAGTCTGCATCGTGTGGGTAGGCAGACTTTCCGTGTCTGCCATAGCAATACAGAGGTTTGATTGGCTTTTTCGTACATAATCTCAGGCATATTAGTTTTTGCAGCGTTATTACTTTTTCTTTGCAATGTAAATCAGAACCTGGAACAGTGGCCTTGCTGACAGTCCCCACGTCCTTCAGCTACTGCAAGTGACCTTTAGTTCATTATTCAGTCACATGGTACAGTCTCTCAAACTTCTATTCATCTTACATTGCTGTGCTGGGGAGATGGCTCAGGGGTTCAAGCCTTTGCCTCACATCTCGAGTTGCTGTCACCCAGCAGCAGAAATGATTACTGTGTTGTCACTTGCTAGAGAGGAATCAACACTTGCAAGATGGAGGCTAGCAGCCTGGGATATTGATGATTCCGAGTTTAAACATCACTCAGAAAGGTGTGACGTAAGAGAAGAGGATTTAGATCTGCCTTAATCAATTCATTTCATGAATATTTTCTTTTTAACGTATGCACAAGGACAACATGGAATTCAAAAATCTATGTCTTAAGTCTCACTTGGCTTTTCCAAAAAAAAATACAAAATAAAACTTACAAATGGCATGGAGTTTTTCACTATTGTTTAATTGGGCACATTTTTCTTTCTTAATGATACACAGAATGATGTTGTCCCTGGTAATTGACATCCTGGAGATAATGAAATATGGTGCTCACGATGCTATGACTAGACGCAGTTCATTCAAGCCTTCCTTTTATTTTGGTTCGTGTGCTTTAATAAAAAAACACAATGCTTCGGTAAAACCTCATTTATGATCTTTTTACATATGTGCAAACAGTATTTCTCTAAATTGTAGCATTCTGCATTCTGTAATTTGAATAGCAACGACTCTCCAAGGAGGTCTGGTCAATTTATCCTCCCTCCAATATAAAGGCGTACCTATTTTCCCAAACAGTTTTTAGTTTGGATGATTCTGAACTAGAATCTTATTGCTTTGTTTCCTCGTATTTTTAACAATGCTACAAATGTCTAGGTCACAGAAAAGTCAATTTTAAGTAGACTTTTTTCCTCCAATAGTTTTAAGTATATGTAAAAATTTTCAAAGACAGTGGAGTGCTCTCACATACTCCACACTTAGTTTTCCAAGGAATTGTCAGCATCTTGCTACTGTGATGCTTTTGTCATGATTAAAGAGCCATTGAGATACTGGTGTTACTAAATCCCATTTTTATTCACATTTCCTTAGTTTGGCCTGCTGTCTTATTACTTCGTTCACATTCTCTTAGCCAATTAAAAGTAGTCCTCAGGGACGGATGAGATAGTTCAGCCAATAAGATGCCTACTGACAAACCTGGCACTTGATTGTGGTTATCCATCCTCCACCCCCTAGCCTGCTTGGTAGAGGGGAGAACTGTTTCCCAAAGTTGTCCTGATGTTTACCGGTATGGATTGGCATGTATGGCCCTGCTTCGCTCTCTCTCTTTTGATCTTTTTACATTCTCTCTCTCTCTCTCTCATGCATTCTCTTGGCTGTGAAAGTTTCCTAGTTTCTGATCATATTGATGTTTTGCGAATTCCTTTTTAGAGATTTTTGTAGACTTTCCCTCAGTTGAAATCTGCCTGATACTTTTCTCATGATTAGACTAGCTGTAGAGATAAAGCATTAGTCTCAGTATATTGTCTGAAGCATAAAGATGGTAAACATGCCTTACTACAAGTGATATTAACTTTAGCTGGAAAGAAGTCTCTGCCTCAAAAGCAAAAGACCTGAGTTTGAATCCCAGATTCCATGTAAGAAAGTCAGGTGGAAAGGACGGTAGCCTGCACTTCCTGCCTTGGAAGGCTGAGCCTGGGAAACTCCAGAGCAAATCAATAAGGAGGTAGAAAAAGTGAAGGTGATTCCCAATGTAACCCTTGGGCCTCCACAAGCACATGAAGTGCTTGCTTCTATACCTATATGCAACCAACACCTACACCCACATATGTATATACCCATACCTATACGCAAAAAAAGATAGAAAAAAAAGCCCAAGTGATATTAACCTTGATCACGTGGTGAGATAATGCTTGCTTTTTACTCTTTCCCTTTCCTAACTGTATCCTTCAGAGTGTGAGCCATGCTTTGGGAGCAGGAGGAGCTGTGGTCCACATTCTTAGGAGTAGACTGTAAAGTATCTGAAATTCTTTTATATGGAAGATTTTATTCATTTATTTGTGTTAATATATACTTGTAGTTATTTACTTTATACTTTACAATGTAATTTATTCAATATTACTTCATTATGTTTTCAACTTGTCTGTGCTTAATTTTAGGAGTGTTTTCATTTAGCTCTTGTGTCCCTTTAATACATCAATATAAGTGTGTGTGTGTGTGTGTGTGTTTTAGTTCTTATTTTCTAGTATCACGAAATACTCCAAGTTTTCTATCCTACTCCTAGAAACAACCATTTTTTAAAATTTTTTAAATTTATTTATTCAATTGTGCGTGTATGCATGTGTGCACATGTGCGCGTGTATGTATGTATGTGTGTGTAGAACCACAGACGAATTCGGGAACCACCATGGACGCCTCCACCTCCTCCTTGTTTACTCTGCCCGGGGATTCAGAGGCTCCGCCCTACCAGGACCAGAAGGGCAGCCCCCCCCACTCTTGGCGTCTATACGTGGGGTCTAGGATCTGACCTCAGGACCTTCTGCCTCCAAGGCAGAGGCTTAACCCCTGAGCCACCTCTCCAGCCCCATTTTTTTTTTTCCCAAAGGATTCTGGTTTCTTTGACTAGAAATGAAGAGTTTGGTGCTGTGTGTGTAACATAGTTTTTACATAGTTAAAATTTTCAGTCTTGTCCTGTGTGACTTTACTTTGTGTATCTTTCATAAAAAATAATTGTTCTTCCTCCTTATTGCTTTGCTCTGGGATTTTCCAGGCTCTGCCTTCCAGGGCTGGAAGTGCAGATAGCTACCATGTCCCTCCAGTGATTTTTTTGTTTTGTTTTTGTTATAGTGTGTGTGTGTGTGTGTGTGTGTGTGTGTGTGTGAGAGAGAGAGAGAGAGAGAGAGAGAGAGAGAGAGAGAGAGAGAGAAGGCACCATGTGTGCTCATGGAGGCCTAAGGGGTGACTTTGGGATTCATCCTGGATTGCTCTACCTCCTTTTTGCTTTGCTCTGGGGTTTTCTAGGCTCCGCCTTCCAGGGCTGGAAGTGCTGCCATTTCTGCCTGGTGCTTTTATGTGGGATCTGGGGTTCGAACTCAAGTCTTGGGAGGCAGGGTCTTAACCCCTGAGCCATCTCTCCAGTCCACCCCATGGACATTTTTACATGGGGTTTAAGATATGAACTCAGCCCCTCCCTTACTGTGGTTTCCCACTTTTATTACATCTACCTTTGAATGTGCTTTTATCACAAGACTCTAACAGCTTTTTGTCTCTGGCCAGGGGGTAACATACAATGCCCACCAGGATGGAGTGAAGGGCATTGCAGGAGCAGCAAAACTGCAAAAGAAAATCAACAAACCACAATCCAGAACTTCAGAGACTCTATATCAACCACCTAGAACTAGGCCAGCTTAGTCTCTCCCCATCTTGAAGCTCAGGGAAATTTGCGGAAGAGGGGGCGGTAAGAGTGTAAGAGCAAAAGGATGGGAAGAGCAATGATAAATAAGATACTCTATACTAGTTAGGGCTGAAGCAATCATAATTGGACTTTGCATGCCCTGCGCATTGTCCAACACACTGTTGACCTCACAAAATCTAGCATCTGCTAAAGGCACCAAGATCCTTGGAGGCAAAGGATTGGCAGCCACAGCAGTGTTCCTATACCTAAGGGGAACACGGGAAAGGGTTCAGGGAAAGGCCACTGGGTCCTTGTACGTCATCGGAGAGAAGGGCCCAGAGGAAAATCAGACATGCACAAGAAAGGACTCTCTGGGAATTGGGGCGGGAGGCACTGGGGGATGGGGAGGGAGAGGGGTGGGGAGGGGGAGCAGGGGTTACGGTGGGGGGGGGAGGAAGGAGGGAGGGAACTGGTGTACCTAATAAGTTTGTATGAGCTGAAATAAAAAAAAAAAAGATATGAACTCAGGACTTTCTGCTTTCAAGACACAGGCTTAACTCCTGAACCATCTCTCCAGTCCCTGGATTCCCTCTTGTTTAAGAAATAGGTGACTCCATATGGTTCATGTCTGGAATCTTAGCACTCAGGAGGTGGAGGCAGAAAGATCAGAAGTTACATATGCTATCATATTAACTTATGGCCCAGCAATTCTATTTCTGGGTAACCAAAAGAACTGCCATCAGGTCCTTAGACAAATACTTGTATAAACTCAGTTCACAATAGGAAAAAAACGGCGGAAAAGCATCCAGCTATCCATCAACAGGTGGATGAGCTGGCAAGATACAGGGTCTTACCATAGCCATGAAAAGCAGTATGATCCATTCTGTGGACGAACCTTAAATATACCAGGCTGGGTCAAAGAAGTCAGGCAAAGTCAGGCTTAACAGTGCAAGCCCACAGTCCCAACTACAAGTAACAGGAGTGAATGCTCAAGGCCTGTCCGGGCTACACCATGACTTTGAAATCAGCCTGGCTAACTTCGAGAAGCTCTTTCTCAAAAGTAAACCAGAACAACACAAAAAAGTCGGCCACACAAAGTTACATGTTGACTGGCATTTATATGAACTATACAGAAAAGGTCAATCTATAGAGACAGAAACTAGATTAATGGTAGCCAGGGGCTGGAAAAGGAGGGGCTGGAAAGTAACTTGATTGGCACAGGCAGTTCCTTTTGGAGCCGCAGAAACATTTCAGACCCAGAAGGAGGTGATCATGGTTGGCATTCTAAGGGTAATAAATGCCACCTGAGTTGTTCATTTCACCTCGAGTAAAAGAAAAAGTTCAATAATCTCCTCTCTGTCCCATTCTGGTCTTGGAATCTTCCTAATGGATCCAGGGCAAAAGAAACACCCAGTCACCATCCTTGGGGGAGGGGAAAAGGCCTGGTCGGAAGAAGGGAGCCAGGTCCTCTCTTGTTCCAGCGGCTGTGCGCTCCTGTCCGTGCGACTTAGTTCGCACTCGGTCAGCACACTGAGCGGGGTCGTGAGGTCGGTGGGCTCCGTCCGGGTCCCGGGGGGGAAGTGTACAAAACCTAGGAGGAGACACATCCCGCCAATTAAAACACCAAAGTTGGCGATGAACTCAGAGGTGGGGGTGGCGGCGGCTGCTCCCCAGCATCATGGAGTCCCCAAAGAAAAGGGCCTGTGTCTGTCGGGAGGCTCGCCCTGAACCCCCTCGTGACCGTTGCTGCACCTCGCCGGTGGAGACATGCGTTCTTTTGTTGTTGATCACGGAAACGAAACAGTTTGGCGGGTCCCTCCCGGAGCTCCGCGGCAAAGGTGGGGCCGGGGCGACCGCTGCACGCGCGCACGATGCCCGCCGGGGAGGTGAGCTGGGCGGCCGGGGCGGGCCGGCGGAAGCCAGCGGGACCCCACGCCCCGCCCCAGCGCCCCGGGAGCCCGGGAGGCCGCGGCTGGGGAGGTGGGGACTGCGCGGGGCCGCGCTCCGCGGCGCCCACCGAGCGGCGGGCGGCGGCTCCGGGCTTTGTGGCCGCGGCGCGCACGGCGGGGCCTGGCCGGCCGGGGGCGCGCCGCTGCCGCCCGGCGCTCGCTGGGAGCCCGCGGCCCTTCCCGGCCGCCCAGCCCCGCCGGAGGAGCCCAGGCCGCCGTCGCGCCCGCATCTCGCCCGCCCGCTCCTCCCCGGGACCCGCGGCCGCCGCGCCGCCGCTGCAGGTAGGAGGCTCCGGGCCGTGGGGACCGTGGCGGGCCGGGCGGCGGGGCTGAGCCCCCGCGATCGCCGCTCTGCAGGCCGGGGCGGCCGCCTCCGCGCGCCACGGGACCCGGGGAGAGCCGGGCTGGCCTGCTGCGCACAAAGCCCCGGCGCGCGGCCCGCACCGGCGCTCGCGACCCCGGGAGTCGCTAGGGGAAGAACCCAGGTGACCCGCAGTGCCGCGCGGGCTGCCCATCCCGGGGTCCCCACTGCGCGCTCGACACTGCGATTGCTGCTTTTCAATACTTGTGTCCACTGAGACTTCCCCTCCCTCGCTTACGGTGCTGGAATGTCGTGGGAGGGGCCCCTCACTTGGACGATGCTTGGATGCTTCTGAGCATCCCATCCCTGTCCGGCTGACCTTGGGGATGCTCCTTTACTCCGCGTCCGGGCTGCAGTTTTTATAATGGGGGGAAGGTGGAGGTGGCGTGATGTAATCTCTGCCCCCAGGTACTATTGCCAAAGATAATGTACGTATTCGATAATAGCTAGATTTCAGCACTTCTGCGCACCAGGCCGTAGCTTAAACAACCAGTTGTTCTGAATTATTGTTTAATCTTCACACCGGCGCTACAAGGTAGCTACTGTACATTGCTGGAAGAACCCCCCTTATGTAGGAGCAGGAAACCGTGAAGAATTTACTCTCCCTATTTGATTATAGAGAATGGATTTTTTTCCCTCCCCGATGTAATAGCATTTAAGAGTATAAATGTTTTGTGGGACTTAAAGTGGTTACAGGGTCGATAAATGTTTTCCCATTTAAAGCTAGAGGTGGGTTAATAGGTCTCAGTTGTGTGTGCATTCCAACATGTCCGGAGAGACCATGATCGGTTAATACACTGGAAATTGTGGAATGCTAATTCTAAAACCTTGTTCTTGAATTAGGATTGAGAATTGAGTTTGAGAGTGAGAGAGAGAAAGAGAGAGAAAGAGAGAGAGAGAGAGAGAGAACAGCGATGGGGAGGAAGAATTCTATTTCCTGGGGAGGTAGGATCCTTCCTCCTCTCCCATTTTGGAACCAGTCTGTCCTTCCCTTAGAGACCAGTGTGAATGAGGTAGAATGTGGGAAGGGAGATCATAAGTTGTCCCTTTTTTTACTTTTGCCACAGGACAACTGTGTTCAGATGGAACGCAGGACCCGAGATTAGGTTTCCTGAAGTGTTGCTGTCCCTTCTCAGGATGCCTGCACTTCTTGTAATAACAAAATCCCAGCCCTCAAAGTTGCTAAGATGTTTGAAATTAACAAGGTCCAACCGATGAAATAAAGACAAGAGTGAACACTCTGCTTGGCTAGTGAAGTGCTGGGATCCAAGAGAGTGTTTTGGATTTCCATTTGGAATGGGAGGAATTGGAAGGCTTTGGACCCTGAAAAAAGGAAGAGGAAAGCAAGAAAGGTTCAGGGACTTCAGGAGGGAAAAGGCGGTTGGGAACCAGGATTAGTCACTATTGCACACCCCCTACTGAAAGCCTGGAGGACTTCAGTTCTCAGCTACCAGGGGGGCACCTAAGGTTGCCCAAGATCTGGGGCAGGCACACTTACCTTCACTGTGAGTGAGCAGGATAGACTTCTTGGAGATGAGTGTTTTGTTTTGAACTGGGTCCTGAAGGAGAGGTTTGAGGGTACACAATAGTGAAGATAGCGAATGCCATGCAGCATGCAGCCTGCCATTCTTCTGTTTCTTAGCTTTGTGATTGTGAGTGTGTGAGTGTGAGTGTGTGTGTGTGTGTGTGTGTGTGTGTGTGTGTGTAATCCTCCCCCAATACCAGGCAGGGAGCTCAACCAGGTCTTGCACTGTATTTCTTGTCCCTGGGGAAATTCATTCAAGAAATGTCTGCTGCACACCAGTCGTGTGCTGAGTCATACGCTACATGCTGGGTACAGGCATGAATCAGAAATTATGTATTCCCATAGGAATTTCCCCGTCTAGTGAGGGAGACACAGATGGATACAAAGACAAAATGCATCACGTGCCAAGTGCTACTGGGCAGGCATAGAGGATTGGCAGTGGGCTTATCCATAGAGACTCAGGGTCAGTGGGCCTCAAGGAGACTGGAGGAAGCTCTGGGACAGAGGTTCTGGATGCTTCAGCACTTTCTACCTTTTGCCGCATTTATACTGTCCTGTCTCTGCTGCGATATTTTTGGCTGTTAAAAATATAGTTATAGTGTGTATATAACTCATAAGCTGCTTAAAGCCATTTTAGAAGGAAAGTTCTTAGAAATAAAGTAAACTCAGCAAGCCAGGAATTGAGTCAACTTCAGATAAATCACATGGGTGTCTGTAGGGTGGAAATACGCCCTGGATGGGCTTTGGGATTTTCTCTGCCAGAGGAAGCCTGGTAAAAGGGAGCCGAGAGATGATAGCAGACTGAAGGGTTTGAAGGTGAGTTGGTCTAGGTAGGTTGGAAAATGTGAGAAGGCAGGGTGGCTGGAGAAGATACTTAGCAGGCAAGATTTAGAAAAGGCCCCGAGTGTGCCTGTCTGTCACCTAGGCATGGAGCGATGTCAGAGGGCACAGTCAGGGCTGTGATGTGAGCACTGTTTTGGATGATACCCCTACGACTGTGCAGGAGCTGTGCTGGGCATGTGGGAGATGTGGACAGTGAGGATGGGAGAGACGGAAGGATACATCGAGGTCAAACAGGCTAAACTTGTTCACTAGCTGCATATGTTGAGCACGCTGAAGTTTCTCATGGGCGTGACTGAAATCATCAGGCTTCATGAACTTGGAGGGGTGATGGGGAATAATCAGTATGATTTTGACTCTGGATAATTGGTCACTTCTGTGATGCCCAGATGAAACAGCAGTAGAGGTGATTGGTAGGTAACTGACAATGTATTTGTTGCTAAGAAGACGAGAGAGAGAGAGAGAGAGAGAGAGAGAGAGAGAGAGACCCTTCGACATCCCCACTTTCTTTTAAATGAACACTGAACATCTTCCATAGGGGAAAGATACACATAAAGCGTATTTCCCACTTAGAACAGATGGATCTTCGTATGCAGAAATCATCGACGGAGATGCTGGGGTAAGTGAAGTGCTCAATAGCCCTGACCTAGAGACCTGATAGTTGATCTTCTGAGGATGTGGGAGGTGGAGTGTCCAGTAGGGACACCCATAGGAGGGCACTTTCTGTATGCCAGAAGTGCTCTTTCAATGAGCGCTTTGATGAGGAATCCGAGGTGGGGGTGCTGATTTCGGATGGGGTGTGAGGGAGGTGAACAAAGGGGTCGGGACTTCAAAGAACCATCATCTATTTCAAAGAGGGCTCTGTGTGGCCCGGAGGACAGGGAGGGGGGCATGATGGGAGTCCTTGCCTTAAGCAGGGTTGGTTCTGCTTAGGGTCACCCTCGAGCACAGTTGGCAAAAATAAATACGTCCGCGTTGTAGGACAGCTTGGAGAGGGTGGGGAAGGGGAAAAAGAGGAAAGAAGGAGGAAGGTGGAGAGATGGGGAGGACATCAATGACTGGCTGCCTGAGACAGACAGGTCTGGGCGTGTGAGAATAAAAGAGAACACAGTTGCCATCTCTACTTCTGTTTGGACCTTAATGCTATTTTCAAGAAGCCAGAAAATGGTAATTTTTCTGATTCATCCTTTACCAAAGAGAAATTTTGGACAGTGGAGCATGTAATTATAATTAGGAAAAAAAATGCAAGTGGCAAGTAGGTGTGTGTCCACATGTGTTGTGTAAATATTTACCAAGTGCCTACTGTGTCGCAGGCCTCCTTGAAGACACTGTGAAGAACTGCTCGCTTGCCTTAGCTGCTTTGTCTGGAATTGCATATACTAGAGTTAGACCTGTGTAAGGGCGTTAAAGCATCCGCCAGGGCTGTCTGAAGTGTGTGGGTCAATTCGTTGTATTGCTTTGTCTTTCATCGGCCAGTAGCTCCACTAGCCTGGTAAAGAGTCAGCAAATGCATCTTTAGCAGTGAACTGTGAAAATCGGGTTATGGAAAGCTGGTGTCACCGCTGGCAACTGCCAGTACTAGTTGGGACTTTAGGGAGCACATCCTTTCGCTGCAGTCCAGAAGTCAGGAATTGGCAGGGAGAGATGAACACTTGCAGAATGCCGAAGATGAGTGTCAGCATGCCAAACAGTGTCCTTCGGTTTTCAACTCTATCACTCAGCTGAAAACCTGAGCTAATCAACCGCTAAGAAGCAAAGGTTCAGACTAGGGGTATGACTCAGCAATAGAGCACTTGCCCAACATGTAATGAAGCCCTGGGTTTAATCCTCAATATTGGGCATGGGGGAGGGAAAACTTTGGTCTCACAGGTTTGTAGGTTTCAAGTCCCTGGTCATTTGGTCCTATTGATCGAGGCCTATGGCTGGCAGCATGGTATGGTGGGAGCATGTGGTAGAGCAAAATTGTTCATTCCTGGCCAGGAGTTAGAGGGAGGGAGAGGAAGGGAGCGGAGTTCAGTTTGTCCCACACCTAAAGTCATCTGGAGCCATTCTGCTGCCCTCCAACTCTTAAGGTTGTCCCACCTCCCAGTACCACCAATCTGGGGACCAGACTTCTAATGCAAGGGTCTTTGAGGAGACATTGACGACCCAAATCACAGCAGATAAGGTGGTGGGAAAGTTTTAGAATATCTAACCAAAAAGACATTTTAATGGGAAGGGGTTGGAAATGAACCATGTAGGCTCAGTTTCAGACTTTGTGACGGGGGCTTCGAGAACCGCTTATTGGCTCTGAACCTCGCTATTCTCATCTGTGAGAAAGACAGGTTGGACAAAGTTAGGGTTTAGCTTGTTTGAGAGAAATGTTATTTTTGAGCTGTTGAGTCAAGAGACAGAAGGGCAAACGGGAACAGGAAATGGCCTTTATGTATTTAGAACAAATTGATCACCTTTAATCAGTTGGCAGTCCTGAATGGTGTGTGTGTGTGTGTGTGTGTGTGTGTACGTGTACACGGACAAGAAGACATTTGAGAGTGTGGACATATAGAGAGTGACATTGGGAATCAACCTGGATTGTTCTTCCTCCTATTGCTTTGCTCTGGGGTTTCCCAGGCTCTGCCTTCCAGGGCCAGAATTTCAGGTCCCTGCCATATTCACCTGACATTTTCTTATGGGATCCGGGAATCCAAACTCAGGTCCTTTGCTTGCAAGGCAATCGCTTTAAGCCCTGAGCCGTCACGGCAGCCAGGAATTCCCCTATCTTGGAGTAGAGCTCTGTGTTTCTCACATTCCTTTGTCTCCAGCCTGTCCCACAATGTCCTCTGTTGTGCTGCATCTTTATGGGACTAGGATCTCTCCCCGAGGGAGCATGGCCTTCTCTGCTGTCTTCTCAAACAGAGGGTCTCAGTGCCTCTCTGTGGTTCACTTCCTTCTCTACTTGGTGTGCCCTGGTCATTTCTTTCTTTGACACAATCTTTGGGGTGCACTTCCTCCCCTCCATGTGCATCGCCCCACTCAGGTGCAAGCCCCTCCTTTGGCTCTTTTGGTTCACATGCTGTACGTTCCAAAGATCTAGCCAGATGGCCTCTTGTTCACTCCCTGATCAGCCATGGTGTGATCCTTGGTCACGGTGTCTGTCCTAGGGGGCCTCTCCTTTCCGGTGTCGGCTTGTGCAAGTCAGAGCTCTTGACAACCTGGGGGGTTCCACTTATCTTGTGTCTCCCACGCGTCTAAGAGCAATGCTCTTCTCCTTCAGGCGTGCATTTCATGTTTGCTAAATTGTGAGTGTGTGAAATAAAAAAGCCAGTATGTATGTGTTTGAGTGAGTTGCCACGATGCCGCTTTGGAAGCAGTGTGAGGTGGGTGTGAATGGAGAAAGAACGTCAGTGACGCTCTAATGGTGTGTAGCTATACTCACACTGCAGGACCTTGCATCCAGGGAAGACAAGCCAGGGGCATTAACTCCGCCTTTCTTAGGTGCTGCACGGAGAGTACCCAGCCACTGAGTGCTGAAGTCGGGGCTTAAGTCTGGGTCTTCTGTGTCCCATATCTTGGTTGATTCTGCTTGCCATTGGAGCCCTGGCTCATCACTGTCCTGAGCTCAGTCCAAAGTCTCAGTCCCCATCCTTCAGTTACAATGCCTGTTCTGAGGATCAACTCCAAAGGGCTTCTTTTTCTCCAAAAGGAAGTAGAAATGAAGTCTTTGTTGAGTTTCTCTAGTTTTTGCTCAAACTTGAAGACTCAGTTTCACTCTTGGTAAACTTAAAAATCATTAGGTGGCCTAACAGCTTTTGGTGGCCATAACAAGATACCACAGACTGAATAGTTTAAACCATAGAAATTTATTTCTTGTACTTTCAGTGGCAGTGGAGTCCTAGTTCAAAGTGTTGGTAAGATAGGTTTCACTCGGAGCTCTTCTCTTGGGGTGTCAGGCGTTGCTGTCATAGTGTGCCTGCATGGCCCCTTTTTTATGCACAGAGAAAGGTAGAGAGTGCTCAAAGTCTCTGGTGTCTCTTCGTACAGGGACACAGATCCCACTGGACCAAATCTCATAATTAGGATCTCACTTTACCTTAATTACTTCCTTAAATGTCTAATCCCCAAGTACAGCCACATTGAAGATTAGGGATGCAACACTGGAATGTGGGGGACCCTATACTCCGAGAACAGCTGGATTTTTGTTTTAAGGTGGATATTTAGTGTACCTAGTCATAGTCTGGGAGTGTCCTCAGTGTTTGCGTTTTGGAAATTGTGCTAATCATTTCTCCTCTTTGCTTTTTTATGATAGTACGAGAGCTGTGGTCTTTTATTGAGCCTGGTCTCTGGGTTTTTGCCAAGCCCCAGGGGAGCTTTCTCTGCATTTGGAGTTCACTGTTTTATTGACCTATTTCTACCTTTTACTTCAGTTTTGACTTGGGTGAGAGTCTGCCTGTGGCTGGCAGCTTTGCACCTATGTATAAATGTGTGCATCCATGAGGGAGGGTCGCTGGGCTGCTCCCTGGACCACAGCTTGGGCAAGAACAGGTAGTGGGCTAGCAGCACAGCAGGCAGAGTGAGGGTGGTGTGGTCAGTCCTTCTCTGAAAGCTGATGTAGCAGGGAGTGCTTGCTGGGTTGTCATCTGTCATTGATTATGGACATTGCTGAAGTGTTTTAAGCTGGAATATGATATGCTTCCTGGCCTCCAAGTTCTTTGGTGGGGAGATGTCTTACTTGGGAAGTCTGTGTGATGGGGACTCTGGGTCAGGTGCTCCATGCAGAATGCGTGCAGCGGGGCCCATCTACGTGAGATCGATGCAGTTACTTCTTTGGCACAACTTCTTAGCTGACCCACTGGACAGAGTCTGATGGGAGCGAGGGAGGAGTACTTTGATGGGGGTGGGTGTGTGACCTAAGAGAAAGAGGGAGAAGGTGATGAAAGCAAGGGGAGTGGGTGGAGGCAGAACCCACAAATGGAGGTGGGCAGAGCAGATACATTTCCCCAAGTTGTCCTGCCCGTGGACCTTGCCATCCAAGCACGAGATTGTTAAGGACTGCTATCATTTGAGCAGCATAGAAGGAGGTAGAGCAGAGGGGCGTGGCCCTTGCCGTCAGCGCCACCGTGAGTCCTGACTCTGCGCTGTGTCTGGGCCGGTGGTGAGTTCCTGGATCTCTGTCATGACTTGAATGTGAGTTGTTCCCCTCAGGCTCATGTGTTTGCAACCTGGCTGCTGTGACCGCTTAGGAAGATCAGGCACCTGTGGGAGGAAGGCATGTCACAGAGGGTTTAGCCCCGCCCTGCCTGCTAGTCGTCTGCTCTGGCAGACTGATGCTAGTTCTCTTCTGCCGCCATGACGGATGAGACCGAAGCCTCCTCCAGCTTCTGTCGCCTGCCATGCCTTTCCCACCATAATGGACTGTATCTCCCTGTTAGCCAAATAAATCTCCCTTTTCCTCCCTTAAGTCATGAAGGTCTGAGTGTTGTCTCACAGTAGCACAAAGAGTAACTGCAACAGCCTCAGTTTTCTAATCTGGTAAACGGAACTAAAATTACTTAGTAGAGATAAACAGCCTCCTTCATAAGGCTGTTGGGAACCCACAGGGAAGCTTTGGGGTACATTGGCTTATACTAGACTCCCTTTATAGCCCTTGCAGAACATAGGCTTGGCCCGACGAGGCCTGGTGTTCTACGAAATTAAGCAAAGTAAATTGGTAACTCTGGATTTACTTAGCTAGTGATTAAATAACAGTTTAGTTAATAGACTATTAATGGTCCCCAGGTGTTGGTAATTCTGAGTATTTGCTTTTGAGAGCAGCCGTATAATTTCTTCTGGTACTTAAATTTTTCTTGAGCAGAAAAATTGAAGTGTAGCGAATGATGCTCTCAAGGGCTGTTTGGGGAAAGGTACTGCACTTAGGCATTTGGTACAGTGTCTAACCCACAATAAGAATCGGTAAGTTGTCTGCTCCTACTTAGGTTCAGCCGGGCACAGTTAAGGTAAAAATCTTCTGTGAAATTTAAACTTTCTCCATGTCTAACCTCCGCGTGGCAGCGAGTGGTATCACACTCATTGAGAGGAAGAATTCTTCTTTGGCTTGCTTGGCTTTAATTAATCCCAGTTAATTTCAGTCCCACCAAGCATTACAGGGAATGAACTCAGAATGTGGCTTATTTGTCCAAGAGCTAGAATCATATAAGATCATTAAGCAACGAAGTGACATGTTTCACCTCTACACTTGGCATGAAATAAGAAAGGTGTTATCAGTAAGAACAAATGAAGCACAGGAGCAGACCGCAGTGTGCTGTGAGGACGAGTGTAAGTTACAGCATTTCTACAGAGACAGTTTGATGAGGCTGCAGAAACTGGAACTGTTGTCCACTTTCATGACAACTGTTCCTCTTCCAGGAATTTCTTTGAAGAAATGGTCAAGATGAGGAGAAAGATTTTTATTTTAGAAAGTTTATGTATACATACACACATATAAGATATGACTGAAATAGCTTTTCAAGCCAGCAATATAGCTCAGCAGGTAAGACACCTACCTGCAAAGCTGGTGATCTAAATTCAGTCGCCTGGAGCATGTGTGCTGGGAGGAGAATTGACTTCCAAAAGTTGTCCTCTGACCTCCACCCATGTACCATGCCATATTTTCTCTTCCCTTCTTCTCTCAAATAAAATGTTTAAAATCAAATAAAAAACAGAGAATCGTGCCTTCTTCAGTTGTGAATCAGGGTTTTCAGTCTCCAAGAGCCTTAGGAGAAGCGAGGTACCCAAAGCAGGCATGTTGACATCGTCTGAAGTAGAGAAGTTGTGTGGGGGAGTCTGATCCAAATCAGATTTGAGAGCTATGTCTCATCTAAGAACATTTAGCATGCCCAAAAACCATAGAAAGAAGTTGCATGTGGAATCTCGGTGTGTAGAGATAATACAGAAGAGATAGACTGTATAGAGTGCTAATAGAATTTAATTTGGGGAGCATTGGTCTATAAGAAGGGAAGATATTAATTTTGACCTTTGGAGAACAGGACCCAAATTGGGTGCTGCCAGATGGAATTTAGAGCTCAAAGCACAGGCCCTAGAGATCAAGATACACAGGGACACAACCTCAAAAAAAAAAAAAAAATCGCTTCCCTTGTTTAGTTGTGCTTAATGCCTGAGGCCAAACTTCCTCTGTCACATAGGATGCAGCCAGTGTGACTGTAGAGAGAGATGGCTGGTAGGGAAAAGCAGGGTCAGACATGCAGTACTGCATTGTAACCTTAACTTTTGGAGAATGGTGCATTGTCGAAGATACTAGTAGATTCTTTTGCCCCCATCCTGCACTTACATTGCCCACACGAAGATCCCTGGCTTGAAAGGTTTCTTTCCTAAGACCTCATCCCCTCCAACACATCTGCTATAACCTTCCAGTAGGCATCAAGTGCCAGTAGTTGTCTTATATTGTGTGATTAAAAAATAAAAGTGACAGTTTAGAAAGTCTATGTCAAAAAAATTTCACAGCCTTTCTTCCTAAATTTTTATTATAGAAAATTTCAAGCATACAAGAAGATTAAAAAAAAAAAAAGTAAGCCTCCATATACCAGTCCCCTTTGATGCTGTTTGTCCTAATTTTACCTAGCAGGTCTTTTTCAAGTCCATTCCTAATTCTTTTGAAGACTTAAATGGACTAAAAGATTTAAATCTTTTAAGATTTCAATGACCTATATTATCCTATCTGGATGTCTTCTTGTTACTCTGGGTCAGAGGTTTGGAGAATGTAAGAAGTGGGAATGTGCTGGCTCTTTCTGGTAGGAGGACATGCAGTGCTGTCTTCATGCCTCCCTATAGTTGGCATGGCTGAGGGACTAGTCTGGTAGGAGGCTTCTTATGATCAGAAAGGTGAGAAACTCACCAAGGTTTATGTACTTCAGTGCTGTATATGATAGTTACTAAGTATTCGATGTGTGATACATGCTTACTGTGCACTGTGCAGGAAGGTAAAATGACTAGGGAGTCTCCATTGAATAATTTGAAACTACTAAGGCCCGATAGACAGCAGAGGGATAATTGTAAGAAACTAGACCTCTAGGAGAAGAAGATTCTAGACTTCCGTGTCACCATCTTTGTGCTCTTGGGGCAATTCACTTCATCTCCCTGGCCCTTAGTGCCTTCGTTTGTGAAGAGGAGGAACTTGTCTCTATGAGCATCTTTTTAAGCACACAGGCTCTTTTCTTTCCGGAATCACAGAAATTATTTAGCTAAGATTACACATTATAAAATGTGGTCCTGGGATGAAAGGAATTACAGGTGTTTGCTTGCTTGCTTTTTGAGATGGGGTTTCATCCTTGTAGCCTAGACTGTGTAGCCAGAGTGGCCGAAGCCTTCCTCCCTTAAGTCTCTTAAGAGCTGGGTTTATAGGTATGAGAGATGGATCACCCCTGGCTTCCACGTCTCATTTGGAAGACCCAAAGTTGCTGAGGGGCATGACACAGATACACAGGTTGCAAGGCTGGAAATGGCAGATCTTTAGGAATAATTTTTTTACGATTCTGAAATCTCAGTAGTGTTTTTTACAGCATCTATGCTATTTGATTATGCAATAGCTTCACTTGCCTTAGCGTGTGATTGAAAGCCGCTGAGTTCCCAAGCTGCCTGACATTTTGATTTGGTGACTGATCAGTTCCCTGACATTAAGCAGAAATAAATTAAGGAATTAGACTTCAAGTAATTGTCCAGAGGACCTCCTGAAAAATCTACCTGGATATTTTAAAATTTCATCCCCAGGAAAATTTTTGAATATTTTACTGTGACTATTTGAATGTTTTACTGTGAATTTTATAATTCATCACTAATGGAAAAGATATTGCCCATCCCCTTTTAAACAAAGAGTTAGGTTAGGGCTTAAGCCAAGTGACCTGTGACATTTTTACTGCTAGAATTGGTGATTTTTGTTTTACATTCCTCCTGCAGGCTAGGTAAACGACCAGGAGAAACGTAGTGGAAAATGCAAAACAACGAAATTATTAAACCCGCCAAATACTTCTCTGAGTTGGAAAAGAGCATCTTGCTTGCTTTAGTCGAAAAGTACAAGTATGTGCTGGAATGCAAGAAGAGCGATGCGCGAACTATCGCCCTCAAGCAGCGGACGTGGCAGGCGCTGGCCCACGAGTACAACTCGCAGCCCAGCGTGTCGCTGCGGGATTTCAAACAGCTAAAGAAGTGCTGGGAGAACATCAAGGCTCGGACCAAAAAAATTATGGCCCATGAGAGGAGGGAGAAAGTGAAGCGCAGCGGGAGCCCGCTGCTGAGTGCCCACGTGCTGGGGAAGGAGAAGATCGGCGGCATGCTGCCCGAGCAGCTCTACTTCCTGCAGAGCCCACCCGAGGAGGAGCCTGAGTACCACCCCGACCCCGCCGCCCAAGGTACGGTCTGCAGGCTGCACAGGCTGCAGACAGCCTGGCACGGGATTGCAGCGTGCTACATTCCCAGAACATTGCTGGGAAACGTCCAGAGCACCCTGGGCTTTTCCCAACTCAGGGTTATGCAGAACTGTCAGGTCATAGAACATACCAGAACAAAACTAGCTTCTTCACTGCTTGTTAAACGTAAAGGGTTACAGGAGTAACTTAGCGAGGTGCTTGGTTGCTTATCCCAAACTGTTTCCCAATTCACTAAAGTAAAATCTCTTCGGAAATTTATTTTTTGAGGATGTGTTATATGTAAAACACTGAAAAGAGCGTGCTTCAAAACAAAATACAGGGGCTGGTGAGATGGCTCTGTGGGTAAAAGTGCTCGCTGTACAAGCAAATTTGAGGACCCGAATTTCATCCCCAGGTCTCATGTAAATAGGAGAGACAGCCAACTCCCTAGAGTTGTTTTCTGACCTCTACATGTGTTCCATAGCATATATATGTTTGTATACTCACATCATAAACATACATACATACTCACACAATAATAGTAATTTTTTAAAAATTTAAAATATAACCCTATTTAAAATAGCAGAATCCATCATAAATAACTTGTAGTTTTCAAAAGGTCAGCATTAAAAGATGACTCAGATATTTCCAGGTAAGGGAGAGTAGCGATGCATATAAATAAATTTCCAGCATTTCTTGCCTCTTGTGTGTGTCTGTCTGTGTGTCTGTGTGTGTCAGAGGGCACTCACTGTTTGTATTTGGGGGGCCCAAGGGTGGCTTCGGGAGTCATCCTGGTTTGCTCTACCTCTTTTTTTGCTTTGCTCTGGAGTTTCCCAGGCTGTGTCTTTCCAGATCACCATCTGGGCCCAATTTCTGCCTCTTTTAAGACCCTAAGTCCCCACCGTCTATGAAGATTCACTATAGTTTGCAGATGGCACATTGCAGATGGCACACTGAGGCAGAAGGCTACTGGGGAACCTAGAAAGTTGCTTACGAAGCTCTCCAAGGACCCAGCGTGCCCTTACCAGGAACATGTAGTTCTTAGCCTGAGGGATGGTAATCACTTTGTCAGCGTCCCTAGAGTAGTGTGAGCTCCACAGGACTGGCTCCTGTTAATTAAAAGTTACAAAAAACTACCTGAAACCAAGAATGTGAGATGTATAGGGTAAGAAAGATAATTGCCAACAGAATCAAGTACATGCTTTTGATTGACACATTTTCCTCTAGGCAGATGTTCAGGAAAGCTGTTTGGTCGAGGTTAAGTCCAGGATGTCAATTGGCAAACCACAGAGGCCAACGTCATGGACTTCACATGTCATTTTCCAGAAAGGAGTCTTATATTTTTGTTTGTGTTTTTATTTATTTATTCTGTTGGAGAAAAAGAGAGCAAAAGAGCGAATGCTATATGCTCACAGGTGAAGCGGTTCTCTCCTTCTACCGTGTGGGTTCTAGGGATTGAACGCAGATTACCAGGTTTTAATGCAGGCATCTGTACCTGGTAAACCATCTCACCAACCCTGTATGTGGGTTTTGAGTCTTATAAGAGTCCCCAAGCCAGGGAAGTGCCTGATGGACAGTGTTTAATGTTTATTGTCTCCTTGCTGCTCTGAAGATGTCAGTAGCATCAGCCGCTTTTCTGTCTTGTCTGCAAAACATTGGTCTGTGCTATGGTGTAAGGAGTGGATGCAGGGAGTGAGGCGGGGTTAGCTGATGCTGGGAAAGATGGTCATGAGAACTGCATGCGATTTTTTGCAGATGTGCATTCTAGTTATCATTTGTTGATGTCACAATGCTTCTTAGATGACAGGCTTAGATGACAGACATTTTCAAAATCTGAGGTAGCTCTAGAAATATCCTCTCACAAACCTATTGCTTCTTTCTTTTGAAAAAAAAGTGCAGTTCACTTACTCAAGCATAATTATAAATTTTGAGCAAGAAGGGAATAGAATATGGATTTCTGATGCTCTTCCTGCAGAGCCATTTGCCAAAGACTCGATTGTAAAGGAGATATATTTTAAACTGTATGATTATTTTAATTTGCTCATAGACGACACTGGAGAGACTGTCCTTTTTGCTGGTGTTTATTAAAGTACAGCTAGGTACAGATGTTGTATTTCCCTGTCAGATCTGTAGAGCAGTGAACTTTAGTGCTCAGTCAGTTTGGAAGGGGCCCAAAGTCATGTGCTAATACTCATAGTTAAGTTACCAGAACTCTCTCTGCAATTAGTAGCTTCAAATTTACTTCGCTCATTTTGTATTTTGCTTTCAAGATGGAAAAAAAAGGCTAGACCTATCAATTATCCTTTCTGAAAGTTAGTACTAATTTTAACATTTTGTTTTGGCTCATGAAGCGTGTATGTGTATGTGCACATGCGTGCGTGTGTTTGCATGTGTTGTTTCTCTGAGTCATCCAACACAGCAGCCACAAGTGCCATGGTGCTAAGGAGCAATCGAAATGTGAGGACACCGAATCGAGACATGTTGTAAGTATGCGCACCACATCTTCAAGTCTTAGTGCCATGAAAGGAAGTTAAATTGTCAAATTAATAATTTCTCTTCTCGATGGCATGTTTCTGTGGTAATTTTTTTCAGATATTATGAATTGAAATGCACCACCAGACTTAGTGTCACCACTTTTTTTCATGTGTCTATAGGAACACTGTAAGAACCCTGAAACATGCCCACACAGCTTATGTCCGGTTTCTCTGGATAGTGACTCTAGCCCATCTTGGGCGGAAGAACCAAGTGCTCAGAGGTTAGGCAGAACTTATTATAAAACCGTAAACAGGGAGTGCAGTGGTTTCCACTAGAGGCCTCCCTCTAGCTACCTTTAGGTGGGAGATGATAACACTGTTATCATCTTCATGCCTATCCCCAGGAATGCTCAGTTTTGTCAAAGACTTTCTTAAAGTGTACTACTCTGTTTGAACACAGGCGTCTCCAGATTTAAGGAAAATACTTAGGAATGCATTTATAAGAAAAAAACCACAGTATTTTCCCAGATCTCTACCTTACAGATTCTTCGATTTGTGATAATTTGATGTTGACAATTATCTTGCATAATCTCGGAGAAGAAAGTGAGGGAGCCATCAGAATTTGCTAAGGGTGGCTAAGAGGGTAGGATGGCAGAACGTCAAATACATTTACGAGAACCAGGCAGTGAATAGCAGCCACATGTTTTAGGAGAACTTAACACTTAATTTCCTATGTTATTGTCTCTGTACTATGAAGCTGTCAGTGAGTGATGTGGACATTTTCTTAAGAAGTTCCATTATTATCCAGTTCAACCTACTCTTATTATTGTTATTACTTTTTATTGCATTGAGAGAGAGCAGATGTGTACTACGTACAGTGGGGTCTCTCCTTCCTCCATGTGGGCCTCCAGGTTTGCATTCAAGCAAGCACCTTTACCCGATGAGCCATTTCAACAGTACTTCTATTCTTCTTTACTTATGAGAGAGAGGTGGTGGATTCCCTCCTTCCACCATGGATCGAAGTCCTCCAGGATTGAACTGAGGGCACGGGGTTTGTGTGCAGATGTCTTTATCAGCTAACACATCCTGTGGCCCCCCCCAGGCTTGTCTTTTCAGGATGGGAACTGGGTTCCCTCATGGCACCCCGCATCTTTAGTCCATGAAAAATCCCCTTTTTGTGTGTTAGTAACTCTCACTGTCTTATCGGGCACCTCAGTTGTCTGATGTGCTTGAGTGTTCACATGTGTTTGTGTGATGTATTTTAATGACCACAGATTCCTAAACAATGTGCTATGCATAGTTATTTTGCCTTTCTCACTGTATTTTTAAAATCTGTTCTCTGCTGTGTGTATGTCCAGACCTTTTTTTAGTTAACACCTCATCCCCAGTAGTCTGTACCTACCACATCTTACTTGCTCATTTTCTCAGTAACCATTTCCTCTGTTCTGTTGAAAGTAACTGCAGATTGATTGGCCTGTGTGGTTTTCTTCCTATCTTTTCATTGCTGTGGTAGGCTTTTCCTGCTGATACTAAATGTACTCAAATTACCCAACTTGAACACCCTCTTGGCTGCCTTCTCAGTCCCTTTTTGCATACTAGTGAGTTGTTTTCCACTTTATGTGGCTTTGTTTTACCTGGGAGAGAAATTTCAGGATGTCAGCGTGGGTTGCTATTCTCAGGCTAGTCTTTTTCCAATTAATGGAATATTCAGCCTGTTTAACCACTGACTTGTTTTCATTGGAAATAATACTTGTTTGAAAGTTAAAATTATTCCATCTGACTTCCTTGCTTTCAATTCTGGCTTCTGCCAGTCTTCTTAAGGGGTCTGGCCTATTCTTTGAATTGTGTATATTAGCACACGATTTAAAAAGAATAGCTTAAAGAAGAGTCATCTCTTTGTTCCAGACATGAAGGTTCTACAGTCTCTGTGTTCATAGGTCCTCAGAGAACTTGGGGATCAAAAGCATTACAAAACAACAACTTGAGGGCTGTATTTTACTCCATGCAAGTGACCAGCTGGGCAGGTAGCACGGTGGGAGGTTGTAGTGGCTGAGCTTGGGTTTTGAAGTCATGCAGACCTAGACGGGAATCCTGATCTCACCTGGATATTACATTTGGTTCTCTGTAAGAACACCTTCCTCAGGTGGTAAGGACAGTAGGCATTCTTATAAAACATTAGTATTTGATTTGTTACTCTGGAAATGACAGTGACTGCCACCGTTGTTACTGCTTGCACCACATCATCTCCACCACCATTACTGTCTCCACCACCATCACCTCAATTGTCACCCCCTTTGCCACCACGACCTTCTGACCTCTACCACCTTCCACATCTCCACCGTGTCTCCACCACCACTAGCTCTTCCACCTTCACCACCATCACCACCACAACCATCAACACCATCATCACCATGACATCCCTCATCACCACCACCACATCGCGAAAGCCAGAATTGTTGAGATAAAGGTGAGCATTTAAGAATTGGGAAAAACAGCAGCATTGTGAGGAGTTGAACTTTAAAGGAATGTTCAGAATTGTCCCTTGAAATGAAGTCAAAGAGCAGAGAGATGTCCACAAAAAAAAAAAAAAGTGCCATGTTATCTGTCTTCAAAGGAAATCTTTCCAGATTTAAACTAGAAAGGACTCAGTGAAGTAGTGCTCTTTGCCACTGACCAGTACTCCCATCTGAGACCTTTGTCCTGTGACTCCGTCACTACATGGGATCCCGTTCTTGCTCATTTATGCTGCATTGGGAGGCTGTGACCCACCATAGTCAGTTCAGTCCACATATGTTTCTCACAGACCTCGTGCTGGGCTGCACAAGACAGTAAGCGGGAGCGGGTCCTTGTTTTCAAAGATTGAGATAAGAAGGGGATGAAACCACCAGAGGGGGTTTTTCTTTGTGCATGTGTACACTGTGCATGTGCTTTTCATTACTTTTAAAAAATTTTTATTTATTTGAGAGAGAGAGAGATTGAGAGAGACTGAAAGTAAGAGAGAAGGGAGGGAGGGGCGCACACATGTACCATGTGGGCTTCCAGGAATCAGATTCAGATCACCAGGTTTGTGAGCAGGCGCCTTACTTTTATGAGCTATCTCACCTGCCCCAGTTACTTTAAAATTTTTAAATTAATTTTTGCATGCGTGCGCACACGAGTGTGTGTGTGTGTGTGTGTGTGTGTGTGTGTGTGTATCAGAGGCCACTGTGTGTCCCTGTGGAGGACTAAGAGTGACTTCTGGAATCATCCTGGATTGCTGCAATCTTTTTTTGCTTCCTCTGGGATCTCCCAGACTCCGCCCACCAGGACCGGAAGTGCAGGAAATGCAGGCCAGCGCCATTTCCGCCTGTTGGTTTTTTCAATGGGATTCGGGACCCAAACTCAAGTCCTTCTGCTTGCGAGGCAGAGGCTTCCCCCTGAGCCATCTCTCCAGTCCCCTTACTTAGTTTTGAGGCAGCGGTTTGCTGCGAGCCTGGGCTGATCCGTGCAGCGCTGCAGCAAGTGCGCTGCCCGAGGTTGGCCCAGGCGGCGCTGGGGTCAGGAGAGAAGCTCAGGAGTGCAGGTGAGAGCTGCTGTAGTTGGGAAGGAGCCGGGAGGGGATCGTGCGCTTTATCTCAGGATGAAGTATTCTTTTTTATCTTTTTAATCCTTCTCGGAGCAACAGTTTTACCTTTTCTTTAATCTTAATTAGGGACTAGTTATGGTTGTTACCTTACTCCTTGGAGTGAAATAATCTAAGCAATAGTCACTTTCTTTTTATTAACAGAATACTAAAAATTAGCTTCTCCCCCCAGTAGCCACTAATGTTCCCAGGATCCCATCGCCCATTATTCTGGAATGGACATAACAATGTGATCAGTTTTGTGAATAAATTAATACTACTTTTCTCTGAGGAAACGATTCTTGTTATTGGAAATGTAAAGCTGCTCAAGAAAGCCTTGGAGTTACAGCTAGAAGACCCTATGGGGATGTATCACACTTGGTCAAATGCTTACCTAGCATGCCTGAAAACTGAGTGTGGTCATAAAAAGAGGCGTGGTGATGCACGCCTGCAATTCCAGAACTTTCCTGCAATCCCAGAACTTTCAAGGTGGAGGCATGAGGATCAGTAGAGGCCATCCTTAGCAGCATACCGAGTTTGAGGCTTGTTTGGGCTGCCCACTGTCTCAAGCAAACAGACTCCAGCACAGTCAGTGATTTTCTTATTGGAATTCTTCAATCGAAACTATTGTTCTTGCCCTATAAAGATATCAATGCAAACAGGGCATTTTCCAGAACCAGAAAGCTTTTGCATTATTCATACTTCTTTTCTTTTCAGGGTGGGGAGATAACTCAGGAGGTAAAGCACGTGCCACACAGGTGTCAAGACCCAAGTTCACATCCCCAAAAGCAGGGCAGGGGGCCCCCACAGGGGGTCTGCAAGGCAAACTGGCCAGCTAGAATAGCCAGAATTGGCAAGCACCAGGTTCAGCGACTTTGTTTGTCTCAATGTAATGGAAAGCAATCAAGGAAGACACGTAATGTCAGCTTTGGGCCTCCACACACATGCACACGCATGTGCACATACACATACAAAAGTAAATTATGCTCTTTTCCTCTTGTTTTCAAGAGTTCAGCCAATGAGTATTGTAGCCCTTAGAAAGTAAATAGTATGTATGGGGCTGGAGAGGTGGCTCAGGGGTTAAGCCTCTGCCTTGCAGGCGGAAGGTCCTGAGTTCGGATCCTAGACCCTATGTATAGACGCCAGGTGGAAGCCAGGGGTGGCCTGCATTTCTGGTCCTGGTAGGGAGGAGCCTGTGAATCCCCCGGTAGAGTAAACAAGGAGGAGGTGGAGGCAGTACATGGTGGTTCCCAAATTCACCGGTTACACACACACACACACACGCACACACATACATACATACACCTGCGCGCACACACATACATACGCCTGCGCACACACGCATACATGCACAATTGAATAAATAATAAATAAAAAAATTCAATAGAAAGTAATTAGTACCTAAAGGATAAATGGAGTAAATCCTGCTGCCAAAATACCATGCTGCGTGCTGAGTGCTTTAATGGAGGAGTAAGATAAAGACGGGAGAGGTCTTAGGCTTCAGAGTTTTCATCACATGTGAGTGTGACTGAAGGAATGTGGCTGGTGGCCTTTTTTTTTTATTGTTATGGGCGCCTTCACATCTCTCCACTTTTTCAGGATGATCCTCTGAGTGTGAGCAAAGTCGGTCCTGATCCACTAGAAAACGATGAGGCAGAATTAAGAAAAGAAGCACGACTTCTTTAAAGAGCTTGTAGTTGTTGGTAATAATGAAGCATGTGTAGCATAATTTGAAGAATGAAATAAAGAAGAGACACAGTTAGAAATCGATTAGAAGGTTATTTAGGGTAACTTGGGAACAGAGCCAGACATGAGGACCGCAGGGGAGCGCAGGAGGGTGGAACAAGAGCCTCCGAATTTCTAGGAGCCTCAGAGCCTTGAGAGGGGCCATCAGAGGAAGGAGGCTGTAAAAGCGCTTAGTGGAGGGCAACAGTTCAGAAGCTGATGGAGAAGAAATGTCAAGGTTTGTCAAGTGCTGGGGAGAGGTTAAGAAAGGAGGGGTTTTGCAAATGACTTGGGATCTGAATACTGTCCCCACATCACAGCTCTGGTGGTAATAGCCAGGCACCGGAGATGGAAGAGGGATGGAGGGCACTAAACCAAGGTGTGGGTTCTCTCCCAAGGAGCACTGAATGTAGGATGCTCACCCTGTGAGCAGGAAACAGTAGTGGCCTGCAACTGGACAGAAGGGCTCACAGCTGAGCTCCAGACTGGCAAGGAGTGACCAGACAGATCATCTGAGACATCCCTCGGCACTCTCATGCTCACCCCAGCTGAACGAATTTCAGCTTAGAGTCTGTCTGGAGCAACATCAAGGTCTCAGGCTCCAGATAAGCATGGTCCCAGTTTGCAGTTCTAGAGTAACATACTGGAGTGGTTGATCCTTATTTCTTTTTAAAATTTATTTTAATTATTTGTGTGTGTGTGTGTGTGTGTGTGTGTGTGTGTGTCAGAGGGCACTGTGTGTCACTGTGGAGAACCAAGGGTGACTTTGGAAATCATCCTGGATTGCTTCTAACTTCTTTTTGCTTCCCTCTGGGTTTCCCAGGCCCACCTACTAGGGTTGAGTGTGCAGGCTGCCAGCGTTTCCTCCTAGCATTTTTATGTGGAATCTGGGATCTGAACTCTGATCCTTCTGCTTGCAAGGCAGAGTCTTAACCTCTGAGCCACCTCTCCAGTCCTTGATCATTATTTCTTAAGGGAATATTGCTTCTAGTTTTGTAAGGGACTTTCAAAAACTCCAATGCTGGCAGACACAAGGCCAGTGCAGACTCTGTTTTAGATCTGTTTTGTAATGTGGGATAATGAGGAACCTTGTCATTTTAAATAGGATTGATTTTCTTTCTCTGCCTGTCCAATCTTTGAACATGTTTTCTACTACTGTTTTTCAGAATCATTCGCTGCTTCAAATAGAGAACTGTGCGATGATGAGAAAGATTTCATACATTTTCCAGTGTGTGAGGGGACCTCTCAACCTGAACCCTCATGTTCAGCTGTCCGAATAACAGCCAATAAAAACTACAAGAGCAAAACTTCTCAGGAAGGTGCTTTAAAAAAGATGCACGAGGAAGAACACCATCAACAAATGTCCATCTTACAGCTGCAGCTGATACAAATGAATGAGGTGCACGTGGCCAAAATCCAGCAGATAGAGCGAGAGTGTGAGATGGCAGAGGAGGAGCACAGGATCAAGATGGAAGTTCTCAATAAGAAGAAGATGTACTGGGAACGAAAACTGCAAACGTTTACCAAGGAGTGGCCTGTTTCTTCGTTTAATCGGCCCTTTCCCAATTCACCCTGACTTGGAGATGGCTTCCTTGTAATTAATCCGAAAGTGTGGAACATCAGCCTGTGGTCAGTAACCTGTAACAGAGCTACAACTAGGAACATTAGAGTGGTAGTCGTCACTTATTTAAGAATACATTCAGGTAAACAGCTGCACCCTATGTACCCCTCACACGGCAAAGAAGCTGTTAGAGTCTCCTGACAATTGTCACAGAGTGCTATAATTCTGAATGTAATGTCTCTTAATTAGAATTCATACAAGAACCATGTGTGAGTGTTATTTTTTTAAAGCCAAATGCAAGTGTGACTATAAAGGAGTGTGGCTGTTGCCTTTTTTTCCCTTTTCCTTTTCTTTTTTTTTTCCTCCAGCCAATAACAAGGCTTTTCCACCCATGCGAATATCCATCTGTGGAAGCGGCTACCTTGGGTAACCACACGTCTCTCTGCTTTTCCAGTGTGATCCTCTGAATGTGGGTTTTCTGTTTGCAAAATATCCAGCAATTGGAAGGGCTCTTTTTTTTTTTTTTTAAACCATGGCACATAAACTGTACTTTAAAGCTTCCCCCCAAAGAGGCATTTTGAGTAGCAATGTTTCCAACGATGGTAGTTTCACTGGAACTAAGGATGTTAACAACTTTAAGGGTTTCCTGTTCCTTTACATTCCTCCATCTTGCTATCTTTGTTTTAATGTTTAAAAAAAGTTTTACAATTTTATAGTCACACTGTGTGTGCTTTTTAAAGGTGCTGCCGTTCCAAATGAGCCCCCAGTGTTGCCTTCCCTTGGTCCTTCTTCCTATCTTGGTACCACTGAGTGAGAGTTGTGCGCTTTAATCTCTGGCCCCCTTTGGGAGGACCCTGCCTGCACTATGCTCATCTGGTACTAGGTGTTGGGGATGCCATGTGGCATCACACAGTCAGCATCGGGCCCTTCAAGGATCCATTACTATCATGTCTGGAGATGTGGCGTGATGAATGGATGCTTTGAGCAGCAATGCACCTGCTCCGGTTGCCCGGCATTGCCAGACAGCAGAGTGACATTCTGAACCAGGCAGATCATCAATTTTCACAACATGTGGAGCAGAGGCTGTGCAAGGGAAGGTAGGAGTCAGGAGCTTTGCTCTCTAGCTCGGCCTTCAGTTGCTGTGACCTTAGTTAACCCAGAACCTCAGCGTGCACGTTCTCTGAACAGGACACGAAGCTGAGCCCACGTGCACATCTGTTCAGCTGGGGGGGGTGCTGCTTCTATCATGGCGGCCTGGAGGGTCTGGGTCAACACAGAGCAGTTGTCTCCTGCTATGGCCAAGCTTCTCTGCTTCATAATTTGGGGACTGGAGTCCTTCAGGTCTATTAAGTTTTGTAAAGTACACACAGACCCACAATTTGTGTTCTGCATGGAACTCGAGGGCATGATCAGCTTATTTTGTACACTGAATCTACGTTAATGACGTAGAGACACTTGTTAATTATTTTAGATGTATTCTGTACGGAGAGACTAGAATCTCTTTTCTGAGGCTTTCCATCTTTGGTCTTACCAAAAGGACCCTTGGAGGGGGAGAGAGAGGCCTTCTCAGGCCGCCAGTTTCCATGCCCTGTGGAAGACAGAAATAGGCTTCTCTGTTCTCCCACCGCTTCAGATAGGGAATGACAAGCCCTAAATACAGATGTGAACTCCAAGGAGTTCCCTTGACCTCACCCATGGATCTCTCAAAAAAAAAAAAAAATCATAATGTGCACATTCTGGAGGAAGGCCCAAGATTCTGCATTTCTTGTGAGCTCCCAGGTCATGCCTAACTTGACTCTGGTCAAACATGTCTCTGAGTAACAAGAGCTTAGAGGACCCTATGCAGTATTAATTTATCATTCTCAAGGAATGCTCAGGTACATCTTGGTGCATAGCAATGTTTTGGTTATTATTTTCTAAAAACTTGGGACTTAAAAAACACCAACGTAGAACAACAAAAACACCCTCACACAGTAGTATATTTTAATTGAACTATAAAAGCACTGAACTAATTCCAAACCGAACGAATAAAGGATAATTAAGCCAGCAGCCTAAAAGCACCTTGCTGAACTGCTAATGTTATTTATGGGTTTCTAAATGTACTTTGCATTGTTTGGTTATGCATTAGAAACAATATTTTATAAATAATTAGTCCTGCTGGGTCTCAGTTCCAGATGATTGTGAGTCAGTTGACATGGGTTGGGGCCTGGTACTCTGTATTTCTGGAAGCTTTATAGAGAGTTTGAGAACCACTTTGATGGAGTTCACATGTATATTTCATTCGAGGCTTAATTTCTAGAAGCACTGAAGAAAGAAATAATACTCAGAGAAAAATCACCTGGTATCAGGCCTATAGCTACCAAATAGCAAAGCAACTCTTGATTCTACAATATAAACCCATCTGCCTGCTCTTACCCTTTCTCTTGACACCATATCATAGGTTCATTTTATCCTGCAAGTAACCTCACAGGGTATCCGTTGAAGCATCTTTATGAACAAATACAGTACATCCCAATTCATTTTGCTTTTGAGCCTTTCAATACTTGGTGGTAGAAAGGCAATAACCATTTCTTGACAAAATTGCAGGGAATAGATATATAAAAACATTAAGACGTGGCTCACTGTGAACACAGCCCAGGAGAGAGGTAAGGCTTGTACACAACCATGGATTTAATCAGCACATGTCTTCAAATGCTTGTATTTTTGAGCAAAGAACTAAGAAGCCCAAAGGAAGGAATTGTGGAGGGGTGGTGCTGGTGTTAAGTCTGTCGAGTTGACTTTTGACAGGCGGGGGGATCAGAGGAGCTTTGCCAGATGAGAAGGTACTGTTGAACATGTGAAATGAGACACACAAATGAGAGAGAGTCAAGCAAGGCCTGGGGCAGAGAAGACGAGTCAGACTGTCCCAAGTAAGAAGGTCTGACCCTGGATAGGATAGGATGACGGGATCCAGGGGGCCTTTGTGGACTCAGTAAGGCTCGGTGATAGTTTTTGCTGCAGAGGAGGGTAAGTGTTTGAAGGTAGATGTCTAAAAATGATGCCGCGATTGATGTGAAGGATGCGTGTGTAATTAGGATCTGTCCTAGAGGAGGCCTACACACAAACCGGTGCCAAAGCAGCTTGTGCCTAGTTTAAATGCAGTTCATCTCTTTGGCTCTCACGTCTCTACCTCTTAGCTTCCCTTGCTGTCTCTTCCACCCATTCACCTGATACTTGTTGCTCCTTGTCCTCCCACTCAATGCTGCCTCTGCCACCCATACTGCAGCTGATGGTATACGTCATTGACATCTCTTCTGTTGGGGTTCTTCTCTGTGACCTCCAGTTTTCCCTAGATAGTTGACACCCCTAAAATTAAGCGTTTTTTTTTTAAACATTCCACATTGAAGAGAGAAACATTGGTTGGAACAGGCTGGTGGTCTCTGTGTATGCTTTTCATGGTCCCTTTACGAAAATCAAACATGGAATCCTACTTAATAGGTTGAAGGTTTAGGAAACATTTTAGGGTCTGTGCAGGGACAATCTTTAAAATGCATTTTCATTTCACTTTGTTTCAGAAGAGCCTAGAAGGGCAGAGGGAACAAGGTGGCGTGGTGGGCGAGTGCAGTGCCAGCTCAATCACGTCACCACTTGGTCTGAACCAGAGGATAGGGCTGAGCCTGTCTCCTGGGAATGTCAGAAGGACCCGATAATGATATCTGGCAAAGCCACGAGGCGTGGCCTTGTAATGTCATTACTAAGAATTACCCTTTTAATAGCATTTCTGGATGTCTGAGTTTGTTAGGTGAATGACACTTCATTCCTGCTGCTGCTGCCCCCCTTTCTGTTGCGCTGCTCCCCAGCTGGTCTGCTGATTTCTCCTTGTCCCTGTTTTGATATCAGTTTGTATTTTCTCTTCTGTCTCCTTCCTTCCCCGGCTGTGTTTGTTCAGCCTCTTGAACCCTTATAACAGCTTCCGTTCTCCCCATTGGAGAGGTAGAAGGGTATGGGGATGTGTGAGCAAAGGAAGCTTGTTAAAGGACGTCACATTCCGCATCTGGAACCAACGAGGTAGCATTCACACTCAGCCTTAGACCCAAGAGCCTAGATGACTTGTTCCCGGCTACATCTGCTCCTTTTGCGTTTGTGGGACCCAGAAGTATGGGAAAAGTTACCAGGAATCTGTGACGGCAAATTCTTTTTTCCAGTTGTTCTATATAGTATGCCCTTCCACATGATCTACTAACCTCTGCCTCAGTTTCTCCATCTGTAAAAGTGGTGTAACACTTATCTACCTCCCTTGAATGTTGTAACGATTAGTATATGTTGGTAACGAACTTTTGAAATAAAGAATGATACGAAGCATTTCATGTCATTGTTGTCATTTGGGATCTGGATTTCCTGCCATCCAGCAGCTGCTCTGTAGTGGAAGTACCCCAGAGTGCTGGGCTCACAGGCATGTGCCACCATGCCTGCCTGGTTCATGTGGTGCTGTGGACTGAACCCAGGCCTTCTTACATGCAAGCACTCCTTCCATTGAGTTTTATCCCCAGCCCCATGATGCCTTTGCAGCACTGTGTTTTGGGGGATGATTAGCATGCATACTCACTGAAGGGTTTAGAGTGGTAGGGGGTCTCCATTCACTAGGTTCTGATCTGAGTTTGCTCTCCTGTGAGTTTGCAGGTCAGGAGTGGGAGATGCTCCTAATCCTGATTCGTAAAAGTTTATTTCTATTTGACCTAAAGGATATTTGTAGCCAGGTGTGGTGGCTCAGGCCTTCGTAATCCCAGGTCTTGCGAGACAGAGGCAGGAAGATCCGAGTTCAAGGTCATCTTCAGCTCCAAAGCCAATTTGAAGCCAGGTTGGGGCTACCCAACCTCCCTGTCTCAAAACAAAACAAAAAAAAACCACCAGAAGAACAGAAAGAGAGAGAGAGAGAAAGGGAGCTAGGGAAGAAGGAAGGAAGGAAGGAAAAAAGGAAGGGAGGGAGGGAAGGAGGGAGGAAAGGAGGGAGAAGCATGAAATATGAGTAGCAGTAAAAGATAGACTCTTGTATCTTGTCTTCTTTAGCTAGTAGCTACTAGTGTAACCAATAAGGAAACTTGAGGCTTGTACTCTGTTGGTGAGGCACGTATAAACCTAGGCTTTTGGGGGGAGGTGGAGGTGAAGTACTGCAATAGAAATCTGGACCCTCAATTCTACTATTGAGTCATATACCCTAGTCCCTGGATCTAGGTTCTTATTCATAAATCTCTACAGAGCTGTTTTTTTTTTTTTTTTTCTAATGGGATGGTTCTGGACATGCTGCAGGACTGAACTGAAGGGCAGTCATTCATCGCTCAGCCACTGGCATACTTGTGATGTGTGTGTGTGTGTGTGTGGGGTCTGCCATCCTATAGTCCCCAAATCCCAGAATGAAGGGATTACGGAAGAATATTTCATGTTTCATTTTCATATCTGCTAATATCTCCTTGGCCAATGCAACTGACATGGCTGAGCTTAAAGTCAAGAGCAGGGAAAGAGACTGGAGGAAGGTAAAAGGAGGAGGAAAGGACCAGGCAAATGTCTTGATGATTAAAGAAAATGCTTGTAGCAGAAGCAGAAGGACCTGAGTTCAGATCCTCAGATCCCATGTGAGATGCTGGGCTTAATTAGAAACCCTGTGTCAGAAAGAATAAAGTAGAAGGGTGATTTCACACTTACATGCACTTGTACCCCCACCACCCCCGGCATACATGAAAATGGGGAAAAAAAGTGAAAGGAAGAGGTAAATATCAAAAGGGGGAGGGGAGCTAGTGAGATAAAGAATTGAGGTGATGTTATAATCAAGGAACAGGAACTCCAAGAGAAAACTGTATCCTTCATCTTTTATTGAGAAGTCTCATTCTTGTGTCTTTCAGGTTTTTAGGGTGAGGAAACTTACAATGGTAATAATAAAATGTACCTCAGTGGATTGTGGATTAAGAGAATAATGCTCATGCCTCTTGACTTAAGGTTGCATCCAGAAAGACCCATGGCAGGTTGAATAAGCCACGGGTTAGAGGTCCCCTGACTTGTTGCGTCCAGCACACATTTCAGCCTAGGAAAAGGTCAGAATTCAGAACATGAAGTGTGGCTTCTCGGTTTATCACTCGTTCCATCACAAAGTTAAAAAATCCAGAGTTGAAGCACTTTTAAATCATGGATTGCCTGTAAATATTTAGTAGCATGTCCAACACACAATAAACTATAAATTTTAAATTTTTTAAATTTTTTCTCATATATATATATACATACATATATAGATAGATAGATAGATAGAACTATATAATATATAGTTAAGGGTTGATATTTGCAGGCAAGCTTTGAGTTCAGCTGTGAAGAATTGATAGTTAGGCAAGTCCTTGAGCAGGCCTGCAGAGGTAACCGATGGGTGTAGATCCAGCCCATGGACAGGTGGGCTACTTTCGGAGCAGATGGCTAAAATGAAGCGAACTGGTTAAATATGTTGGCATTCCTTGGTCTACTTGGCCACGTGCTGGTCTGACAAGTGGCCTCTCAGCAGTCCTGTGGGTTTGATGTGGCCATTCCTTTTTGGCCCTTGGTGTTGGTGTGAGCTTTTCTGCCAAACTGGACGAGGAACTGCAACCGGACTATCTTAAGCCAGAACAAAACCCCTTGTTCCCTTAAGCCCTTTGGTTGTGAGTTTATCGACAACATGCAGGCAGACTGCAACGTGTGTGTGTGTGGTGGATGTAGTGTGTGTGTATGTGTGTTTTCTACATGAAGATGGAAAGGTTTGAAACGAAGTGATCTGGTTCTATAACTCATGATTTTGATGCTTATCATATACAGAATTTCTGTTTGAGTCCTCCGTTCAAGACTGGGCTTTGCAAAAGCCTTTGGCCTCCTGAGTAATTTGCAGGTAATCATCTAGAAGCACAAGCTTCTCATGGTTGCTGTACTGCAATTTAAGATGCAGGCAGGGAGGACCCGCCTTGTATGTTGTAAAATCAGAACTGAAAGATAAATAGAACAGCAAATTCCTAGACTTCATTTTTTGAGTTTCTGTGTTACAAGATACTCTTAAGACCCTCATTACCTAAGATTAAACACCGTCTTAATCCTTTCCAGCCTTCCCGCACTGTGGCACTCTCTGAACACAGTTGTCCCGCTCTGGGTTTCTGAGCCAGGAGTACTCCAGGTCTTCCTCCATCTCCTTCCCATCACCTGTGCTGCAGAGCATCACTCATTCTTCAAGGTCAGCTGAATGCCAGGACAAGCCCTGGACTCCTACTGATTTGTGATTTGTGATTTGTGGGCATGTACGAAACCTCTCTGAATACCAGGTTCCCTGTTTGTAAAAGAAGAGTTATTAAAGACGAGCATGTCTAAATCCTTTCCCTGTTCTAATTAGTTTAAACTCATCTTTTCAATTTACCGCATGGACTCCAAATTTTCCATTTAGCATCCTCCTTAAAAGATAATGTATACATAAATGGAATTCAAATACAGCTTCCAAGTGAATCAGCCCCAAGGTTGAATGCATCATTTGTGAATGTTATTGATATTAGGATAATGATTGTTCTTAGACTGTTTATAACACAATCTAAATACAGTCGATACAAGAGTTTCTATATAATGGGAACAAAAGGGTTTTGCTTCCTAAAATGTAATTTTCTCAGTGAAATGCAATTGGCTGCTGTTTCAAACGGCCCAGTTTTATAGATTTTTGTAGAGCTCTTCTATTTTACAAATTCCTTGTTCTAAGGCAATGATATACCCAGAATATGTATGCTTTGTATATTTTTAAAAGTTCTCAGGGGCTGAGCAGATGGCTGAATGGGTAAAGGGCTTGCAGCATAAGCATGAGGACTTGAGTTCAGACCCCCGGTACCCATGTGAAAGATCCAGACATAACAGCTCACACCTGTAACTCCAGTGCTTTTCAGATGGACACAGTAGGTCCCCAGGCCTTTCTGGTTAGTCAGCCTCGTTGAATCGGTGAGCACCAGGTTCAGCGAGAGACTCAGTCAAAAAAATAAGACAGAGAACAACAGAGGAAGCCACATGGACGTGTGCCTGCACCAACAAATGCGTGTGCACGCACACACATACACTAGCAGACACATACAAGATTCTCATCATTTACTAGATGATGTTTATTATGCAGTCTGAGTGGTCTGAAAATTAACTTTTCTTCTCCAGGCCAGATGCATGCTGTCTGTAATTTCAATTAAGGCCGCAAAGACTCAGCAGATGTGTACGATGCTATCCATATTTCGTAGATTAAAAAAAAAAACGAATCTTGGAGAAGAGTAAGTGACTGGTTTGAAACCACATGCCAAAAGTTCTGGTGACAGATAGTGGTAACCATCGTGTGGCCAGGTGAGTGCACCTCATACCACTGAACTGTTAAAATGGGTACCATGGCAAATGTCATGTCCTACCACAATGAAAAACAGTAAGGGACTCAACTGTATTTAGAGGTTGAGTTAACACAGTTTGCGTAGTGCGTTTGTGGCATCAGACACCTGGTTGGTTCTGTTGACCCATCTGTGTTTTAAAGACCTTCCAGGACACAGAGGAGCCAGAAATATGGAGAAGGGCCAAGAAAGGTGAAAGGTGTTGGCAACAGCAAAGGTGGTGACCTCAATTCTGTTTGACAGAAAGTGAGCCCAGTAACCAGTAACCAAGCCAAGAAGGGAGGGTCTGAGTCGGTCTCTCTTTCAACTGTGTTTCCCAGATACTAACACACAGGCAAACACCTGGGCATATTGTTCCAAAGCACGTTTTGATTCAATGAATTGGCTTTTGCATTTCTAAACTCCTGGGTGATGTAGATGTTGCTCCGTGAACTAGCCATCAAATAGCAAGGATTTAGATAACAGTAACCATGTCCTGCTGGCTCTCCACGAAGGGTTTCAGATCACTTGGATTAATCTAGAATCTGGTGCTTATGCAAAGCAAGTTGTGGACTCTGTCCAAGACCTCCAAGGAACAGGCTGGAATCAACAGGGTTAGCAAGCTTCTTTGGTGTTGTGGACCACTGCTAATAGGACATCACCATGCTCTGCTCCCTAAAAATCACTTTCATTTGGATTGCATCTCCAGTTTAGAAAGGCTCTTCACAGCCTGTGGTGCATGATTAGAAAATGGACATCACCAGTCTTGATATGATGGATCCAAAGGTTTTCTGATTCTAAGCAAATGTTCTTTCTATTATTGTGTGGCTCGTTCACTCACTTTACCATATCTTTACTTATACTCCCACACAAATTAGAAGTTCTTTTATGTCTGAAAAGCTTTGCAGAGTAATTTTCTTGCTATGATGCTTTCAAAGATTTCAATCTAATTTAGCACACTAAGCTGTAGAGTTTACGCTTATTAGCATAAAGCTATCCAAAGTCACAGCAAAAAAAAATGTTTGGTGGAGTAATTAAGAAATAGATTTCCTTGAGTGCTTTGTGTGTGTGTGTGTGTGTGTGTGTGTGTGTGTGTGTTGTATATGTGTGTGTATCACATGCACATAGGTGCATGTGTGTTGTATATGCACATGTGTGTGCAAGTGTGGGTATGTTGCTGTATATGTGTGTGTGCATGCCTGTGTAGGGGTGCAGGCGTATGTGTGTTGTATGTGTGCATGAATCCGCACACATACAACACGTGCACATGTATATGTTGTATATGTGTGAATGCATGTGTATGCATGTGTGTTGTATATGTGTATGTATATGTATTGTACGCCTGTGAGTATATAGGTATCCTGCTCTGTCATTCTCTGTCTCGTTCCCTTGGGACAAGATCTCTCACTGAACCTGGTAGTAGGTTGGCTGCTAGTAAGCTCCAGGGACCCTCCTGTCTCTGTCCCTTTGCACTGCAGCACTGGGGTCTCAGACATGCACAACCATGTCTGGCAGTCTTACATTCTAAGTCATTTTTCAAGCCCCTATTTTTCTTTCTTTCTTTTTAAATCTTTTATTTTTATTTTTTTATTTGTTATTTATTCAATTGCGCGTGTATGCGTGTGTGTGTGTGTGTGTGTGTGTGTGTGTGTGTGTGTGTGTGTAGAACCACCACGGATGACTCCACCTCCTCCTTGTTTACTCTGCTGCGGGATTCACAGGCTCTGCCCTACTCGGACCGGAAACGCAGGCAGCCCCCGCTTCCACCGGCGTCTTTACGTGGGGTCTAGGATACGAACTCAGGACCTTCTGTCTGCAAGGCAGAGGCTTAACCCCTGAGCCACCTCTCCAGCCCTCTTTCTTTCTTTTTAAAACATTTCGTTTGAGAGAGAAGAGGAGAGAGAGAGAGAGAGATCAGGAGAGAAAGGGAACAAGAGCGAGCATGCACATCTTTTCTCTTCTTTGCCTAAGCTTTTTCTTTTGCATCCCTTTTTCTTAACTTTTCCCCTAGATTTACCAATTGCTTCTTTCAACCATTTGCTACTGAGTACCTTGATATTATAACGCCTCACCCCCAAGTACTTTGGCATGTATACAGTCAGCCTTAGACCATCATCTCACATTCCTGCAACCGCCTTATCACAGCTCAGAAAATTAAATCAATAAATCACTTGATATGTAGTCTACCTTCAAATGTCTTCAGTTATCCTAATGTCTTTTATTGATGTTTATTTTCTCAGATCCAACCAGGGTTTATTGCATTAGGTGTTTTGTCTCTGTATATAATCTGAAGCAAACCTTTCTTCTTGTCTTTTTTATGACATTAATTTCTTTTTTAAAGTCCAGACCTTGAAAAGCGCTTTGCATTCTGGATCTGTCTATTACATCCTTTTGATTAGCTTCAGGTCGAACTCCTCTGGCAGGAGATCACATAGATAAATGCCACGAACTTCTCCACGCATCATTTTAGGAGGCTCATCTGGGTAGATTGTCTCCCAGTGCTGATGCTAAATTTGACCACCTGGTGAAGGTAGCACCTGCCAGACCTATTGTAGGATTATGTTCTTTCATTTGTAATGTTATCTGTGGGGTAATGCTTTAAGATTCTAGGAAGATCTCTTCCCCTCATAACTTTCACCCAATGATCTGAGCATCCATTGAAGAGTTTTACATAAATCATTTATTTCATTGAGGATTTAAAGATGACGAGGGGTGACAGGCTGATTTGTCGAGTAAAGGAGCAAGTTGCAAATCTGACAATTTGAATTCATTTCCCCGAGTCCACATGATGGAAGGAGAGAACTGACTTCTGAAGCTTGTGCTGTGGCATATTTGAGTTTCTTCTCTCAAATAAAATAATAAAAATAATACATGGTGATTAGGTCAGCATTGACCATCTCCCTCCCCCCCCAGTAATGATGTGAAATGTGCTGGATTTGATAAGATCTGAATTTAGGGACTTGAAGTTACATTGACTATGCAGAAAACAGACTCGGTCTCCCTTACCCAACCTCCCCTGGCCTCGTTCACTGCGGAGGTCAGGAAGACCTTGAATTCCAAATCGTCTGACCCTTGCTTCTCAGCACACCTGGTTTGCCTCTTGTTTCCATGCTCCAGGTGGGGAGTATAAAGATAAATACCGCTCCTGCTATGCCAAGGAATGTTCACCAGAGAAAAGAGGCTCCTACCTTCTTTCTCCTAAGCTCCTGGCCACATAGCCTCTTTGGGGTCTGCCTGGCATCACGATTGTTCCCAAGTGGTGCTGGGAAAAACCACATGCTTCTTTCTCACTATCATCAATGGTCACTTCATTGTTTTCTAACTCTTCAAATCTGAAACAGGATTTATGTAGAGTAGAGTTGGGAAAGCAGTCTGGGTGATGTCAGGGAGATGTCAGAGTGTTGGCTTTGAGATGGGGTCTGTGATATGATTGCATATCAGCTGTTTAAAGCAACATTTTGCATAAGATTGAGAACATGCAGCTGCTCATATTAAATACAATGGTAGAGATTGGGGTGGAGAGACTAAGAGGGTGGATGGAGGGTACACTGGGTAAAAGCTGCCTTGTATTACTATCCCACCCCCCCACCCTTGCCTTTATTCATACCCTACCCATATTTCTCTTTGGAAAACACAGACGCCAGGATCTAGAAATTTGCCCAGCATCTCAGCCTACCTTATCTATGGCATGGGCCACAGCAACTTCCGGTGTATCTACCTTCCGGTGTATCTACCTTCCTGTCCATACATACTCTGAATTGGACTTTTTACCAATAGTCTTGTGCAATGCATGCTTTTTCCTTTCTTTGTGCATCCAAGTCTCTTCTCCCATTATAGATCTTTATCATCATCATTTAAATATTTTACGTTCTTCCTCTGGCCACAGACACTGCCTGTTGCAGTTCACCTGCATTGTTGCTGATAAAAATCACCACCTAACAGCTTAAGAGAACAAGGGATTTATTCTCTTTTGATAGACTGGTTACAGTTCATTGTCCAGTTTGGCAGGAGAGCATGCACCATCATTAAAGGGGCAAGGGAACTGGCCACGCCACATCCATGGAATAGCTGAGAGGGGGACAATTCTCACTTGCCAGATCAGCATGTCTGGCCAAGTGTACACAAGGATGCTGACTTCCTCAACCAGCTCTCTGTATTTTATTCACCTATCCAAGGTCTAGTTCACCCACCATAGGCTGCTGTTGCAGTTCTCCTGCATGATTGCTGATAAATGACCATTAAATGGCTTAAGGGAACAAGGTTTATTCTCTCTTATGATTCCTGGTTACAGTTCTCAGTCCAGCTTGATGGAAGAGCATGCACCAACACCAGGGCCGAGGGAACTGACCACACCATCATCACATAACAGCAGAGAGATGCACAATCTTTACTTGCCAGTCCAGCATGTCTGGCCAAATGAACCGAAGGATGCCACCTTCCTCAACCAGCTCTCAGTATTTTATTCACTTGTTCAGGACATAGTCCCACCCATCATCAGCCTTCCTCATGAACTAGACAATCTCCTGCAGGTTTGCTCTGGGCTTAACCCAACCACTAATTCTCTACAAATGTGCCCAGAGCTCAAAGCCTCAATTATCAAGTTGACACCTGTGCCTAACTATGACAGCTGCACCTTCCCCATCAACTAGATAATCTCTTGCAGGTTCACTCTGGGCTTAAATTAATTCAACTACTAATTATTTACAAATATGTCCAGAGCTCTTACCCTCAAATGTCAAGTTGACACCTGTCTCTAACAATGACACTGGTTTCTTCTCTTCCCAGCCAAGCTTCCCTTTCTGCTTCTTAAGCATGTTGCAATTGTCCTCCATTCTGAATTCTGCCCCTACTGCTCTACCAAGTAATTTTTGCTAAGATCCCTGGCAGTGACTGTTATCATTTAGAAACTACTTCAAACTCATCTCATTGGACCTCAGTGAACCACATCCTACTCCTTGAGACAGAGTTGTTCCTTGGACACCATGACTATCTTTTTCTGATTTTCCTGTGTAGTTTCTAAGTGCCCTCCAATGGAGTTCCTTGGCTGAAGCACTGATCCTTTTATTTTACACTCCGGTAATTTATCTTCCAATGCCTCTCACATGTACACGTCCAGTGTAAATCTCTTGCCAGCAGATTTATGAATCCAGTGGCTACTTGAGGAGGCCATTACTAGTCCCTCAAACTCAGTATACCTAGAATTAATATCATCTCTTCATTTCCTGTCGAGTTGGCTGTTTTATTATAAAGGCCACTGAATTGGAGGGAGAGTAAAGGTCATTTGGCATTCCCCTCCTCTTCTTATATCACATTGGTCATCAAGTTCTGTTGCTTCTATCTGAAACATTAGCTAACTCATTCCTTTTCCCTCGTCCAAATCACCTTCACTGTTCTCCTAGGCTACTGTAGTAGTACTCTCCTGGTTTTCCTGCATACACATGCCTTTCCAGTCCATTCTGTACAGTGCTGCCCAAGTGATTACTTTAACAGCTTCACTGAAATTTAGGTATGTGGTATTACAGTTTGAACTACACCCCCGCCAATACCTGGCAAGTACTCTACCACTGTGTGACTTCCCCAGCCACACTGAAATATTATTCATAAACTCACCTCATTCACTTAACCCATATTTTTCAAACACAAATCTATAAATTATTCCGTGTGTGTGTGTGTGTGTGTGTGTGTGTGTGTGTGTGTGTGTGTCGCTTCACTATGTAGTCCAGGTTGCCATGAAATCAGTGTGTAGCACAGGATGGTTTACTGAGCCACCTGCCTTGGCCTCCCAGATACTGGGACTGTAGGCCTGAGCCACCACACACAACTCGCTGATTATAATCTGAAAATGAAGCCTTATTCTGGCTTGGAAGGTCTTGAATTATCTGCCACTTGCTTCCTAGAGTTTCAGTTTCATTCTGTGTCATCCACTCTCCTGGCTTCAGCTGCAGCTCTCCTTTCTGTTCCTCTTTCTTTTAAATAGGCAGATAAGGTCGTGTGTATTGACTATGTATAACATGAGTTTCTGAAGTATGTTTGCATGATGAAATGACTAAATCTAGCCAATCAACAAGCCTATTAACATATAGATATCATTGGGGAGTAAGAACATTTAACATTCACTTCCTTTACATTTTTCTTTTAATAATTTATTCTGCGTGTGTGTGTGTGTGTGTGTGTGTGTGTGTGTGTGTGTGCGAGAGAGAGAGAGAGAGAGAGAGAGAGAGAGAGAGAGGGAGAGGGAGAGGGAGAGAGATAAACTTGCATTCCATGGCACACAGGCGGAGATCAGAGGACAACTTTCAGAAGTCAGTTCTCTCCTTCTACCATGTGGGTTTCTTGGGATTGAACTCAAGTCTCGAGGTTTGTGATCAGGCACCTTACCCACTGAGCTCTCTCTCTGGTCCCTCTTTTCACTTTTTTTTCAATATCACAAGTCAATATCATTATCAATCGTAGAGATCATATTGTACATCAGACCTCTTGAGTTTACCCCTCCGACTTAACTGTAGTTAAAGTTCTTTGGCCAATATCCCTGCACTGGAAAGCTACCCAACCTCTGGTAGCCACCAGCACCTTAAGATTTCACATTCAAGTGAGATCAGGAAGCATTTGTTTTCCTTGAACTTGCCATGTTCCTTAAATAATTTGCACATGTTGATTTTTCCTCATTGAGTTCTGTCTCTTCTCTACCTCCTTGCAGATAGATCTTCATTGGTCTTCCCAAATGCCACCTTGGGGGAGGCTTCCTTGAAACCCCCAGTTCCTGGTATGTTAAGGGATGATTTCTTAATTCTTTGAATTGTGGTTGTTAGAGGACTGACTCCTTTCCTAGACTATAGGACAGTGACTGTTTCTGCCTTTTCCACTTCTGTGTCTTCACAACCTCACATACTTAATGGCGCATGAGGGGTCATCTGTAAATACTGCTAGATGAATGCACCCACAGTAACCATGCTCCCTGACCTGCCTCCTGCGTGTATCCTTGTCGAGATTGCCATCGCCAAACTTGTTCTCCGCCTTTGCTATTGCTCTGTGTTGAGAGAAACAATCTGGAATGTGGTCCTGCTGCTTTGCCTTTGGGAATCCAGACTGCTAAGTTCAACTGTGATGAATCCACTGGGCAGTAGATCTGCGGTACTGAAGTTTTAATTGGAAGCTATGAAGAATTTAAGGACTCTTGATTCAGGTTCATATGTACAAATACGGATGAGCTTAATATATACGGGAATGCATGCATGAGTGCACATGTACATGTGTAAGTACAGGACTCAGCTGTTACACTTAAATATGCATGTGTGCAGACTCTCTCAGAAGCAACCTGATATATACTCATTCCTTACATATGTGCAGACAGAGTTAAATGACATATGCTTGATACTCATGCATATGTACAGGAACAAGTTGATATACTCTTACATATGTACATATGTATACATGCAAGCAAATGACATATGCTCAATACATATGTATACATACAGAGGCAAGCTGACATACTTAAACACATTCAGTGGCAAAACACAGCTATCTAGTTGCATTTAAATCACTCTGATTTCGTGCGTGTTCTGTGTTCTTAGTTCCATACTGAGCTCAATGGATGCCATTTTGAAGTTTGTATTCAGGTATTCTCTCTCTTTCTAGTCTTGGTATGTATCCTTTGCTAATCTTGAATCCACACATAGCTCTGGCTGGTTTGGAACTCAGCATCTGCCTGCTTTTTAACCCCCCAAGTGCTGGGATTACAGGCAGGCACCCTCACACCCAGCTCTTATCCTTCTCTTTGACTTGCCTGGTCATTGCCAACAGTTCAGCTGCCCCTGATAGTTCCCAGACTTCCCTCTTATGAGTTTCTCTAGTAGGTATCCGGCCCAGATAAGGTCTAATTCAGAATATAGGCTACAGAGTGATATAGACAAAATCCCAAGCCCTACTGTGTACTAACTACACTACCTTGGATAAATTCCTTATCCTTTCCAAACCTGCTTTCTCATCTATAGAATGAAGGTAACATTTGTAACTTCCCTGGGTTTTGGAGTTTAATATTAAACTGGATAATGTATGCAGAGTTCTCAGACTAATATATGTACAGCTAATGACAACTACCACTAACAATCACCAACATTTATGCTATGGTTACTATGCCTCTACTACTTGCAGCCAATTAATAAGTGCTTGTGATTCCTGTGATAAACACTTTACATATATATCAACTCACTCTTACAACCCTAAGAAATAGAAATGGAGTGGAGTAGATCATTGGGCTGCCACATAGATCAGCCATATAACCTGCCCAGGGTCAAAGAACTAGAAAGTGGCTGAAAGAAGATGCAAATCAAGATGGTTTTGTTCCAGAGCCTACACTCTTCTTTTAATTTATAAATAATAGGAATTTATTTGCATGGGACTCTGAGAAGTCCAGATCGACATACTAGGAGAAGTAAAGTCTAGTGAGGGTTGCTGTCTGCTTCCAAGATGCTGCCAAATTGCTTTGCCCCCTAGGATGGAGGAACATTGTCCCATAGGGCACAGAGACTACAATTTTAATTGCTATTTTACTTCCTACTTCTGCTTATGTGGGATTGTCTTTTTAAAGAGCAATATATATATGCATATGTGTATATATATATGAAACTTGTTATGAGCTAAAATCCTTGGAGAAAATTTTAAATTGTAGTTGAACTTTTCCATTTGCTGAAAGATGAGGAAAAATCTTAATTCTGTATTCAGAGCAAAGCTGAACAATTGAATGACCAGCAGACCTGCAGGCGAAACCCAGAGATGCCTCCCTGCCTTCCTGACCCACTTCCTGGGACTATTTGGGTGAGAAGGCTTTTCAAAACTGACAGGGGAGGCTGTGCTCCTCCAGGCTAGGAAATTCCTGTAGCACTTCTTATTCAGATGCCCGCAAATGTCTTCTGCCCGTTTTCTAGACAACGGAGGATCAGTAACTGGCAGTGGGTAAATAATGTTCCCGATGGGGAGGAGCAACAATACGCAAGATACTCCACACAAATTAGGGCCAAAGTAACCATAATAGGACTTTGCATGACCTGCATAATGATTGACATATCAATGACCCCCCCAAAGTCTAGAATGGATCACAGGCACTAGGATCCTTAGAGGCAAGGGACTAACAGTTACAATAGTGTTCCCATACTAAAGGGGAGCCCAAGAAAGGGCTCTAGGCAATGCTACTGAGTCGGTACACCACATTAGAGTGGAGGACCCAGAGGGAAGTTTGACATTCACACTAAAGGATGGTCCAGGGATTGGGGGAGGGAGAGGGAGGCACTGGGAGAAAGGGAGGGATGGGAGTGAAAGGAAGGGGAAAAGGGGAGAGGGAGCAAGGGGATCCAGGGAGGGGTGGAGGGAGGGAAGGGACTGGAGTACCTATTAAGTTAGTATAAGTGGAAAAAAATAATAAAAAAAATTAAAAAAGAATGCTCCCATCACTTGCACCAGCATAATCATAAGAATCTCTGCACTGTCTCACCAAAGAATCCCACTGAAATTTCCCAGTCACACTTGGGGCAGCAGGTCCTGGATGGATGGCTTGTGCATATTATTTGGTGGCTGAAGCTTAAATAAAAAAAAAGGTTTCATTTGTAGGGATCAAACCAGACCCTCTTCTGAGCTTTGCTCCCTTCCTAATCTTTATCATTTGTATTTTTATATTCATGCTGTTAAGCATTCAAAAGGGGAGAATATACAAGGTACTTTTTTTGGAGTGGGTGTTTGGTTTATTTCACTTAACATCCTCTAGTTCAACTTGCTGCAAATGACAGAATTTCATTCTTTTTTGTGGCTAAATAACACTCTATTGAGTATATATCTGCATTTTATTAATCTATTCATCCAACAGCCTAAATTGACTGCCGGTCTTGGCGATTAGTTGTTTGGCTGCAGTCCTTCTAAATGCCAATTCTTACACAGTCTTATTTCAGACAATATCTTCTTCCTTCTTATCCTTGGAATGTGGAACTTTGGAATTAAAATGTACCGGGTGACTGGGACTTCCTAGCTTTGGAATTTCAAGTATTGAATCTCTCTAGCTTTGTTTCCTCATCTATGAAATGAAAATAACAAGGTGGTAGCCAGATTAGTGGTACTACACTGGACTTGGCATTACCTAAGCTACAGCAGATTTTCAGGGTCTGCAGTTATCTTTGTCTCTCCATCCAACAGTTCTGACCTCCTGTTTTTATCTGGTTTCTCCTATGGCATCGTTAGCTCTGTGAAAAGTATGGACTTCGTTCTATTCATGTTTCTCTTACCTAGAGCAGTGCCTAGACCATAGTAGATGCTTAATAAATATTTGCTGAATCAATGAATGAAGTGCTGAACAAATGGAACTTGTTTCCGTAGGTCCTTCCGACAGCAGTGAATGTTCAGTTCCTCTAACAAAGTCTTTTGCTTACCTGGACCATTGTTCACCTGGTTAACATTCACTGATCTTTCTGTTCATAACACAAGCTTTCATTCTTCAGAGAAACCTTATCTGACCCTCCTCAGCACAGCTTTTGCTGGTGATGTTGAAATTTTACTTTTTGATGGCAACTGTGTGATTAGCATTTGACTGTAAGCTTCCTAAGGACAGGAGGCATTTTCAGGGATTCCACAGAGACCTTCAGTACAAGTTTGCTGAATGAACAATTTTTTTCACTTTTTTTTTTAAGATCCTCCTCTCTCTAGGAAGTGGGGTCTAAGTTTTCAAATTGGATTAGAGGTCAATCCCAGGCTGCTCTGGAGCTTCACTGTAAATCACCCCTTTCCCTGTTTCTGGCTCAAGCATGAAGACTCTCCCCTTCCAGGGCCAATTAGTCAGCCCCAAGGTATCTCATTACTGTCTATCAGGGCTTCATTATGCAGCAAGTCCCAGCAGCAGGCGGTCCGGCAAAGCTGGGATTTTGGCAGGTCTGGGAGTCCAGAATGGGACCTGCCATCGCTCCTTCCCACCCTCGCTCCATATTTAGTATTTATCACATTGTGTTGCAACTGTTAATTTTCAGATGTCTGCCCACCCCTACATGGCCAGGACAGGATTATCTCTTGTCCCCAGAGACTACTGTAGTGTCTAGCATGCAGTGAATGCTCACGAAGGTTTCTTAAAGGAATGCTCTGTTTCCCAAGAGGGAAGCTTTATTAGTGGGGACAAAAACCAACTCATCGGAGAGAGGGGACTTAAAAAAAACTGTGTCAAAATAAAACAAAAACAAAAAACCTTTTTTTTTTTTTTTTGACTTAGATTTCTATCACTTGAAAGCAGGCTGGAAAAGCTTGAACAAATGGTGTCCAAATACTGGATCTCTGATAGATTATTATTCAAAATATACACTTTATATTCACCTTGCTTACTTTATCTCTATAACATAGTTTCCTTCTTTTTTGGGGCGTGTGTGTGTGTGTGTGTGTGTGTGTGTGTGTGTGCTTGTGTATGTGCAGTAGAAGAGGCCAAGGTTGATTTTGAGTGTTATCTTGTTGCAATTACTAGGCATGCTGTCAATAAATTAAAGGAAAAAAAAAAAGGACTTAAGGGGGAAACAAGAGGTTTTATTCTGGCTTACAATTTCCCAGTTACAGTTTTTACTCCAGCTTGGTTGGAAAGTCCACGCCAACACCAGGGGCTGAGGGAATTAGCTATACCATATTCACAGAATTCCTGAAAGAGGGGCAAACTTCCCTTGCCAGACAGCATGTTTGTCCAAGAATGTTGAAGGCCAACTTCCTAAATCAGTTCCCTCCATTTTATCTACCTGCATAAGATCTATTCCCACCCACCATGGGCTGGGCCTTTCCAATCAATTAGACAATCTCCTACAGATTTGCTTAGGCCTTAATTCAGCTAATTCTTTACAAATGTGCCCAGAAATGAAACCTTCGATTGCCAAGTTGACACCAGTAGCTATCTACAATGCTTCCTCTATCATTTGTCACCTCATTTTTCAGACAGGGTCTCTTACTGACATCCAGGTTTGCCCTTTAGGCTACACTGTTTGGCCAACAAGTCCCTGGGAAGTACCTGTCCCTGGAGGTCCCATACTCAGTGTGGACACCACATGCATATGCTGCGACCCCCTGCTCTTACATGGGCCTTGGGGATGCAAACCCAGGTTCTTATATTGGCGCAGGAAGCACTTTATCCACCGAGCCATCCTCCAGCCCTGTGTCTTGTCTGTGGGTTCACATCTGAGATGGGCTTTAGCTAAGCAAGATGTTTGCAGACATGGACAAAGCAGTACAGCAAAACTGCTCATACTAACATGTCTGCAATGAGCATTCCTTCAGCCGTGACCCCCCTTGAGCCAGGGCCCCAGAATTAATACTGGTAAGAGCAGCCCCCACAGATCTGCCTGCGTGCAGGCACGGAGCCCAGCTGGATCTGCAGTTCCAAGCAGCCTGGTCAGGCTAGGTCTGGCCCCTGTCAGCCCAGGCCTGTATTGGCCAACTTCAGCTAAGCCTCTTTGAGACCTATGAGAAGTAACCATTGTCTTCTGCTGCTGTGGTTTTTGGTCATGGTTAGGTCAGGGGTGTCCAACCTTGACTGAACATCTGAGTTATTTAGAGAACTTTAAAAGAACTAAGAGATACTGAAACTTCACCCAGACTGTCTGAAGTGGTGTTCAGATATCTATATTCCTTTTAAACTGTTTTTTTTTTTTAACATAGAAAGTCCCACATCCTTTTGCTATATTATTTTGGGGTCGCTATAACCGGCACGTGATGGGGTTTTATTAGATAACTTCTAAGATCCCCTTTCCTCTCTGAGACCTTTTGATAAAAAAGAAATCCTTTCCCTCTGAAGTAGAATCCTTTTTCAAGTAGAGTCCTTTTCTTTGTGAAAACGTTCCAGAAATCTGTGTTGAATTTTTCTTGCCTAATTTGGAGAACGATGAAGATGTGAATTGTGATTTATGACCTCAGAGTTGTTTGTTTTTTTACTTAAACTAAGGTTGTGAAATGTTGGTATTTTCAGACCAAGGGGAATTCAAGGCAAAATAGTGGGATGGGAAATCTGAAGACTCACATTCCAGAGGCAGTACCCATACAGTCAAGCTTAGCATAGAAGATCTGGAGGAGTTGGTCTTTGAATGAACTGTGGGTGGTCGCTTAGCAGTAAGGGGCTAGGGTTACTCCCCATACAGGGAGGCCAGAGGTACCAAGCTAACAGTTGAAAGTCTTCAGGCAAACCTCAACCAAAATTCTTACATAGGGAGTAACATTTCACAGGGAACATTCAACTGAAAAACAAAGTGTTTGTTATGGTGAACCCACTTTCGGAGTTCACCACTGGCCATAGAATACTGTGCATTATTCTTGCCCTTTTGCTCTTTGGTGAGGCACACACATGCATTTCAGAAAAACAGGATTTTCTTATTTCACTAGTATCCTTTTTAAACTATATTGGTAAACATTCACTTCATCGTGGATAAAGCTGTGCAGAGCATGCACAAAGATATATTTAAGACACCCCACGGAAGAACACAAGTTACATTTTACCATAAAAAGGTTGTGATAAAAACCCTCATTGATTTTTTTTAGAGGCGAAATCCCAGTTAAACAGTTAGGGAGTAAACACATTTTAAGGGATTTTTTTTTTTTCTACACACAAACTCCACTTCCAAAATGTATAAATAATACCACTATGTTTTGTTAACTCTTGTTAATCATTCAAAGAGAATTTTCTTCAGGATGGCTTTCATCTGACCTTTTTTTGCTAGGGCTTTAAACCCCCTTTCATGTGTTTAACGTTGACACTTTTTGTGAATGGCAGCTTTCCATTGTTCTATTGTGTCAACTTTCTTTTTTTGATTTTTATCATTTTTATATTTAGTATTTGCCTCATACTTGGTAGAAGGAGTTTTTCCTAATGTGGCTTTCTTGTGATGGCTTTTTTGCATATTTCTGAATTTTACAATGAGATCATAGAATTCCCTGAGTCCAAGGAGACTGAGGAAGGTAGACGACTTTTCCAGGAGTACAGTCTGATCTCAATGCCCGTGCTATATAGTAAGTATCTGCTAGCAAGGCACTTTAAGACTCTGGGTTCCACTTTCCTCATCATCAGGGAGAGCTCCCTGTTGGGAGCGAACTGTTGGGAATGTAGGCAAAGTGATTGCTCCAGGCCTTGGATATACGAAATCCGTTCTAAAGCTTTGCGATTAGAAGTGGGAAAAGGCAACACAGACTTTCAAGATTCGGCGGACGTATGGTTATCTGGGAACACCCTAGAAGTAAGGTGTTCAGGGATGAAGCCACCCTCTTCCCCACGGCTCCGAGAACAGCACTGCTGGAGCGAAAACTTGGGTTCCATCGTGACCCTGCCCATTTCTTGGGATGTGACCTTGGACCAGTCACCTTTACCTCTCCAGGCTCCGTTTCTCCACCTGAAATGCACACGAACGGGCCACCCGCGCCTAGGAACACAGAAAGGAGCTTTGGGAGCGCTCACAAAGGGTGACCAAGATGTCTGTCCCCGGAACGCAGCCGGGACGCCCCCGCCACCGCGCAGTCCCCCGCGACCCTGGCGAGTGCCACCCAAGACCCCCGGCCCGCGCCCGCCCGCCCGTCGCAGGAACAATAGCTCCGGGAGGCGGCGCGGGCCGCGGGCGGAGCTGCAAGCGCGGGCGCTGGGGGTGTGCGCGGGGCGGGGTCCCGCCCGCGGCTCCGTCACGCGCCCCTCGCCGGGCGGGCCGGGGTCTTTGTGACGCGGTGGCGACGGCCGCGCGGACACAAAGGGAAGGCTAGCGCCGGCAACTGAGGGACCGCGCCTGTCCCCGCCCCGAGACCCCCGCCCGCCCGCTGCCCGCCGCGCGCGCGCGTCCCCGCCTCCATCTCCCCCCACCATCGCCCCACGCCGGCTCGCGCCCTCCCCGTGCGCGCTCCCTGTCCGCGCGCGTCCGCGACCCTCGCACGCGCCGGGGTCCCACCGACTCCGTCCCGAGCGCGGCGGGCCAGGGCCAGGCGGGGATGCGGAGGGGCCGCTCCGGGGCGCCGCGGCTCGGCTGCTAGGCGGCAGGCTCGGAGGCGCGGGGCTGGCGGCTGGATGCCCCCCGGCCTGCGGTCCCCTGCACTTCCCGCCGTCCAGGCGCGCTAGCCATGGGCGCCGCGGCCGCTGAGGCTCCGCTCCGGCTGCCCGCCGCGCCCCCGCTCGCCTTCTGCTGCTACACGTCGGTGCTGCTGCTCTTCGCCTTCTCCCTGCCCGGGAGCCGCGCGTCCAACCAGCCCCCGGGCGGCGGCGCCGGGGACTGTCCCGGTGGCAAAGGCAAGAGCATCAACTGCTCAGGTAGGGGCGACCGGAGCCCGCCCCTGGGGCTCCTCCCTGCCCGTACGGTCCCGGATCTCCGATCTCCGCGGCCCGGCCCCGGGAGGACCCCGGCTGGGATTGGGGGTTGGGGGTGGGTGGAGGGGGTGTCCCGGGAGCCGGGGCGTCGCAGCGAAGGGCAGGGCGCGAGCGCGCGGGGCGGGCTTGGGGACACCCACAGTGGGGATGGGGAGTGGCCGTGCGTGCGTCCACGGGTATCGAGTGGCAAGGCGAGGGCGATCCGGCGCGGGTCCAGCAGGTGAGGCCCGGGACCCGCGAGGCGGAGCGGTGGCCGGGGCTCCTCGCGTGACTGTGAGTGTGCTGGCGGGATAGCGTGTTCGTGTTGTGAAGGCTCAAGGGAGGGAGGACGCCCAGGCAGGGATGTGTACTCTGTGTGTGTGTGTGTGTGTGTTGCTGTGAGTAGGAGATGGTGAGGGCGGGAGGGGTGGTGGTGGAGAGGCTGGGGGTCAGAGGACTCTCCATGTGCTGGTGGGTTCCTATTTGGGGTTCCAGGATCTCAGAAAGGTTCATGTGGGGAAAGGAAACGTGTGGTTGGTGATGTAGTGTGTTCCCCACTCTGTATGTCTTTTTTTGGGTTCAGAGGTGAAAATGGGAGCGTCGAAGTATCTCCAGTTCCGCGAATCTGGGCAGAGGAAAGTCCCACGGCCCGGGAAGTGACCTGTGTTTTTGTGTGTTTTGTATGGAAGCCACTCTGAAGTATGCATTAAAAGAGGAGGGATCTGAGGTCCAGCAGTGAATCCCTTTCCATAGAGGGAGGGGACCTAGAGAAGTCATTTCGCCCAGGGTTTGGATATGGAAAGAAGTAATTAGGTCCCAGCTAGTGCCCCTGTGTAGTGAATGTCCCCCGGGCTAATGAAGGCAGTGTGGAGAGCAGGAATAGTGTCCTGTGTGTTTTGCAAGATGAGGGCCTGGAGATTGGCAGCCAGGGGAGCCAGGGAACAACTGACCTCTCGCCCCTCTCCAGGGCCTCCTGCCCTTCCAGGGCTCTTGGAAACAAAGAGCTTACAGAGGTTTTAATGGATGACACTGGAGAAGAGGGGATTGGTCAGTAAAGTTCCTCCTTTCTTTCTAAAAGGGTCCCAGAGGAGCCCCGGGGATTCAGGGCCTGGGGCAAGGAGAGGCTTCCAGATCTCATTTAGGGGTGGACTTCCTCTAAAGCTGGCCTCACTGATGCCCTATGGTCATAAGTCAGTGCGCGCCCACTTGTCTTTTCCTTAGTACTCAATCCTCCACTTGTCTTTTTAGCCAGGGTTGAAGGGAGGAGGAAGGATTGACCAGGGAGCCACTGGGAATGTGCTGGCCTGCTTGCTAGGCCACCTTCATACCTTTGGGCTCTGGAAAGGCATTGTTTTGTGGGAAATGAAGAGCCAGAGAATCTCAGCACAGGGCTTATGCCCTGTTAGATGAGGAAGAGCTTTTGGCCTGCCTTTAGGTTTGAAGGCCTGGAAACCTTTTCAGTAATTTTCATATGATTTATTTTATGAGGGGGGGAGGGGCTTGAGAACAATTCACAATAGCATGTCTGAGAAAAGCATTTCCATTCATGAAATCATTTCTATTTTTCTAGTAAGAGGGATAGGATATAATGCTTTAATAAGTAATCACATTTTAACAAAGGTCATTCATAAATTAGAGTGCTTTTTTATGTTGTTGGTTATCAAACTTGAAAGTGATCATACCATGTCAAAATATTTTACTGGCTAATGTGTCATATTTGTTTTTTGCTAAGCTAATTGGTCTTTAGGAAAACATAGTGTTTGTTTTGATGGATGTTTTTGTGTACACTTTCTAAGTTAATGTACAGGGCATGTCTTAAGGATGGGCTGGTAAACTTACATGACATACAGAAAAGGAACCTTCATCTAGAGGCGATAGGCAGGATACATAACTGTGATTTGGGACATGTTATTTAATGTCTTTTAGTTTCTTCTAAAGACTTGCACTTCATATCTGAGCCTTCCTTTAAAGAATGTTTGCCAGTTATATATGTCCATATAATAGGCTGTTCCCAACCATATGTTTCAAGTGGTAAGATAGACTTGAAAACTCTAGACCTAAAACTAGAATTTTAACCAAATGAGATTTGCAGATTCTTGTTATAACTCTCTTGGCTAAGGAAAAATTCTTTATTTTGACTTTATATTTTTATATTTATTTATCCTGAGTGTATGCGCATATACATGTAGGTATGTGCATATGCATGCATACTCGTGCTACAGTACATGTTGGATCTCTCCTTCCACCATGTGGGTTCTGGAGATCAAACTCAGGTCATCAGGCTTGGCAGCAAGCACCTGTACTGCGGAAAGCCATCTCTTAGACCCATGATTCTTCATCTTTAATGGCTAGATTTGAGAATGTATTAATCCAATATGGACCCATGATGTGTGTATATTAACCTAAGTAGTTTTTTTCCAGGTATTTCCTATGTATACTAGTATGTTTACTGAGTCATACATTTGAGCTTTTATGTCTAAACTCTGGCCTTGACTTCTTGTTTTTATCTTTGAATTTGGACATCAGTGATTGTATGGAGTCTGCTTCTGTCAGGGGTCACTGAGAGCTCTGTAGCATTTGTAAATATGAAGACAAGTCTAGGGCTTTGTTGCATTAATAGATTCAGTCTAGATTGTGGAAAAAGATAGAATCCTGCAATGTTTACTCAAGTTTGTTGATGTGTTAGCCAACCACATGTTCATGCCATATACCCTTTTAGTTGAGTTTAATAGATTTCCCAGTACTTCTTGTTTTGCTCACCAGCCTATCTTTAAAAGATTTGGTCAGATCATCTTGTGTGAGTCACTTATAACATTCTTGTGTCTTTTCCTCTTTTTCCATTTCAGTGGAAAAGCAGACATAATGCCTTCTTTCATAAGGAGTCCTGGATGGTGTGATAACTGTCTCTCTCTGTGTATGGAAAGATGGTACTTACTATTGTAGTATTTTTTAAAGGAGTTTGGAAAACTTTTTTTTTAAACTTCAATTAATTGTGTGTGTGTGTGTGTGTGTGTGTGTGTGTGTGTGTGTGTGTGTGTGTGTGTGTAGGAGAGCACTGTGTGTCCCTGTGGAGGCCCAAGAATGACTTTGGGAATCATTCTGGATTGCTTCTATCTCCTTTTTTTTCCACTCTGAGATTTCCCAGGCTCTGTCCACCAGGTCTGGAAGTGGAGGCTACCGATATTTCCGCATGGTGTTTTTACGTGAGACCTGGGATCAGAACTCAGGCCTTTGTGCTTGTGAGGCAGAATTTTAACCCCCGAGCCATATCTTCAGCCCCCATTCTAGTATTTTTCAGTAGATATGTGGAAAGTTTTCCTATTTATGTTTTTCTGGATATGCCTCCTCCCATCTTTTTAAATCATGGGTATGCATTCTTCCATTTATAATCTTCTTGCGCCTTGTCAAGGTAGCTTAAATACTTAGTGGACATTTTGGAGTCAGATCTGAAAGTTCTTTCAGTATCACTGCTGGGAGTTTTTTGGCTCAGAAAATGAATTTTCAAACTCTCCGTATTTGGTAACTGTCCACTATTTGTGCTGCATATTTGCAGGTCAGCTTTTTTGTGTCCAGTTTCACCTTCTCTGAAGATTATGATCCCTTCTGCAAAGCCAAAGTGACCTGCTTGTCCCTTCATCTCCCCAAGCAGTGAGCCCTTTGTTTAATTTCTTCTAAGCCAGCTCTCTTCCTTACCCTCTTTCCACAGGATTCCATTCATTCTGGGCTTTTGATTAGATATTTTATTCTGGACTCTTGATTATATATTTTAAGTCTTTGGTTTTGCATCTTTGTGTATGTGTGTGTGTGGAGGACACACAAGAGTTCATTTGCATGTGTGTGCCTGTGGAGGCCTATGGGTGACTTTGGGACTCATCCTGGATTGTCCTACCTCCTTATTGCTTTGCTCTGGGGATTCCCAGCCCCACTTTCCAGGGCTGGAGCTACAGGCCGTTGCCACATCCATCTGGCATTTCTATGTGTGGTCTGGGGTCCTTTTGTTTGCAAGGTAAACAAAAGGACCTGATAAACAGAAGCCATATCTTCAGCCCCCATTCTAGTATTTTTCAGTAGATATGTGGAAAGTTTTCCTATTCATGTTTTTCTGGATATGCCTTCTCCCATCTGGTCCATCTCTCCAGCCTTATTTATGTTTACTTTTAAAATATCTAATGAAAAAGTTCCCTGTTGACCTAAAGAAAAAGTATGGAAGCAGGTGATACTTGGGACGAAAGATGAACTTTGTGCTCAGAACACTAGATAACTCTAGATACTACATTTTTTTTCCTTGTGATATGAATTAACAGGGTTTTTTTTTTTTTTTTTTGGCTTTGGATATTTGAAAAGAACAAACAAAGCCACATGCGTGAAACTTTTCTGTCTCAGGGAATAGAAAAAACCTATTAGAGGCCAAACAGTGACATTTGGTGGTAGACATAAGACAGAGGAATTGAACCTAGGTTTTGAAAATGTCATGAAAGCTAGAAGTGGGTGCTCTACATTGTCTGTGGTGTTAAGGATGGAGTCAGTGGAAAGGCCTGAATGTCAGATTAACTAAGTGTCTGGTTAGTGGAAGTTGAGGATTTCAGGGGATAAAAAGTTTTTCTAGTGAAGTGTGGATTCTTGTGCTGACACTTTTCTAGATCCATGATGCGTAAAATGTGGATATTAATTAATTTACTTAGCAAACTCTGATCGAATGCCTGTCTGATATAATCCAATATACCAGATGTTAAGGGAATCTAGGAGCAGCCTTCCTTGCCCCCAGGGGCCATGTAGGCATAACAGGGGTGGTTAGCCTCCTGCAAATAGGTTTAGTGGAAATTTTTGCTTAGTACAGGACCTGCTTTTCCAAACCCTGCTCTGTTGGTAAGCATTTTTTGAAAACGGACAAGAACCATTTCTTTTAATTATACATACACGTAAGCTGTTTTTAGTACATTTACAAAATTGAACCTCACCACTAACTCTAGAATATTTTCTTCATCCTAAAAGGAAACCCTCTACCTATTCATAGTCATCCCTCCTTCCTGAGCTCCTGGTTGCTACCAATTTGTATTTTGTCACTACAGATTTGTTTATTCTGGACAACAGGAATCACGCACTATTAGGTTGTTTGTTTTTGGCTTCTTTTCTTTTTTCTATTTTTTTAATTTATTTTTTCCACTCATACAAACTTTATAGGTACCCCTGTCCTCTCCTTCCCTTCACCCCTCCCTGGATCCCTTTGCTCCCTCCCCACTTTCTCCTTTCCTTTCCCCCCTCTTCCTTCCCTTCTTCCCTTTCTCTCAGTGCCCCCTCTCCCATCCCTGGAAGATCCTTTAGTGTGCATGCCAAACTTTCCTCTGGGTCCTCCTCTCTGATAAGGTGTAAGGACTCAGTAGCGTTGCCTAGAGCTCTTTCTTGTGTTCCCTTTTAGTATAGGAACACTATTGTGGTTATTAATCCCTTGCCTCTAAGGATCCTAGTGCCTGTGATCCATGCTAGACTTTGGGGTCAGTGACATGTTGGTCATTGCACAGGTCATGCAAAGTGCTATTATGATTACTTTGGCCCTAACTTGTGTGGAGTATCTTGCATATTGTTGCTCTTCCCCATCTTTAGGCTCTTACAATCTTACTGCCCCCTCTTCCGCAAATTTCCCTGAGCTTTAGGATGGGGAGAAATTTGGCTGTTTGGGTTCCAGGTGATTAATGTACGGTCTCTGATATTCTGAATTATGGTTTGTTGTTTTTTTTTTCCAGTTTTGCTTTTCCTGCATCACCCTTGTTTCCATCCTGATGGGTATTGGATGTCATCTTCTAGCTAGAGATACAAGGCTGTTAAAATAGAGTCTTACTATAAGAGTAGATTCAAAGGTAGATGGAATAAGAGTAGGAGACAGCGGTGAGGGGAGTCAGTCTCCCATTTTCAGGATAGTTACCATCTATCTGCCAGACTCTATGCCCTCCCTGTCTGGTGAGATCAAATTCCATCAGTTGCAAGTGACCAGGAAGGAAAGTCTGTGAGCTTAACCAGATGTCTCACTACTTACTTGCAGTCCTTGATGGTGCCTATTTTCTCTGCTGTAGCCTGATCCCCTCTCTCCTTGTTTCTGGCGGGGCCTTCCTTCTCCTTCCCTCCTGTCTATAATCTTTGCAATTATTGTAGGTATTACAGAGATTTATCTTTGAGTGTGTCACTAAGTGGGTTTGGTACTAGGATCCACTATTAGGGAGTACATACAGGGCTTAATTTTCTGTGTCTGGGATACTTCACTCAATATAATTTTTTCTAATTCCATCCATGTCCCAGCAAATTTCATTAATTCATCTTTTTTGATGGCTGAGTAGTACTCCATTGTATAAATGTACCACATTTTCCTTATCCACTCGTCAACTGTTGGGCATTTGGGTTGATTCTATGACTTTGCTGTAAACAGTGCTGCTGTGAACATGGTTGTGCTGATGCCATTGAGGTGAATTTTTGCTGTATGGGGGATTATTCCCAAAAGTGGAATAGCAGGGTCATATGGCATTTCAATCTTTAACTTTTTTTTTTTTTCAGCTCATACAAACTTATTAGGTACACCAGTTCCCTCCCTCCCTCCCCCTCCCCACCCCTCTCCCTCCCCATCCCCCAGTGCCTCCCACCCCAATTCCCAGAGAGTCCTTTCTTGTGCATGTCTGATTTTCCTCTGGGCCCTCCTCTCCGATGACGTACAAGGACCCAGTGACCTTTCCCGAACCCTTTCCCGTGTTCCCCTTAGGTATAGGAACACTGCTGTGGCTGCCAATCCTTTGCCTCCAAGGATCTCGGTGCCTTTAGCAGATGCTAGACTTTGTGAGGTCAACAGTGTGTTGGACAATGCACAGGGCATGCAAAGTCCAATTATGATTGCTTCAGCCCTAACTAGTATAGAGTATCTTACATATCATTGCTCCTCCCATCCTTATGCTCTTACACTCTTACCGCCCCCTCTTCCGCAAATTTCCCTGAGCTTCAAGATGGGGAGAGACTAAGCTGGCCTAGTTCTAGGTAGTTGATATAATCTTTAACTTTTTAAAGAATAGTTCCGGCCTCTTTTCTTAGCATATTTTCAGCGTCTATTCATGCCATATCATGTATTAGAACTTCATTTCTTTTTATGACTGGACACTATTCCATTGTGTGGATACACCATATCTTTAGCATCCATTTGCATTTCTTTTGGGTGTTCATCGAGTGGAATTGCTGCTCATTTCTTTGACACTTCGATGAACTGCCAGACTGTCCCAAAGATGCTGTATCCTTTTATGTCCCCACTTTCTCCTCCTGCTCTCTGGTATTAGTTTTACCTGTCTTTCTGATTGCAACTATCCTAGTGGGTGTGGAATTGTGTGTATTAGATGATTTTGATTCCCATTTGTCCAGGACTCATGGTGTTAAACATCTTTCATGTGCCACTTGTAAGTCTTATTTGATGAAAGGGAGATATCTGTTCAAATCCTCCTGGCCTTGATTTAGACATCCGAGTTAGTCATTCTCGTAGTAACTAATGCAAAAGAATTCCCACAGCGAGCCTTCGGGTGCTCACCCTGATAGGTTAGCTCGTTTGCCCACGTGCCCTTTGCTTACCAAGTGTCAGGTCTGTCTGTTTGCAAACTTATTCACACCAGTGATAGTTGTGAGTAGAATTTAATAAGTGTTGCTCCAATTGAGAAACGTGGGTATAAAAAGTTATGTTTTGAAATGCTTTGGACTGGCTTGATAAAGGAGGGAGACCGAAAGAATTGCCTTTGAATAAATTAGATTTGGAATCAGATGGCTGGCACAGAACTGGTCTTTAGGAAGGAGTTCCTTGAAGACATAACAAGTACTTTAAAGTCCCTGCTTCGTAGTGAGGCAAGGGAAGATGGACGTCATAGACAATGAGTGACTTAAAACAGGGGGCTGTGTCCTGTGGCCTCGTGTACAGAGAAAGGTCAGGACACTGCACTGGAAAGCGAATGTGCACTTGCATGCTTTAGTTTAAAGGGTCAAGATGACTGTGTGTCATTTGTAAATGATTTTCCTTTGCCAACTTGTTTGATGGGCTGCCCAGCGGTCACTCCTGTGTGTGTTTGCTGTGCTGAAGGACCAAACACGTACAGAGTTGATGGAACGAGTAATTCTGATGAGTGGCAGTCACCATTTCCTAGAGTCAGAGCGCTTGAAGAAGGTGCAGAAAGGAGGTGCAGAAAGGAGGCCCTTCAGATGTGCACGGTGGTGTCACCGACCAAATGGTGCCCGGGCACACAGCTGCAGTCCCTTCTCTCTCCCACCGTTATCTTCCATCAGGCTTTTTCTCCTTTATATATGGCTCCCTGAAGGAAGGGAATTTTGTCTATTTTTCCTGTTTCCAGTAGTGCCTAAAATGGTGCTTGGCTCAGTGAGTCGTCTCTGTTTATTTCTGGCATGGATTAATGACTGAATTAACAACATCTGAGGGCATTTGGGAGGGGTGCTCCAGGCTGAGGCACAGGGGTGGGAGAGTGAAGACAGAGCTTCAGGAATACTGGCCCAGGTTGTGGGGTGGGGGTGGGGGGAAAGAAGTGGGGTACACGTAGCCATTATGTTAGCAAAGCCTTTCAGGGTCCGCCTGAAGGGTTGGCCTTTGCTGGGAAGACCAAAGGAAGCTCTTCACAAAGTTCCAATGACATTGTGGTTTCAGCAGACAAGGTTTGGAACTGGCCAGAAGGACATGGAGAAGAGAAGGCAACTATTAGCAGGGTGACAGGAGAACGGAGATGCTCCTTCGAAATAGTTGGATTAGCAGCTAACATGGAAGTCTAGATTTTACTTTAAATTCTGGATTTCTGCCTCTTCTAGACTTAGGGGGGTGTTACCGGTAACTTTGAGCCCTCATTCTCATGCTACCCAAATAAGCCAGAGCAGCCAGGTGAGGTAAAGGTTCCTCAGGACAAGTAGCAGCTGCAGGGAAGCAACTCTAGAAGCCGCTAACTTAGGGGTGTCTTTTCCTTCCCTGGACTTGACCCTTTCCTTATATGCACCTCTCTGCATTTGAAACTTTACCCGTTTTCTGGTTATACCATTTTCCTTCAAGTTATGAGTATTTTCCTAATTCTGTCTTGATAGTTTCTTGTTTTAAACTTTACCCCGGGGCCAGCAGAATAGCTCAGCAAAGCTGGCAGCCAGGATTCTTGATCCCTGGAAGTCCACAGGGTGGAAGGAGAGAATTGACTTCCATAAATTGGCCTCATACATGTATGTGTATATCTCTTCGTCTTTTCTCTCCTTCCCTCTTCTGTCACTCTCCCTCTCAATAAATGGATAAGGAATAAACAACAACAAAAAGATTTAAAAAAAAATCCTGCCTTTTCCTTCTTCTAAATTCATTTTGGTTCTTTTTAATACTGAGTCATTGAATTTATGAGTCAAGCGTGTGCATTTAGATGTCGTTGCAGTTTGTTCTGTTGCTCTGCATTGTCTGAGAATGTGTTATAGAGGTTTTCTGGGTTTGTGTAGTAAAACTAGGTGTACAGGTCACATTTTGCTGTGAGAACAAGATTCTTACATTCTAGGAAGTGGTTTCTTTGTCTTCTTGGTTCTCATTTTAATTCTTATTTTACTGAAAACTTACTTAAGTGCTTTCAAAGAAGTCCAGTTTCCCTAATGTTCCCCATGTGCCTTACCATCGTCTTTCTTTGTGTATCTGCTTTTTTTTCCTGTCGTCTGTTCTCCCTTTTTCTAACGCTTTGCTTCCATTTATAGATCTTGCTCTCTCTGTCTCCGTTTTTAAAGTTCTAATACCTTTATCAGTTTACTATTTTTGTTTACTATAGGGAGAGAGGGAGAGGGGGGAGAGAGAGGGAGAGAGAAGAGGTGGATGCATGCTTGTCATGGTGCATGGGTGGAGGTCAGAAGACAAATCTCAGAAGTCATTTCTCTTCTTCTACCCTGTGGACTCTGAGGATCAAATTCAGGCTGCCAGGCTTTTTGATCGGGCCCCTTATCTCCATTCTTCCCCCCCCCCGCCCCGAACCTAGCTCTACCAAGTTGACCTTCAAGAAACTGAACAAATTTGTTCTTTGCATCATTCTGTACATTTTCTTTTCTTTTATGTGTGGTGTACATACGGTGTGTGTACCCACCAGGTAGAAGGTTGTACTATACTAGATATCTTCCTCAGTCTCTTCCTCTTTATTTTTTGAGACAGAGTCTGTCCCTGAACCTGGAGCTCATGGATTAGGCTAGATTGTGTTAGTGAGTTTCAGGGAGCCTGTCTTTCTCAGCCATGCCTGGGCATGAATTACAGAAGTATGTTGCCTCACCTGGCGTTTATAAACACATACATTCATTGTATTTATTTATAAAAGTGTCAAAGAAAAAAATAGCATTAAAAAAGAGAACAAAATTGAAGTGACCTCCTAACTTCAATGGGTGCTGGAGATCTGAACTCAGATCCCTGTGCTTGTTGCAGCAAGCGCTTCACTGACTGAACCATCTCTCCAGCCCCTCTGTACATTTTTATTTTATCATCTTATTAAAATAATAAATCCTCCAGCATATATAACATAGCATTTTTAGTTTTTTTAATAGGAATTTTTGTTATTCTACTTAGGATATATACATTCATTTATCTTTTAATTGGTTACCCTTTTTTTAAACTTTCTTTTAAGACTTTTGTGTAGAGCAGCTTTAAAGTAACTCCTGAAGTTATCATGGTGCCCAAACATTTCTGAATATATCTTTTAGTTTTTAAGAGTTGGAATTGATTTCTCAACAGAGACATAGATCATTCTGCTTCTGTATGCTTTTATCCCATTTACAGTAAATATCACAATTAGGATATTTGTGCTGCTCAGATGATAAATGACTTTTTTTTTTTTTTTTTTGAGAGTGGGAGGAAGAGCTGGGAATTGAAACAGAGCCTCGAATGCAAATGCTTAACTGAGCGATGCCCGCAGCCCTTGGCTTTATGAGTCGGGTCTGGCTGTGGAGCTCAGACTGACCTCAAACTTGGGATGCTGTGGCCTTTACCTTTGCTGGAATCTTAGGTGTGTGCCGCCATGCCCAGCTGTCATTTTATTTTAAATTTCTAGTATAGTAACAGGGTTGTGCAACCATGGTAACTGCCTTGGTGCCCCCCCCCAAAAATAAATTTCGTACTTGCTACCGCCATTGGAGTTTTCATACAGATGTCTAGCCCCAATATGTCAATCAAAGAGATGAACACTGGGAGTTTCAATCTGGCTACAATAGGAGGTACAGGAAGGTTCATTGGGTTTTTGAGGGGGCTGGTAGGAACTTTGAGATTTCATTTAAAAAAGGGGGTGGGATCAAAAGGGTTGATGGACCAGTGTGTGGAAAGGTACCCGCTAGAGCGGGCGATGCTGTGTTCGCCCCCTGTCACGTTCCTGGCTTGACAGAGTGGCTCCAGAGACGCCACCTTCGGTCATGCTCATGTCATTCTGGTCCCGAGCAGATGATTCCAGCAGATGATCTTACCCTTGGGCCTGGGGGTGCAGCTTGGCTCCCCTCACATGGCTGTTGCTCCTTCGTGGTGGAGGCAGCTGTCTCACGAAGGGCGATCCCTTCTGCTAGGCTGGCCGCCTTGGAGGTGTTTTCAGCCCCTTGTCCGAAAGATGTTTGTCAATCCGTCTTGCTCCTGGCAGCCATGATAAGTATAGAAGAGAGCGACTCTGAAGTCCACGAGGCAAGATGGGATTAAGAGGAAAGCAGCGTTAGCCCAGTGGGTGCACCCTTCTTCACTGGGGGTCTCCAGTCCCACCTGGGCAGGCGTGAACCTATCACTTGCTGCGTGTTTGTCTTTTCTGCCTAGTTCCTGTAATGGAATCAGAGAATTCCTGGCCTCTCTTGTAATTGTCTTCATGGTTGGTCCGTGTGGTTGTGTATAGCACAATGCTAGTCCTTTCTGTGGCTGAATAAATTGTGCTCATTCATTCGTGTTTGGCTAGACATTTGGGCTGTCTCCATCTTGACTATTAGAAATAGTGTTGCTGTAAGCATTCACGCACGTGCCCTTGTGCACCCACAACAAGGGGTGCAATTGCTGGGCCCGTGGCAACTCTGCTTAATAACATTCTGACTAATTCCAGCACATTTTCCAGGACGGACCAACCATGGTAATGTTTTGTTTCCAGCTCACTGTGTGTGACTGGTCTGTTTTTCTCATCTTCATTAACATTCAATATTGTCCTTTTTTAATAATTATTATAATAGCCAAGCATCTTCATTGAAATGCGTGTTTACTATTTTTTATATATCCTACTTAGATTGCTTATGGAATTGAAATTCAATTTAAATTATTAGGAGGTAACTTTAATTTTGATCTCTTTAAATATTTGAAAATTCTTTGATATTTTCATACATAAATACAGTGAATCTGTGTGTTTTTATCCCTAACTATCCATTCCTATCCTGCCTCTATCCCACTCTGTATTCCCCTTTCCAGCCAGTTTTCCTCCTTCTTTCACTCATCTCTCAGAGTGGTGTAGCATTTCTTGAAATCTTCTCTTATCCATGGTGAAATGTTGGTAGGCCAACTACTGTGGAGGTCTAGCGGAAGTGGACGCCTCTGCAGTGGGTTTTGGATGTGGCAACCCTGTCATAAGACACACATTAAACACTTTTCTGTTGCAAAAGGATACTTCTTGGTCTAGTGTTGAGAGCTTTACTCTGTGGAGTAACATGATAAGTATCTATTTAGATGGTAGTTTATGACAAGTACTTACAGTTAACACTAAGAAGTCTGCTCCCACTTAGGGCTATGGTCTTCTTATCCAGTGTATTTGGCTGCTGACCTCTTTTTAAATACAGTTGAAAAAATGGTTTCATTATTACTATTATTAATTCTATTATTATTTTCTCATGGGAGAGGTGAGAGATTTATGAACTTGACATCGTTCTGGTGTATTTTTAAATATATGTTTGAATCTTAAGATTTTCTTAAGTTTCTCCCTTTTTTTAGTTAAGTAGCTTCACTTAACTGTTAACCCTTTGTGTCGGTTGAGATCCGTTTATTTATTTTTTTAAATATGGCATACATTCCATGGCTTAATTTTTTATCATTTCTTTAAGTCATTTAAAGTTCCAAAGTTCTTAATGTAGTCTCCCTGTTTTGAGAATGTTGTCAGGTATTATGTTTTCTACCACAACTCTGTTTCTGCCATTTTTGAGCAAATACTTTTTTTTTTTTAACTCTCTTACCATTGTTTTTATTTAAAGGACTCATGAGATAAAGGACTCAATGGATAGGGCACCTGTTTGTAAGGCTGGTGACCTGAGTTTGATCCCCGGAAGTTCACATGGTGGAGGGAGAGAACTGACTTCTGAAAGTCGTTTTCTGACTCTACCCATATGTCTTGATGTGTATCATATATGTGCTTTCTCTCTCTCTCTCTCAAATAAATAAAATATTACAAATGAAACAGTAACCTATATTTTTTCATTTCATTTTTACGTGTATACGTGTTTGTGGTGTGTATGTGTCTGTTTACGTGTTTGCTCAGGTGTCGACACACGTGTGTAGGTGTGCTTGTACATGACTTTTCATGCATATGAAAGCCTTATATTGATGCCAGTGATCATCCTTGATCACTCTTCCACTTTATTCTTTTGATGGTGGGTCTCCAGTTAAGCTTGCCTAACAAGGCTAATCTGTCAATCCATCTTAACTCTGGGAATTCCTAGTCTCCTTTATGAGGCTTAAATTACAGGTGGGTCTCCATGCCCACCCGGAATTTTATGTAGGTCTGGGATCCAAACTCTGGCCCTTTTACTTTAACTGCTGAGCTACCTCTCTGTCTCCTCTTCTTCCTCCTCTTTTTCTTCTCCTCTCCTTCTCTTCTTCCTCCTCATTCTCTTCTTCCTCCTCCTCCTCTTCCTCATTCTTTTTTTCTCTTCCTCTTTCTTCTTCTTGTTATAAAAATACTATATGATCTACATAGAAAATTAGAAGGATATGAAAAATATAAGGAAGAGTTCGTAACAATTGCTACTGTAATTTTCTGTAATCTGTTAATGTTTATGCTAACATTTTACACCAGACAAAATTCAAACTTTTTTTTAATACTAATGCTTGCTTTGGCATTTTCAATTTATGCCAGACCCATTGTTTCTCACAGATCAGATCCCCTTTGGGGATTTGTAAGTTCACTCTGTTTTGCCACGGCAGCTTTCATCAAATACCGTTTTTTGCAGAAGACACAGATCTCGTCATGTTGTGGTTCTGTTTTCTGTAACCTGATTGGTATATTCAGATTCTTTTTGTCCATAAGTCAGCTCTGTCTTTGTTGCCGTCATTTTTCATAGCCCCTCACCTAGAGTGCTTCAGATTCTTCTTAGCGCTATACTTGTGCCCCTTTAAGTTGGTAGAATTACCGCCTCCTGGCTTGCTACTAAATTAAACCTGCTTTTTTTTTTATTTTCCTGTCATTTCATGTTCATCACAATTTTACAGCCATTTTCTGGGGCTTCAGGCTGTGGCTGTTGTGTCTTTTAAAGTTTAACTGTGGTTGTTTCTGACTTTTTGCAGTTTCCAGGGTCCTTGTGTAAGGATTTCATTTAATCCTCACCGTTCTGCGAGGGATTTTTATTCCCATTCTTTATTGCATGGAAGTGGGATTTCTTAGACTTAGTGCTTGGTGAATGCTTGCCTAAGATCATATAGTTCCTTAAACAGTTGGAATCCCAAGGTTGGTACTCTTTGTAATGTGTTTGAATTTGTCTTTAACACATCTCTTTTTAAAACATTTGCTATGAAGTTCTCCAGTGCCAAATTTCAGGTAGGTTATTGATTATTGTCTTTGTAGGTGAATTCTCTGGGTTCTGGTCACCTCCATTCTGCTTTATGCTGCAGATACTAAAGAATAATGGTTAGAAGTAGAACTTGGGAGCTGGAGAGATGGCTCCAGTTGTTAAGCCTCTGCCTTACAAGCAGAAGGACCTGAGTTTGGTACCCAGATCCCATGTAAAAACGCTGGGCAGAAATGAAGGAGGCCTGCAATTCCAGCCCCGGAAGACCCTAGAGCAAAGCAAAAAGGAGATAGAGCAATCCAGAATGATTCCTAAGTCACCCTAGGGCCTTCACTGGGCACACACCATGCCCTCTGATACACGCACGCACACACATACACATACACACACACACAGAAAAAGAAACATAGAACTCAAGGGGTTGAGGAGGTAGTTCAGTGGTTAAATCCTAGAACAAAGCAGTAAGGTGGAAGAACAATCCAGAATGACTCCTAGTGTTGCCTTTGGGCCTCCACAGGAGCACACATTCAAGTGCTCTCTTTACTCATAACCACATGTTCACATATAGCCACACTACATGCAAAGCCATACACACAAAAGAAATAGAACTCAGAAGTCATTGTGTTTAGGTTTATTTCTTAACTTTTGGGAATTTTCAAAGGAGAAAGTGTGTTAGCTGTACTTGAAAAAATCCCAAAATATATATGTAAATAAACACATTGCAAATTATAAATGGCACTACAATTGCATATACAGTTTTATGCTCTATTTTTTTTACACAGTGGGTCTTGATCTTCATCAATGCATGTGTTTCTTTCGTATATTTTAATGTCTGTATAATATTTGTATGTATGTGAGTGTGGTATGTTTGTATGCACGTTCTCATGTGTTAGCATGTGTATGGACATGTGTGTGTGTGTAGGAGAGGTTGATGTTGGGTGTCTTCCTTGATTGCTCTCCATCTTGTTCATTGAGTCAAGGTCTCTCAGAGGAGCCCAGAGCTCACTGATTTGACTAGTCTGACTCTCAGGCCTGCTCCAGTAATCCCCCTATTGCATGAATACAGGAGGGGACCACACTCACCCGGCATTTACACGTGTGCTGGGGAATCCAAGCTCCGATCCTTACACTTCGATGGCAAGTTCTTGGTTTGCTGAGCCATCTCCCCAGCCTAGTGTCTGCATATCATTTTATCAATAATTTATTTTAACTAGTTCCCAAGCACTTAGGTGGGTTTCTTCTTCTGTGCTGTAAAAAAGATGAGTGTCTTATGATGTGGTGGTACATCCTGAAATCCTAGCTATTTGGAAGGCTGGTACTAGATGATCACTTGTCCCCCTCTTACCCCGTGAGTTCCATGGCCATTCTGATAGCGTAGCCAGACCCTGTATCAATAGACAGACAGAAACAGAACAAAACAAAAAAGGAACAGCAGTCTTACACATATTTTTGTGTAGGTTTTAATTTCTATCATAATTTCCTAGAAATGGAATTGTTGAGCAAAAGGGCAAAGACAATTAAAATTTTAAGACACAGCCCACATGAGAGGTTTGCAATATGTACCCATAGTTGGTTTGAGTGTTGGTTTTTTGTAACAGAGATGCTAATGAAAAATAGTAGCCAATACTTAAAGGTGGCGCTGTATATCACATGATGATAAGTGCCCGCCATATCTTTAGTCAGTCCTACACCGGCATTAGGAGAGAGGTACTGCCTCTCTTTGAGAGAGTGGAAAATTAAGGTTACACAGCTGGTGAGTGGAGAGACAGGAGATTGGCAGAGGTGGTCTGATGCCAGGGTGTGCTTCTTGAACACCAAATTACAGTGTATGCTCACTTAACGTCTCAGCATTTCCCAGAATTTAAAGAGCATAATTGTTCCCTGTGACTTTTAAGGTTTTTATTTTTTTAGATTGTTTTATTATTTATTCAATTGTGCATGTATGCATGTGTGTGTCTGTGTGTATGTGTGTGTGTATATGTATGTGTAGAACCACGGACGAATTCGGGAACCACCATGGACGCCTCCACCTCCTCCTTGTTTACTCTGCCCTGGGATTCACAGGCTCCGCCCTACCAGGACCTGAAACGCAGGCCACCCCGCTTCTGCCTGGCGTCTATACGTGGGATCTAGGATCCGAACTCAGGACCTTCCACCTGCAAGGCAGAGGCTTAACCCCTGAGCCACCTCTCCAGCCCCGGTTTTTAATTTTTTTTTTAAAGGAAAATAGTTCATTAAAAAGTAAAATCATTTTAGAGGATGCAGCGTGGTGGTTTTGGGCAGGTGAGAAGTCTACCACTGAACCACCAATGCAATGGCAGTTTTGTATATTCATGGTGTCCTAAAGCACCATCGTTGCCTACAATTCAAGAACATTTCCAACACTCACAAGGAATTCCAGCATCCCACTTCATCCCCTGACAACCACAGAGAGACTGTCTCTTTATATGTGGCTTCATGTTTTTACATTTTACATGGATGGTCATGCAGTATGTGGACTTCTTGTGCCTGCCTTATTTCTCTTAGCATAGTATTTTCAAGACTTTCACATACTGTAATTAGCATGTAATTACTTTTTCTGATTTGAGTAATGTAAGCTCATTATAAAACTAAAAAGAAGTTTCAGAAAAACAGAATAATGACACAACTTCAAATTTCCCCCAAGAGATATCCTCTACATTAACAAAAGACTGGGTAAAAAGTTTGTTTTCAGTCAGAAAGATCGCAGAGTGGATAAAGGTACCTGTGTATAAGTCTAATGTCCCAAGTTCTCCAGAGTCCATACAATGGAGGAAAAGAATCGACTTCCAAAAATTGTCCTTTGACCTCGCCAGTGAGCTGTAGTCCATTTGCACCTGCTCTTCTCCTTTCTTCTTTTTCTGTCTCAAATAAATAAATAAATAAATAAAATGTTAAGAAATATTTTATTTCTAATAATGAAATATTTCATTTATAACAAAATATTAGAAAAAAGTTTGTATTGTATTTCTGTCACTGGGATTTGGACCCAGGGTCTTTTGCATGGCAGGTAACCTCCCTACCATTAAGCTATAGTTGTACATTAAAAAAAAACCTCAGCCTTTGTAAAAACAAATGTATCATGTCAAGAATATAGAGACTCGTCATCATTATCTTTAATAAGCACCATAATAGATTTGCTTTATGGATCTGTGAGAGGGAAATGCACAGAGCTGCCAAGCTCCTGTCAGTACTCTCGAGATTAGAAGTGGGAGGGAAGGAGACAGAAGCCCTGCCCAGGGTTCCTGGCCAGGGTCCCTGGCCAGGGTCCCGGGAGGCAGTCTGGGCTCTGTTGCTGCTGAGCTTGGGACACAGGTCTGTTCTATATGATCCTGCAGCCTCGTCCTCCCTGTCACCTTGCCTGGAGCACAAGTTGCAGCCGAAGTAGGCGGCAGGAAAGATGGCAGGCGGGTGGAGGATTGACAGGATCAAAGCGTTGCTTAACAAAGAGAAGCGTTGCCAGTAGCATGCAGAGTGGATGGGACTATCGGAGTCAGATCGTTGCGTGGCATATGGAAATTTTCTTTTGGTTAAATTTAGCTCAGAGAAGTTTTAGTCATCCCTGCTTGTTAATGTCAATGTAAACTGCTTTTGGTTGTGCATCATGAAATATTAGGTTTATTTTCTCCCACATACCTCTAGAGTAGAAGAGACATACATTATATGGTTAATCACGTTAAAGCAGGTTTGAAGAAAATTTAATTTTTACTTCTGATTTGCCGGGACTTAGGTTAACGGTTGCTCTATATCTATGGCTCAGCTTTACCCTGAGCTACATTTCCAGTGATTTGTGTCACTTAAGGTTCCTCTCTGGTGTGCTGGGAATTGAAGTCATGTGTGGGAAAGGAAAGTAAATCTCCGTTGTCTCCTGTTTCTCGGTGTTCTCTACACTGTTGCTGGAGCGCGCCATCTCATTGAATCCTTACCACACCAAGGGAAGCCAGCCGTATTCTGAAAGGTAGAGCGAAGAGGGTCTTCATATGCTGGTTCATACTGTGCCCATTACATAGCAAGTTGCTTCTGGTTCCATTTGGAATCACATTTATTATTTTTCCCCTTCATTAAATAATAAGCAATATAGAAGCTTGAAAGGAGGAAAAAAAAATCAACCATGGTTCAGCTGGACAAAACAATTGCTGTTTTTTTGGGGGGCTGGATTTCCCTGTATGTGTTTTTAATAGATAATATTTAATATATACATACATATTATTTTTTCATTTTAACATTCATGTGTTGATGTTATGAGGTAATATTTGTACATTAAATGTTATGCATCTTTAAATTGATAATATTCTATGCCTAGCTGTGCCACACCATTTCTAGGTGGGGAATATTGTCATAAACAGTTTAACTGCTTTAAATGTATTTCCCCCTTTCAGGGTGGAGGCCACGGAATTGCTGACAGTTGCGCACCTATTAAGGATTTTTGTTTTGAGAGTGAAATCACCTGTCAGGAGCTTGTTGGAGTGGTTTGATTGTACTTTTCTGAAGAGTGGTTTCTCCAAGTGCTAGTAGAAGCTAGATCAGGGTTAGAAAGCCTACTGGAATTTTGTTTCTGAACAAAGTAAAAACCTTTCAACATGACTTGTGAGAATCAAGGGGCCAACTACCGAAGAAAGAGAGATGTCCATGTTAACGGGGCTTTAGGAAACATCATTACTGGGCTCCTCCACAGTACTGTACTGACAGGAAATAACACAGGTGTCTTGACTTTCATGAGACTGGGAAGGTTGTTCAGGTGTGACCAAGGCACCAGGGAGTGACAGAGACAAGATGGCACCATGAATCACCAAAGACAGAAAGTTTTATTTGTGGTAGGAATTTTCTTGTCATGGTTCTGGATCTTATTATTTGAGAAAGTTATTCTAAATGGGAATCACAAAAATAGTTCATAAATACCTCATACATTTTATATTAACTTAAAAACATATGCTTATTAAATATTTTGAAAATGGGCACAGAATTTTTCTTCGGAAATAGTTGAATAAGATATATTTGTTCTGTAGTCATGTCAGATTCCACTTTTAATACCTTTTAAAAGGATCTCCAAGGAGAGAGGGAGATGAGGAAGAAGTGGAGGACCGACAAGTAGCACTATACCTAAGTATCTTAAATCCAATCAGACAGAAACCTTCTACATTGTAAGTTTATCAAAAAACATGTATGCATTTTTTAAAAAAGTGTGAGCACACATGCCCCACACAGGAAAACACAGAGGAAGATAAGAGATAACAGAAGCCAGAGGCCATTAAACAAAATTCACTCTGCCCAAGAATGTGCTGTCTTTTAATGAGCTGTTGGTCAAAGAGGTCTCAAAGGCTCCCAAGACAGTATGGGCTTTTTCCAATGCTCTTGGTTGCCCCCCAGAATCCAGAATGCAATTGGCCTTCTTGCTAAAGACACTATATACATAATGATCACAGGACATGGATAAGACAAGATATGGAACCAGCCTGGAAGATTCCTCCTGGCTGGTCAGCTCCCATATAATCAGAAAGTACAATGGAAGCTGTTAAGGAAGAAAAGCAATCAGCAAGTCTCACTGAGCTGTGACTGCTGCAAGCTACAATACCAACTACCCTGCAAGACGTGACCATCTGTGTAGTAGTGGCATGAGTGCTATGGGGTGTTTTTGTGAAGCAACACTCAGACTCAAGTAACTTAAGGGGTGAAAAGGAGACTTATTTGGTTTGCCTTTCCCAGAGGGGAGCTATGGAAAGGCATGACAGGTAGCAGAAGCTGGTGGCAGCTCAGGTCACTTCAGTTGTCATGGAGACAGAGGGAGCAAGAGTTGGCTAGAGCAGACTGCTCGTGGGAAGCAGGATGAGGCTACCCAACCTTAACGTCTACTCCCTGTGATACGCCTTTCTCCAGCAAGGCTCCATCTCCTAGACCTTCCGCACCGTGAATAGCTAAGAATTGCAAGCACATGAGCTTGTGGGTTCAACTCAGTTTCAAACCTTTATGTGAGAGGATCACCGACTGCTTTTGGACATAAGACCTGCCTTTCAGCTGGGAGCACATGCTGTGTACCAGGCCAAGAACCTGCGGAAGGGGAGGCTGTAGGACCCGGGGGGCGGGGGGATGAACTACTAAGATCTAATTATAAGAACACATTTCATCATGGAAAGGGCAAGATCTCAAGAGGCTCCACATCTCCCTAAGGGACTGTTAGGGGGTGGGGGAAGGGGAGCTACTTTCCTCAGTGGTGTGACATCATCCACGCCCTAGCAAGTGCTCAGGCACAGAGCAGAAGAGGTGACCCAGATGGAACTCTGAGGGTCGCACATGCAAAAACATGAAGATAAGAGGGAGACTGGTTGGGAAGAAAAAGGTTTGAAGCGGGAAAAGGAGAGGGGGGAGATAAGAGGTGAAGATGACACAAATTCATTGTATTCATGTATAAAACTCTAAAAGAATAAAAATTAAATAAAGGGGACCTTTATTTTGTGGATTCAGAATTGCAGATGTGACTGCAGTTGTGTTGAAAGCACAACCCTTTCGTTGAAACACTTTGTTTTCACTCCTGTGAAATGTGGAAGCCACGTGACCATAACAACACAGGCGGGGAGGGGGGCGTAGGCTGGGCAGCTCTGAAACAGGTGTTTCGTGAGAGCTAAAGTGCTCCTTGCAATCTACAGAGTGACCCCGTAACCTCGAGGGTTCCTGGGCCGTAGATGTTGGAACAACGCCCTTTCATTAACCGGGAGAGTTGGTTAAATTGGAGATGGATTCTGAGAATGCTGTCAGGGGTTTGAGCCAAGCAGCAGGAGTGAGCAAATGAGGAGGTCAGGGTCGGGAAGATGGTATTTTGGGCTAGAAGGGGAGGCCAGGAGGGCCATCTGCCGTAGACAGAGCAAGAAAGCATTAGAAAACTTGAAAGCTTTTGGATCTTGAGAATCGGAGATATTTTGGGTTATAAAGAAAATGTGATGGGAAGAGAGGAAGCCTGGCTTGTCGCAGGTCCTTCTGGTAAACCAGGTTCCATGCACGGCGAGGCGTTACCAGAGCTGAGGGCTGGTACCTTAGATTGACCTAAAACCTGGAGCCAAGGTATGTTGATTCCCTGCCCCCCCTTAACTGGAAAATAACTGTGGTAATATGCTAAGATGGGGGGTTTCTCTATACTTGAGTCCTTTTCCTGTAGTAATTATGTTCAGGGTATGTCCAGCCTATAGCCCACAGGCCATATGCATTTCAGGATAGCTGTGAGTGTGACCCCGCATGTTTGCAGATGATAATGTTGTATCATAATGTCAACAGTTTGGACACCCCTGCTGAAGAATCAAGGGTAAAGCCATTAATTAATTAATTACTTATTTACTTATTTATTCATCTAACAACCGTTCACAATTGGGAAGTGATTTTTGTCTCCTGGAAGACATTTGGTGAAGTCTGCAGACATTTCAGCTGTCACCACTAGGGGGGTCCTATTGGCATCTTGTGGGTAGAGGCCTGTCACTCAGCCCTCATCCAGGGCACACGATAGTCAACCTAGCAACAGACAGTTATTATCTGTGCCCAGACTGAAAAGCCCCTAGTTCTTTCTTTTTACAATTATTCTTTGACACTTTCAAACAAATACAATGGATTTATGTGTGTTTACCCTTTCTTGTTCAGTTCCTCTTTCCCTTATCCCCCCACTTCCTGTTCCACTTCATTACTTTTCTTTCCCAGCCAATTTCCTTTCACACCTTTTTGCATATGTGGCCCACTGGGTTCTGTGGTAACCTGGGAGCCCGAACAGGTAGTAAACATTTCTGCAATCTCTTGTGAACTGCAGCCCGAACTTGTAGTGAGTGAACCGAAGGTGGGGATTCTGATTTCTTCCTCTCTTGAGTACCTACCTGTTAATGAAATCTAAGACAGGTTTTACATTCTGAGACTTGGATGATGGGAAGATTTGCAACCAGAGCAAATTATTTTTGTTGTGAGCCGCTTTTCTGAGTGCTGCTTTGTATAAATTATTTTTATTTGGAGAATTGCTTTTGGAGGGCCTGAGTAATGGCTCATCCATTTTGCTGAATCTCCATTTTGGGCTCAAGAAGGCAGGTGTGTAATCATCATCATTGCTGACAGGTAGCGGAGAGCCCTCTTTATGCCTGGTACCGAGGAGGATTCTTTAGAAGAACAATTAGATGGTGATGTCAGAATACAGCCCTCCAGAAAGAGACTTTGTGTTAGGCAGAGCCCTGGAAGTTACAGTGGTCTTGGCAAATTCATAAATTATGTTGTAGCATTTGAGTAGAAATATTTAAGGGCTTGATGTTTTCGATATCCTATTCATTTGTTTAGTTCTTGCAGCGGTAATCTGGGGGAGTGCATCCACAGAAGTGCGATTCCATGATTCTTTGCTTTTTATTCTGTGGCTCCTGTCTTTTTGCTCTGTCATCCCGAGTGTGTATCTGTCATCTTTGTGTGTGGACAGCGGCTGCTGTAACCATAGACAGCAAATGCGATGACTAGTGAGGACAAAAAAATGGAAGGCTAAAGGTCATCGACTGTGCCCTGTACCATGGAGTGAGAGAGGCACAGAAGTGCAGGTCACTTGGCTGCGTCGCTTGCTTCCCTGGCACCAACTGGAATTCTCTTACTAAGTAAGAAGGGGAGAGAATCTACATTCAAAGAAGGTGATTAGCAATGACTGCCACAACTGTAAACAATTTAAATGTATACCCATGAGTTTTTAATATTCATGACTTTATGCTCTTAGAAAATACAGTTAGAATTTTAAAAGTTTTTAATTGTTGAATAATTAAATAATTTGGGCAATTAAAATGTGCTTTTCAGGGCTGGAGAGATGGCTCAGGGGTTAAAATTCTGCCTCGAAAGCAGAAGGACCTGAATTTGAATCCCAGATCCTATGTAAAAATGCCAGGTGGAAATGGTGGCGACTGCATTTCTGGCCTTGGTGGGAGGAGTCTGGGAAATCCCAGAGCGAAGCAAGGAGGAAATAGAAGCAATCCAGGGTTATTCTGCAAGTCACACTTGATCTTCCATAGGAACATACAGTGCCTTCTGATACACACACACACAAACACATACACACACACACAATAAATAAAATATTAAATGTACTTTTCAACATAGTTTCTATTCTCTGTAATGTTCTATGTTAGTTTTTTTTTCTTTTTCCATATTCTTGTGTGTTCGTGTGTAGTGTGTGTGTGTTTATGTGTTTTGGGGCACCTGTGTATGTAGGTTTGTGCACATGTACATGTGCAGGTTAGGCCTGAGGCTGATATGGGGAATCATCCTCAATCACTCTTCGTCCTTAATCACTCTTCCACTTAATTTTTTTGAGATAGTCTCTTTAATTGCTGATAGGGCTAGTCTAGCCAGCCAGCTTACTGTGGGGATTCCTAGTTTCTGCCTTCTGAGGCTGGAATTTATAGGTGTTGCCATGGATACTTGGTGTTTTACTGGGATCTGGGATCCAAACTCTGGCCCAGTTGCTTGTGCAGCAAGCAAGCGTTTTAACCACTGTCCCATCTTCCCAACCCAGTATAATGTGAGTTTGATTATGGAAAAAGAAGCCTTATTTTTCTTTGAGCCCTTTTTAAGTACTGCTTTTATTCTTTGATAATCTTGTATGTGTATACAATGAATTTTGGTCATAGCTACCCCCTTCTTCTCTCCCTCTCCCCTTGAACATTCACCTAGCATGCCTATCTCCCATCTTTATATGTCCCCCATTTAAAAGAAACTGACCTACAATAAAAAATATGAACAATAAGAGGAAATGCATTTAGGATGTAAATAGTTCTTATGATTGAGCTTCCAGCTGCACATGGTCAAGAACCATGATAAAGCTGAAGAACAGCAATTTTGAGTTCATGGTGTGAGCACGTGGAGCCCAGCTCGCGGGAGGCTGTGCACATCATGACCACATTGGGTCTTGGGCCACAAGAAGTTATCTACATTGTGAGCATACAGAGCATCAGCTCAGGGTATTTTTTTTATTATTTACTATTTATTCAATTGTGCATGTATGCGTGTGTGCGCGTTTGTGTATGTATGTGTGTGTATGTATGTGTGTGTGTGTAGAACCACGGGTGAATTCGAGAACTCCCATGGACCGCCTCTACCTCCTCCTTGTTTACTCAGGATTCACAGGCTCCGCCCTACCAGGACCTGAAACGCAGCCCCCCACCCCCGCTTCCGCCCGGCGTCTATATGTGGGGTCTAGGATCCGAACTCAGGACCTTCCACCTGGAAGGCAGAGGCTTAACCCCTGAGCCACTTCTCCAGCCCCATCTCAGGGTATTTTTAAGGAACAGTGCAGGTTTTGTCTTTTCTATATCCTATACTTTGAATCTATTTCTATCCTCTTTCTTGAAACCCCTAGAGCAAGCATAGGGCAGAGAACACATTAGGCTCCTAGTTATTTGATTGTATTCATTATGTTGTTTGATTATATTCATTAATAGTTGTAGCAAGAGTGTAAGCTCCTTATTAGATGTTTTTCAGTGTCTCAAATTCTTTCATTGTTAGGTATGTTGTAAATACTTAATAACTACTTTTTCAGCAACTAGAATAACAACTTGATTGTAAGCTAGGCATAAAAATGACCAATAACCAGAGTGTTCAGAACTTCATGACTTTTTCCACTATCTTGTCTTATTCCACTTTCTTTTATTATAACAGAATGCTTGAGACAGATAACTTAAAACAGAAGAAGTTTATTTTGGTTCCTGGTTCTAGAGACTGGGAAATCCAAGATCTGACTGTTGTATTTGGTGAGAACCTTGTGGTATATCAACAGTTGGAGGCAAACTGAGGGGCTTTTGGCAACAGAGAGCAAAAAGGGGCCTGAACTCCCCAGACAGCTAAGCTCTTTCATTGACAAAGGCATTCGTGAGGGTTCTAACCCCTCCCCTGTTATGCATGCTGACACTGAAGCCTCGAGGTTCAATGTTCCAGCATATTCCAACTGTAGCAGACCCTAGCTAGTCCTTTGTAAGTACCTTCCTCCCAAGTTGATTCTTGGCATTCCCACAGGGTATTTCTCGTAGGCGCCCTGGTGTGTTCTGAACTCTGCCATGGGACATGCGTCTCTCCTTCCTGCTTTGTTTACTGCCCCCATGACACCTTTGCATCTGTCTGTCCTGGCAGCTGTCAGTCCCTCTTGTCCTGACCCTACCGTCTCCCTGGCCTTGCAATGATCTGCCCTGCGCGCTTGGAGGCCTTTGAGGTTTCTAGTTCCCCTGTTATCCTTTCTGAGGTCAAAGCAGAGCCGTTTTGTCTTTTTGGAACTTTTTTTTTTTTTTCCATGAAAGCCATTTTCAGTCTCTTGTCACTACTCTGTCTTTATCATGATGAGCTTTGGGGGGGGGGGCTGGATTGGGGGAACTGGCCGAATCATTGATGTGCACTATGCTCGGGGCTCTCTTTCCTGCTCACGGCTTGCTTTGTGGGCCCAGGCTTTCTTGCTGTCTTCAGTAGGATGAGTTTTCCGAATGTTTCCTAGCCCCTCATGCAGATGTGACCGACTTGAGGTTGCCTATTTTGTGCATCGTAATGGCAGAGTCCTTTTTTCAAGTTTTAAAAGTTCACTATACTGTGACATACAGCAGGAAAAACACTTTACAACCCTCCAAAATCGCAAACCATGGCAGTGAGTTGTAACTCAGTTTGACTGTGATCTACAGACAGAATAAAAACTTGAGTTATTCTTGTTGGTAATTATATAAAAGGTTGTGATTGAACCTAGTGTAGAGGATTAAGCTTCTAAAGAAAACAAAGAAATGTATTAAATTTTATTTCTCAAATTGTCTATATCTTATTGCCCTGACCCTTACACTGGCTAAGTTTGTAGTTGAATGAGATATTTTGCATTCTTACCCTCCTTCTAAGGCAGTTTTTTCTTGTCTTCTTTGGGTCTGGAGCAGTAAATTTGATAGTTTTTGGAATTGGATTTGTTAATACTCCTCTAGAGGAGTAGGTATGTAGAAAAACAAGCTCTGAGGTCTTGAAACAGAAACAAAATAAGAACTAAAGTATATGATAGGATGGTATTGCAGTCCACCTATATGGTTGCTGATAAATGACCATCAAACAGCTTAAGGGAAGAAGGGATTTATTGTCTCTTACTATTATCTGGTTACAGATCTCAGTCCAGCTTGATAGAAGAGCTCACGCCAACCCCAAGGCCGAAGGAACTGGCCACACTATCTCTACGTAATGGCTGAGAGAAGGATGATCCTTAATTGCCAGACCAGCATGTCTGGCCAAGTGTACAAAAGGATACCAACTTCCTCAACCAGCTCTCTGTATTTTATTCACCTGTTCATGGGCTGGGTCTGCCCCATCAACTAGATAATCTCCTTCAGGTTCACTCTGGGCTTAACTCAATTACTAATTCTCTACAAATGTGCCCAGAGCTCTAACCCTCAACCATCAAGTTGACACCTGTACATAACCATGACAGATGGGGAAGAGCAAGGTTTAGGAAAAAACTGGAAGAAGAGAACCAAGATCTTAAAACTAGAAAGGACTGGAAACCCAATTTCTGCATATGGAGTGAACGAAATGTCTAACAGCAGTAAAACAGTTGCTTTGCCTTTTGTTTTAAGTGCAAATTCCTCAACATTAGAGGAATCTACATTAAAGAAAATAGAAAAATAACTTTGTAACCCACAGCTACATAGACTGTTCCTACTCCATACTGGTGTGCAGTGTTGTCTCTTGGCGGGCAGCGTTGTCTCTTGTCAGTGCTCCTGACTGGCAGTTTCCTGGATGTTCAGGTGCCTGATTGCCAGCTCTTAGCAGCATCTTGTGCCCAGGACACTACTGCTTTGAGAACTGTTGGGGGCAGAGAGGCCAGTGAGATGTCACCAGACCGGGTCTCCTGTCTTTGAAAGTAGGAATGGAAATGATCTGGGAATAGCTGGGGATGAGGATTTGTTGTCCAGGACTTCATCGTGATGTAGAATGAAGATCTTGTTCTCTTCCCAGAGTTGCTCCTCTACCGAACTGCTGGCAGTTCTAGGTCAGTTTAGACTTCTGTTCCCACACTCATGTGATCATGCAGTGTTGAGGGTTTTTTTTCTATATTTTTTAATGTTGTATACATGAATATAGTCCCAAATCCTATCCCTCTTCTTTTTCTGCTTACGACCCTTCATTTCCTCTGACAGATTCCCTCCTATTTTCAAATCTTTTCTTCTAAGTAGTCCACTGTGTTTCATCTAGTCCGTGATGACTTATGCCTGACCTGATTCATGCTCTAGCATGAGGAAAGCATCCTCCTTTACTTCCCCATTAACATTAGTCCTCATCAGTCTCTCAGAGAGGTGTGGAATTTACTGAGATCTTTCTCATGTTATGGTGAGAAGCTGATTGACAATTCCCATGCAATTCTTGTGTAATATACATATCTTCCATGAAATAGTATGTATCACAATTATCATAGCCCACCACTTTTCAACTTCAGGCTCTTATAATCTTGTTGCCTCCTCTTTCCTCGATGTTCCGTGGGCCTTGAGGTGGGGTTAGGTGAGGTTTATATGTTCTGTTTAGGGACATACTGTTCACAAACCCTTCCTTTCTGCATTTTGGCAAGTTGTGCTTTTCAGTAATGCACACCTTCTGTTGTAGAATACTTCTAGATTGAGTGCTAGTGTTCTTCCAATGTATGAGTATAACAACAGGTATTTACAGAGCAGTTTGGTGTACTGTCTTCCATTAGAATGGAATGTGTTCCATTCTAACAAGTGGTCCTTAACTTCAGTTAGAAAGTTGTTGGTTGTGTCTTTGGTATTCATGCCACTATTTTACACTGGTGGTCCCCTGATTTTTATTGCAACTTGCAAATCTCACAAGTTGATGAGACCTTTGATTATTTTTCTCCCCCATTAGCTTCCACAATATCTGAGTTTTTAATAATTATTTTTGCATGTGTGTGTGTCTCGGTGTATCAGAGGGCACTATGTGTGTGCCTGTGGAGGTCCAAGGGTGACTTCAGGGATCACCCTGGATTGTGATACCTCTGCTTTGCTTTCTCTGGAGTCTCCCAGACTCTGCCTTCCAGGGTCAGAGGTATAGGCTTCAGTGCTTTCTGCCTGGTGTTTTTATCAGGATCCGAGATCCAAACTCCAGACCTTCTGCTTTCGAGGCAGAGGCTAAATCCTTGAGCTCTCTCTCTGCTCCTGAATTTTTTTAAGCAAGACATTTGTTGTAGTGACTTAAATTCCCAGCAGAAAAAAAATATAAAAACTGAATCACAATGAACTTTTTCATCCAATACTACCTTGAAGCAATGTATTTGGTTTTGAAAACATCTAATATAAGACTTGCAGTGCAGGATTGATAATCTTGAAGCAGAAACAAAATAATTGATTGACTCTGCTCCTGTGGTAGAACACAATCACATCAGTCATTTAAAAGTTTTTCATGGATTTTTAAAAAAAATTTTTTATTATTTATTCAATTGTGCGTGTATGGTATGTGTGCGTGTGTGTGTATGTATGTATGTGTGTGTGTAAAACCACGGACAAATTCGGGAACCACCATGGACCATCTCCACCTCCTCCTTGTTTACTCTGCCCTGGGATTCACAGGCTCCCCCCTACCAGGACCGGAAACGCAGGCCGCCAGCATCTGTACGTGGGGTCTAGGATCCGAACTCAGGACCTTCTGCCTGCAAGGCAGAGGCTTAACTCCTGAGCTACCTCTCCAGCCCCCTTTTTCATGGATTTTGAGTGTACATAAATGTTCCATATTTACTTACTGTATGAAATTCAAGTTAATTTTGTAACTCTCTACAACTAAAGTTGTTCATCTGTCTAGAATGAATAACAATTGGCTAAAAGTTATTATTTGTTTTCCTTAAAAAGTAAGTTCGAAATAATCTAAACTATGAAGAAAACAATAAGATTATCTTAAGTGCCTGACAGATCCAAATGGGAAGTTTTTTTTTTAACATTTTTTATTATTATTTCTGCTCATACAAACTTAATAGGTAGACCAGTTCCCTCCTCCCCTCCTCCTCCCCCTGAACCCCCTGCTCCCTCTCCCTCCCTCCCCATCTCCCAGTGCCTCCCCCCCAATTCCCAGAGAGTCCTTTATTGTGTATGCCTAACTCTCCTCTTGGTCCTCCTTTCCAATGACGTAAAAGGACCCAGTGGCATTTCCCTGAACCCTTTCTCGTGTTCCCCTTAAGCATAGGAACACTACTGTGGCCATCAATCCCTTGCCTCCAAGGATCTTGGTGCCTTTAGCCGATGTTAGACTTTGTGAGGTCAATAGTGTGACGGACATGGCGCAGGGCATGCAAAGTCCTATTATGATTGCTTCAGCCCTATCTAGTGTGGAGACTCTTCAAATCATTGCTCCCCCCATTCTTTTGCTCTTACAATCTTACCGCCCCCTCTTTCGCAAATGTCCCTGAGCTTCAGGATGGGGGGAGATTAGGCTGGCTTAGTTCTATGTGGATGATATAGAGTCTCTGAAGTTCTGGATTGTGGTTTGTTGATTTTCTATTGCAGTTTTGCTGCTCCTGCAATGCCCTTCACTCCATCCTAGTGGGCACTGTATGTCACCCCCTGGTCAGAGACAAAAAACTGTTAAACTGGAGTCTGTTATAATAGCACATTCAGGGGTAGATGTAATAAAAGCAGGAAGCCTCGGTGAGGGAGGGATCAGTCACCCATCCAAATTGGAAGATTTCATAGATTTTTTTCACTTGGAAATTATAAGAAATCCTGACAGTTTGAATTCCTTTGAGGATAGGTTCATTTTAGGATCTTATGTTAAATTCTCTTTCAGGTATACTAACCATTTTGAGTTAAGAACTTTTCAATATCTTATTACCTGGGTAAGTGGTATGCCTGATAGTCAACACACTTCAGGGATTTGCTCTTTTATTTATAAGCATTTGAATAAGAAAAAATTCATCTGTGTGCACACATACACATGTATATATGAAACAACATTTTTCTGTCTTACAGAATTACAAGTGAGAGAGTCTGAGGTCAGGGCATGTGACGAGTCCTCATGTAAGTACGGAGGCGTCTGCAAAGAAGACGGAGATGGTTTGAAATGCGCCTGCCAGTTTCAGGTGAGGAAACCAAACCTGTTTCAAATTTTTATAGTTCTCATATTTTGAAATGCTATGTTCTAAAATTAAAAAGCCCACAGCATCAGGAGTGAACTTGTGTTTTCTATACTTCTTGCCAGGAACAAAAGGGACTTGCCAGGAACAGACTGATGTGATAGACGGGAGCATGCTTAGGAAAAAGTATTAACGCGCTATCCCAGCGGGATGTGCTCATGGTCACTGTGAGAAAGAGAAGCCATGTCCACTCTGACGTCATGCGTCAGCCTGGCTTTCCTTTTCTTCTCGTGCTGGTCTGGCTTCTCCCCTTTCGTGCTACTAGCTGGTGTATTGACACGGAGTCCCAGGGAAAGCCAGGGTTCGAGATGGGTGGACTGAGCATCTCCCATCAGTGGATGGACAGCTTTACCTTTCCTGTGCTGTTGTAGATGAGATTCTATTGCTTGAGAAAGTAAAAGAAGACAAGCGTTCTACCAGAGATTGCTCCCGCTTGTTATTTTCTGTGATTAGATGATAATCGTTCTTTGGGATGTTGTACCAGTTTGCCTGCATGTTGCCTATAAATTCACAAACAGCTTAAGGGAGAACACGGGGCTTATTTTAGCTTAAAGTTTTCTAATTGGTTTGGGAGAGCTCATATCAACACCAAGGCTGAGGGAACTGGCACACCATATCCACATGACTGTTGAGAGGGGCACACCTTACTTGTCAGTATGCCAAGTATGCCAAAGAATGCCGACTTCTTAGCCAGCTCCTCTATCTTACCCACTTGCCCCTGGAAAAGTCCCACCCACCGTGGGCTCTGAGTCTTCTCTCATCAATTAGATAATCTCCTGCAAGACTTGCTCAGGTATTAACTCAGCTACTAATTCTTTACTAATGTCAAGTTGAGGCACAGATCTATCACTGATTCAGGATTGGAGATGAGATAAAAATTTACCAGACACTAATCCTGTTCTAAGCGTACCTGCCATTTTGGATTTTGAGGGGAGGAAAAGGCTGAAAATCCAGAAATGAAAGACTCCTTGTGTTAGAATTCCTAGTAACTCAACCAGCTCAGGCGATTTTCCTCAGGGAATGATTTCCTAATCAATATTCCCTGTGAAAAAGGAAGGCACATCTCATCATCCAATCACAGTTGGAAAATGAGGATTTGAATATAAAACTCCTGGACACAGTCGAAGCCATTGTGCTGGTTATTTTCAATGAAAGAAGTAGAGAATTTAAGTCAGAAGGACTGGTGGTGGGTCTACTACTGCTGACCACCCAGTGAGAGCAGGCAGCTCATGGCCAAAAGGAACTTTTCATTCACTTATGCAGAGTGATAGGTGTTGGGTGTTATTATATATCCAATCTCTTCCCCACTTACTTGGAGCTATTTTTTTAATATCTGAACTGTGTAGTTGATATTTATCAGCAGAGATTTCTATCTTTTTATTCTTTACTAATGTATTTTCTTTGAACAAAGATATATGGCTGTTTAAAAAGATTCTCTGCTTATGTCAATATCTAGGACATTTCACTTTTTTTTAATTTAAGATGGAATGGTATTTTCCTTTGTCTTTCCTTTAGAGTACTTTTGAATTCATCCTACAGGTTGCAAATGACAGGATTTAGTGTGTCTCAATTCACTTGTGTTCCTTTGAAGTATTTTTTATATTTGAAGTGATTAAATAGAACTTGAGCTGCAGATTCTGTCTTCTGTTCAAATTTCTTTCATTCCTGGTGGAGCTACTTGTGTGGTTCGGGGCAGCCTGGAAGGAATTTGGAGTTCATATGCAGAATCTGGGACTTCTGTTCTTTCTTGTTTTCCTTCCTATTTTTTAGTGGCTCTGGACTCCCTGAACTCTGTGCTCTTCAAATCAGAACACGTTTTTTTTTTTTAATTTCTTTCCCTAGAGATTTAGCACGAGGAATAAACAATGTGCCTGGTCCCCTCCTGCAGCTTTCTTAAGTATTTCCACAGGCTGAAATCCAGAAGTATAGCAATGAGATGCTATATGGATTAACTCTCATTAGCAGCAGTGTAGCAAGCACACTGCTTCCCTAACAAGTCCCTTGGTAGTGGGACTTGTCAATCATTTGTTTTGTAGATATGAAAGGTAGAAAAGACATTCGTTTATATTTGATTATTACAGAAAGTGAATTTTTGCCACTTATTCTTGATATTTTGTGAATTAAATTTCATGTTGCTTTGCTTATATTTTTAGGGTATTTTCTTTTTTTAAATTTAATTTTATCTCTTTTTTTTTTAATTTTTTTTATTATTATTATTTATTCAACTGTGTGCATGTGCGTGTGTATGTGCGCGCGCGCGTGTGTGTGTCTGTGTGTGTGTGTAGAACCACGGACGAATTCGCGAACCACCATGGACGCCTCCACCTCCTTCTGCCCCGGGATTCACAGGCTCCGCCCTACCAGGACCGGAAGCGCAGGCCGCCCCCGCTTCCGCCTGGCGTCTATACGTGGGATCTGGGATCCGAACTCAGGACCTTCCGCCTGCAAGGCGGAGGCTTAACCCCTGAGCCACCTCTCCAGCCCTAATTTTATCTCTTATGTGTGTGTGTGTGTGTATGTGTGTGTGCGCGCATGGGTGCATGCGAGCATGCGTGCTTGTGTGTGTATCAGAAGGTGCTGTGTGTCCCTGCGGAGGACCAAGGGTGACTTCAGGAATCATCCTGGCTTGCTTCTATCTCCTTTTTCTCCACCTTCCAGGACTGGAAGTGCTGTTCATCACCATTTCTCTTTTTGACCTGGGATCTGGGATCTGAACTCAGGACCTTCTGCTTGCGAGACAGAGTCTTAACCCCTCAGCCATTTCTCCAGACCCTGTTTTCTTTTTAGTAGGGAGTTGGGGAAACAAGATCTCATGTAGCCCAGGCTAAACTTAAACTTAGTATGTAGCCAAAGATGATATTGCTCTTCCTGCTGCTATGGGATTACAGGCTCTTTGTAGGTCCCTCTATATCTATTTCTGTATTTTCATTTTCTCTTATGTTTATTTGTAAGGATGTACGCATGTGTGTATACTTCATTTTGTATTATATTTGAATGCTTACGATATTGAGCATTTTATACTATTAATTCAAGCTCATGAGAACCTAGTGCTTCAGTGTGCCGTTGGAAAGGCCATGCGTAGTACACAAATGGTGTTAGAAGATATACAATAAAAAAAAGTCTTTAGTATGTGCCAGAGTTCTCTAAGTTGTGATTAAAAGAAAGATCTGTTGCCATTTTATTTTTTCTAGAAACATTCTGTATGTATGTAAGTATATGTATGTCATTTTTTTTATTTCTTTGTATTTAAATCACTCAGTAGCATTTGCCATAGAGATATAATTCCTTTATAGTTTCTGTAGCTTACAGATTTGCGCCACAATGCTGTGGCAGTTAGTTTCCAGTGTCAGCCTGACAATTGAGAGCTGAACTTTTAAGCATACTTGTGAAGAATGATTCAGCTACAACAAACCTCTGAATTCCTTGGTGAGTTGGACTGTCTTCTCGGCAGGTGCATAAAATGGAGAGAGGATTCGCTGGCTTAGGCCATCTGGCAAATGGACAGGCTAGAAGGTGTGCCTAGGTCCTTCCCATCTCAGATCTTCCTGGGGATGTGGTGTGACCAATTCCTTTGATACCTGATACTGGAATCGCTCCCTTGCCATAACGATTAGCTATAACCTGAAACTGTGAGCATGAATAAATCCCTTGTTCCTCTAAATTGTTTGGGCCACATATTCATTGCAGTAGTGGAAATAAGAAACTAAGACAAATAAGAAGCAAAAAGAAAAAGATTTATTTTTGTTGTTCTGGAGAATTGAACCCTAGCCCACGTGTATGCTAGGCAATTATTCCACTATCCAACTACCTCCAACTTCCTCATTGTTTATTTTTAGTTTATAAATAATTGTATCTGTTTCAATTTCATTTTTATTATGATAGAAATAAACCTTAAATTTTTGTATTGGATCTGTGTGTCTCGATCTTACAGTTCTGCTTTCCTTCATTCTTGACATTTTTTAGGATTATAAAGAAATAGCCTTTTCCACATGCTTAACAGCTAAAAATATCTCCCACTGCTCCCACTGATCTATCTTCAATTCTTTGTATTTTTACCTGTGGCGGAGCAGGAAAGAGGGGATTTGAGTGAGGAACTGAGCTGCACAGGGGATTGCCCACATGTGGTGTGCGCTGCATCGTAGGATGCTGAAGATGTGAAGATGTTTGAAGACAGGATCCTTGCCTTGTAGGGGCAGACTGCCTCAAGGCTTACATCGTGGCTTGATCTTCCTGTAGAGACATCCTTCCTTTGACCACTCTGCCTGCCTGTAAGATGAGACAGTCAGTTCAAGTTAAGCCTAAACTACTGGCCACTTAAAAGCAATGGCATGATCCATATGTTAGGGACATTTCTTGGCTGTGTAAACTTTTAGCAACATCTTTTCTGTCTTTTAAAAATTGCTTGTGGGCTTGGAGGATTTGCTTTGCAAGCAAAAGGACCTGACTTTGGATCCCCTGACTCCACATAGAGGTTACAGGTGGATATGGCAGAGACCTGTCATTCCAGCCCTGGAAGATGAAACCTGGGAAACTCTAGAGCAAAGCAATAAAGTAGAGCAATTGAGAATGATTCCCAATATCACCCTTGGGCCTGCACAGGCACGACATACTCAAATGCATTCTTTTTTTTTTCCAAGCCCATTCTTGTATACATGCTGTAATAAGAGGGGAGGGGAGGGAAAGGAAGGGTGACACAAGTTACTCTTGTGTGTTAATATGAGAAAACATTCAAAGTCAAGCAACTTAAGGGAGAAAGGGAGATTTATTCAGCTTATGTTCCAGAGGGGAGATATGATCTTTCATGGCGGAGACAGCATGGCTGGCTGGCCAAAGCTGGAAACGGGCTACATCGCACCCTTCCAAGAGACTGAGGGCTACCAGACTGTTTGGTGCAAAAGCACCTTTTCTGGGGGTAGGGTGGGACTAATCCACCTCCAGGCTCACCCTTGTGATTGCCTTCCTCCAGCAAGGCTTCACCTCTCAAAAGTGCCATGACCTTCTCAAATACATGAGACTGTGGGGGACACATTTCAAACCCTGACACAGGCCTCCACACATATATACACATTCTCACAATGCTTATGATTCGGCATGCTTTCAGTGCCAGGGCATAAACTTTAAAGGGGGCATAATTTAAGTAATTATGGAATTTTATACAGACATTCAGCTTTTTTTTAGTTAACTACTATGAGCTGCTATCTTGACACATAGGTAAACAAAGTCTTCATGCTAATTTTTGCACCAAGAGAAATGATCAGTACATCTTGTGCTTAAAACTTAATGTCTAGGACTTTCCTTGCTCTTCTGTCTGGAGTTCTGTGGGTTAGGTGTCCTCCAGCATTCTTCAGTGTCTGGTCTTGCTGGCCATCTTATCCTCTTACTGGCCCTTTGTAATAGAGTTTTCCAAAAAAGTAGGATCAATAGGGCACATGCACACACACATACACATAAATGTGAGGGACAGCTGGAGAAAGACGTACAAGGAATTACCTCATTCAATTCCGAGCCCCAAAGTTCCAAGCTCTGTTAGTCAGCACACTGAAGAACCAGGAAACCTAGAGTCTTAAGCCCCTGTGTGAACTAAAGGTCTGAAGAGAGAAGTTTTTTCCTTCCTCTGCTTGTTCTGTTCTGCTTCTCAATCAACTGAACATTGTTCACCACCCTGGGGAGGGCAACTTGCTTGACTTTGGTCCACTGACTCACATGCTAATTTTATTTGGAAATGTCCTCACAGATCCATACAGACATAAGTTTTAATCTGGGCACCCTGGGGCCCAGCCAGATTGAAACTGAACCATCCTACTATGTTAGCCACACTTTTCACTGTCATGACAAAATACCTGAGCAAAACAGCTGAAATGATTGGAAAGGTTGATTTCGGTTTACCGTTTCAGAGAGTTTGGTCTGCCATGGTGGGGCGGGTGTGTACCTGGGGAGCAAAGAGAGAGAATGTCTGTGCTGGTGGGCTTCCTCCTCCTCCTCTTAATCCCATCCAAGCCCTTAGCCTGTTGGGTGGTACATCCATATTCAGGGCTGTTCCCCACCTCCCCAAATTAATCCTAGAGATGCTCTGGTGGGCACATCCAGAAGCAGGCTTCGTTGTCAAATTGGTAGTCAAGATTAATCATTCTAGCAACCTAATTTGTATTATTGTATCCCAAACAATTCCTGGCACACACTAGTCATGAAATAAAGGCTTGAACCGCTGTGCCTCCAGCACTGTGTAAACTGATGTCTTTCTAAACTACTTGAAGTAGCTGCTGGTATCATTATACTTCTAAGAGAAGCTTAGCGGGGCAGATGCCCCACCCCCCAAGCAATGTGGCTATATGCAGGAGTGGACCATAGGTTAAAGCCCAGTGTCAACCAATCAGTCTACATGTTTTAAAATTGCCCAGATCCTTTCACGTGTCCAGAAGCATCTTGGGAGGCTTTGGACAGAGCCCCTAGTAACCACAAATGGTGGCAGGACTGGGTGGAAATGCTTGCTGTGCGAGTTTGATGTCCGGCCTGAGCTTGGTCTCTGGAGCCCATGGTGGAGGGAGAGAACTCACTTTTGAAGATTAACACACATGTATCATGGTACATGCATGTGTTCATACACGACACACCCCTACCAACACCCACACTGATAAGAAAATAAAATGAAAAGAACCTTGCTCACTATCACCAAGTGACTTATGGCGAGTTAGTTTCAGCTGTGAACTCAACACTGGAGGCAGCCCCTGGACACACTAGAGAATTATTCGGTTAAGGCAAACCTCTGAGTGAGCCTGTAGGAGATTATCATAGTTGCTTAGTTGATGTGAGAAGACTCAGCCCACAGTGGGTGAGACCATTCCCTGGTCAGGTAGATATGATGGGGATAACCGGCTAGTATGTTGCTGGCTGGCATTGCAGAAAGCAAATAAACAACATTGGTCCTTACCCACTTTGTTCCTACTATGAGTGTGATATGGTCAGTTTCCTCCACTTCTCCTGGATGACTTTTCCATGATGAACTATAAACCTGAAGTCATAAGCTGGAATTAAAGTCCCCTTGTTCCCCTACATTATTTGGGTGGTGTATATATTACAGTAATAAAGTTCTGAAACCAAGACAAACATGTAGTGGCTGCAGCACATTACGCATAAAGAATTGTGGCTTTTTTACTTATTAACTGTGACCCTGGGTGAATTTCTAAAACTGAAATGATAATAGCAACAACAAAGACAGTTTATATGTACGGAGAATTTACATGACCAGTTTCAAATGTCATGGGTGGGTTTCTCTTGTTTAATCCTCACCACAGCTTGGATTGTGGGGACAGTGATAGTTGCTTGTAGACAAATGGAGAGCATAGGGCTGATGCTACCCCCATAGTCACATGGATGCCGGGCCAGATTTTGGAACTGAGCATTTCTGACTTTGGCGCCCTGGCTTTTATTTATTTATTTATTATTATTATTATTATTTATTCAAATGTGTGCATGTGCGTGTGTTCGCGCGCGCACGCATGTGTGTCTGTGTGTGTGTGTGTGTGTGTGTGTGTGTGTGTGTGTCTGTGTCTGTGTCTGTGTGTGTGTAGAACCACGGACGAATTCGCGAACCACCATGGACGCCTCCACCTCCTTCTGCCCCGGGATTCACAGGCTCCGCCCTACCAGGATCAGAAGCGCAGGCCGCCCCCGCTTCCGCCTGGCGTCTATACGTGGGATCTGGGATCCGAACTCAGGACCTTCCGCCTGCAAGGGGGAGGCTTAACCCCTGAGCCACCTCTCCAGCCCGGCGCCCTGGCTTTAAACATTACATCATGCACTTACATGGTCATTTGGCTGTCTAGTCAATAGGACATGTAAAGCTGTAGCCTGGTGCCTCCTAGCTAGATTCCTAGCTAGTTAAATAAATGTTAAGATTCTCAGCCTATCAGATTTAGTGTTTCTTTTTAATATCTAATAATTCCCATGTTTCATTTCTTTACTATCCTTAAATGAAATTCATCGATAATGTAACCTATATAAACATATAATTAAGCAATGAGTATAGTACATGGTTTTAATATAAAAGAAAGAAAAAGTTAATTCATGATACAAATATTTCAGAATGTAAATGCTTGGGGATGATTATGCTGGGAGACAATACTCAGATGCTTATATCTACTTCTAATGAAGTGTGGGTTTTTAGAAAATCGAGAAGCAGTTTCATACCAGACAATCCCCAGAGAGTAGTAGAGACATAGGGGATGCTGGAATAAGCGCCAGTGTCAGCGTGAGGCAGAACAGACTTGTCCGAGTACTGAGCAGCCTTTCCATGGTTGTGCCTGAGTGTCCAGAGGCCGTCAGAGAGTGTGTGGCTCTCATCTTTGTTATTTGGAACCATCCTTCCCTTTGCAATACGTGCACTATCCTCCAACTTCACCTTCAGCGCTCTTCTGTCATTGTGACAGTCAGGAATGTAGTTACCAATGTCACCTGCCCCGATGATAGCTTTCCTTTGAGAGTGAGGTCCGCGTCATCAAAGCACTGAGCATCTGTCAGCAGAGGAGAGTTGGGCTGGAAGGTTTCTAGATGTAGCACTGGGCATCTTGAAGCGTGTTTACTTGCGTTTTATTTAACTGCAAAGGAACGTATTGACTCATGTGGATGGTGTAGTTTTTTTTAGGGGAAAAAAGTGTGATCTCTGAAAAATGGAGGACTACAAAGCTCTCTAAATTAAATTTTAATTTTTTTAACTTCATTTTTTATCCATATCTATCTATCATATCTATCATCTCTATCCTCTGTGTGTGTGTGTGTGTGTGTGTGTGTGTGTATCAGAGAGCACCATGTATCCCTGTGGAGGAACAAGTGTGACTTGGGGAATTATCCTGGATTGCTTCTACCTCCGTTTGCTTTGCTGTGTATTTCCCAGGCTCCACCCACCAGGGCAGGAAGTGCAGGCCACTGCAGTTTCCCCCTGGCATTTTTACATGGGATATGAGATATGAACTCAGAACCTTCTGCTTGGGAGGCAGAGTCTGCTTTTTTTATTTGTGTGTGTGTGTGTGTGTGTGTGTGTGTGTGTGTGTGTGTGTGTGTCTCAGAGGGCACTGTGTGTCCCTATGGAGGCCCAAGAGTGACTTTGGGAATCATCTTGGATTACCTCTACCTCCATTTTGCTTTGCTCTGGGATTTCCCAGGCTTCCCCCACAAGAGCCAGAAGTGCAGGCCACTGCAGTTTCCACCTGGTGTTTTTATGTGGGACCTGGGATCTGAACTCAGGACCTTCTGCTTGCAAGACAGAGTCTTAACCCCTGAGCCATCTCTCTAGCCCCTCAAATTTTATTTTAATGCAAGTATATATAGGATTTTTCTGAAAGTAAAATCAACTTGATTCTAATCTTTTAAAATTTGAAATATCTATTATTTTTTTACTGGGGGGAGGAGAGAGAAAGAGCAAGAGAAAGAGAGAGAGAGACAGAAAGAATGTGTGTAAGAGCGGGTGCACATATACCGTGGTGTGTGTGCATGTGTGTGCGCGTGTGTACATATGTAGAGGGACTTGAGTGGGTGTGCTTGTAGAGGTCCAGGAGTGACATCAGGAATTATCCTGGATTGCTCTGCCTCCTTATTGCTTTGCTCTGGAGTTTCCTTTGCTCTGCCTTCCAGGGTCTTCCTTACCGGCTGCTGCCATATGCACCTGCATTTTTATGTGGGACCTTGGGATCTGAACTCAGGTCCTTTTGCTTGCAAGGTAAAGGCTTAACCTTTGAGCCATCTTCCAGCCCTTGACCTCTTTTTAAAAGTAAGTAAATAATGGGGCTGGAAAGGTGGCTCAGGGGTTAAGCCTCTGCCTTGTAGGCGGAAGGTCCTGAGTTTGGATCCTAGACCCCATGTATAGACACCAGGCAAAAGCGGAGGCGGCCTGCATTTCTGGTCCTGGTAGGGCGGAGCCTATGAATCTCGGGGCAGAGTAAACGAGGAGGAGGTGGAGGCGGTCCATGGTGGTTCCGAAATTCATCCGTGGTTCTACACACACACGCATACATACACACAAGTGCACACACGCATACATACACAATTGAATAAATAATAAAAAAAAATTTCAAAGTAAGTAAATAGTAAAAGTAACTTTTTCATGGCAGGAAATTGAGAAATACAGAGAATTAAAGGCATACAGTGTGAACATTTTATTGATATTTTCTTTTAGAACTTATGCATAGTTTTTCAAACTGAAATGTAAATTCAATATATTTTCTTGCTATATTTCATTTGCATTCAGTTTTGTAAATATAGTTCAAAACAGGGCAGAGCTGGGCTGAGATGTAGCTCAGCTGAGAGAGTGCTTACTGAGCATGCACTGATACCTGCGGTTTAGTCCCCAGCACTGTGTATATTCCCAGCACTCAGAAGGCAGAGACAGGAAGATCCAGCCTGGGCTATGTGAGCTTCTGGCTCAAGAAGGAAATAAATGGGCGGAGTGTGTGTGTGTGGGAGGTGTGCATGGTGCCCTCTGCCGGCTGTCCCAGCACTGGGAAGACAAATGCAGGAAGAGTGTTCCAGGCCAGCCTGAGCTACATAGCCAGGCTCTGTCAAGGACAGCCCTTCCTCATTTTCAGTGTACAACGCTGATTGCTAGTGGTCACTTTTCTGTGTGTATTTTTTTCTGTCAGTCTTTGTCTTTGACCAGTTTTTCATCTGAATCAAGTAACGACAACCTAATATGTTGCAAGGTATGTCCCCGGATTTTAAAACTTGAGTCATTGGTAGTATGTTAAGTATGTAGGTACCGTGTCACTTTCAAAGCTTCACTGTCATTTAATTCTTCAGCCATGTTCCTGTTCATCCTTCAGTGTTCAGCCCACATTGTTTTCTCGGAGATTTTGCTTGAATACTCTACTTTATAGTCTTTATTAGGCATATACTTAGTGTCGTGCTTAGTAATTTGGCATGATTTAGCGTCACAATATTTTGTTTCTGTTCTTCTAACAAGATTTGAAGATTTTATAATCTTCAAAAACAGAGATCACCATGTCTTTCTTTGCTTGTCCTACAGCATTTAACCCCAGACTTTCCTTCTGAAAGTATTGAGTAAGTGAATTTTCCTAACAAAGTATGATACAAAGTATGCCCTTTACCTATGTTGGCAAGAATTTCCTCTTAACCATTTCTATGGGTTTCTCTTAGTGAGCAAATAAAATAGAGAGTGTGCGGATTTTCATTGTCTAGGGATTTGCAGTGTCTTTTTAATGAATGAATAATTGGGATGATTTTCATTATTCACGTGAGAAAAAGGTACGAAGAAGAGGAATAAATCTTTATAAAAAATTACAGAACAACCCGGTTCTGCAAAGATTGTCATGGTTCTCTGGTGTTGCATTCATGAATGTGGATAGACTATTAATATTCATGCCTGATTGTAAGGGTGGGTTTATTTATTTATTTATTTATTTATTTTTCAGTGCCATACAAATTACATTCCGGTCTGTGGATCAAATGGGGACACTTACCAAAATGAATGTTTTCTCAGAAGGGCTGCTTGTAAACACCAGAAAGAGATAACCGTCGTAGCACGAGGTCCTTGCTACTCATGGTATGTATAATATTACTCTAAATGAATGTTAGAAATAGTTTGGCCATGTTTTCCACAGGGACATGTCCAGCTAGGAGTGTATTTTCCACATTGCTACGGGGATTGGTGGTGAGTGCATGAGGGAGTTTTACCTGTATTTTCATTTGGTTGCTATTTGACTTCAGGTGCTTTTGCATTGACTACATTTGTTTTTATCATGTGGATTTAGCATATCCTTTGGCCTGTGGCTGGAACATACAAACTAAGATCTGTAGTGGAATCTGACATGGGATCTGTCTTCTTGACAATTTTTTTTTTTGGGCAGTGACTATCTTCTAAAAGGATCTCCAAGAGCCTTCTAGTTTGCAGCTCTTTCCAAGCTCTTGTCTCTCTAACCCCCCCATGGACCCAAGCTGTCTGTATTTATATCCTTCCTTTTTCCTTGAGTTGGTCATAGTTGATTTTGGGAGGCCTTACTGTGTTTCTTACTTGTGTCCATCTTTGAGAGTGGGGATGGTACTGTAGGTGAGGTACTGCAGCTACAATAACCACATGGGAGTTAATGTTAAAGGTGGAAATCAATATTAGCTCCATTATCCTTCTTATTGTGATATAGCGTTCAAAGTTTTCCCTTGTACTTAATGTAAAAATTTCAGGGACAACTATAAAGTTATCAGGCATAGTACGGAAGACTAAACCTTACCTCTGGCACCAACAGATCCCGGGGAGTTCCCCACTTCACCCTCAGGCTCAGTGGTTTTCATGAAGGGATCATAGAATTCACTAAAAGCTCTTGTACTCATAGTTATGATTTATTTCAGGGAAGGGATATGGTTGAAATCAATCAAAGGAAGAGATGCATAGGGATGATTGTGGGAAGAGGTTCAAATATGAAATACTTCCTTCCCAGTGGAGTCATGGAGTCATGTTACTTGCACTAGCCATTCTGTAGCGATGCGCATGGAGTACTGCCAACCCTGAAAGCTGAGCCTTGGTGCTAAGTTTTTACTGGGATTTCATTACATAAGTGTGTCTCTAGGTCCTCTAATACTGTGTAGCACAAAGCTCCTATTCTAAATTACATGACCTTCCTTCCTCCTTTTTTCTCTTTTCCTTCCTCCCTCTCTTCCTCCTTCCCTTCCTTTTTCCTTCCCTCCTTTTTTTTCTTTCTTCTTTTCCTGTGTGTTTGTGTGTGTGTGCGCAAGTGCATTTACCTGTGCATGCTTGTGTGGAAGCCAGAGGTTGACCCTGAGTGTCTTTTTTAACTCCTCTTCACTTTAATGTCTTTTCATATATAAATGCATATGGGCTGGGTGCATTTGGTTGCATGTTTGCATGTGGGTGGGTGCACATGTATGTGAGGATGTGTGTGCATGAGTTTGTGCATATGTGGAGACCGGAGGATGATATCAGAAATCATCCTTGCTTCTCTTCCACTTCCTTCTTTGGAGGCTGGGTCTTTAAACCCAGAGCATGCCGTTAGGGCTGGTGTCGCTAGTCAGCTTGCTTGGGATTCCCAGTCTCTGCTTTCCACGACTGGAGTTATTTGTGTGTGTGTGTGTGTGTGTGTGTGTGTGTGTGTAAGATCTGGGGTTCTGAACTCTGGTCTTTTCGTTTGCCCAGCAAGTGCTGAGTTTTCTCTCCAGCTCTTCACCCTAAGGTGAAGATAGGATTTGAGGCAGGAGCTCTCTGTGAACCTGGAGATCATGATTTTGGCTAAATGGATGGCTGTTTCCACCTTCCCAGAGCTGGAGGTATTGGTGCCTGGGTACTGGGATCTGAGTTCAGATCACTTTGCTTATGCGGCAAGCTCTTTACCCACTCAAACATCTCCCTAGCTCTCTGTGTCCTGATATCTAATGTGTAGCCTCCACATCCAAGAATGTGTGATGTGACTGGGCCTCTCCTTAGTTCTGAGGTAGTACTAGCTGCTAGCGGACACTTCTGTCAGGTGAGATAGAGATGACTTCCCAGATGCCAAGACCAAACACAAGAACTCTAGGGCAAGGAGAAATTGTTTTTTTTTCCCCCCACTGTACACTAAATAGTTAGATGCTTAGAGCAAGTATTGTGTTCTTAGGCTATCATGATGTTTTTATATACTTCTGTTTCCCAGGCTTATCTAGGCACTAAGATATGATACCAAATACTTTGTTAGGAAGTGATGTTTAAATTAAGGAGGCAGAGTGTGGAGTGAAAGTTATGCCAAGTCTTACTTACCATGTAACCTTGGCAGGTCACTCTCTGATTCCCATTCCCCTAAATAATTAAATGGCTTTAATGGGCTTGTTAAGATTGAAAATACCAAGCTGGGCGACCATGTATTGATTTTGTGATTTGCTGTCTGGGCCATTGTTTTCATGTCATTTGGTCTTCTACAGAGATCCCATCCCATGAATTAGAAATACTATTCTCTCTCAGTTACTGGAAACTCCTTTCTTGTGCTTTAAGAACAGACTTAATAAGCTCTCTTTCTCCTCTGCAGTCTTTCATATGTGATGTCTCCGGGAAGTTTGTTGTACCTTGTGTCTACTTGTATATGTGAAGATAGAGTATTTCATATATCTGACATGCTGGCTCCAATCATATTGGTGCCCTTCAATTATCAGGCAGTGTCCTACCTGGGAATGAGCATCATAATCTCACGGTTAGGATGGAGTCCTGGTGCTATAACAGGTGTGTGATCTATTGGCAAAATAGTCTACACAGAGAACTGTACTCGGTTATCAGAGTAGTCATAGTATTTCATTTGTTTAGGAATTCTTAATGACCAAGAAAGTTGTGAGTTTTAAAAAATATATTAATATTTGGGGGCTTACCAAGTATTAGGAAATGTGTCTCATTTTTCATTGTAATCCTAGCATATATCACCATGCCTAGCACTTTCTAAGTCCCTAGTCAGTGTATGTGTAATAGAAGAGAAGAAGGATTGTTCTAAGAAAAATCCGGTCATAATTTTTTTTATGTCACCAACAAATATATTTTAAAGGAATGGATTTAAGGGAAAAATGGGACATAGAAGTATGGAATAGAAAATAAGTGCAAACATTAAGTTGTTTTACTAATTATTTTATAACCACAACTAGTACAGAGGAAATAATAAAGACTCAAAACAAGGTGTTCCCTTAGCAAGGCTGACGATTTCAGGCTCTGGTATTTGGAATTTATGCTGCAGTCCTTGTTTTTGACTGGATCACTGGGTGTTTGGCACAATCCATGCTTTTTAATCAGATTTGAACAGAAGAATATTCACCCAGGTAGAAGTAGATGAAGTGTTTGGCTTATGTGACACGTAACTACCGAAGTTCTGCCCCACAGTGCAGTGCCAGGTGGGGTTGCACTTCTTGTCAAACTGCTTCTTGATATGGGCCACAATATCCTTTTTCTTTTTAAAAAATATTTTACGTGTGTATGTATGTGTATGTCTATCAGAGGGCACTGTGTGTCCCTGTGGAAGACCAAGGGTGACTTCGGGAATCATCCTGGATTGCTTCTGCCTCTTTCTAGCTTCCCTCTGGATTTCTCAGACTCTGCCCACCAGGGTCCAAAGTGCAGGCCACCGCTGTTTCTGCCTGGCATTTTTATGTAGTACCTGGGATTTGAACTCAGGACCTTCTTCTTGCGAGACAGAGTCTTAACACCTGTGCCATCTTTGCAGCCCTGCAATATCCTTTTTTATATTGTATTTCTCCAAAGCCCGAGTCCAGCACTCCACGAAGTCCTGCTGCATCTCCTCTGACCTGTCGGCATTATCACGTCTTCTGGTCTCACATGGCTCCTGTGGAGCAGGGACTGGCAGGCTGCTGCTGTCTCCTGGGAGGGGTGCCGTGGTGGCTCGGGCCGGGAAGCAGACGCTGTCCTGTTCATAATATTTTAGAATTCGAAAAAGAATTTCCTATATATTTTTTCTTTCTGCTGCTTTACACTATCCCTTCTTCCTTCTTTAGAGAAGATGTCCTTAAGTGGCTGATCAAATCTAAACTTAGTGCAATTGGAAAGTTTTCATAAAAGCACATGAAGATCATGCGCTGGGCACTGCGTGCACTGAGGGTTGTTCTAATATCTCCTGTTCCTACAGGTGTGGGAAGTCGATGATGGCTGAGGGAGCTTGCAGGTTAGGGACATCCTGGGTATTACCTTCTACTCCAGGGACTGTTCAAAAAATGGAATGAGTTCTGTGGACCAAGGTGCTCTTGGCCCTGTGAATTGCTGGACAGTGTGTCAAAATCTTTGTACTGCCATCTCTGTCTTATTTACATTCATTTTTACAGCTATCACAGAATTGCTTTCTTTTCAGCATGTTTTGTGTTATACGTTGGTTCTCTTAGCACTATAAAAATATAAATTTAGGAATGGGGATGTGGCTTAGTGGCGGTGCTCACCTATATTTGCAAAGCCCAGGGTTCAATCTTGGCACCACAAAAACATTCTTTTTTACTGTAATTACATTTTAGACTGGCTTCTTTTCAGATTTCTCTGAATAGTTTCCTAGAGGAAGCTAATTTCACTAGTAATATGAAAACCTCAACCCCAAGGCTCTTTCTTTCTTAAACCGTTGGGTATTTTTTTTTTTAAAAAAGAATTTTCCTTTTGTACAAACATAATGAATGATTGGCCCTCTCCCCCCTGCCCCGACTTTTTAAAGCTTTTCAGCTTTTGACCTATATCTACAGTTTTTTTTTTTTTTACTAAGAATTAAACTTTTGGAGAAAGACTCAAAGCTTTTATCTGCTTTTCTGATAAAAACAGACTATTCACTATTCCTTGTAAACCTTAACAGAATTAAATTTTCCTTTTAAGTGAGTCAACTAAATTATTTATATTTAGCTATTTGCAATATTCATTGGCCTTTATTCTGTGCAGGGCTCCTGGATATTTCTTGAGTGGGCTATAGAGATGCAAAAGATATTCCAGTGTATAGGTCACTTCTATTTTGAGAGGGTAAAGTAAGTATATGAAAATAAACTGTTAACTCTCAGAAATAAGAGAAAAGGAGAAGATGAGAATTGGGTATTGCAGTTTTTCTAATAAGAAATCTTACTGTTTGAAAAGATGATACTCCAAGAAAAATGTTTACATTCATTGTTTTTCTTCTTAGATAATGGCTCTGGATCTGGAGAAGGAGGTAAGTTTCAAATACTGTATGTGTGTATGTATGTATGTTTTTATATTTATATGAGTTTTGCAGCTCACGTGGGCCTGAGACTGACTGTGTAGTGCAGGGTTGGCCTGATCCTCCTGCTGGGTTCCAGGTGTGAGCTTCTATATAAGGCTCGAATTCATAACAGCTCTGAGATATAATTCACATACCGCAGGATTCACTCATCCAATCTGTACAGATCACCAGCTTCTAGTCCGTATCACAGATGACTTCAGACAAAAGCCTGTGTCCTTAGCCAGAAACTCTGACTGGACTGCTCCTTCCAAGCCCCAGATAGTCTTGCCATGATTTTTTTTTTTTTAAATTGGAGGTTTGTTGTTACACTAAAGGAAAACTACTGTAGCTGCTGTTAAATTGAGGTCATACAAAGTGACTTCCCCTTAAGATGGTCCTCACAAGTCATTTTTTTACCTTGGGCCTAGAGTATTTGTAATTCTTTTCTTGCTTCCATTTTTTTTTTTTTTTACTTATTCAGGAGGAATTTTCAAGGTCACAGGGTCTGAAGATCTAAAGCGAGCTATGCCTAGATAAGGAAAACCTTGGAGAACGACTTTGGTAGAAATTTATAGTTTAAGCAAAACCGTTAAAAACTCCTTATGTTTTAAATTTTATTTCACAGGTAACATAAATTATTTCTTTTTTATTTTAATACATTTTTATTATTATTTCAGCTCATACAAACTTAATAGGTACACCAGTTCCCTCCCTCCCTCCTCCTCCCCCCAACATAAATTATTTCTGATGTCTAAAATTTAATATTTGGTAATAGCATTTAATAGGGTTAAGTGATCAGGATTAAGAATAGCTGTTCTGTTTCCTAGTGTAATGAAGTTGTAAATTTACTTCTGCTGTATGCAAAAATCATACTCAAGGTGTTGTGAAAATAGGCTAAGAGCTGGGAGAACTCCATATGATAACTATGGTTAAAATCCTTTCTGCGCTAATACTCTGAAGCTGCACTGCAGCGACTCCTTAACTCTGCATTTCATAGAATTGTGAAGTTTCAGAGTTGGAAGAGACTTTGAAGGTCTTCTGGAGAATAGAACAATCAGGAGGAGGAAGCTCAAGGATGGCAGCTTCAGCCAGAAAGAAAATGATGAGAGCCCTGCACAATAGGGTTTGATGTAAATGGACTCGTTCAAGTAGAAGCTTTGTAATCTGGTGTGAAAGATCAGTTCATGAATTTTAGATCTGAGAGCCAGAAAGGATTTTAGGAGATCACATGCCCTTGCAGCCATATGTTCAGTTAAGAAATTGAGGTGTTCTTGGGATTTGCTAATATAATGCCATGCAGACTACCCTAGAATGTAGGGAATGTAGTTGGCTTTTTATTTATTGTTTTAGGGACCATGGGTTAGAAAGGTCAAGTGGTTTGCTGGGTCATTCTGGGCTTCACAGTGGTTCTGAGGCCTCTTAGAATTATTTAGGATTGTGATGCTACAGTCTGTTTGGGAGTATTCTGGAGAGGTGCCGGAGGATGCCCAGCACGAGGAAGATGCGATGCCATCTGTGTACTTTTGGTTCCTTCATTGCCGATTGTCACCTTGGGTGGAGAATTCTTTGTGAAGCCAAAGGAGCCGAGATCCTTCATTAGAGCTGCCCTACTTCCTCGCTGTTTTTGAGATCAGGCTAGGACTGACTCCAGTTGAGACCCCCACACAGGCTTGAGTGTGGCATGTGAACCCAGTTTGGAAGGGTTTTGGATGGTATCTGATCTTCTTTCTTTCTTTGCTGGGAATTAGAAGACTGTTGACTTCTGCTGCTGGTGTTTCTGGTTATGTTAAGCAATCAACTAGAAAAGGGGAAAAGTCCCTTGTAAAAATGGTCCTTTGGTCTGGGGAGATGGTTCAGCGCTTAAAGCATTTTCCATGTAAGTTCAGATTCCCATGTAAATGCTGGGTGGTGTGGTGGCCCCAGAGGACAGAGACTAGCATCTTGGCTCGCAAGATGAGTCATAGAGGTGGGCGCTGGATTTGATTGAAAGACCTGGCTTCAAGGAATAAGGGAGAAGGAGGATGATTCCCAGCACCAACCTCAGGTCACATACATATGGACACACATGCATGCCCACATGCCTGCCCATACACATGTGAATATGCATAAATGTGCACATACACATGAAAGCCAAAAAATTGCTTTCTTTGTTAAAATTTGGAGGCAAGTACTTCCTTTTAAACTCTGGATTAGTTTTTATGTATTTAGAAAGGCAGGTAGGGAATTGATGTGAACAAAAGGAGGTAGTTATGTTTTGCTGTCTTCTGGCTCCTTTGTTGGCTTACAGTGTTGCACAGGGTTATTTCAGTGGGGGTGATGCAGCACTGACTTTATTGCTTGTTTATTTTCCATCTCTTAGTATTATGTGTCAATTATGTTTTTTAAAAGAGTAGTTTATCAGACTCACTCTAGCATTCTGCACATACAATTTAACTGATTATTTTGCTGACAGTACTCATGTTATAGAATATGTCGTACAGAATTAGCAGTAGTATTAGACTCCGACCTTGAGGAGTCTAATACTCCAACCTTGAGAAGTTTTTAGAAGCAAATCTCTCTGGAAGCTTGGGTTGCATTTTCCCTCAAAATGGGATAATGGTTTCTAAAAGTACAAAGCATATTTGGAAAGGGACTTCCCCAACTTTTGGCTGAAAGTTTGACTTTTCTTTTTAAACAGAGGACGACGGTTCAGGGTCAGAAGCTCACAGGAAACATTCCAAGTGTGGGCCTTGCAAATACAAAGCTGAGTGTGATGAAGATGCAGAAAACGTTGGGTGAGTGGATCGAGGGGGAAGGGTAACTCAGCATGACCGTCGAAGTTGGTGTCATGTACCTGGCTTTGCAGATTTTAAGAATTCAATGCTAGTCTAATAGACTTTTAAGTTGACAATATATGATGGCTATTTAAATTAAGTTATATATTTAAAATGAGAATCCATTTTTATATGCTATATTAAATGCTAATTTTATTCGTTGAAACCGTTAAAAGTCCCTCACACTTTCTGTTAGTAGTTTCTATTGTACACAGTTTCTTTCTCTGTTGTGTCTGTGTGTCTGTGTGTATCAGAGGGCATTGTATATGCCTATGGAAGGCCAAGGGTGACTTCAGGAATCATCCTGGATTGCTCTACCTCCTTTTTGCTTTGCTCTGGGTTTTCCCAGCCTGTGCCTTCCTGGGCTGGAAGTGCAGGTTGCCAACATTTCTACCTGGCATTTTTACATGGGATCTGGAATCTGAACTCAGACTCTTTTGCTTTAGAGGCAGAGACTTTAATACCTGAGGCATCCCTCCAGCCCTAGCTTTTTTCCTTCATCTTGCACATTTATCAGCAATGTCTTCTCTTTTTAAATATTGTGTGTGTGTGTGTGTGTGTGTGTGTGTGTGTGTGTGTAACAGAGGGCACTGTGTGTCCCTGTGAAGGACCAAGGGTGACTTTGGGAATCATCGTGGATTGCCTCTACCTCCTCCTTGCTTCACTCTGAGATTTCCCAGGTTTTGCCCACCAGGACCAGAAGTGCAGGGTGCCCCACTGTTTCCACGTGGCATTTTTGCATGGGACCTGGGATTTGAACTCAGGAACTTCTTCTTGAGAGACAGTCTTAACACCTGAGCCATCTCTGTAGCCCCTCATTGTGCACTTTTTATACAAAAACTTTTCACGCATTTTATTGGATCAAGACCAATCCAAAAATCATCATAAGATTTTAGAGATGAGAAATAAATATTTTGCACAGTGAAATAATTGCTTTAAATGGTGGAGCACATGTTCTTTTTCTTACCCTCGTTTAGCCTTCGCTAAGGCGAATCTTGTGGCTGGCGGTCTGGTCCAGCATCTCACTGACTATAAGAAGTGGTACACATTGGTAGAACAACCGTTATGGTGGTTTGATTTGAAAAAACATGTTTTCCAAAACTGTAGCCCATTTAACAAGATAGAAATGATGTGTAATGTGGCTATCAGAAAAGAATAATAGATAATGTTGCTTCTCGGCCTTTCGGCTAAGATCAAGTGTAGAAAAGAATATTAGATACTATGCTGTCTATTCCTCTATATGTTGGTTGCAATACAGTATTGTGTGTGTGTGTGTGTGTATAGATATATGGTTCTTTTCATTTCCCTTGGGGCAATTTTTTAGAAATGCTCATAGTCTCTCTAGTTGTCAGTGACTGGCTGATGTGTGGGTCAGTTTTTATCCTTTTCATAGTTCCTCTCTGTGGCCTTGTGCATGCTAAGGTAAGTACTCAACCACTGAAGAACATCACCAGCCCATGATGACCTTCTCTCATCTTTTCATTTGTTTCTGTTTTGGCTTGAGATAGTATAGCTTACTGTTTTACAGTTCTTTAGGAATAGAGGGCTGGCACCCATCTCTCTGACATGGAAGTGCTAGTAAGGCTGCATCCTGTCCTTTTAGGTTAAGGAACAGTCTTGGGACCTGTTCCTTTACCTTGGCAGCTTCTAGAAGCAGCCTATAGCTTTGGCTCATTCAGCAAGCAATTGCGAATGGAATCTTCTCCTATATCACTCTTGTCTCCTATTGTTGGTGGTTGCTGTCTGGGCCAGGTGCTCCTAGATTCCTGGCATCTTAATCAAAGAATCAAAATAAAGGCATAAGGAAGTTGCAAAATTGCAAGAGAAATTAATCAAAAGCAGAGAAGTAGTGCAGATCATATGTGCTCCCAAGAGGAACAGCAGGCCATGTGAGTGAGATAGTACCAAAAGGCCCCAGTTTGTGGTCTAGGTTCTTTCATAGTGTCTAGAGGAAAGAAGGGATAGTTGCTAAGGAGCACAATTTGGGTGGTTCTCTAGTTTGATTGACAGACTTTTTTTTTAATGAGCATGTTTCTTCCTATGATACATCTGACTTTAATAATATGCATGCCCAATTACACATAGGCATTTGATGGTAACTGATTTTTTTCTGAAAGTTCACTTAGAGGATATAGTTTGTCTCATTGCGGATGTGCACTCCAGACTTTCCATACCTTCTATGGATATGTTCAGGAATGTATTAGAAGAGAAACTGTCCACAAAAGAGGAGTTCTCGATGGTTGTTAGGGAAGGAGAAAGTTAGTCCACTGTTTGGAGTAGAGTGGAGTGGAATGCTGTTCAAGGCAGGTTGGGGCTCCTAAGTTACTGGGTGCATTGTTAGGAGAGGGGTGTGTATGTGTATGGTATGTACAGATGTAGGTCCTAGGTTCTCAAGAGCATTGTTAGGAGAGGTGTGTGTGTGTGTGTGTATGTGCAGATAGGAGTTCTGGGTTGCCAAGAGCATTGCTGGCAGAGGGATGTTATGTATACAGACTAAACCAGGTGGAGCTAAGCTAGTCCCTGTGCTTGCCTGTTTTTCTCTTCATAATATTTCCTTTAAACATTTATTTTTTCATGTGTGAGTGTCTATTTGTGTGTGCACAAGAGGACATCTGAGTGTGGAGGTCCAAGAATGACATTAGTTTTCATCCTGGATTGCTCTACCTCCTTGTTTTGCTCTGCGTTTTCTTGAGCTCTACCTTCTAGGCCTCTGTCATAACCCAGCCAGCAATTTTACATGGGACGTAGGATTTGAACTCAGGTTATTTTGCTTGCAAGGGAAAGACTTTAACCCCTGAGCCATTGCCCCTTATTTTTTTTGTGACACATAATAATTGTGCACACAGTTGTAGTGTGATGCCTCAATACATGCATTCAATGTGACAGATTAAATGAGGATAATTATTAGCATTTCCATCTCCTTGTCATTTATTTGTGTTTAGAGATTGGGCTCCTTTTGCTTTTTCTTAAGTTATGCAAAAAGTCATTGGGAACTCTAGTTATCATACTGCCGTGGGTGGCACAGGCTCTGGGAGCAGAGGAAAGATAGAGAGCAGCTAGAAGGATGCTTGGTGACTGTCAGTTATTTGCTCCTTTTTGAGACAGGGTCTTGTTATGTACCTACCATAGGCTAGATTCAAAGTCGTGATCCTCAAAGTCGTGATCTTCAAAGTCGTGATCTTCAAAGTCGTGATTGACTCTCTTCAGTCTCCCAAACGCTGACATTATGACACATTGTGCCCACCTTCAGCTGTGATTTCTTAACTTCCAGCCATCTGGAAAAGGAATGAATTCCTATCACTGACTTTCGGAATTTCTTTTTTTTATGACGCACCATTTGGCTACTTTTTTTATTGCTTGTGTGTAGGTGCTGGTGAGTAGGTGTGTGTGTGTCTCTGTGTGTCTGTGTATGTGTGTGTGTGTGTGTGTGCATCTGTGTGTGTCTGTGTATGTGTGTCTGTGTGTGTGTCTGTGTGTGTGTGTGTCTGTGTGTGTGTGTGTGTGTGAGTGTGTGTGTCTCTGTATGTCTGTGTGTGTGTGTCTGTGTGTCTCTGTGTGTCTGTGTATGTGTGTGTGTGTGTGTGTGTGTGTGTGTGTCTATGTATGTGTGTAGTGGAGTCCCAAGGTTGACTTTGGGAATCATCATGGATTGCTCTGTTGCTTTTGCTTTGCTCTGGGGTTTCCTGGGCTCCACCTTCCAGAGTGAGAAGTGCAGGCTGCCACCATTTCTGCTTGGCTTGGTTTTTACATCGGATCTGGGATCTGAACTCAGGTCCTCCTTCTTGCAGGCAAGAGACTTAACCCTTAAGCTATCTCTCCAGCCTTTGGTTTCAAATTTTTGATCCGTTCTCCTGCCTTAGCCTGTGGAGTCCTGGGATTACAGGTATGTGCTTTCATGTCTAGAGTAGCCTTTAAGACTTCTTAAAACTACACCCTGTGTAAGAAATACACTGACATTGTAGGAGTCTGTGGAATGCTATTTACCTTTATTAAATGTAATTCATTCTTATAGCTGAAATCTTATTTTCTTAAAAACTGTTGGTAATCGGGCTGGAGAGGTGGCTCAGGGGTTAAGCCTCCGCCTTGCAGGTGGAAGGTCCTGAGTTCGGATCCCAGATCCCACGTATAGATGCCAGGCGGAAGCGGGGGGGGGGGGGGGGGGGGGCTGCGCTTCTGGTCCTGGTAGGGTGGAGCCTGTGAATCCCGGGGCAGAAGGAGATGGAGGCGGCCATGGTGGTTCGCGAATTCGTCTGTGGTTCTACACAGACACAGACACAGACACACACACATGCACGCGCACGCGCACGTGCACATACACACACACATGCACACAGTTGAATAAATAATAATAATAATAAAAAAATTAAAAAAAACAACTGTTGGTAATCATGAATAGTTACTCTTGTCCATTTGACAGGATCTAGACTCAGCCTGTGGGTATGTCTGTGAGGGGGTTTCTAGATTGAATTAATTAAGGTGGAAGAACCACTTTAAATGTGAGCAGCACCATTCTGTGGGGTGGGGTCTCCAACTGAATGAAAAAGGAAGCAAGCTGAGCACCAGAATTCATTGCTTTCTGCTTCCTAACTCAGACACAGCGTGACCAGCTACCTCACCCCCTGTGACTGTGCGAGGGCCAGAGCAGCCCCTTCCTTCCGTTAAATGCTTTGGTCAGGCCATTTTGTTACATCCATGAGAAAAGTTAGTACTACAGTAGGACCTACTGAATTGACTTCATAATCCTCAACTGATTATGACTTCACTTTGAAAAATAATATTCTCAAATACAACTATCATAGATATATAGTTAATATATTTTCAGGTACGAGTATCCATTAAAATGTTTTATCTTTTCTCATTTTAAAACATCTTTCCTGTTAAGAGAAATGGCGTATCACCTATCTACTTTCCAATGAGCAGATAAAAATCTTTCCTTGATTTAAAGCTCCGGTTCGATTGCTGAATAGTTAGGTTTCAAAAAGATCCAGCATTTTGGAGGAAGAAGTAAGTGATACCATGGAAATAAGTTTTCTATTATTAAGAGAAGAGCTATTTTTTAAAATATAGCTACTTAAATGAAAATTGATTTAAGTACTTTGTGTAATTCTCTTCCTCCCTTCAACTCTGTCCCTCCCTCCCTCTTTTTTCATGTATACGTGTGTGTGTGTGTGTGTATGTGTGTGTGTATACATATGTGTGCTCCGTGTACAAGAGAACCCTTGAGTGTGTGTACCTGTGGACACCATAGAGTGACATTAGGAATCATCTTGGATTATGCTACTTCATTATTGCTTTGCTTTGGGATTTCCCAGGCTACTTCTATGGTCAGAATTGCAAGCTGTTGCCATTTCTACCACCATTTTTACTAGAGATCTGGGGATCTACACTCAGGTCCTTTTGCTTGCCAGGTAAAGGATTTATCCCCTGAACCATCTCCCCAACATCTCCCCTCTCTTCTTTAGTATTTTTATTTGTTTATTTATTTATTTGTTTAGTGTGTGTGTATGTGCGTGTGTCCCTGTGGAGGACCAAGGGTGACTTCGGGAATCATCCTGGATTGTTCTTCCTCCTCATTTCTTTGTCCTGGGATTTCCCAGGCTCTGCCCACCAGAGTCAGAAGTGCAGGCTGCTGCTATTTCTACCTGGTGTTTTTACGTGGGACCTGGGTTCTGAACTCAGGACCTTCTGCTTGTGAGACAGAGTCTTAACCTCTGAGCCATCTCTCCAGCCCCTCTTTTAAAGGCTTATATGTATCCTAGCTTAGTCTTAAACTGCCCTTCCTCCTGCTTCAGCTTGCCAAGTACGGCATTACAGTCACGTGTCTGCATGGTGAGGCTGGCTTTCCTTGCTTTCTTGAACAGAGCTACCTGGTCACATGCTGTGGAAGATTTGTATAGGGAATTAGTTTTACATACATTCCCCACCCTGGCTCTCCTGATGTTGAACAGGAAGGCAAAGAAGCATTATCTTAGTTTTAAAGGGGAGAGTGATCCCAGGAGAGTCTGAGAGGCTCACTGTTACACAGAAGAACCAGCGGGCCGCTGTCAGGTCTCTTGTGAGCTTATCCATTGTGTCCTACACACAAGTAATGAATGTTGTCATGTATTGTGAGGTTGTGGCCGTGGCAGTTGCACTGTGACACTTAAGGGTCTATTCTGCTTTATATTTGAGGTTCTTATATTTGTTTTTAAAATATTTAATGTGTGTGTGTGTGTGTGTGTGTGTGTGTGTGTGTATGTGTGTGTGTTACAAGGTACTGTATGTCCCTATGGAGGCCCAAGATTGACTTCGGGAATCATCCTGGATTGCTTCTATTTCCTTTTTGCTTTGCTCTGGGATTCCCAGGCTCCACCCACCAGGGCTGGAAGTGCAGGCCACTACCATTTCTGTCTGGTGTTTTTATTGGGACCTGGGTTTCGAACTCAGGATCTTCTTCTTGAGAGACCAGAGTCTTAACCCCTGAGCCATACTCTATTTTTTTTTAAAGTAATTTTTCTGAGTCAAGGAGATGACTCAGTAAGTACAATGCTTGCCGCACAAGCATGAAGATCTGAGTTCAGTCTCTGGCACCCAAGTAAAATATTGGGCATGGTGGCAAATGCTTGTAATCCCAGGATTGAGGAGATGGAGATAGGCAGGCATCCAGCCTATTCTAATTGGTGAGCCCCAGGTCCCAATGAAAGACCCTGTTTCAGAAATCCAGGGAACAGCTCTTGAGGAAGGATACCTACATGCACATGCTTCCACATGCACATCTGCACGCATGCACATGTGCACACATGCACATCTGCATGCGTGCATGCATGCACATATACCTGTAAATACAAACATGTCTCCCCCCTGACAAAGTATTTTTTCCTCAGCCTGGGGATTGGGCTCATTTGGTAGAGCACTTGCCTAGAACCTGTAAAGCCCTGGGTTTAGCGCCCTCTAATCTGGATACACATTCCTGTCATCCCAACACTCAGGAGGTAGAGGCGGGAACATCACAAGTTCGCAGTGGTGCTCAGCTGCACAGTGTGCATAGCCAGCCTGGGCTATATGAGGTTCTGTCTGAAAAACGATTTTTTTTCCTCTCTGCATGCTGCAGCTTCTGCATGCTGTCAGGGCGCCTTGCCGATGAGTCCAACTGAGATGTATCCAACGTCTCATTATTTTCTTTGTGTCCTAGAATAGGAAACAGCAAGCTTACATCTGTTGGATCTGACACAGTAATAGGAATAATTTCTAAATATGAAACGAGCATATGTAGCTTCTTATGAGCAAAGTGCATATGCTTTGTTGCCTGTACCTTATCTCTCTTGTGTACTCGTGGGCTGTGGGCAGTCACTTGTAGTTTAAATTACTTCTGAGATACTTTCTGCTCTTCTGTCCTGAGGCAGCCTATGTGCCCATTAAGCGTTGCAAGGATTTGGGATGACTAAACCGCACCACTTTTTTACCTTTCGAATTTATACCTAGACGTGTGTGGGTAGTTAAGGTTTCAAAAGTGGGAATCCCTTCTAGGCAAGGTTACAGTATTCCACTGTGACCACTGTGAAGTTCAAGGAATTCACTCTCTGTAGTTTTAATTGAAACCAAGCATGTCCGTTGACAGGGAATTATATTTATTTTTTAAAGTTGTTTCATTAATTTTGTTCAGAGGAGTGAGAAGGAGAAACACATGCCTGCCTGCCATGGTACATGATGAGGGTCAGAGGACGATGTTTTGAAGTCACTGAAGCCACCATGTAGGGTTGCGGGCTTGGAGCTCAGGCCTCTAGATCTGCAGCAGACACCATACCACTGCAGAAAATTATACTGTTTTATTTTGTGTATTCAGGTCCTTTTGCTTGTGAGGCAACGGCTCTAACCCTTTGGCCTGAACAGCGAGGCCACAAAATGATGGGGCTCCCTCCCTTCCATACCTTTATATGCCCAACCCAAATCCCTGCCAGGCGCTGTGCCACTACAGGCGAGTTATAAAAGTCCTCCAATTACTCTCTTTCAGCCTGTGCGCCGTGCTGTATGGTAGCGGGCTCTGCTCATCTGCTGCTTGGTGTGATGGCTGCTTCCTTTCCCCCCTGAGTGATATAAATATCCTATAACAGCTCCGAGAACGGGGCAGGTGCGCCGTGTGCCAGACAACACTGGCCATCAGCTTAGTCCACCTGCCGGACGCCTTTGTCATGTGCGCTGACATGCTCTGTTTGGGCGGATTCCTGGGTCATATTATAGTTTGATGCACCTCTCTCCCTACAGGACGCAATGAAATCTTTCCCCTTGTTAAAAGAGCAACGCTACACATTTCTTTCCTTTCTGAAAGCTTCATGTACGTTGTCAGAAAGCACCGAAGGAGAACTTCCTTCTTCACTTTCTTCTCTGCAGTTTCCTCTCAGTCACAGGCGACAGCAGTCATTGTCATTTAACACTGCCTTTTTCTAAATAAAGGATAGTAGGTTTCACAATAATTCAGGTCTAATGAATTTCTCCTGTGGCTTCTTACACTGCAATGGAAAAATAATTTTATGGGTTTTTTTCCCCCCTTCTGAAAGCAGAAAATAAATACTACCATACTGTTGAATTCAAAGGATTGTCTGGATGGGAAGAGTCACGGGTTCCTTTGTCTAGAAATGACTTCTGACAGTTCCAGGACAGTTGTCTATCAAGGTTTCTTTTGAGAGACTTGTTTCCAAAATGTAAGATCTCTGGGTTTCCCTAGCAGTTAGAGTTCTGAATGTATTGTTACAGTTTGAATCTTTCTCTCGCACTCGACCCTCCTGTTGTTCCTTTTGTCTAAAGTGCATCTTTTGTAATTCATACTCCTGCTAGAATTAGAAGATAGCGAACTTAGGGGAAATGTCACTGCCTCTTCTTGGAAACTCTTGTTTTCTTTCACAGTCCCTGTGAGTTCTCTCTCTCTCTCTCTCTCCTTCTCTCTCTCTCTCTCTCTGTGTGTGTGTGTGTGTGTGTGTGTGTGTGTGTGTGTGTTTGCATGTGTATGTATACATATGTGCACAGGCATCCATATATATCAAGTGTGAAGAAGGTATGCTTACTTGTTCTTTATATCTTGGGTTCACTAGCAGATACTGGAATCCCTAAGGACAGGCATTTGGCCTTTCTGACTTCTGTACTGGGTGAACTTGCTGTAAAGTCAGAGAGCTTGGCCTGGTTCCTCTTTGTTAAGTTAGTGGCATTCAGCAGTCTGGATCTATTATTCACTTATAGCCACTTGCAAGGATTCAATATGTGTGGAAAAGACCAGAATTAAACTTGTTGCAAGTTTATTATCCCAGAGGAGAGTTAGGCCTACATAATAAAGGACTCTCTGGGAATTGGGGGGGAGGCACTGGGGGATGGGGAGGGAGAGGAGGGGGAGCAAGGGATTCGGGGGGAGGAGGAGGGAGGGAGGGAACTGGTATACCTATTAAGTTTGTGTGAGTGGAAATAATAAAAAATGTATTAAAAAGTTTATTAGGGGTTCGTCAAATCTAAATAACTTCATCTCTATTAGTTTAATATTTTTCTAGCTGCTAAATATTGAGAAGAAATTGACTTCCTATGTAGAATTAGAAGAAATAAGGATAAAAAAAGGTAGATGTGTTTCAGTACTAGTAACAATGGTACCTTTCAGATTTGCCTAGTATTTGATATATTTCAAAGGACTTTTTTCCTTTAAACTAATCTTATTTGATTTTGAGAATAATGTTATGAGGTCTTATCCCTATCTTCAAGACTTGGAGCTGTGAGTTACTAAAATCATAGTGCTACATCACAGAAGCCATTTTATTTATTCATTTATTTACTTCCAGATGCATGCATTCATGCCTTTGAAAGCCACAGTGTTAAAAATTGAAAAGCTTTAAAAGGCTGTGCAGTGGAAGGTCTCTTTCTCACTCACGTTACCAATGGCCCAGCTGTCTTCAGTCATTGTGGGTGATCTCCCAAGGGCACATGTGCACGTGCAAGCAAATATTCATATGCACCCTCTTGCTTTTATAAAGTAGTGGCGATGCACTTGTAGCACATTTGAGCCTTGAAATGAAATTGCATTGAGACGTATTTAAAACATATACACATAGTTTAGGGAAATTCCTGTGTATTCAGTGGGTACAGAATAAAATATTGCTGCATTTGCAGTGCCGAGTATTAACTTCACCATGGCAGGACAGTGGTGTCACATTAGGGAAGCATCTAGAACAAGCGGCTCAAGTGGCCTCTGAGGTTGGAGTGTGGGCTTTGTCCCTGAGAGTTCACAAGGCTCCTTCAATTCCACTGAGGCTCATCCGCTTCAGTTGAGCTGACTGACGGGATTCTAAGGTGTGGACGGACAGCAGAGATGTGGTCTCAGTGTGCTGCACCTGTGTTTTCTAATTAGAAAAACCGAGACAGGGCATCGCTTACCTAGCCCAGGCGTTACACTCATGATCCTCCTGCCACAGCCTCGGGTGACTGTCGGCGTGGACTACCACACCAGCAGTCAAGGCCATTTTTAAAAAATAGCATTTAGTTATGATTGTAGTCTAGGAATCTCCTACAAAAGAGCTCGAGACTCTCAACACCCTGACAGGATGAAGCCTAGGCCAGTAGAAGAGCAGTGAAGTGGACGACAATGGCCAGCCAAAATACAGATTACTGGCAACCCGGCAATGCTCACAACCTATTCTCTTTCCACCCTAAGGCTTAGGGAACCTTGCAGAAGAGGGGGCAGTGAGAGAGTAAGAACCTAAAGATGGGAAGGTTTACTGTTGGACAAGACATTCCATCCAGAGCAGGACTGCTGCATCCAGGAACTCACTGCAGTGAGACTTGTCCTTAGCAGACCTGCATAATGACTGACATACCAACATGCCCCCATAGACTATCAAGGAACTCAAGAGAGATAAGAACATACAGTGGAAACTTTAGGGACATAAGCTGGATGAATAAAGGGAAATGCTCCTATCAGTGTGGCCTGAAGAGAGGCCACTTGTTTCGGCCACGAGAGTAGACAAACCAGAGGGAATCCTGGGATCCATAGAAGCAGACAGGAGGAGGGTAGGAGGAAGTGTATGGAGGATGATAATCAAGTATCATCTCTCTCACCTACTCTTTTTGAAACAGGGTCTCTAATCAAACCCAGAGTATGCTGAGAGGACTAGTCTGGCTAGCCAGGTTGCTGTGGGGTTTCCCAGTCTTGCCTTCCAAGGCTGGAATTATAAGTGGGCCACCACATCTACTTCACAATTTACCTCAAATCTGGGAATCTGAACTCTGGTTCATTTGCTTCCACAGCCAACACCTCAGCTACTCAACCATTGCAATACTGTTCTTTTTTTGGTCAAACTTGATAGGTGATGTATTTTTTAAGGATTATCAGGATTGGAAAAGATGGCTTAGGGGTTAAGCCTCTGCCTCACAAGCAGAAGGTCCTGAGTTTGGATCCCATATTCCATGTAAAAACACCAAGCAGAAATGATCAGCCTGCACTTCTGGTCCTGGAAGGTGGAGCCTGGGAAACTCCAGAATAAAGGAAAGAGTAGGAAGCCCAATCTAGGGTAATTCCCAAAGTCACCCTTTGGCCCCCACAGGCACCACAGTGCCCTCTAATACACACAGACACACACACAGACAGACACATATGCAAAAATAAAAGAAATTAAAGAACAAACAAGAATTATTCATTTCACTTTGGTTTTCCAACTTACTATCATAATAGTTTGTTCCTAATATTTTGAAATCATAATTCATTCTTATTAAATTTTTATTCTTTTTTTTTATATTCCTGATACTATTTTTTGTTCTCTTTCTTCAGTGTCTTTGTTCAACCTCTTCTCCAAATTTGACTTTTCTCAGAGGGCCAACTTTCAGCTTATTGATTTTTTTCTGTTGTAACTTTTTTATTTTTACTCATAAATTTTTCTTTTTGTTTTCATTGTTCTTTTTAAACAGTGATTTGCTTTTCAGCTATTCCATTAAGACTTGAGAAAAGAAGTGAGAGATTGAACCAAAGATGACACTGGAAATATGTCTGAGGAGGGAGAGGGGCTTTTGGCAGGAGTACTGGTGTGCAAGAGAGAAGGAGACGGGTTGGGGGAAGATTTTTTTCCATTCGGAAATCTCCATACTCAGGAATCTTCTCTTAGGTAACAAATATAGTGAATAGACTCATTCATTTTTTATTTTATTTTATTTTTATTTTTTTATTTTATTTTATTTTTACTTTTTGCCTGTGTGGGTGTGGGTGTGCATATATCAGAGGGCACTTGAGTGTTGTCCCTGTGGAGGCCCAAGGGTAACATTGGGAATCACCCTGAATTGTTTTACCTTTCAGGGCTGGAAGTGCAGGCTGCCACCATTTCTGCCTGGCATTTTTATGTGGGATCTGAACTCAGGTCCTTTTGTTTGCAAGGCAAAGGCTTTAACCCCTGAGCCATCTCTCTAGCCATCATCTTGGGTTTTTAAACTTTTTTTCAGTTTCCACTACAACTAGTTTGTAGTTGTCAGGATTAAATGGTGTAGATATGACTATGCTCACCCGATTAGTCTAGAATCTAGTTGTTAAATGCTTCCAATTTGGTGTTTTTACTGAACAATGGTGTCTGTTCTTGTGCCTGCACCCGCCTGGTCTTTGGGCATCCGACCCTCCATTGCTGTCGCCAGGCAGGAAGCATCAGTGTTCACTGTCTTTAGTCATTTCTGCAGCCTCTGTAATTTAATATTTTCCTCTCCTGTGCATTGCTTCACTGAGATGCTAATTTAATTTCCTTTTGTCATGTGCCAGAGGAAAACAGTATCAATGGTTTGTTCCTTGTTCCTAGAGGTAGTGGCGGTGGCGCCCTCCTGCCAAGGAGCAGTCTTATTTTCATATATAAAAAGCCATTGTCTTCTGTGGAAATGAATACAGGTATAAGTGGAATATAGCGATGTGAAACGATCAGTCTTTGTGCATTTGTGCCAGCAACATGTCATTTCATTTTGGTGTCAAAACTAGTGGTTAAGTATTCTGTTAAGTTCCTATGCAGAGAATCTGAGATGTGGTTCTTTTAGTCACAGAAGGAGATTGAATCTCAAGAAACCCATTTCTAGGGAACTATTATCATGGACAGAGGTTTTACTTATTTATGAGAGAGAGCGAGGGAGAGAGAGAGAAGACAGAGAGAAGGAGAGAGAGAGAGAGAGAGAGAGAGAGAGAGAGAGAGAGAGAGAGAGAGGGAGAGAGGAATGCATACATGCTATGACCACAGGTGAGGGCAATTTTCAGAAGTCAGTTTTTTCCTTCCACCTCATGGGTTTCTCAGGGATTGAACTCAGGTCATCAGGCCTGTGAGCATGCGCCTTAGTCATTGAGCTACCTCTCTGGCGTGATCATGGAAATTTTTATTTATGCCTTACATCATTTTGTAGGGCTTTAAAAAGTTTATTTTAAAAAAGTCATTATTGTGTGTGGTTTCCCCCTTAGGATATGAGCCTGAAGAGGGGAAACTGGGAAAGTGGCTGGAAGGAGAGAAATGGGATTTTCCTTTGAGAAACTGTAGTCAGGCAGTTTTCACAATTAACTTAATGTTTCAGGTTTTGTTCAAGCAGCGGCAAAGGTCTTTGGAAATTTGTTCAGTGCAAAGAGCATTGTTATTAACTTTGGTAATGGGCCGGTCACAATCCTTGAGCTTAGATGACCTTTCAGCATTGAATTTCTTTTGAGTCTTCTGTTTTATTAACTTCCTTTCAGAGCGCATGCTGAGATTTCTAGTAACAGCATGGGCTTACCAAGAACAAATCAACAGCTAACCTCATTTTCTTTTTCTGGCAGTGTAATAAGATTGCCTGTGTGAGGGCTGAGTCTTAAATGTGGTATCTAAAAATCCTAGCAAAAGAGAAGCACTAATCTGGGGCACACATGAGTCAGAAAGTCAGATCAGAAGGTGTGGACACGTCCAGCTGGATTGCTGCTGATTCTTCCGCCTCCTTCTCCCTTCTTCTTCCTCTTCCTCTTCTTTTTCTTTTTTTTAGGTAATTTTTATTATTATTTATTCAATTGTGCGTGTATGCCTGTGTGTGCATGTGTGTATGTATGCGTGTGTGTGTGTGTGTGTGTGTGTGTGTGTGTGTAGAACCATGGACGAATTCGGGAACCACCATGGACCGCCTCCACCTCCTTCTTGTGTACTCTGCCCCGGGATTCATAGGCTCCGCCCTACCCAGAAACGCAGGCCGCCCCCGCTTCCCCCTGGCGTCTCTACGTGGGGTCTAGGATCCGAACTCAGGACTTTCTGCCTGCAAGGCAGAGGCTTAATCCCTGAGCCACCTCACCAGCCCCTTCTTTTTCTTTTTTGAAGATGAGGACTTATGTAGCCCAGGCTGGCCTTGATCTTGTTATGTAGCTAAGGATGACCTTGAGCTTCTGATTCCTTTGCTGCTAACCTCCTGAATGCTAGATTAGAATCATGAGCAACCAGGATACCTTATCAAACTCAGGGCTTCGTGCAATGCTGGGTAAGAAAGCACTTTTAATTGGGCCATAATCTCAAGCCCACAGCTTTGTGTAATAGATGTTCAGTGGTGATTAATTTTTCTATAAGCTTTAGAGGTAGGTTTTGAATATGATGCATGGTTTTATCTTTCTCAGTACTTTTACTGATGATTTAGTAACAAGTATGGATTCTGTTAAATTTATGGCTATATCAGACTAGGAGAGATAACGAAATTTGAGCTCAGAAGAGTTCAGCATCTGTACCCTAAAATTTAATAGAGATCTGTGAAGTACTGGGTTCCACAGCAGTTCCATAGCTACAGAATTGAGTGTATTTAAGAACCTCAATATGGGTCTACCTGAAATCTAATGAAATCTTCCCAGTATTTATTTCCTGTATCTGAAACAATTAAGATAATAATTTCTTTCTATTGCAGGCATTTTTTTTCTCCTGGTACCTCATATTAGATACAGAAGCTGGAAGATGAGGCGGGAATGTTGGGCGCTACAACACTGCAGGATTTTTTTTTTATTTTCAAAGGAAGAGAAAAGTAATATATAATATAAAATTATCTCTGACTATTTAAAGGGAAGCCTTGGAAGATATCTCAGGCTTATTTCATACAGATTCCAAAGCTGTTTGTTACTTTTGTGTAGCTGAAATACCTGTGAGATCATTTCAAAGGAGGAAAGTTATGTAGCTTAGTCTCAGAGTTTTTAGTCCATGTTGTTTGGCTTGTACTTGGGTAAAAATCATGGTCGCAGGAACAAGTGGAGGAGTTGTTTACTTTATGGCATACAGGAAGTAAAGAGAGAGGAAGTGGCTGGGAACTAGGTCCTCAGACCCACTTCCTCCAGACTCCCACCTCCCAAAGTTTCTGCCACCTCCCAAAATCACCATTAACAGATGAAGTATTCAACACATATGGCTATGGGGGCACATATCATACTCAAACCATAGCCAAAGGCCAGAATCAGAGTCAGTCATTGGAAGACGTTAGGATACAGGTTTGGGGCTCAGTCTGGTGGAGAAATTAGTCAACCATGAAACGTGCAGTCTAGTGAGATAGCAAGTGCATTGGCAGGCCATGAAACAGTTGGTCCCAATATTGCTGTGGGAACCTCTGCATTGGATGCAAGGTTGGGAATAGATTGCTTTCAAAGTCCTTTCTGGCCTTGGCCTTCCTTCAGTGTTCATTCAGATGGAGACATAGGCTGAGGTGTTTGTACAAATGTTTTTACAATACGCAGTGGCACATTTTATCTGAACTCAATTTTCTGATCAGTTAACTTGCTGGTACATGCTTATTTCTTTTTAAAATTAAATCTTGGCACAAGATTATCTTTCACTTATTAGTCAATATTCTTATTAAGTTAATTTTTTTCTTTTGATTGTGAGACACGGCAGATATTCAAAAGTATATGAAAACTTATGTCTGTGGTTTAATGCATAGAAATAAAACTAGATTTTATGAATCCTAGCTCCCAAGCCAGTGTTGCTTGCATCTTGGATAAAAAATACCTGAGAAAAACAGCTTCATATAGCATGCTTCAGAGGACTCATTCCAGTCATCTGGTCTATTGCTGTGGGGATGTGATGAGAGGGCACAGTGGGATATTCCAAGGTGTCTAGGGAAGAGACAGGGAGGGCTGGGAGTGAAATGATATGGTCAGATTGTGAATCCATCAGTGATTTCAGACCTTTTCCAATCCTGTCACTTCTGTAGAGCTCCACCTCTCTGCACCTGCTGTATCAGCAACCAAGTCTTCAGCACACAAGCCTTTTGAAGGTCACTTCCCATCCATGTGCTTCCATTTACTAGTTCCTTAGGTTCTCCTGTCTTTCTCTCCTACCCACCTGATAGACTTCATATTGCATGAAACAAACTCTTGCTTTCTTTGTATTTTTTTTATCCTATGCCATAGGTCTCTTAATAAAATGTGATTTTACTTTGAATTGATTTTTTTTGAAAAATTTATTTGATACAAATGGACTTTTTCTGCATATTAGAATATTTTGAGGTTCATTTAGACCAGTGCATTTAGTTGTAGTTCATTCATTTTCACTAGATGTTGAATTTGGTTGTATCACATATGATCCATTTTATTGTAGATGGACATTTGGATTTTCAGTCAAGAATGAGATTGTATTTATTCTTACTTGTATTTCCTGGTACATGCATAAAAGAGATTTGAAGTCTTAACTGAATTTTCTGTAGAGAAGTCTGTCTTCTTTTGGTAATGTCTGTTTTCCAAAATGGTTATTCCAGTAACTCACCAACATTTGTTCCTTGTCCTTACCAATACTTGATATAGTCTTTGTTTTCAATTTTTATTTGCCAGTTTAGTGAATGCATATGCTTCAGTTTTGAGGTCTTGTTTTTCATTTTCATTATTATTAAAGTTGAATATCTTTATAATATTGCATATGTGATTCTTTTATTTTTCTTTTAGCTCTCTCCTTCCTCATTGAGTATGTCCTTTAAAAAGCTGATTTATATTTATGTATTCTGAATATTAATTTTTTTGTTGGTTATGTGGTCTGTAATTACCTTTGTGCTTGTAGCTTGTCTTTTCCCCTTTATGAGAGAGTCTTTATTTCAAAGTTAAATGTATTAATCTCTTATGGTTTGATCTTTTAAATCTTTATAGTCTTACCTTTTTTTTATCTAGGTCTTTACTGAATCTGGAAATCATGAAACACATGGGAAAGGGAGGAAAATACGTTGGTCCTTTTCTTATATACCTGTCATTCATCTTCAGAATATCTGTTTGTTTCATCTCTTCTGCTCACCTTATCTTTTTGAGGGTCAATTATTTTAAAGAAATCTCAGCATCTGTGTATGGAGAAAGAGAGAGAGAGAGAGAGAGAGAGAGAGAGAGAGGAGGGAGGGAGAGAGATTGAGGAGGGACATGAGAGAAGGGAAGGGAGAGAGGTTTGAAGAGGGGTTAGGAGAGAGGGGAAAGAAGAGAGGGTAAGGGGGGGATAGATTTCAGTTCTGCTGGTAGCAGTGAGTTCCTGGGAGGTCTTCTTTGTAGTTCAGCATTTACTTTGTAAATTTTTGAGGCCGTCTTAAAATGTTCAGAAATTCTTCCTGGTAATAAAATGTTTTATTCCAACATAGGGGCTTTCTTTATCTGACTCCTTTACCCCAAGATGTCTTCTACATCTGTTTTCACTTCTACGTCTTGCAGCTCTCAGTATTTTCAGTGTTTTGTAGCATTACATCCTAGCATGTTATCTTACAAGCAGCTCTTGTGCTTTATCCAGCCCATCTTTGTTATTTAACTGGAAAAATTAATGCACTTAAGTGTATTTTAAGTAGTAACATTTATATATATCTTCTATTACCTTTTTTTTTTTTTTTTTTGGTCCAGGCTGTCTTTATTTCTCTCTCCTTTCTGCCTTTCAAATTTTTTTCCTGTGATTTCAGAATGACTTGAAAGATGCGGTTGTCATACACACCCAGTCATTTTGTCAGTGTAACTCACAGATATTTGCACCTTCTTTCCTCACTCCTATTTGCATCTCAGGACTTACTTATGGCACCATTTTTCTACTGTATTTAGAATTTCCTCTAAACAATCAGCAGATGACACACTTAAGGTTTAACTTTTTCCAAATTATTTCGTTTTTTTCCTCTGTTATTCATTTAGGATATTTAGGAAGTAGAGATGTTTAATAACTCAGTTGGTAGAGCATCCGTGTGCATGAAAGTCCTGGATTGGCACTCTACCACTGTGCAGAAATGGCTCCTTGACTGCACCCCTGTAATCCCAGCACTCAGGAAGTGGAAGCAGGAGGATCAGCTGCTCAAAGCCATCCACAGTCAGATTACTTAGTGAGTTCAAGGCCAGCCTGGAATACATAGGGTCCTGTCTCAAAAATTACAAAGAAAAAATATTTACTTGGCTTTGATATTTCTTTATAAAATGTTTGAAAATTTATCTGCGGGAGGGAAGAGTATGTATGCACATCACTGTGCATGTGTGTTCTGTGGCATGTCTGTCACAGGACAGCTTTTAGAAGTCGGTTCTCTCTAGGAATCAAATTCAGGCTGCCAGCTTTGTTCGCACACACCTTCACCTGCTGAGCCTTTATGCTTTTGAATTCAGTTGTCATTTTATTCTTGCCTTTTTTGAGCCTATTTTTCTCTTCTTTTCAGTTGTTTTAAAAATAATTCTCTTTTTAAAATTTGTATTTTATTTATTTAAATTTCTTTTTTCTCTCCCATTAATCCCCATTCCTATCCCCCTCCTGTTCCCCTGGTAACCAACCCTTCATTTCTCTTGTCACACTTCTATTTGCAAGTCTTTTCTCTTGTGTGGCCACTGTGCTTCATCTAGTTTGTCTTTGATGTCATGTGTCTGACATGACTCATGCTCCAGCAAGTGTCATAGATCAATAGGCATATTATTTTTTTTTAATTTTTTATTATTATTATTTATTCAACTGTGCGCATGTACATGTGTATGTGTGCACGTGTGTGTATGTTGGTGTGTGTGTGTGTGTCTGTGTATGTGTAGAACCACGGACGAATTCGCGAACCACTCATGGATGCCTCCATCTCCTTCTGTCCCGGGATTCACAGTCTCCGCCCTACCAGGACCAGAAGCGCAGGCCGCCCCCGCTTCCGCCTGGCGTCTATACGTGGGATCTGGGATCCAAACTCAGGACCTCCCGCCTGCAAGGCGGAGGCTTAACCCCTGAGCCACCTCTCCAGCCCCAATAGGCATGTTATTGAGGACAGCATCTTCCTTTTCTTCTCCATGAGTTAAAATATTTTTTTTTTTTTAGCTAATGAAATTCTACTATTTAGTTTGCATGGGCTTTGTGGATATTTAGATAAGATCCTTCCTTCCTTCCTTCCTTCCTTCCTTCCTTCCTTCCTTCCTTCCTTCCTTCCTTCCTTCCTTCCTTCCTTCCTTCCTTCTTTCCTTCCTTTCTGTGTGTCTCTGTCTCTCTCTCTCTCTTTCTTTCTTTCTTTCTTTCTCTCTCTCTCTCTCTCTCTCTTCTCTCTCTCTCTCTCTCTTTCTTTCTTTCTTTCTTTTTCTGAGACAGATTTCATGTTCCTTCGTATTTGGCTGGGGTTCTGTCTAGTGCTTGGTCACTTAAATTCAGGGCGAAAGGAATTTTTTTCTTTTTTTAAAAAAGGTCAAGTAAATAGTATTTTAGGTTGTAATTACACACGTGAGAGCTGGCTTATGGTTTTGCTTCTCTGGAGATTCTTCTGTGTCTTCATTGCTGTGGCTCAGGGCCACCCTTTAAAAAAAAAGTGCATTGGAGTATGATTTACACTCCTACTGCGAGTTGTAGATTGGAAAGTTTCCTCCACATTCCTCTCCTTAGGCAGTGGCTGTTCTTGGTCTCCTGTTTCCAAAGGTCCACAAAAACAAAAAGCTGATAATTGAATTTGCCCAGTTTGGTAAATGCCTTCAAGGTGAAAAAGCATTGTTGGAAAGCTAGCTGGCCTTTCTCTCTTCTGGTCTCCGTTTAAACTTTTGTGCTGAACATTCCTGGCTTTTTTCCCAACTTAAGAGTGCATTTAAAAGGATATTTTTAAATGGTTTCCAGTATTTGTTGCTTTCAACAGGAGGCTAAGTAAGGGTACCACAAACATCGTATTATCACTCCATCCCTTAACTAGACCTTAGTGTTATTGAGGGTTTCTCAGTACTATGGTTGTCTAGATTGAGTGGACACTCAATTATGGTATTTGTATAGTGAAGAAACATTACTTTTTTCATGTTTCATATCTGTTGTATTTTAAAATCTTCCCAACTGTTTGATTATATAGGCATGCTATTTATGCTATAGATGGGCAAAATAAGATTTTGAGAAAGAATGTGGACACAAATCATAACCTTTGATGTCTACCACAATATTCCACTGATAACATCTCGTTTTTTAGATTGATATTGACATAAGACAGCTCATGGTTATTTGATGTAAATGTGAACATTCTAGACGGCTTTAGTAATCATACCTCGATTGACATACTCTCCAAATCCCTACACGAAGGAAATCTTTAGCAGAGCATTCAATTACTTAAGATTCCTCAGTGACATGAAAGCCACATGTTGACTATTTCATAGAACAGTGAAAAAGACAGGAATTACCGTTTTTGCTGCTTCAACATCATAAAGTACTTTTGTTATAAAATAGGTGTAACTGTTATCTTTCCCAACAGGTGTGTGTGTAATATAGATTGCAGTGGATACAGTTTCAATCCTGTCTGCGCTTCAGATGGGAGCTCCTATAACAATCCCTGCTTTGTTCGGGAAGCATCTTGTATAAAGCAAGAACAAATTGATATAAGACATCTTGGCCACTGCACAGGTAAAAATCCATTCTATTCCTGTAATATTCAACCTGTTTCGAATATTCTAAGTTTGTAATCTATTTGACAGTGTTCCAGAAATCCTTGAAACTTCATCCTTGTGATCAGAAACCCTTGAAACTTCATCTTTCATTGCTGCTTCAGAATTTTTTCTGTTACTAATCCATAAAAACTAAAGGAAAAATGATTGCCTTCTGTTATGTTTGCCCAAACCTATTTGCCCTTCTTTTCTTTTCATTATGGTTTAGGAAATAGAGACCAGAGTTGCTGGGGTAAAAGCCTGGGCCCTGGCTACCCTAACGAGCCAGACCTCCTACCTCCTCAGTTTATTCTAGAGACCAGTTAAAGAAACGATTAACAGGGGCTGGAGAGTTGGCTCAGGGGTTAAGCCTCTGCCTTGCAGGCCGAAGGTCCTGAGTTCGGATCCTAGATCCCACATATGGATGCCAGGCGGAAGCAGGGGCAGCCTGCGTTCCTGGTCCTGGTAGGGCGGAGCCTGTGAATCCTGGGGCAGAGTAAACAAGGAGGAGGTGGAGGTGGTCCATGGTGGTTCCCGAATTCGTCCGTGGTTCCAACACACACACACACACACACACACACACACACACACACACGCACAATTGAATAAATAATAAATGATAAAAAAAGAGAAACGATTAACAGTGAAAAGCAATGGAGGAGATGGCTCAATGGTTAAAACATTTACCTCACAAGCAAAGGGACCTGAGTCCAGATCACCAGATCCCATATAGAAATTCTGTCTAGGCTTGGTGACCTGATTGTAATTCTAGCCCCTCTGGAAGGTGGAGTCTGGGAATCCCCTGCTAGCCAGACCACCCCTAACAGCATGCTCTAGGTTCAATTAAAGACCCGGGCTCATAACAGTAAGGATGATTCCAGACATTACCGTTGGATCCACAGGCATATATACACACACTCAAGTATATTCGTGTACATACACCCACACCCATGTCCATGAAAGAAAGAGAAAAATCAGCGAAAAGCAGAAAAAAGAGATTTATTCAATGTGGTCACAGTGGGAAGAGGCACACGGGAGTCTGGTGACCACCTGGGGTGCATCTCCAGGGTCCTGACACGAGGTTTGGGTTTAAATAGAGACAGAAGACAGGCACCTAAGCTGTTCTGCTTACGGGGTGGTCCTGCCCCCTCATTGTCTCAGCTCCAGCTTCTACAAGGTAGCCTGGCAAATGGTCAGAACTACGTGGAATCTCTTTCTGAGAGAAAAGCATACAAGCTCTCACTCTAACTGATCCCCCCCAAACCTCCAGTATTTTTCTTCTCACTTCCTGGGGGGGAAGTGTCATTCCCTTGGGAGACACTGTCTCAAAAGTCTGATGAGAACGGGGTACAAGTATGTCCTTGGCATATCTTCCTTCCTGCCAGGAAAGTTACAACACACCATGTGAGGGATGATTTTTGTTTTCTGCCCCTGTAGAAATAGCTGCTGAAGTCAGTGGTTCTTAGTCTTATTTCCTCGGTCATAACCTGTATGGGCTGGAATAATGGATCATTTCCCCAGGGATAGACACGGAACAGGCACATTCTCATGGACTAGCTTCAGCCACCGCCTCATTCCGTTGACTTGTTTTTAGTTTATTCTAGGGATCTACTTTTATCTGAGCCAGGTTGAAAAGGTTGTAAGTCAGAGTTTGTAGTGAATTCTTTGTGACACACTGCCTGTCTGATTGTAGCCGCTATAGTATCCAAGAAGCTCTTTGTTATGATTTTCCAGTAACGTAATGGCGGGTATGGTAGCAGAAACCATTTCCTGGCAAAGAGCCCCTTACAGGTTGATAATCGTCTTAGCTTTAGTATTGAAATAGCTTTTAGTTTGCATCGTGGGTGATATTTAGAGCCCAGGTGGGGTGGTTGAAGTGAATGGTCCTCTCTGGCATATCACATTCAGAGCAGGGTGGGCAAGCTTGAGAATTTTAATTGAAATTGACGCAGCCTTAGACCACTTTGGAGGGGCTGGGCCTTGAGTTTTATTTTATTCCCCATTTATCCATTTATATCTGACTGTACCTTCCCATCGCCTCCCTTGCTGTGCACTAGAGGGCGAAGCGTGTGCCTTCAGCAGGAGTCTGTGCTTCTCTCTTAGTCTCTTTCATCAAATGCAGTTCACACGAGGAAGGTCTTCATGGTATTTGACAACGTGATAGAGATTCCATGTTAATCCTAATCTGATGTTTCCAAGTAAACAGCAGCAAGAGAAGATAAATCTTGAGATCACTGTTCCCTAGAGAAGGTTTCTTCATAGGTTTTGTGCTGTACTAGTCTGCACAGGAAAGACTTTTAAAGCAGGTGACTTTTGAGCTGAAGTCCAGATGAGTCAGACTGTCACACACAGAACATATCTGTCTTGGGTGGCTCAAGGCCCAAGACAGAATGGTGGCAATGTTTTCCGTGTTACATATATAGATATGTATATATGTCAAAATAGCATTTCATACATGATAAATATATGCAATGTTACCTCTCAATTGAATAAATCTCTTTTTTCTACTGTATTTAGATAACAATGAAAAATGTGAGCAGGATAGATGGTCAGAGGGTTTAGAAGGACTGGAGAGGTAAGACTTTCACACTGTATATATTTAACTCAACAACTGCTTTTCCTTACAGACAGAGATGACACAAGCTTGTTGGGAAAGAAAGATGACGGACTGCACTATCGACCAGATGTGAAAGGTAAGTACCAAGCCATGATTTTCTAGATTTTGACCAATTCTTGGCCATTAGCTCTTTTCTCATGATAGCCAATCTTCTAGCTTCGCTGACTTTAGTAATATATTTTATACAGGTGATCACTATAGTGATGTGATTCACACAGCTATTTCTCTCAGCTTGTAGAGAATTCTCACATGTTTTTTATTGACTGAACTTGTTGAGGTAATTATAGACTCACATGAAGTTGTGAGAAAGATCCTTGCACCTTCTTTTTTTTTTTTTTTTAAATGTTCTTTTCAGGCTGGAGAAGTGAGTCAGGGGTTTATCCTCTGCCTTGCAAGCAGAAGAACCTGAGTGCAGATCCCAGATTCCACATAAAAATACTGGTGGTGGCTTGCACTTCTAGCCTTGGAAGGCAGAGTCTTGGAAATTCCAGAGCAAAGTAGTAAGGAGGTAAAGCAATCCAGGATGATTCCTAAAGTCACCCTTGGGCCTCCACAGGCACACACAGTGCCCTTGATGCACATATATACACACACACACACACCAAAAACAAATGCTCTTTTTAATTGAATGGTGGAGAATAGATTAAGAATCTACTGTTGGTGCTGCCCTATGGGCGCAGTTATTTTGAACTTGTGCCTTCTCCCTGGGAATCTTCATCTGACCAACTCTTGCTTATCTTTTCAGTCTCAGCATGCCGTCATTTCCTTTGGGAAGTATTCCTTAACCCATCCATTCTGGACTGGAAGCCTTTATATCCTGTCTGAGTACTTAACCTACTTGGTTATGATTTTGTTTTCCACTCATCCGTATCTCCCTGCAGGCTCTGAGTCCTGTGTGCACTGAGGTGATCTGATATCTTCACTCTGTGTCACTAACCGTAGCAGAAGGCCTAGAAAGGAAGTAGCTATTCCAGACCTGTCAGGAGAGGGGGATCATGGCTGAGAGAGCCGAGGGCTTATTTGCACCCACTCTCAACATTTAGTAGGTCAGAGCAGACCCCATTAACCCCAGCTCCACTACTCTTTCGCCTTTTGTATCCATGACTTCATTTTCTCAGAGCCTTACAGCTCCGAAGATGAGCGCCCCACTCAGAGAAGGTCTTAGGTCTTAATCAAAGCAGGTGTAAGTCTTTGGATGTCTAGATCCCAATGTCTGTATAACTGTCTCAGCACAAAAACATCATCTGCTCATTTAATGGTGGATGTTTAAAAAATGTGTGATATGCAAGGTGTGATGTTGCATGCCCTCAATCTCAGGAAGCTGAGGCAGGAAAGCCCTGACTCCAAGGCTGGTTTGAGATACATAACAAGATCAAGGCCAACCAAAGCTATGTAATGTGACCCTGTTTCAAAACATCAAGGGCTGGACACAGATCAGTGGCAGCACACTTGCTGAGTATGCGTAAGACCCTGAGTTCTACCTACACGGATTAAAATTACTGAGGTCTACTATACTTTGTTTGCCGAATTTGTCAAGAGCAAACAGAGAAGAAAAAACAACTTGGTAAGATGATGTTTGTCTCATAGAATTTCCTAAGACTTAAATAAAGTAGCTTGTGAAGTGCTGAGAATAGTCTCTGACTTGTTCTTAAGTATGTAATAAATGGTAACTTCGTCCCTGAATAACTGTTACTTCCTTTGCTTGAATTGAGTTAAACCGGAATGCATTATCCCCTGGAATCCCTAAAATACAAGATCCTATGCTGATACAAAGGATTTAAAGTATTTAAAACAGGAAATCACCTATACTACTGCTGGAGACATAGTAGACCAACTCTTGTTTTATTCTCTCTGCTGATAGAAGCTTATTATGCTATGAAGACCATTTTCCAGAATTTAGCGCTCATATTTAAGGCAATTTGGGGAACTGCACATACCCAGAACACTTGTGATGCTCATAAAATCACATAATAAGATTACATGTTGATAATTTTATGTCTAGTACTTTCAATATAGGGAAAATTCTGTGCATAAAAGAATCGATACATGACTGAAAAATTATGTTATATACCTAATTTATTCTCCTCCTTTTAGCAGATGCTACTTATGGATAGAAAGATAATCTAGTACATGATAATCTTTCATAGGGCAGGCATATAACTAACTTCTAACCTAGCAGAAATTGCATATTGTCATAAAATGGAAGTTAAGGGTATAATGGGCTTCAGAAAAGATGGTGAAAGACAGTAAAGATGCAAGAAGTCATGAAGAAGGTAGACTTTGTGTGAACCTTGAAGTGTAGTTAGGGGTTGAAAGGACCTGAAAGGACATTGGAGGAGAAGGTTCTAGAAGCACAGGAGCAAAGGCACAGACACCTACACTGACAAGACGTTGGGAGAGCCCTTCTGTGAATCCTTAGAGGGAAAATGTGTGTGTGGAAGAATATAGAGGTGGAAGTGGGAGGGAGCCTAGAGAGAAAGTTTGAGGCCAGATTTTTGCCCCCTTGGAGAATTGAGACTTTATTTTTTAACAGTGGGGAATTATTAGTGTAACATGGTTGAAAAAGGGAAGGCTCCGAAGTTAACCATTTGAATGAGTGCTACCTGGCAGGAGTGCTGTACTCATTGTATGTGCTGGAACAAAGGCTGGGGAATGCTTTAGACTCAAAAAGAACAGACATCTGTGTAGATGTGAGGCACGGAGAGGCCTAAGCCCAGATCACTTGGATGATGGCTTCTTTTTTCCAAACTTTATTTTGCATGCGTGCGTGAGTGTATGCATATGTCAGAGGGCACTGTGTGTCCCTGTGGAGGACCAAAGGTGACTTAGGGAATCATCCTGGATTGCTTCTACCTCCTCCTTACTTTGCTGTGGAATTTCCCAGGCTCTGTCCACCAGGACTGGAAGTGCAGGCCTCCCATCATTTCCACCTGGCGTTTTTACATGAGACCTAGGATCTGAGCTCAGGACCTTCTGCTTGTGAAGCAAAGTCTTAACCCTTGAGCCATCTTTTCAGCCTCATATGGCTTCTTTTTATAGAACGGATGATGCTGGGAAGGGAGAGGCATTGGCTGTAAGGTGAAGGAAGAGTCAATGGTGGAGGTGATTAATTTCATGTTGGGGTTTAAGGCGCTGTGGAATTCATCCAGGTGGCTGACAGACACCTGGAAGGTATAGAGGTGATAACTGGAGCTATGAGGGTAAACAACAGAGAATCCAGGGTACAGTTGAGGTATAGAATACAGTCTGGAACGCAGCAATTTTTTGTGCCAGTTTTGACACATGAATAAACTCTGTGTGTATCACAACTCACCGTGGTTGACAATATTTCCATCCACCAGGAAGTTCTATCCTGGCATAGACATTGCTGTCCAAAGATCCTTTCATCCAGCCTAAAGCTAAACCCGATCACTGCTCAGAAAGACATTTATTCCCCTCGCTCTTGCTGGCCCGG